>CAWUFW010001776.1:1077500-1705000 GCA_963921515.1 Calotriton arnoldi
AACATTTCCTGGTATTCTTTATAGCTGCCCTTTGCTTTTGCATAATTTTTCTTGTGCGTCCGATTAAGCCTTCCGTTTTTCTTGTCTTTCTTTGTTATCTTGTTTTCTACTGAGGCATTCTGGTGCTCATCTTGAGCAGAGTTCATAGGCTCATTATTGAGTTCGTTTGCTGGTTCTGTACGATTTGCTGGTACAGGACTTATATCAGTGGTGTTTTCTGAGATATAAGTCACTAGCTCATCCATCAGATCCATAGCAGCATCGTGTTGCTCTATGTTCTTAGTGTACCTCTCGACTACTGTGATTCTATCTTCCAGCTCAACAAAGTTCTTGATTTTTTGCGCTCGTTTACGATTGATAAAGTCTCTGCGCTTTTCTGTTGTTACTTCCACTGTAACCTCTGGTTCATCGCAAGAGTCATTCTCCGAGATATTGGATGCTTGCAGTACATCCTTTGCCGATTTTTTCTCTTATCTCTTCTATCTCTTCTTTTTTCTGCAATTTGTTTGCTGTTTTTATTGTCAAAATGCGGAACCATCAGCGCATTAATGTTTCTCTTGTTTTCATATACTTTTTCCAATTCTGCTAATAGCAGTATTTCTTCCTGTGACCATAGTTTTGATGGTTTGCTGCTTGCTAGAGCTGCTAGTCTAGCCTCATTTTGCGCTCTTGGATGCGCATGCCGAGCATGTTGTGAAACTCCAATCTTTGATCCGAATCTGAGGTCACAGAAGCTGCACAGGAATGGCAGCACTCCCTTTTGAGGTCTTCCTTTACATTTGGCATAATGGCATGCAATATTGTGGTATTCGGCTTCTTTGTCACATTTTGAGCAATAGGTTTTGAGATAGAAGCCTTTATGCTTGTTAGAGACATGCTTTCTTAGTTCTTTAAATGTTCCCAAAATGTCTCCACACAAGTCACAATTATACTTTTCGTTTGGGTATTTCCAATATGTGACTTTCTTTGTGTAATCACTTTTCTTTGCATTCAATTCTTTGCTGACCTCGTACACATCGTGTAGATTTTCAAAGTTGAGGCATTTGGCTATTCTGTACCACCTCGCGGTGGCTCATTCTGGGTTATTATGCTGCCCATCAGCGTCAAATCGGTTTTGCTTCCAACAATGCAACATTCGTTCGCTCCGGAGTACAGCCACACTGTAGGCTGTCCTCACTGGAACTGGGATCACGTATAGGCCAGAGATAGTACACTCGGAGAAAAAGGACCATCGGGAAGGGGCTGAGAGGCAGGTGTGTGCCCGGGCGGGCCCCGGTGCTGCCTTCCCCCGTCTCAGCATCCCCGGACCTCACGGAGGTCTGACTGAGCAAACTCGGAGAAAAAGGACCATCGGGAAGGGGCTGAGAGGCATGTGCGTACCCAGGCCCCTAGGGGCCCCAGCGGGCGGGCCCGGGTGCTGCCTTACCTGTCTCGGCATCCCCAGACCTCACGGAGGTCTGACTGAGCAAACTCGGAGAAAAAGGACCATCGGTAAGGGGCTGAGAGGCAGGTGCGTACCCGGGCCCCTGGGGGCCCCGGCGGGCGGGCCCGGGTGCTGCCTTCCCCCGTCTCAGCATCCCCGGACCTCACGGAGGTCTGACTGAGCAAACTCGGAGAAAAAGGACCATCGGTAAGGGGCTGAGAGGCAGGTGCGTACCCGGGCCCCTGGGTGCCCCGGCGGGCGGGCCTGGTTGCTGCCTTCCCCCGTCTCAGCATCCCCGGACCTCACGGAGGTCTGACTGAGCAAACTCGGAGAAAAAGGACCATCGGGAAGGGGCTGAGAGGCAGGACGTACCCGGGCCCCTGGGGGCCCCGGCGGGTGGGCCCGGGTGCTGCCTTCCCCTGTCTCAGCATCGCCGGAACTCACGGAGGTCTGACTGAGCAAACTCGAAGAAAAAGGACCATCGGGAAGGGGCTGAGAGGCAGGTGCGTACCCGGGCCCCTGGGGGCCCCGGCGGTTGGGCCCGGGTGCTGCCTTCCCCCGTCTCAGCATCCCCGGACCTCACGGAGGTCTGACTGAGCAAACTCGGAGAAAAAGGACCATTGGGAAGGGGCTGAGAAGCAGGTGCGTACCCGGGCTCCGGCGGGCGGGCCCCGGTGCTGCCTTCCCCCGTCTCAGCATCCCCGGACCTCACGGAGGTCTGACTGAGCAAACTCGGAGAAAAAGGACCATCGGGAAGGGGCTGAGAGGCAGGTGCGTACCCTGGCCCCTGGGGGCCCCAGCGGGCGGGCACGGGTGCTGCCTTCCCCCCATCTCAGCATCCCCGGACCTCACGGAGGTCTGACTGAGCAAACTCGGAGAAAAAGGACCCTCGGGAAGGGGCTGAGAGGCAGGTGCATACCCGAGCCCCTGGGGGCCCCAGCGGGTGGGCCCGGGTGCTGCCTTCCCCTGTCTCAGCATCGCCAGACCTCACGGAGGTCTGACTGAGCAAACTCGGAGAAAAAGGACCATCGGGAAGGGGCTGAGAGGCAGCTGCGTACCCGTGCCCCTGGGGGCCCCGGTGTGCGGGCCCGGGTGCTGCCTTCCCCTGTTTCAGAATCGCCGGACCTCACGGAGGTCTGATTGACCCTCTCCCTAGTAATCCGGAGGAAAATTACCCCCCTTTCTTGTAATCCGTGCACATGAGGTGACAGAGGGGACTCAAGGCGCAAAAGTACCCGACCTCCTGGAGCCCTCGCTGGGATCGGGGAGGCAAATGAGCCCTCATCGGGACTTCCAGGGAAGCCCGACCATCGGGTCACCCCATAGGAAAGCATTGGGGGCGACCAGATGGCCGAGGGGAAAGGTGCGACCAGATGGCCGGGCACGAAAGGGAAGCCATCTGGTCGCTCTGTGCCCCAACGAAAGAGTGAGCGGGCGCCGGGGCATGGGGGACCGGAGGCCCAGGGCCCCAGCTGGGCCCCAGCCATAGGGGCTGCGAGGGGGGGAGCCGACGGGCCCTCCGACCCGGGGCCCGCAGACACCTCGACAAGCAGGCGAAGCGGGGGAGGTCTGCACGGGACCGACGGACCCCTGTCCCGGGCCCTTGGCATAGAGGCAGGCCGGGGGACGGGGCCCAGGGCTGGAGCACCCGACCCGGGGCCCGGAGGGGCCCCTGGACCCAGCCGGGGCTCCCGGGCCCAGAGGCGCTGGGGAAGCCTTCCCGGGACCACGGGACCCCGTCCCGGGCACCCTGCCACACGGCAGGACTGAGGACGGAGCCCGGGGTGGGGAGGCCGCCCTTCCCGGGGCCCTCAGGGCCCCGGACAGAGCTCCTGAACCCAGCCAAGCCAGGGGAGGCTCCCTGGGCACAACGGAACCCCGTCCTGTGCCTTTGGCAGTATGGCAGGCTGGGGGACGGGGCCCAGGGCCGGAGCACCCGCCCCGGGGCCTGACAGGGCCCCTGGACCCAGCCGGGGCTCCCAGGCCCAGAGGTGCAGGGGAAGCCTCCCCGGGCCCGCCAGACCCCGTCCCGGGCACCCTGCCACGCGGCAGGACCGAGGACAGAGCCCGGGGTGGGGAGGCCGCCATCCCCGGGCCCTCAGGGGCCCCGGCCGGAGCTCCTGAACCCAGCCAAGCAAGGGGAGGCTCCCCGGGCACAACGGAACCCCATTCCGGGCCTTCGGCAGTGCGGCAGGGTGGGAGACAGGGCCCAGGGCCGGAGCAAGACCCAGGGCCCAACGGGGCCCCTGGACCCAGCCGTGGCTCCCAGGCCCAGAGGCACAGTGGAAGCCTCCCCGGGCCCGCCGGACCCCGTCCCGTGCACCCTGCCATGCGGCAGGACCAAGGACGGAGCTCCGGGGTGGGGAGGACGCCCTCCCCCGGGGCCCTTGGGAGCCGCTGAACCCAGCCGAGCTGGGGGAGGCTCCCCGGGCCCGCGGGACCTCGTTCAGGCATCCTGCCACTCAGCAGGACTGAGGACAGACCCTGGGGTGGGGAGGCCGCACTCCCCGGGGCCCCTGGACCCAGCCCAGCAGGGGGAGGCTCCCCGGGCCTGCTGGACCCCATGCAGGGCAGCCTGCCACGCGGCAGGCCCAGGGACGGACCCAGGGCTGGGGCGGCATCCTGGCCCGCCCAGCTGCCGGCTGAGGACCGCTAGGCCGAGAGGGGTCCCAGAGTACCCTGTCCCTAGTAATCCGGAGGAAGGCTACCCCACTTTCTGGGAATCCGTGCGCACCGCGAGGCTCAGGGGACCCTGGGCGCGAACGTGCCCGACCTCCTGGAGCCCTGGCTGGGATCCGGGAGGCAAATGAGCCCTCATCGGGACTTCCAGGGCGGCCCGGCCATCTGGTCGCCCCATTGGAAAGCATTGCGTGCGACCAGATGGCCGAGAGGAAAGGTGCGACCAGATGGCCGGGGTCGAAAGGACGCCCATCTGCCCGCCCCGAGCAGAGCTTTCGCGGTAGGGCTCCCGCCTGCCCACGCAGGGCTCGGGGGCTCCACGTCCCGGGGGGCTCGGGGACCCCGGCTGGGCCTCAGGCACGGGGAGGACCACCGGCGCTCTCGGGCGCGGGCACCTGGGGGAGGACTGCCCGGGACCCATGGAGCCCGTCCCGGGCACCTTGCCACGCCGTGGGCCGGAGGAGGGAGCCCCGGATGCAACGTGGGGGTGTTGTCCGGGCATAGCCCATCTGGTCCCCGGCAGAGAACCGCCAGCCCGGGTGGGGTGTCCCGGCATACCCTGCCCCTAGTAATCCGGAGGAAGGCTACCCCGCTTTCTGGGAATCCGTGCGCACCGCAAGGCTCAGGGGACCCTGGGCGCGAATGTGCCCGACCTCCTGGAGCCCTGGCTGGGATCCGGGAGGCAAATGAGCCCTCATCGGGACTTCCAGGGCGGCCCGGCCATCTGGTCGCCCCATTGGAAAGCATTGCGTGCGACCAGATGGCCGAGGGGAAAGGTGCGACCAGATGGCCGGGGTCAAAAGGACTCCCATCTGCCTGCCCCGAGCCGAGCTTAGCCTTCCCGGTAGGGCTCCCGCCTGCCCACACAGGGCTCGGGGGCTCCGCTTCCCGGGGGCTCGGGGACCCCGGCTGGGCCGCATGCACGGGGAGGACCAATGGAGCTCTCGGGCCCGGGCGCCCGGGGGAGGACTGCCCGGGACCCATGGACCCGTCCCGGGCACCTTTCTACGCCGTGGGCCGGAGGAGGGAGCCCCGGATGCCTCGGGAGGTGTTGTCCGGGCATAGCCCATCTGGTCCCCGGCAGAGAACCGCCAGCCCGGGAGGGGTGTCCCGGCATGCCCTGCCCCTAGTAATCCGGAGGAAGGCTACCACGCTTTCTGGGAATCCGTGCGCACCGCAAGGCTCAGGGGACCCTGGGCGCGAACGTGCCCGACCTCCTGGAGCCCTGGCTGGGATCCGGGAGGCAAATGAGCCCTCATCGGGACTTCCAGGGCAGCCCGACCATCTGGTCGCCCCATTGGAAAGCATTGCGTGCGACCAGATGGCCGAGGGGAAAGGTGCGACCAGATGGCCGGGGTCGAAAGGACTCCCATCTGCCCGCCCCGAGCAGAGCCTTCGCGGTAGGGCTCCTGCCTGCCCTTGCAGGTCTCCGGGGCTCTGCACCAGGGACCCTAGTCCCGGGCAGATGGACACTTGGCAGGCGGCAGGACGGGGGCTCCCAAACCCCAGGCCCTGACCGAAACGCAGTCCCCGGGGCCGGTCCCTGCTTATCAACCCAGCCAGGCCGGGGAGATCGGGGAGCCTGCCCAGGCACGAGGGACCCCTGTCCCGGGCACACGGACCCTCAGGACGTGCGCTCGTTTTCCACACATTTTTTCCAAAATTCTGCGTAGTGGCGCTACGCAAACTACGCCCAGCCCTAGTGAAAATAATCCTCCATCCAGCTTCTCAACTTACTTTCTAGGCAGATGTACAGAAAGCACAGGAGCCACCAAAACCTTCTTATTGTCAGATTCTCTGATGAATGGGTAGAGACAGACTCTGAATTGGAAGGGCCAGATATTGATTCTGATGCAAGCACTGACTCTGCTGTTTCCTTAGGTGAGGCTATGGATGAAAGAAACCTAGTCGGGCCTTCAGCCGGAAGTAAAAATAGCAAAAAGAATGTGCAGAAGGATCACTTAGCAGATGCATTTAATAATTACTGACAAAGTAACCATTCTACACTCCTCAACACACACAGCGTCAAAGGAGAGAGGCACCCCTTGCTATGTGCCTATGAAGAATGCTCCTTTCAGAAATTAACTGTCTACCATTTATGAACTACTCGGTGCTCCCCGTCACTAATACAGTAGGGTCCATGCATCTGTTAACATTGCCAATCTCATCTGGAAGGGTTGCAAACAAGTGGGGTCAATAGCTGAATGGAGATGAAATATTTGACAAGTAGGTTAGATGTGATTTCCCAGGGCATGTAGCAGCTTTTATGGTTTAACTCTGTTTTTTATTGTTTTCAAACATATCAAAATAATGATGTAGCTTTGGTTACAACAGACAAACCCATAAGATACATATATGATCGTCCTCCCTCCCATTTTCGTCACATCCGTAGACATATAAATGCATCATCTTGAGGCCGGTTCTGGCCGAGCATGGAGGTAGACTCATGGGGGGTGTTGCCTGGGGTGTCTGCAGTCCGCAATATATGATGCTAATGTGTGAATCAACGACAAACGAAAGAAACTCCCTGACCCCCTCCCCTTCCCTAGCCCCTCTTCCCCCCTCCCCGAACCGGTGTGCTGAAGAAGTGATTCTGAGGAACCTAATGTGGGAGTCTTGTATTAGTGAGCAGGTTAAGATGGCTCGTCGGTGTGTCCCCTTTCGGTGAGCCTTAGGATACGTAGGTATTTAGGGCATGTTAATTCAGTCATTTCAAGTTATAACAGGGACAGCAGTGGACGCCAGATGGTGCGGAAAGTATCTGTAGAGTTCGTCAGGGTGGCCTGGATCCGCTCCATACCTATAAGGTACCAAAGTTTATGTAGCCAACCTGTGTGTGTTGGTCGGGTCTGTGTCCCCCATAATGAGAGAATGTGTTGAGTAGCTGCCCCCATCGCCAGACCCATCTGTTTGCCCCTAATCGACTTCAGGGGGTAAGTGAGTGGATTGGGCAACCCCAGTAACGTGTATGCGGGGAATCGGGGAATTTCAGTCTCGAATTGCTTATCTATGTCATCTAAGATGGCACCCCAGTAGTCAGTCACTTCTTTACAGTCCCATAGTAGGTGCGTCAGTGTGCCCTCTTCGTCACAGCCCCTCCAACAAGTCGGGCTTCGATCAGGGTTCCCTTTGTGTAGTCTGGCCGGTGTTAGGTACCAGTAGGTAACCACTTTGACCGCCGCTTCTCTGCTAGCTGTATTGCGGGCTGTGTGGTTAGCCCGAAAATATATCGCTTGCCACTCCTTCGCCGTTAATTCCCTGCCGAGTTCCCGCATCCATCGCCTCTGTCCCGCAGAGGGTAAGGAGGGAACTGGTGGACGCAACATGTTATATAAGTCAGAGATCATCTTTTTATCCGACTCTTTGGTTAATAACCATCTCTCATACGTGGTGAGCTTCCTGTGGACTAGCGGTCTCACCTCGGGATGGAGGAGCCAGTGGCGGATCTGAAAGTATTGGTAGCGTTGCGGGGCGGAAATTGTATAGAGTTGTTGTAATTCCGCCAACGGCAGAAACCCCTCCAGATCGAAGAGGTGTCCCGCCGACCTGCATTCCGTGGTTCGCCATTGCGGAAACGCTCGTTCTTCAAGCCCTGGTAAAAACTCCGGGTTATCGAATATGGGAGTCATTGGTGAGGGAAAGGATGTGAATCCGCGTTTGACCGCCACCGAGTCCCAGACTCTTAGCAGCGTATTGGTGACTGGGGAGCCCCTGAGATTTGGTGGTCTATCTGACCGTTTGAGGAAAGGCACCTTCCACAAGGAGAGTTTCGCCAGTGCTCGGTCCTGGAACAGCCATCTTTTTTCGGACTCGGGTCTGCTCCACTCCACTAAGTGTCGAAGTTGCACCGCTCTGAAATATTCTAAGAAATTTGGGATACCCAATCCTCCCTCGTCTGGGGGTCGGTGTGAAAGATCCCTACGCATGCGCGGGCGGGCCCCAGCCCAGATGAATTGTTGCACCGCGTTCTGGAGTTTGTGTAGGGTCCCCGGTGGGGGCCAGGCCTGTATGGTCTGAAAGATGTAGAGAGCTTTGGGCAAGATATTCATTTTGATAGCGGCTATGCGGCCTAGTAATGATAAAGAATGTTTTTGCCATTGTCTAAGATCTTTCTGAATTTGGGCGAGGAGTTTAGTATAGTTCTGTGTGACCGTGCGCGCCACAGAGGGAGCGAGTTCTATCCCCAGGTAGGTAATTGAGTCACGAGACTGCAACTCACCATATTGTGGGCGCTCTTCCTCCCGTTGTTCTGCCCCACTCCCTAGATGTAAAACCATGGATTTCTGTACGTTCATCTTGAAGCCGGACACTTGACCGAAGGCGGTCAGTTCTTGCAAGAAGGCTGGGACTGAGCGTTCAGGGGACTCCAAAGTTGCCAGGATATCATCGGCATATAGGCTCACGGTATGCTGTTCCCCCCGAAAGGGATACCTAAAATATCAGGGTTGTCTCGGATTCGTTGCGCTAGCGGTTCTACGTATAGGGCGAAAAGAAGGGGTGACAGAGGGCATCCCTGTCTCGTACCTCTCTGTATCTCGAAGGGTCGGGAGGTCACGCCATTTACCCTAATTACTGCCGCGGGCTTGTAGTAGCAACTCGCTACCCATGTTCGGAAGCGATCCCCCACGCCGAAATGAACTAAAGTTTTGTCTAGGAAGTCCCAACTGACTCTGTCGAACGCTTTTTCTGCGTCGACCGATAGCAGTAGGGCGTTCATGGTAGTGCGATGGGCCTTATCTATCAAATGCAGTATTCGTTTAGTGTTGTCACTGCTTTGACGATTGGAGATGAAACCCGACTGGTCCGGTTCAATGATTCCGGGCAGTCGCGGGCCTAATCGAGCTGCTAGGATCCCGTGAACATCTTCAGATCGAGATTGAGGAGGGAAATTGGGCGGTAAGAACTACATTGGGTTGCGTCTTTCCCCGGTTTAGGGATGACTACGATGTCTGCCGTCAGCATGTCCCTAGGTATAGTCCCAGGTCCCTGGAAGGAATTAAAAGCCGCGTGAGAATCGGAGCTAGAAGTGGGCAGAGGGCCTTATAAAATCCCGCCGAGAACCCGTCCGGGCCCGGCGACTTCAAGGGTTTAAGACGGGAAATGGCTCCAATCACCTCCGCTATCGTAATGGGCGCGTCTAGTGCTTCAGCTCCCGCGGCGTCCAGCGCCGACGTGGCTGCCCCCTGGAGGTATGTGGCCCCATCACCACCTGGCTGTGAGGTTTCCCCGTAGAGCGTGGAATAAAAGTCCCGAAGGACCGCAGCAATCTTGTCATCTCCCTCAACTGGTTCCCCATCATCATTCCGGAGCGTTTGTATTTTGGCCCGTTGGACTCGGGCCCTGAGCTTACTAGCTAAGAGTCGTCCCGTTTTGTCGCCCCCACATAGTATAAGTGCTTCAGTCGAAGGGCCGCGTATTCGGCTCTGTCAAGGTCTAATGATCCTAGCTGTGCTCGTGCTGCTTTTAGTTGACGCCATATCCGCGGCGCGCCTAGCCGCTGGTGTATGCGTTCCAGTTCTAACACTTTCTCCGTAAGGAGTTCCGTTTTCTCTGCGTTCTTTGGTTTCGGCGGCAGAGATAGCGATTAGTTCGCCTCTCACCACGGCCTTCAACGCCCCCCAGAGAGCTGAAAGAGGCGTGTCTGGGGAGTCATTTATCGCGAGGTAATTAGAGATGCATTGTTGTAGTTGTTGGGACACCCCTGCTCTGGAAAGCAAATTTTCTCGGAGTCTCCACCTCCCTGGAGGTCGCTTAACTGTGGGGATAGAGAGAATCATTACCACTGCGTCATGGTCCGAGAGTGCTGCTGGTGTGATATTTACTGTGTCCACCATTGTATGTACTTCTGTGGTCCCTATGAAGTGGTCTAGCCTAGCGTATGTATGGTGTGCATGGGAGTAATAGGAAAATTGTGTGAGATGGGGATGAGACACCCTCCAGAAGTCCAGGAGACCCCTATCCTTTAGCCAGTCCTTTCCTGCCTTAGAAATTGCCCCTGTTTGGCCATATCGTTGCCCCGATCTATCTTTCTCAGCGTCCATGACCAGATTCAGGTCCCCTCCTATGACCACTTTCCGTTCCTGCGAACATAAGACCTCGGATAGTGCCAGCTTCAAAAATTGTTCTTGTCCCGAGTTCGGGGCATAGACCGAGCCCACCACCAGAGGGGCACCCCCACCCAAAGTGTGTAGGCTAGTAACCGGCCCTTCACCTCCGCCACTTTGACCCCCATCGTTCCCGGGAATGATTTAGATATCAGAATGGCCACCCCCGCTTTCTTATCTGAAGTAGATGAGTAGAATTGGTGGGGAAAGGCTCGGGTTTTCATGCGGTGCCAATCCCTGGAGAGGAGATGTGTCTCCTGCAAGAGGCACACCGACGCCCCGAGTTCTCTAGATAGGATAGCACCGCTCTTCTTTTAATGGGATTGTTCAGTCCCCGCACATTAAGAGTTAGTATCTGCAAAGCGGACCTTGACATAGGGTAGTCATGTGGTCAACAGCTAT
The DNA here is from genome assembly GCA_963921515.1 of Calotriton arnoldi. Classification (NCBI taxonomy): domain Eukaryota; kingdom Metazoa; phylum Chordata; class Amphibia; order Caudata; family Salamandridae; genus Calotriton; species Calotriton arnoldi. The sequence continues at coordinate 1,088,109 of CAWUFW010001776.1, forward strand.
GACTGGTGGAGACCACCTCTTATGTCCTCCAAGCCCCCTCCTGTGTTCGCGATTCTCATATGTATCCCCCCGTAGGCAGCACACGGTTCCCCCCGCCCCTTTCCCCAACTCCCTCGTCCCCCCAACCCGGTAACAAATAAAAACTCTGTCGCCCCCTCCCCCACCCTGACCTCTTCTACCCTCCCTAACCCCAACTTGTAAACCCCAGAATCCCCTCATTGTCCATTGCCCTTCGTACGAAACCCTGGGCATGTGGTAAGTAAAGAATCGGGGTAAGTGTGTGGACCAAGTGTCCCGGGCCCCCCGCCCCCGAGCCCCCTCCCCCGGCTATTGCAATACCAATGCTAAGAAAAAAGGTCCCTCTGGTGCAGTCATGGCGGGGTCGTCGGCGCGGTTTCTTTCTGTACCGTTTCTAGCGCCAGCAGTCTCTCTTGCGCCATTGTGTCTGAGCTTGGACGTAGTTCTGTATTGGGGGAGCGTTTGCCCCCCACTGTCCGCCACTCATTCCTCGGCAGATTCTGTGTGCGACTGGGTGACTCTTCCGTGGTTCTTTGTTCCAAGCCCAGGATCTTACATGCTTCCTGGAAGGATCGGAGTTGGTGCAGTTTGCCGTTCATTTTAAAGATAAGGCGTAAAGGGTGTCCCCATGAGTATGCCACTCCTTGTGTTCTTAGGTGGGTAGTCACTTCCCTAAAGTCTCTCCTTTTTTGTAGCGTACTAGCGGCGAGGTCCTGGTATAGGGCAATGGAAAGTCCCTGATATTGTAGAGGTTGTTTCGACCGTGCCTCCCGCAGTATTCTTTCTTTGAGAGGAAAATCCGGTAGGAAGGCAAGGATGTCTGGCGGAGGAGCAGGGGCCCGTCTCGCCAGACCAACTCGGTGTGCTCTGTCTATGCGGATAGGAAAGTCTTGAGGCTCCCCTAGTATGTCTCTAAACAAGCCTTGGAGGTACTGGTTCACATCTGATCCTTCCATTTTCGAAGGGACTCCCCTGACGCGAATGTTGTTTCTTCGTGAGCGGTTTTCGAGATCTTCGGCGTGTGCCTGGAGATCCAGTTGTTGATCTCGCAGGCGGATCACCTCTTGTTGGAGTTGCTCGACTTCTTCCCCTTTGGTGATGTCATTTCCCTCTATTGCCGCTACTCTTTCACCTATTGCGTCAACATCTCGGCGAATCTCGCGGACCTCCCCGCCACTTCACTCTTAAGGGTCTGGAAGTCGTCTCGAAGGACGTTGAAAAGCGACTCCAAGAAGGAGCGGGTGATGGGGACCTCCCCGTCTTCCGGGTCTGGTTGGGTTTTCTGGGGAGGAGATGTTCTGTTACCTTTGTCCGTAGGCAGGGGTCCTCTGGTTAGCATTTCCTTCAGAGTTCTCTCCCCTCTCTTCCTCACCGAGGACATTGCTGGGCCTGCCAACAGGTGGGGATCTCAAGTCGCCTCTGTCACTCGAGCCCCGTATGGGAGACGGGCAGGGGGGTCCCCCCGGCGACCGACGGCGTGCCGCCTCCCCCAGTAGGCACCTCTCGCTCCCGAGCCGTCCACGTGGCGTAATTGTGGGGCCTGCTCACGGAGGAATTGGTTGTCTCTTTTAACCCGTGTCGGGGGATCGTTTCTGATCTCTACACCCCCCCCTCACCGCTTGCCTTCTTCGCGTAGTGGCCCCTCCGTAGTAGGGTGCTCTAGGCTTGTCTTGTCCCTGCCACCGCTCCCTGCGTGCGTTGTGGCCTCTCAGTTCTCAGGCCTCGGCGCTCTGTGTGCCGTCCGGGGGTCCCTGGATTCTCTCTCCCTAGCTCACTGGTGCAGGCCCCTACTATGCCTGCCTGGTCCTTTTGAGGTCCCTTTTGTGGACTTGCTCTCTTCCGGCGACAATAGGTGCGGGAGTCACGATCCCCCTCTCCGCAGGTCCCCTGCTCGGGCCCACAGCGCCCGACCTGGTGCTCGACGGGCCTGTGCGCTCTCGTAGTCGTCTCCTCCCCCGCACTCCAGGCCCCTCGGGTGTTCCGAGCCTGTTGGAGCCCCGGGGCGCGGATCACCTCATTCCCTCCTCACCTCTTCCGTCGTCTCGTCAGCGTGGGCCCCTCTCGTAGCGGCGCTGCCCCCCGTCCCGTTGCAGCGGTGACAGGCCGATGACAGGCCCCGCTCAGCTTGGGGAGTCCGATTCCTTTCACGGTCGTGGTGGGCCGCTGCCGGGCTCTCAGTCCGCCGGCGCTCCGCTCCCTGCGCCACCGCACCTCCGGGCACCCAGGGTTTGAGGTTGATCCCGATGGGACGTCTCTGTGGCTCCGCTGCTCTGGGTCTCTCCTGCCGCTGCCGGCGTCCCCGCACTACCGATCCTCCGGTCCGGGCGCCATTTTCTCGCGCCGAGTCCGCCCGCTCACCTCCGTCGTTTTTGCCCTCGGGTAGGCTCGAATCGCCTCCTGTTGCTTTGCGGAGACTGCCGCCGTATTCCCCCGCACTTTCTCACTGTGAACCGCGCTTCACTCGGGCCAATTGCTAGTTTATAGCCGGGCGAGTAGGCCGGGAGCAGGGAGCCTCCGGGACAAGCGACCTCTCAGTCCGCCATCTTGGCCACGCCCCCTGTAGCAGCTTTTAGAACAGAAATCTTTTTATGTTGAATGGGAATTAAGATATGGGTAAACGCTTTAGCTGGAAAAACCTGCAAGTTCAGAGTATTCCAGAAGGAACATTAGGCGATGGCCCTAGAACTTATGTAGTGCAATTGTTCCAGAAGGGGGTTTCCTAAGCTGGCTGATTGAGCAATGGACCATCAGATCCAACGGGCACATCATTTTCTGTTTTAAAAAACCTAAGCGTTTGCAGACCACTTCACAATCTCAAGCTATTTGGATGTAGCTTGATAACTTCATTTTGCATCAGCTAACGCACAAAGACTCCGTCCAACTAGTCCCGCCAGAAGATAAACAGTTGGCATTTCTTATCTGTTCTGACTTCTGCCTTGGGGTGGTAGAGGGCAGATGGAGATTAATCAAAATGATTGCTTCATGCTGCAGGGGTTCAGATCTTTCTACAAAAGCCTGCAAAGTTTAAAATCATCCGAAACATTCACACACTCTCTCTACATCGGAGATCTGAGTGAGAGAGTTACTAGACTCATCCTCAAAGGGGGCAACCTCTGATGTGGATTGTAAGTCATGATACATAAATCCTCATGACTTTCTCTTTTTGCCATTTCCTCATGAGCATAATCATCTGGCCATGTATGCACAATATTTCATTCATGCCATCATCTACTAGTAACAGTTGCTCAACTGTAAAAGGTCTAAGCCGTCACTAAATCAGGTCTCAAAATAACCTTTTTAGGGAGGGCGTGTCTACTAGTTTTCCTTTGTGGCTACCAAACAAAAGTCTGAGACAGTGAGTACCCTCTTCTGAGATGAGGTTAGCTGCACCAGCTTCTGTTTAAGCCAATACAACCTCATGGCAGAGAAGGTAGGGACGGAATCCGGAAATGTGAGGAGGTATGGGTTTTTTGGGTGGGGATGTGGGCTGTGAAAGCTTTGTGGAAAAAAGAAAGATATACAAACCAGATAGCAAATCTGTTTGACTGACTCCTGCATTTTAACTTGGAGTTTCAATGGATTAAAACTGGGACAAAAATTTTAAGTAGTGCGGAGTGTTGCAGTATATTGGGACAGAAATGTTTCTCCAGGTAATGCATCTTCTTTGCCAGCCTTATCTTTTCTACCCCCATGAGCATTCTAAGGCCTCATGCTTAATGGTACTAAACTGCTTCTCAACGTCATTGAAAGTTTGAGAAGCAAACACAATTATATTTTCGGATCCATTGACATACTGGTGTAGTAGCTTTTTCTAAATGTGTAATTTTGGTTGTCAAATTATGATTGAATTCTAATGATTTTTATAATGAATGTAGTTGAAACAGATGAATTATTATTGTTGCACTTGAAATGATTTTTATTACGTGTTTAGAAGTGTTTAGTTGCACCACACAGTGGCGTAACAATAGCCCCGTGGTTCAGGGGGCCCCCTCTGAGTACCATGCATGGGCAGGCCTGAGAGCTCCTGACTGGGTCCGGGGCGTGGGGCCCCCTCCATGCACTTTTCTGGGGGGCCCCCTCAAGTTTCGTTATGCCCCTGCCACTACATTTTTTCAGACACTATTTTATTAATATGGATGCTGTTTTGGTGTTCTGTTCATCTTGCTCCTGCTCACTACCCCTCCCAATCAATGTCCCCCTGTGTGTCTTCTCTCCTCCATTGTCTTCAAGAACAGAGAACAGTGTGACGTAACTGGTGATTCTCCTTAGAGAGTATGTACTGTGAATAAAACTTTCTTTCTGTACTGAATGTTTCCGTCCCAGGAACTTTTCCCTAGTAGCTTCCTATGTGGGCCTGCTAGAATACACTGGTGTATGGGTCTTTGTTTTAAAAAAAATCATATTGTGTTGTGCATCTCCGTACAGCAACAGTTCAGAAGCTATTGGAGTTTTCCTTTCCTTAGTAATGGGTTAGTATTATATGTCCATTTGTGAAGAGCTAAATTCTTATTTGATCATTATGTGTTATCACAAGTCATGACTTGCTGAATTTGCAGCTTTTGCTTATTACCTGTTCAAAAAATGTGTATAAAAACCCTTGATTTTAGGGGTGAGCCGGAGCCTTTCCTTTTTTCTAAAGAGTTCCTTGTGAATAGGACAGTTTATTAGAGAGATTTTCCTGAACAACTATTAGCTAGTGATAGTGTCCATTCCTCTTATGATTGCTGCTGCTTAATGGGTTTTAGAATAATTCTGATTTCTGGCTATATACTCTTTCTCAGCATTCATGGCGTATATATATTTTGCATGTCTTTGTAATGCCTATTTTAGGTTGAAATCTTTTTATTGATTTGAAAAACAAAACAAGATGCAGCAAGCAATAAAGCCCAAATCGTGGGCCAAAGACCTTCGTAGTGCTATGCAGAGTATCTGAAACAAAGCAAGATGAACACCATCGCCCCCTCTCTTCCCCCTGCCCACCCCTCCCTCCTCCCTCCCCCTCCCCCACCCAAGCTGCCTCAACAGAAAAAGGGGAAGTCGAGCCTGGCGCGAGGCTAATCAGCGTGGCAGCGGTTGGGTCATATCTTGTATCAGCGCGGGGAGGCGCAGTAGCCGCAGATATCTGGGGCAGGAGAGCTCGCGGAATTCAGAGCACAGCAATGCAAGAAAAGGGCGCCACAAATCAGCAAAAGTGGCCCCATCTCCCTGGAGCGAGAAGGAAATGCGCTCCATGCCAAGCACATACCACAGCCGGTGGAACCATCCCTGCACCGTAGGAGTTCTGTCCGTGCCCCAGTGAGACAATATATTCTGTAGCGCTGCCCCTAGAGCTATTCCCATCTGCTTGCCTTTACGGGACTTGAGGGGGAAAGTGAGCCTATCAGACACACCAGGATGACATATTCAGGGAAGCGTAGGAGTATGGCGTCAAAGTGGTGGTCGATCTCGTCCAAAACTTGCGTCCAGTAAGCTGTGAGAGTAGGGCATTCCCATAACAAATGTAATGGTGTACCTTCAGCATCACAACCCCTCCAACAAGTGGGAGAGCGATCGGGGTCACTTTGGTGTAGTCGGGAGGGTGTGAGGTACCAGTACATCATTATCTTAGTGGCCGTTTCTACGCTGGAAATATTGTGCGCTGAGTGTCGGGCCCTATAATGGATATCCACCCATTCCTTGGGGGTCAGTGTCTGCCCCAGCTCAGTCTCCCACCGTTTCTGGCCCGCAGATTTAACTGCCTGTTCTGGGGGGCGTAGGATGTGGTACAATTCTGTAATGAGTCGCTTAGTGGATTGCTTAGAAAGCAACCACCGCTCATACGGAGTAAGCTGCCCCTCTGCTCCCTGGAGAACCTGGGACTGCATAACCCAATGCCTTATCTGCAGATAATGGTACCGCTCGGTTTCGGGCTTGGCGAAATCGGATTTAAGATCCTCAAAGGACAAGGGGCCCTCCACATCAAATAGGTGCCCTATAGACCTGTGACCCTCCTTATCCCATTGACCAAATGCCTACCTATCAAGGCCCAGTGAGAAGTCCGTATTGTCAGTAATAGGAGTAAGAGACGATGGGAATGTGGTCAATCCATTGCGTGTGGCCATGGCGTCCCAAGCTCTTAAGGTGGCCCGCACTATGGGCGAGCCATAAAGTCCAGGGGGTCTGGAGGCTCTGACAAGGAAGGAGACCTTCCACAAGGACTGTCCTGCCAACGCGCGCTCCATAAAGAGCCAGCATTTCTCGGATTCCGGCTCGGCCCACTCCAGCAGGGAATGTAACTGCGTCGCCTTATATTAGCGATCGAGGTCAGGAATCCCCAGGCATCCCTCCCCATGGGGTCTAAAGCTCATGTCTCTACTAATTCGCGGTTTCTTCTCTGCCCAAACAAAGGTAGTAAGTTCGGACTGAAGCTGTTTCAGCATCCCCGAGGGTGGCTTCACTGGTAGGGTCTGAAAAAGGTACAAGATTTTGGGGAGTGTGCTCATCTTAAGAGCTGCCACCCGGCCCAACCACGTGAGACCAAACGGCTGCCATCTTCTTAGCTCCCGCCGGGTCTGTTGCAATAACCGAGTATAGTTTAAGGATACCGTCTCAGCGGTAGACAATGACAGTGTGATGCCCAGGTACGGAATGGTTTTCTGATCCCAGCGGATGGGACACACCTGGGCCAGGGCAGCGGCAGTTGGCTGCTGTAAGGAGAAACCCAAGGCCTGTGACTTGGCCACGTTGACCCTAAAACCAGAGGCTGCTGAAAACTCCTCTAGCTCGGCCAAAAAGGCCGGGACTGACGTCTGAGGGGACTCCAGCGTGGCGATAACATCGTCCGCATAGAGGCTGATAGTGTGCCGCTCTCCCCCAAAGAGAATCCTTTTGATCTGCTGATTCTCTCGAACCCTCTGCGCTAGTGGCTCCATATAGAGAGCAAACAGAAGGGGGTAGAGCGGGCAGCCCTGATGCGTGCCTCTGGTTATTGGGAAGGGGTCCGATGTGAAACCGTTCACCCGGACCGTGGCCGAGGGGCGGCCGTAGCCACTAAACACCCATCGGCGAAAACGACGCCCGACTCCAAACCTCTCCAAAACAGTCTCCAGGAAGGGCCAATGAACCCTGTCGAACGCCTTTTCAGGGTCGACAGATAATACAACAAGCTCCCCCGTCTGACTATGTGCCTTGTCCAGGAGATGCAGCAGTCTCCTAGTATTGTCACTGCATTGTCTGGTTGCGACGAATCCGGCCTGGTCCGGCTCTATCAATCCCGGCATCAACGGTCCCAACCTAGACGCCAGGATCCCAGTGAAGATCTTAAAGTCTATGTTCAGCAAAGATATAGGCCTATAAGAGGCACAGTATCTGCTATCTTTACCGGGTTTGGGCAAAACTGCTACCGACGCCTAGAGCATCGTAGGCGGTAGTTACAGGGTGCTATCGATGGCGTTAAAAAGTCGAGTCACTATTGGGGCCAGGATCGAGCAAAAAGTTTTGTAAAAAATGGCGGTAAACCCATCAGGGCCAGGGTATTTGAGGAACTTAAGTCGAGCTATGGCCGAAATGACCTCCTCGACCCGAATTGGGCTATCCAAGGTAGAGGCCTGGTTGGGTGTCAAGCGTGAGTGTGTTATGCCCTGACAGTACGTGGAGGATTCTGGTCAGGTATTGGTTGGGCAGCATAGAAATCTGCAAAAAAATCCCGAAATGCGCGGGCTATATCTACCTCCTGCGTAAGCTCCGTGCCCCTATCAGCCAGAAGGAGTGGGACTACTGCCGCCTGACGCTGTGCGTGCAATTTGTGAGCCAACAAGCGGCCACATCTGTCCCCCCCTGTGTAAAACGTGTGCTTCAAGCGAAGAGCAGCGTGTTCTGCCCTATCCAGGTCCAAACTGGCCAACTGAGCCCGTGCCGCCTTTAGTTTCCTCCAGACTCTGGGGGCCCCTGTCCGCTTGTGGATCCCCTCTAATTCCAGTACTTGCTTAGAAAGCTCCTCCCTCTTCTCCCGGCGCATCCTATTGTCTGCGGCCGACGTGGCTATAAAGTCGCCCCGAGCCACTAATTTGAGAGTTTCCCAAAGGGAGACTATAGAGGTGTCCTGTGTGTCATTGACAGGTAAGAAGTCCTCTAGTGTTTTAGTAAGGCGGGCAACAACTTCAGGACAGTGGAGGAGCGTGTCCCGGAGCTTCCAGGAATATGATGGCCAAGGGGTGGGAGGGAACAGCAATTTTGTGGTCAAAGCTGCATGTTCAGAGGGTGCCTTGGGCTCAATAACCGAGTCCTGTGCAGAAGAGAGAAGAGACTGAGTCGCTAAGAAATAATCTAACCTGGCGTAAGTCCCCCGGGCATGGGAATAGAAGGTGTAGTTGGCAGTATGGGGGTGGAAGTGACGCCACACGTCCACTAACCCTAAGTCGTGCAACCACTGTCGACTGGCGTCAGAGAGGGCCCCTGTCTGTCCCTGCCGCTGAGCCGAGCAGTCCAATTGGCCATCGAACACGATATTCAAGTTGACCCCTATGAGGATTTGCCGGTCAGGTGTAGACGTTCAGTCCCCCACCGCCTTGCGTAAAAACGCCTCCTGGCCCTCATTGGGGGCATAGATAGTGGGCAGTGTCAGTGTGTGCACCCCAAAGGTCACGGAAAGTGCCAGGAGCCTCCCCTTGATCTCAGAGACCTTTGTTCCCACCGTCCCTGGGAAAGTGCGGGCAACAAGGATGGCGACCCCAGCCTTCTTGGTAGGAAGGGAAGAAAAGTATTGCTGAGGGAAGGCCTTAGAGCGCAATCTATGCGTGTCGCCGAGTAGCAGGTGGGTCTCCTGCAGCAGACAAACATGGGCTCTAGAGTTTTCCAGATAAGACAGGATAGCCCTACGTTTAATAGGGTTGTTGAGCCCTTTCACATTCAAAGTCAGGATTGTGACACTCATCTACGCAGGCGGTGCAAGCAGGTTGCGCTGCGGGTGCGAAAGGGCCAATCCAGCCCGCTACAACTGGGCCCTGTGAGAGCTTGAACAAAGGGACGTGGACAAGCATGGGTCGCGCGCATATAGGAAAGATAAAGGAGGCACAGCGGGGGGGAAGGGAACCCATCAACAAAAATAACAAAACCCCAACAAAGCAAGAACATAGACATAATACAGTAGAGCACAGAGTCAATGTCCGGAGCGAATTGCTCCTAGGAAAGAAAGAGAAGGGTACCTGTGGCCCGCGGCTCCACGCTCCCCCCAGGCAAAGCCCATGCAAATATTGATAATGTTGCCAACGACGGGCAAGGGTGAACCCTTCAAAGCATCAGTTCTCAGCTTGCAGCTCCCTAGCCGTAGTATTCGAGTCAGGACGTGCCGACGGGCTAGGAGGCTTGATGGTAGTCCATCCATGGCCGCTCCGGCGTCTGCGAGAACGATTGTCCGTGTGAGGCTGGTCCGCCGAGGGTTCTTAAATAGGTCTCAGAGAGTGAGCGGATTTGCCTCAGTTCCCCTTTGTAGTGAAAGATCAGTCTGAACGGGTGCCCCCAGGAGTATTTGATGCCAGCTTCTCGGAGGTGTAGCGTAATCGGACGGAAGGACTTGCATTTAAGCAAGGCAGAGGCTGCCAAGTCCTGGTATAACGTGGGCTTCTGACCCTGGTAAGTAAAGTCCAAGCGGTGCCGGGATTCACGGAGGATCCTCTCTTTTAGTTGGTAGTCGTGGACACAGGTCAGTATGTCCGCTGGGGGAGCAGGGGCTGCCCTCCGTGGGCCCACCCTGTGAGTGCGGTCCAGCTTGATCGGGAAGTCCAGGGATTCTCCTAGAATGGAGCGGAAGAGGCCGGCCACCTGCGCCTCGATGTCGCCCTCGCCATGTGCCATGCCGCGGATGCGGATGTTGTTCCGCCGGGACCTGTTCTCCAGGTCCTCCGTGTGGGCCTGTAGGTCCAGGTTCTGTTCTTGCAGCTTGAGGACTTCCTGTTGGAGGCTCTCGATTTCTTCGTCACGGCCAGCTTTGCGCTCCTCCAAAGTGTTGACTCGCTCCCCCAGGATATCCACATCTCGGCGCACTTCCCGCATGTCCGCCGACAGCTCGCGCTTCATTGCTGACAGGTCTTCTCGGAGAGAGGAGAAGAGTGACTCCAGGAAGGATCGGCTGGCCGGAGCCTCCGGGCCCTAGCCGCCCTCCACCTCGTCCACATGCCTTGTTCCAGGCTGGCTCTCCACCTGTTGTGCTGACTTAAGCAGTAGGTCCTTCACTGACCTGTCCTTCCTGCCCTTGGGGACTGCCATAACTCCTCCGTGCGTGGGGTCCTCGGGTGGGACCCAGGCCGGGTGCAAAAGGCTCTACAGGCAGGGCAGAACTGTGTGCAAAAGCGGAGCGTTGTCCAGGAGGGCGATGTCGCAGCCAGAGGGCCCCCGCGAAATGCCGCCTCCACGCAGACCCTCTACTCGTGCCCCAATTCAAGCGCGAAAGGGGGGAGCGATATAATCACCAGCCGCCCCTCACTGGGGCCCCGCCGTCATGGCGCTGTTTGGCCTCTGCCTGCCTCCTCTCTCGTCTCTTGGCCAGGGCTCCTGACGAGGTGCTGTCTCGTCCCAGTCTCCCCACAGGTCTAGCCCCCCCAGCAAGTTTAAGTTGTAGGCTCGAGTCACTCAGGTGCCACAACGATCCAGGAGGCCACCACAGCAGGGCCAAGGGGCGGAAGAACACAGCCAAAGCCCCCTGGCCAGGATCGCTCGTGTCTTCAGGTGTTCTGGTGCCCCAGCCAGGCCTTCACGCAGTCCAGGCCCCGTAGGCCACACCGCAGGTCCCACCCCAGGCCCAGCTTCAAAGGCCGCTTGTGTGCAGCCCCAGGGGACCACCGGGCCCCACGTCGACAGGTCCCCAGTCAGACTCTCCAAATGGGGGGTGCACCGGTTGATGTGGCAGCACGGAGCCGCCGCACGGTTGGTGGACGCGGTGGCTCCGTCTCTACGTGGCCACTAAAGATGAGGCCTACTCCAGCCCACGGAGCCGGGGCCTCCCGTGATGCTCGAGTCCCGAGCCCACCGCGGCCCAGTAATATGCGGGCCTGCTCCTCACCTCGCCGGGAAGCACCGCTCTGATCTTTGTGCTGCTGCGGTCTCCCGGACCCTGCGTGGACCGCCGGGAGCCTCCAGCGATCGCACTCTTCACCGAGCTCTCTGCGGCCTCTTCCAGACGCTCAGCCACTCCCTCAGGGCTGCTCCGCGGCTGCGCTGGACCTGCCGCCGGGACTTCTACACGGCTTCACCGCCCCCCCGGGGGGACAATGCATCAACTTCTGGTAAATGTTAACCGCTGAACCGAGCCCAGTTGTCAATTAAAGATATTTAAAGGCATCATAAGGCGTAATAAAGGTTGTTAAAATTTGTGATTCCTTATTTTGACATACTAGGTGACATCTGATCTCAGCTATTGTGGTAAAGTACTTTTCCTACTCCAAAATTGACAGCATTTCCTGTGCCTTAGGCAATGGATGACACTCCACCACAATATTTCTGTATAAAGATATGCACTCAAAATAATATACCCCTCATCTTCTTTACCAAAACTCCATTCAAATGCATTCACAGACTATAATCGCCTGATTACACATATCTTTGAGCAATTTATTTAGCTCTTCTCTTACGCTCATGGGTGTATCCTTAAATTTATGTGCAGTCGTCGCCACACTCTACTTCAAAATAATTTTGTGCTCAAAACCCTTCATGCAACCAACACAGTCTTAAAATCAGAAGCATGTTTGTACAATAAATCTTCGAAATCATAAACGGTACTCTCCACAAGCATTAAAGGATTAGCAGTACCAGGTTTAAGCACAATGCCAAGCGACCCTAATCAGTTCATCCTATGATATTCTTGCCGGTTTTGGCATCGTATTTCTTGGCAAAAATATCACATTCTTTAATTGCTTAGACTATCCTCAAACATCCAAGGTGTCAAAGCTCTGTTCACCATATGCAGTGGTTTTAATGTCAGATGGCTTCAATGTCTTCGCTTTCGACAAATTATCAAACTTGACGTCCGCAATCATGGTAACAGTGAGCCCGAGTCAGACATGATTTGAGCCCTATTGTACCAATCACAGAGATCCCTGTTTGCAGGCTAACACAGCAGCCTCATCAAGAGTTACATCTGCAATGAACTCAACTCTAGATACCTCTTCTTCCACCTTATTCATTTCACAAGAAACATTACCCTGATTCTACTAGATGGTAAACATCCTTTACGACTGCGTTACAACGCAGTCCATTACCATGCATTTTTTACTCCACAAAATCTTTCACAACACAGGGCTTTACACCGCAAACCATTACAACGCATTCCCCATTACTACGCCCCGGTAGAGTTAGAATAGTAAATTGCGCTGTAATGGATAATGCGTTGTAATGGAATGCGTTGTAAAGCTTTTGCGGAGTAAAAAATGCGGGGTAATGGCACACGTGTAAACGCTGCAGGGCAATCTGAACAATTACTAAGATGAAAACGTTACCCACATCTGTAGCAGGACGACACGCCAGCAAAAACACGATCCATAGTCTTGTACACATCCATATTCTCGTCTCTCTCTACTCGCCATACTCGCAAAAGCACGAACAGCAGCTTCAGTCTCACCTGCACGCACACGTGCTGCAACAGCTTATCCTTCCATATCCTTTGCAATTCAAACTAGAGAGGAATTGGTATAGCATAACAATGATTAATGCACTTTCTTTTAATAGCAGTTAGTTATGATTTGATGACACATATATTGTTCAATGCCATTTACAAACTAACAAGAACTTGCTAAAATACGTAAAGCTGCAACATTTTCATCAATACTTCCATCAGTAGCCTCTTTTATGGAATAAAAATGATGGCTATCTACAACAATGCTCAGTTTGTTGGTGAAATATTTTTCTAATCTTCACTTCAGTATATTCATCCCAACGACCAGAGTCTCCTCTTGTTGGCTGTGGTAAATCATCAAAAATCTTTTGTGCTTAAGTTCCTAAACAATTGAATATAAAGACAGCTTCCTCTCAGGTTCATACGTCTTACCGAAATTGCAATCAAGTAATTTTCAAAAACAACTATTATCTCCACTTAAATACTGGTTTGCTAGTATTTTGTAAACAAGCATTTGCAATGCAATAGGTCTCGCATTTACGAATTCTTCAAAAGTGCGAATGTACCATAAATTACAAAACAATGCGCAACAAACTAATGTGATACTTCTTACTTGTATCCACATTAACATGGAGTGAAGTCCAGATGCCAGCTGAGTAAATTTGCCAGAATGTAACTTTCTTCAATGCACCTTAGATAGAGGAGCTCTGTCAAATAAGTTTTTTTTAAACATGTACTTCTGATGTGCAAATGACTTCCTTTTTACAGACTCCCAATCCGCAATGCTGCACAATAATGCCAAATCTAATGAGCTAAGATGGCGGCCGTGTGTCATTTTGTTTTTTGTGGCTCTACAATCCTCAGAAGACGTAAGCACGCACTGACGTATGTACTGCACGTCACAACTGATAAGATGCTGCCTGACCTTAAGTTGGGTCTCCCCTGTCAGGTGCCAATGCTGCAGTGCACTCTCCCATCGTACTCCCGGGCACATTGAATCTCACCTTTTGACACGCATGCGCGTCACACACGGTTTTTATTCACATAATTCCGTGCTCCAAGTCACCAACACGGCACTTCCGGACGTCTGCGGCAGAACGCACGTTCCAGCATCATCACGCTACACCCACCTCGCTAAAACAGGTAAGCACCACTAGATGCATGGCATGAGTGGTTCCGATTTACGGAGTATACAGTGCGGTAGTAAAGTGTGAATGTATTCTTCTAGGCTTCCTGGTTACCGTACTCTGCTACCTGCTGTGAGGGGACGTCTGCCAGTACATCGGTACTCGGCTCTCCATTCTCTGACCACTGCCCTTCGTGTAGGGGTTACAGTGACCCCATTGTGATTGTTTTCATTGTCACACTTTCACTTCGATCACCCTACCATTTTCAGAAATACTGGTTTTAACCATGACTATGTGTCCCTCTAGGCTTTGTTCTATATCCTGTGCCGTGGTTTGCTGTAGGTACTTGACCCCTCTTCCATGGACCGTCCCTCTTCAGGCAGGGGTGACGGTCACCCCTTGTAAGTGCATTGCAATATGAACTATTCTTCACCTTTATTCCACTCGCATTTTTTAGATTCGGATCACCACCATTCACGCTCATGCAGTCCTTTCTCCTGGGATCAATCGATATGTTCACTTGATTCCTAGACCACATTGCTCCATACACTGTTGTGATCCGTTTTCACGGTTATGCACACTTCTCGATTCCCTCATTAGCACTCTGGAATATGCTCATTGATCATTTTCACTGCTAACGAGGTGAAGTTTACTATTATCGCCCAGCTACCACGTCGGACCTCTCCTTCTGTGTGTCTCACCTTGGTATATGTGAATTGTTCATCGCCGAACCCTCCCTAATCCTCATCTCTTTTTGTGTCCCTGCCTCCCCTCCTTTTTCCTTTCTCCAACCCCCCCAGCTCTCCCTTCTAAAATTTATGGCCCAATATAGGCTATTTCTCAGGCATATATCTTGCTGTCCTGATGATGATCCCCCCACTGTAGCTGGGATCGAAACGTCGTTGACAACCACATCTTGACTCTGATTGGCTTATTAGGATTCATGTGGACCACAAGATGTTTTTTACATTGTGACTGTTGTAAATCTGTATCTTGTTGTTGAAGTCACTGTGGGTGCAAATGCCTGTGGTCTCGAAATCTGGTGATTTCCAACCCTGTTTTTACCCACTGAACTTTAATTATACTTAGTTTTTTCTTTTGGATTACTTGTTTAAAAACAAATTTTTCCATTTGGGTAATACCAACAGAGGTCACACTGTAGTTCTGTGTAACATTGTTAATATATATTTGTTCTTGGTAGGGACCGTTGTCTCTTAAAATACGTGCTCCAACAAGCATTCAGTCACTTGCCTGTAAATCCAAACCCTTCAACACTTGAAGATAAGAAATCCTGCTTCAGAGGAACAGTGTTCCTGGGCTCGAAAACACTACTAAAAACTTCTAAAATTTCTAGAAGCTGACACAGCTGTTACGCAGTATCGATCCCTTGAACCTCACTGCCAAATATGTAACATTAAAATGTAATATGAATTCCACAGGCAGTGCCAGATCAAACACGTCTTTATGGTTCTTTTAATTTCAGAAAACCTACAAGTCCAATAGCACACATTGCAGCATACTGGATTCCAAGTTGTAACTGTCAACCGCATTGGAACACTCCACTAGGAATCCTGTGATGACGCTATCAGACCTGCTAGGTTCCACGCATCAGGGGTTAGACTAACGCATTTAGTGGGGTCACTAAAATGCAAAGCTTGCATTTATAACGCATCCTTGCAGTGACAGGAGGGCCGCTATAGAAGTAGCACTCATTGAGCAAGCCGCGCAGATCGCACGCTGCTCTGGCAGAGTGTGTGACAGACTGCACACTGTGCTATGCTGCCCTGGTGTTCAATTAAAAGTTTAGATTCATCTGGCAGGTCACAGCGTGGGTCCGGTCGCACCAGCCAAGTCTGGGGGCTCATCTGCGCTCACTGACTGCTGTATTCACCGCAGAGGCATTCACATGACATGGCGTCACGTGACTGCAACAATGTGTGTCCATCGAGACAGGAACAAAAGTTACTTGTGAAGCGGGCCGCCAGTGCCCACGGCGCGAGCAGGCAGCAGTTATGTTTTTTTAATTTGGCAGACGCTGCTCGCATCGCTGCCTGTGCCGCAAGTTAATGGTGCCTCTCATCATGGTGCATGACCAGACTGGCTACCGGAGACTCGTCGCTGCCGGTGGCACTCAGTCAAGTCTGTAATATATTCTTGAAAATATCATTTAATTTATAGCGTCAGCCTGAGCCTGTTTCCTGTAGCTCACTGCTCTCCCCAGGTTGCACTGATGCCGCGGCAGGCTGGGCAGTGCTCCCTCCGCTCAGCTGACAGCGACTCAGTGAAAGTGAGTGTTTTAAATCATGTACATCTTTTATGATCATCTGGGGAATGATCGAATAAAGATTATTTGATGATGAGGATTTTAATATTTAAAATATCATTGAAATTAGTTCTTGAAAATATAATTTAATTTACAGCCTGACTGATCCTGTAGCTCACTGCACTTCTCAGGCAAGTGCCGCGATGGGCTGGGCAGTGCTCTGCTCAGCTGACACTAGTACCTCAGTAATTACTGATTTTTATATTTATTAGCACTGACCAAACTTAGTTCTTTAAAATATAATTAAATTCAGAGCCTGACTGAGTCTGTAGCTCACTACTCTTCTCAGGCTGGTGCCACAGCGGGCTGGGCAGCGCTCTGCTCAGCTGACAGTGACTCAGTAAAAGTATTGATTTTAATATTTATTAGCACTTAATGAATTTCTTAGTTCTTGAAAATATAATTTAATTCACAGCCTGACTGAGCCTGTAGCTCACTACTCTTGGTGCCACAGCGCATTGGGCAGCGCTGTGCTCAGCTGACAGTGATTCAGAGATGTGCACAGAACTTCAATAAAGTACTGCCTCTGAAAGACTTGTTTAGTGATTAATATCATGGTTATATATTTGATTTACACTACGATTATATTACAAGGGCACTCCGTTAGTGCCCTTCCATTTCTGGTGCTTTACAGCAGTTTCTACATCTTCTTAGAGTTTTTCGTTGCTGAAATGGGTGTTATTTATGTGTTTCCTTGGCCTTCTTTGCTTTATTTTACTCACGAGAAAGTGTCACTCTAAGGGGCTGATTACGGTGCCGTTCGGAAGGGCTCCAAATCGGATTCTGGTTTGCCGAATCCTATTTGAAACCCTTGTTTCCGACCGAATCGTACACAGTTCCCAACGACCGATTACGATGCCCGGAAAACAGGACTGTCCAAATCGGTTCCGAAGGGCATTCGGACAGGTAGAGTCTTTGAGAGCCGAATCTTACAGCTCTATGGACTCTGTTTTCCAAGCGAGCGATTACGATGACCGATTCTTACAGCCAAATCGGTATGCCCGAAACGACTGTCGGAATTTGTCTTTGGGGGCTCCCCCTTCACCTGGGGCCTTCTGAATCGGGCCTGTGGGGGTACCCAAGGGACACCCCCTTTCCAACCATGCACAGTGTGGCAGGTGCCATGGGGTGCCTGCCACAGGGTGCGCGATTTTCCCCAGCCGTCCCTTTCTTCAATGGGAGCTTGTGTTCTCGTTCGTAGCACAGGCTCCCATTGAAGTCAATGGGAGTCCAACCGCATCGTATCCGAATGCATAAAAATCGCTCGATCAGACTCCCCCCGATCCGGGTCGTTCTGAAAGCATTCAGGAACCGAATCGGTCGGAATGCTTTCCGGACGAGATCGTAATCAGGCCCCAAGTGTCACACATTTCGTCGTTTAATGTCACTCATAACTAAGTACACTGAAAATATGAAATTGTCACACATAAGCAATCGGAAACATTGGCAACTATGCACTAAGAAGCAAAGAACAGGCTTGCAAGGCAGTGTGAGGAACAATGCGTGTTGCTCATCTACAAGGTAAGAAAGCAAGCTTGCAATACGGCGCGAGGAACCATTAAAGTAAATAGACATTAAAGTAAATAAACAAAGACATGACAGTATTACAGTGCTCTGCATATGGGAACAGTTTAAACCTGCATAAGTGTTCAAATCTGGTGAGAATTTTGCCTACTTAGCCAGTATATGGCCTCTTTTGTTTCGTTTTGTTGCCCTGTTAAGAATGTGGAGCAGGAATCTTAAAACACTGTTCATGGGAAATAGCTTCAAGTGAACAAGCATCTCATACGAACCCTTGGGTGCAATACTTGGACAGGTTTAACGGGACTGGATGCAGTTGAATTATGGTAAAACATGAACTCAATTCCCTCATTTAAACATCCGGTTGGATTTCAGTTGACAAGGGATATCTATTGATTAAAATTCCTGCAAAAACAGACCCATTTGGGTTATTTAATTGCATGCTTTTCTGGGCAAACTATAATAAATATCGCAGGCCTTGAGTTGCATGATTAGTCTGAAGCTCTTGATCATGCATTTTCTTTCTGTTTCAAAATATGAGTTTAGACAAGTTTGCAATCTTTTATGTTAAACAGTGGCACATGCAGATTATGTAATTATAAGCTTTACACACTTATATTTGTTTCTGCTGCAAAAGCCTTTTTTTTAGGAACGGAAAGACTCATTTGAAGCAGGTTCTTAAAAAGTGGAATTAAAAACTGTAGAGATGCAAGTAACTTTTTTATTTTAAATAATCAATACTCCACAGTTGAATGTAGGGCTTCAAAGTTATTTCATTTAGCATCCCCAGCAATAGCAAATATTGCATAATCCAGGGGGCACATAACTCAATGTTAGATGCCATTTTAGAAAGTATAAGTGTAATTCTATCTTTTTTAATTGTGTATGATTGATAGAATTTAGGTTTGGCTGCTTGTTTGCCAATTGTATAACTAAAATCAAATGTGTTCTGTCTCTTCACATTTAACGAGCAACCTACCGTTTTTGTTTTGATTTGATAAATGTACTGCTCTGTGTATGGTTTTTATTCATCATACAATATAGATTATTTACTTGCACCATCTCCTCACACTTAGCCCCTTCAAGGGGTGCGTAATTCTGACTGGCCCTGAGTCCATGTATCACTCATAACCAAACTCTAGAGAAATGGGTCGCACTTTCCAATAAATAAAGACTGGAAACCGTTGTATAGGTAGTAGCACTCAAAGCACCTACTCTCACTTCTGTCCCAATCTGACTGAGCTCGAATCTTTAATATCATAAACACTGTGACAGCCTTTTAATGACACAATTACATTCTGACGCAAACTCTAATTTTTGCATGTTAAACAGTTTGACATCCACTCACCTAGCCAAAAATGTCTCACATTAACTGCATACAGTGTCATAAAGTTACTTTATACTCACCCTTGCAAACATTATTTGTTCATCATTAAATAATATCAAGTGTCCCTCAATGCACCCCGTATTGAAAGTGCTACTTTATAATTCCAAAGGTTAAAAAGGAACTCTTTGGTGACCATATACCTTCGCTAGAGCCTTCATTTAAACCGAGTCAATAACTTTAGTGGGGATGGAATGAATGAAACAAAGTAGTACTGTTGTCCCAGAAATCTAAGAAGACAGATACTATTGAGCTAACCAAATACCTCCTTTTTAGGACTGACTGTCAAGGGGTTTCAAGGTCGAATAGTTAGGCCTTCGCCTTAAAGGTTGCTTGTGGATGAGTTCTACCTTCTTTCAGGCTGCAGAATGTATTTTCTTCTTTCTTGTAGCAACATTCCTTCAGCAGAGCCAGCCAAGGTATCCTGCCTCTCGTCCTCTCCCGTCTCTGCACTGGCGAACATTGCTTTATTAAGTGAAATTGTGAAGTCTGAGCTGACTTACAGAGCAGGCTTGTTCAGAAAGAGTGGTATTTGAGCCAAAGAAACTGCCGGCTCTGATTCAAACTTGCCTCTAAGCATTTCGTGTGAACGCATCTTGCCAAAGTTCATCTTTTTTGCCCAGTATTATTACTGATCCTTAGCAACCAGTTACCTAGGGTACACCATCACTCTTTTTCCTCTTCGGGGTGGCAAGCAGCCCATAATGTCTACTGGGTTTGTAGATTGACAACAGACATTCTCCTTGTCAATCAGGAGCTGTTCTTTGGCTCTTACTTCTTGCATATTTTAGGGAATACAGGATGCGGGGATCAGTAGGTGTCCTATCTCTTTTTCTGAGGGTGTGTGTTGGCTTGTCATTTCCAGTGGGTTTGCAACACTCCGTGCCGAATCCAGTGACTGCAGTCTTAAACTGTGATTTTTTTTTTTACAGTTTTATATAGCGCGAACTAGACCTGAATCGGGTATCAGAGCGCTTTACATAGCACCAGTTGCAGTACATGAGGACACATTCATTTTTAGGTCTCGCCTACCGTTGCAGCGCATGCTCTGCTCGCTCGGCGAGATTTATTGTTAACAAGGACTTTCAGAAGAGGGCTTTAAGCCCCGCCCCTCATATCCATTGGCTGGCGTCACCGTTTATGCTAAACGGTGGCCTGCCATTGGAAATGAGGGTTTTTGGTTGACGCCCTTTGGCCTCTGAGCCGGACTGGGTCGCCTGCTTTGCTGCTGTTGCAAAGCACTTTCTTATCTTTATGGGGCCATGTATTTCTAATTAGAAACACATGGCCCCATAAAGACAAGAGATCGAGCAGACTGATAGATTCTGACGCCGAAACTCTTCACGTACACCACTGGAAGAGGAGTCTTCTGCCTTCTGGGCTGAAAATACGCAGGTTTTTTGAAGAACACACAGCATCGCCAATTCACTTCGGCTCCAAGTTGATCGTTGGTGGATCTGCGTTAGATGCAGGCATTTCCTCTCGTAAGGTCTCTACTGAGGTTTTTATTTTTTTAATATTTTTACTAAGCTCCTTTCCCTCTCCCGGGCGGATGGAAGAAATCGCGGCTCTCGAACTCCGTGGCTCTAAGTTGCTGGGAAGGATCAGTCATTGCAAGCTGGCCTGTCAAACAAACTCCTCATGGTTTTCAACAGGTTTTCCGTTCTGATGGAGAGCGGGCGCTCATTGCTTTCCTTCATCGTATACACTTGGTATTTATTTCTCCAGTCCTCTCGTGATCTTTTGCTATCATTTACACTCTATTTGAGCTGGCCCGACGCTACCGAGCCTCTGCCTACTGCCTCCTCCCCAAGAGAGCCGTCTTGGGACCCACCCCAGAGCCCCGGTGCGCGCGTTCACGTGGTGTCGCCTCGAGGTCTATGAGCGGGTATCCGAGCCTGGCGGGATCCCTGCAAGCCTGGCCTCCCCGATGGTGTTGGCCAGGGTCTGGGAGAGCCTCAGACCCTTCTGCGCGCGCCTCCTTCTCCTGAGCTCCCTTTGCACTAGGATGTTGCGGCAGGTTCTGCACAGGGGACTGAGGACGTCTTTCTCCAGACTCTGCCACTTCATCACCAGCCATCCGGTGTTCTTCGCTTCAGCTCCGGTTCTCATCTCCATCCTGCTGGGTGCCAGCTTCAGCCGCTACCGGATAGAGGAGAACGTGGAGTACCTGCTAGCCCCGCAGCACAGCCTGGCCAAGATCGAGCGCAACCTGGTGGACAGCCTCTTCCCGGTGAACCGCTCCAAGCACCGCCTGTACTCCGACCTGCAGACGCCGGGGAGGTACGGCCGGGTCATCATCACCTCCTCCAGAAGGGCCAACATGCTGGACCAGCACCACACGGACCTCATCCTGAAGGTAAACCACTTCTGGGCATGGGCGGGAGGGGCTAGGACTGGTAACGGCCTTGAAACTCACCTGTCTGTGCGGGGGCTCGAGTGTGCCAATTCACCTGTTAGCGGCTGCTTCCTACCTGGGAGCACCTGTTGACACAACACAGGCTTCCGGTGCAGCCCAGCTTTTATCACAATGTCTTTCAGCGCCCCCACCCTTGAGCCGCAGTCTGCGCATTTATTAAATCCGCGAATTTGGTGGTTAGTGACATGTTGGGCTGGAGGTGGTCACATGCCGCCTTGTATAGATAGCTATCATGCCATCCTGGGAGTGCCTCGCCGTCAAAGACAGAGGTCAGCAGTACATGGACTATTGATCAGCGTCTTTGCAGTGTGGAGTAAATGGCACGCGCCTCTCCACCACACTCAAAAATCGATATTGTAATTGCATAACCAGGTTTGTCTGCCAAGCAAGGTTGCATTGAAGAGGCAGGTGAATTTGTTTGGTGTTCTTTGAGCAGAGTAACGTATGAAGAAGAAGGGGTTGCTACAGGGGTGCCACACAAGTTGTCATTCATATTAAATTAAAAATACATACAGTCCTATACAATATTCCATTGTGAATATTTGTAATTTGTTACACTCATAATTTCCATACCGTAAAACTCTTACATTTACGCCCTTTTTCTTAACAGTACTAGAAAGTGAATGAGTGATTGAGCATGCATGCAGCTGATAGTGAACCTCTAAGTGGATGGAGCTTATGGCATTTGAGCCTTTCTGATAGTTTTTGGGGACTTGTAGCTTAGTTATAAGATGCAAACAATGTGAACGAGATTGCCTTTAGACGTCATCCGCAGCCCTTTTTTTCAGCATAGGCGGAGAGTGGGAGCACGTCAGGTATCAAGGGAGCATAACCCATCATGTTTATCTGCCAGCATTCCCCCACGACGTCATCAAATGTAATGTCCATTCCATTTAGGTAAATCGTCCTTTTGCACCATTGCCTCTGTATTCACATCTTTTAAATTTGGAGTGCTTTGAGAGAGGCTAAACACATCTAGTAATCTTTTTATTAGAAAAAGAGGACATGAATCCGAGCAGGATGGCCATTTCCTCAAAGCAGGCAGCTCCCATACTTGCTGGCTGCCACGCCCAAAGATGTCACCTACAGGGTACATTGTCAACAGATGAACCAGAAGAGCTGTGTTCTTTACGGTTTTCTCAGTTGGCCAAATGTGTGATCTTCAACAAATCTGCAGAGCAGAACCGGAGCAGGCCCCACTATCCCCAAAATTGAAAGCAAGTTGGAACATGCCAAATGCTTTTTGCAAGATCTATCCACGAACACTGCCCTATTTTTGTTGCACCCTTTCCCTGTTTAGGCACCCGGCCCTTCTTACAAAGCATTGGAACCACAAGAGAGTTTTAATCAAATCTCAATTAAGCAACCTGAAATCCCTTTGCAGCTGTTCCTTGTTTGAGCAAATATTGTGAGTAGTGGGAACTATTTTACTA
Source organism: Calotriton arnoldi (assembly GCA_963921515.1). Lineage (NCBI taxonomy): Eukaryota > Metazoa > Chordata > Amphibia > Caudata > Salamandridae > Calotriton > Calotriton arnoldi. The sequence goes on from CAWUFW010001776.1 coordinate 1,110,917, forward strand.
CCCTGGTTTAAATTGCCTGCACAACTGTGTAAATTAAAGCAAACACTTTATTAACTAGTGGGAGTGTGCCGGAATGGTGCATAAAACAAGCCCAAAATATGAATGTTTTAACACCCTCACACCCCCACCAGAGGGTGGAATTTATCTTCAGAGAGCCACAAGTTTCATAGCTGTATATCGTCCCCCAAATGTCATCTAGTGGGTTCATTTTCAGAATTGGAAAGACACCTGCATTTTATTGTAGGTTTCATCTTCTTGCCGAATTGTGTGACCCTTTGGCAGATTCTGGCCTCCATTGCCCCAAGTCCCTTAACTTCCAAAAATTGGGAAAACTTACAAAAAGACTTAAAGTAGTAAAAACTTCTGGACTTTCATCCTTCGTCTTCATTGGCAATACACTATCTCTTTCTGTCTTCCACCCCAAAACGGTACTAAGTGGTATATAAAGAAACTGACCAAGACTGGCAACATGCTCAACATGTCACCAGAGCTGAAAATCGTACTTTTGTTGTCCACCCCTTGACACAAATGTCTTTTAGTAAATGATTTGTTAAGTTTAGAAGAGGGATGCCTACATTTTCATCCCAGATAATTCCCTCTAACAACCCTTGATGTCTTACGCAAATCACTTTTTGTCACTAGGCTTCTTTTTACTTAGCTACGTGAATTGGCAGCTGTTGGGAATAGGATATATGCTGGTAGTAAGCTTTATAAAACATAGCCGAGCACGAAACTCAATATATTGTGCATAATCCCAGAGAAGACAGCCTCAACTCTGGCCACGTATCCCAACTGAGAAGTGATCTAATAGGCTGTGTGTCAGCCTTGAAACCAGCTGATGCAAATTCTGATCAGGCTTCTGTACTTGAACAGAACGCGTGCCTTCGGGCAAATCACTTCTTTGCCAAATCTCAGTTCTGTTCTCTACTATCATTCAGAGTGCTTTGAAATATATTAACTATAGGTAGTAATGAATACGGTGGATACAATTCCATCCCTCTGAACATATTCATCAAGGTGGGTACTCCCATAGCTTCACTGCCTACTCTAGACACACCTCCAATTGTCACCTCTTGAATCACTTGTTGGAAGTGGCATCCGAAGAACAGTGTTTGACTGCGCATCCTCACTTGACCAAATTACCCATAGAAACAGACCAACCCTTGTACTAAGTCAATTTAAAAAAGCAGTCAGGACAGGAGGTTTATATGCCACAAAAAGGGAATGCCAAATTGGAATGAGACTGGGGAGAGGATCAGTAGCCACTCTAGAAGTGTGAACAGAGGAAAATGTGATTGCAAGAAAACAGCATTAAACATAGATAGAATGATAATAAAGATGAGAAATTCTAGGCACTACAAACAGGATTTGAATCCCATCCTACTGAAACAACCTGTGGATATTCACTAGATATAGCAGCAAGGGTATATGCACTGACAAGTTTCAGTCCCGATAAAGACCTCACCCAAGAGGCTCAATATAGGGGTTGAACCATGTAGACCAATTTAGAAGAAAGGGAATTCACAACATAAATGTCCTTCTCTTAATAGTAGTTCTCTGATACTGAGTAAACATTTCCTAAACAAACATAAAACTATGAGTCTTTATCCTCAAAACCAAACATCACTGGAGAGCATTTTCTAATCCTCATGGAAAAGCTTGCATGTGCCTCAGTCCTAGAATTCAAGGAGTTTGTGTATGGGCTAACTTTACTTGACTGAAAGTTGTGATTAAGTGTATTTGTGGGCACGCATGCTCACAAAATGGTGATCTTACCTTGTACACATGCAATCTGATAAAAGTGATGTACATCCACTGGTTGTTTCTTTACTGTTCTGTGTTATGTTGCATTTTTACAGTTAATTTGCATTTCTCAATATTAACTTGAAAATTGTGCAGTTATTACGGAAAATGTAGGTGCAAGGAATACCGTAATGTGTAAAATAATTGTTGCTGGACTCAGAAAGGGTCAGTAGCCTTAAACAACTGTACATGAAGAAAGGAAGCCCAGAATCTATAACCACAATCGGGAGTCTTTTAGCATGGAAGGACAGCATGGAAGGGTCATACTGCTGTCATTTAAGGGGTGCCCTTTACAAGTAGGAAAACACCTAGACGTCTGATCATGCGACCCGAGTCCTCCACTCCAACACCTCACCTAATGTGAGTTTATTTCTAGAAGAGAAACTGAAAATAGACTAAAAAATCCCCACAATGAAAGACTCCTAGGAAATTCACTCTGTTTTTTCTTCTTACATGTGAGCAAAGTGAGGGAGCATTTCAGTTGACCAATTCAAGATGCATACGAGTGCCCCCACAAGTGGTATACAAGGCGTTTGCTTCTGCACCGTGTTTGTGCTGCACCTAAGTGGTTAACAAGCATTGGCATAGCCAATAGGTCTCGCCTTTGGGACCTTATAAGTGTTTAGTTATCCTGCACAATATCCTTGGTGCAACAACATCAACTGTTGCATGGCTAAACACTTATAAGGTCCCAAAGGCGAGACCTATTGGCTATGCCAATGCTTTTTTTATTATCTTATTGCCAAAACCACCTAATTCCGATATACAATAGACCGCACTTCCTATAGCGTGCCACCGGTGTGACTGACAGCGGAGACACACTCAGGTTATAAATAAAAATTGCCTCAGGCCGGTTTACGCAGACGGTCGGTTTTTAGGGTGACCCACAAGATCAAATCTTCTCTGAACCAGTACGGTGAATGAGATTAAATCTGTTGTCATTGATTAGTTATTTAATGCACGTTCCCTGCCTCGTAATTACGGTGAGCAAGGTCAGAGTTTGGTGCACCCAGGACCTCACAACCTATCAGGTAAGCCTATTTTATTCCATTGGCACCCGTCATCCCTTTATAATTGTCTGTTCTGTGAACCCAGCCTCATGCCTGCCTTGGACTTTTTGTGACCTCTGCCTAGCTGCAGTCTCTGACTTCCCTTCCCAGTCTTTCCTTTTCTCACTGTGTTGTCAAAGCCCTCTCCTTACCTGTGCTTTCTCCTCGCCCTCTTTGGCACCCTGGAATAGTGGCAGGTGATTTCGAAGTTAACTGGTAAGTTTTATTTGCTCGACATTAATCATGTACCTAGGAATTCATCTGGTCACAACCGCCTTTTCGGAGCAATCTCCTGAAGGAGACTGGTTTTGATCTACTTAGATGGTATAACAAGTCTATCTAGTAGATAGAATAAGATGGCACGCTTACTAAAAAAATATTTCTTTTCTAAGGCCTGGTCATATTAATAGCACAAAGAACATTGGAGCAAATCCAGTGTAGTATCGCCCCGCACACTAGTGTAAAGTAATTTCATCGCCCGCCCACCCCCCAAAAGGACCAACCTATTTTCTTATACTTATTTTATAACATGTTAAGTTGTGGAAGCAAGCTAAATATACATTTTTTTGGTAGCTTTTGTGAACACGCTGTCTAACAGATGTAGAAAACAAGCATTTACAATGCAATAGGTCTTAAAAAATACAATCTGCGTAATATTCCATGATTTAGGAGCTTTCCCTCCAGATCCAATGTACCCAACTACCAAGCTTAATAGTGGGGCTAGTTCTTCAATACATTTTTTATACAATTCCAAAGGAATTGAATCCTCTCCAGCCGCTTTGCCTGATGGTAGGGCAGACACAGCCAATTTGATTTCAGCCAGTGTAACATCGCTATTCAATGTATCCAATTGTTCATCCTCAATACAGTTCACGGGATTAATTTGTAAATATGTGTAAATGTCACCTAGAACCGGCCTATTTTCAGGAGTATATAACTCCTTGTAATAATTAGCAAATTGCTCAAGTATCTGCTGAGGGCTATTATACATCACATTATTAGGCCCTTTAATAGCCTTAACTAAAGTTTTGGCTTTTTCATCTGCCACCTTGTATGCTAATATTTTCCCTATTTTCTCCCCACCCTCATACTGAGATAGATGATATTTATTCAGTTTTATGAGGCTTTTTTCCCAAAGTGTATTTTTAAAAGCAGATTTAAGATCGATTAAAGTGTAACCCAATTCTGCTTCAGTTGAGCCCTGCAAAAGTGCTTCAGCCATTTGATTTTCTACTGAGAGTATTTTTGCAATAGTTTCATCTGCCCTCTTTTTACGCTCATGATTCTGTCTGAGTATATACTGTTGAGCAAAACCCTTAATACTAGCTTTACAAGTATCCCAAACCACGATGTGTGAAGCTGATCCAATATTAATTTCAAGAAATTCTCTTAAATGTACCTTAAGTTTTAATATAAAATCCTCATTTGAGAAAAGATACCTGGGAAACGAGAAAAGCCGGGGACTCTGTTTCCCTATCATAATTTTAAAGGAGAGGAGGATAGGGTTGTGGTCAGAAGTGACCCTTGGGCATATCGCCATATGACTTGTCTCCAAAATTCTATCTGATACCCAGGCCATATCTATGCGGGAGCACAGTTTATGCGCAGCTGAGTAATAAGTATAACCAGCAACATCAGGGTGTAATACCCGCCAAGCATCTTTAATGACATGTATTCGTCCCATTTCTCTGATTGCGGCTCGTGTTTTGCGCATCCTCTTAACTTAAATGCCCCCCGTCTAGTAGTGTCAATATCGTAATTCATAATACAATTAAAATCACCCATAACCAACCGCTCACCCTCCCAGCCCAGCAATTCCATATTGACCTTATCGACAACAGTAGGATCATCTATGTTTGATCCATACAGAACGCAGAACGTGTATTTACAACCCTGAAAGATGATCTGAGCTATAGCCCATCTACCATTTTTATCTGAAGATGTTTTACTGATCTCAGCTTTCAATTGTTTATGCTTCAAGATTACGACACCTCGAATTGAAGCGTTTAGCTCTGAGCTCACAGCTACTTCGTAGCCTAGTTGTTTTAGTAAATTCCGGTCTTTATAAGAGATATGTGTTTCCGATAATAAAGCTATATGTGGGTTATACATCCTTAACTCTTCAAAGACCAATCTTCGTTTATTCCTACTATTCAACCCTGCCACATTCCACGCTAGACACCTTATTCTATCCATTTCGATCCATTTCGCAAACTTCGCTTCTTATACGCCCTTTCTTCTCCCTTATTTATTAACAACAAAAAAAAAAGAAAAAGAAAAAAATCCTGCCACTTATTTTCTCAATATGCATTTCCCTCATGTTATTTTCACTAAATTTTACCCCCTGCCCATGATCCCCCCCCACCCCAAGCTTCATCCCCCACCTCCTCCCCACCCTACTCCCCCTTCTCCAAGGAGGAGAATTCCTTCGTCTAACCAGCTGCCGTTGGTCTAGGCAGCCTAAAAGAAACACAAAAAAAAAATAAGTTAGCTGATGAATGCGGGTCATATAGACCCATTTCTCTTATAAACACCGATGCAAAAATATTTGCTAAAATACTGGCAACTCGTCTTGCTTCGATAATATCTGGCTTGGTGTCTCCACAACAACACGGGTTCATCCCAGGCAGGGATACTACGACCCATATAAGTACGGCCTTTACAGCATTTGATGTTGCCAGGATTAAGTCGACCCCACTCGGTATGATACTATTAGATGCTGAGAAAGCGTTTGACCGAGTGGGGTGGGACTATCTTTGGGCTACATTAAAAATATTTGGGATCAAAGGCCAGTTTTTACAGTGGATACAAGCTTTGTATGATCATCCTAGTGCTAAAATTGGCTATGCAGGGCTGCAATCGACATCATTTTCTATACTTCGGGGTACCCGTCAAGGGTGCCCTCTGTCACCTCTATTATTTGCTCTGTCTATGGAGCCGTTTTTAGTGGCACTACAGAACCAATTATGTATTATTCCTTTTGTTTCAGGTCTGAGTACTCTTAAAATAACGGTATATGCAGACGATATCGCAGTATATTCAGCTGATGTAGGAGAAGCTATGAAAGGTATCTTGTTGGAGGCAAGTAGATTTGGGGCTGTCTCAGGCTATAGACTAAATACAAATAAAACTCAAGTAGTGATGAATTATAGACCGATGACTCCGATACAAGGAGTCTGTAATACTGCTACTTACTTGGGGATTAAAGTCTCTGCTAACTTACAAGAAATAGTTTTATTAAATTACGAATCATTATTGAAGGAGACAGCTATCTCATTAAAAAAATGGCACAAGGTCCCTCTCAGTATAAGTGGGCGGATAAATCTAATTAAAATGAAGATCCTTCCCAAATTTCTTTATTTATTTCGTTCTATTCCCTTTCGTATTAATAATTCTTTTTTTAAACGCTTAGATGGTGTATTAAGTAGCTTTATTTGGAGCTATAAAAAAGCGCGTCGCGCAATTGAGTTATTGAAGCTTCCATTCAGCCAAGGGGGTCTTGACTTCCCAGACTTTAAATTATATTTTTGGTCGGCCTTCCTAGGACGTATGCGTAGTTTAGTAAATCCTAATAATAACCCCCTTTTTTACTATGCATTTATGCTGGGAGAAAAATCTAAAATGTTTCTGTATCGAATTAACGACCCAAATTATTTCAAGCGGGTTAAATTCAAGATTGCACGGGATATTGTATTTATCTGGAGGGCTGTTCTCAATAAATACAAAGTACCGACGTACCACCCCAAACTTCCTTTATGGGATAATCCAATCCTCCCAGGAATTTTCCATGATGGGGGCGGGAGACAATGGGACAATCTGGGTATAAAAAGCTTAGGGGATCTGTATGATTCTAATGGGTTCTTAACATTTGATAGATTGAAGCTCATATACAATCTTACAGAGAGCATGCGGCTAAAGTACTATCAAATCCGTGACTATCTTATACGCAGCTTGAAACTCACGGTATTGTTAGATTCTGATATATGGGACTGTATTTACCTAGCTAAAGATAAATCATTGATTAGTGTTGGATATAAAGGCTTTAACTCTTATAAAGTAGATGACTGCGGGAGAACAGCCGCACGCTGGAGCCAGAAAATGGGGATTATTATTACTGCTAATAATATTTCATCTGCATTTAGCGGTATTTGCAAGTCAGTACACTCCTCTAATTTGAGATTACAATCGTATAGAACTATCTGTTCACTGTACTACACTCCTGAAAGGATAGCGAAATGGTCACTAGATAACTCTACTAGTGATCGGACTAGATGTCCAAAATGCGATCTATTCGCAGCTGACCTTCAACATATGTTTTTTCAATGTCCGTCACTAACAGCGTTCTGGCGAGGAGTCACCAAAACTATTTCTCATAAGCTCGGAAGACCTATACTATTAACAATGTCAGATGTGTTGTTGGGTGGACAGTCCGGAGACTCTCACCAGAGAGAACTCATAATTATTTTACTGGCTTGTGCTAGGTTAGCTTTAGCCCGGGGATGGATCGTACGGAGCCCACCGACGACGCTGGAATGGTGGGGTATTGTTAAAGAAATATATAATATGGAACTTGCACTTGCTAAAACCAGGGGGACCCGTTCAATGTGTAAAATTGAAAAAATCTTGGGAGCATTTTTTAAAGATGGATTTTATTCCTTCTTTTCTTTTTTTTTTCTCCATTTTCTCTGGTTCTTTCTTTAAACTCAAAATGCTCTTTCTTCTTTTTGTTTGTATGTAAAATTGTATGTACTTTTGTTTCTATTTCTTTTTTTATAGATATAGTAATGTTTTGAAAATGCTTTTCTTGTTTATTTTATTTGCTTTGCTAATTTGACCTCATGTTAACAATAAAAAGTACAATGCAATAGGTCTCGCATTCACGCGAGTTTGAGCTATTGACATTGTAAATGAAAATGCCTTTTATTTTTGTTTTCGTTTTTAAAACATAAATAGAAGGCATTGTCATTTACAATGCCAATAGCTTAAACTCGCGTAAATGCAAGACCTGTTGCATTGCAAATGCTTGTTTTGTTAGGCACGGGGAGATTAAGTGATTTGCCCAGAATCACAGGATGTTCAGCGTCATTGGCGAGACTCGAACCCAGTTCCCGAGATTAGAGGTCGGACGCCCTAGCCGTTAGGCCAACTCCTCTCCCTGAAGAACATTCGTTGACAATGTTCTTGCTCACCTAAAGCTTGCACCCAGTACTTGCTAGGAGACCGGGAAACGAAGCCCACCTCTGACCACTTTGATACAGTGTAGGTGCTGAGGAAAGAAAACATTGTTAGGTGGAAACTAAAGTATATATCTCTTGATATTTATTAACCTGTGATTTTCTGGTTAACTACATCACATTAAGGGGAGTCCCACTCTTCCTGCTATAAATTGTCCTATATTTAGAGTCAGGGGCCCTGATTTGACTAGTGTGTCATACTATTGTTGTTGAAGTCTTAGAGTCAGGGAACCATTTTAATAGTAATTCAAGTAATTACGGTATTGGATTACCTCATTTAGGGCCAGATGTACAAAGCATTTTTCCGGTCTGTACAACTTGTTACCAAATCGCATTTTTCCATTTGCAATTCCGTGTTTGGAAGGGGCGTGTTTAGGGTGTCCCTTCCAAATACAGAATCTGTATGGTATGTATTACTGTTTTGCGACCAAATTCCAGTTACAAAACAGTAATACTTTACCACCAGTTTAAAACTGGTGGTCACCCATTCGCAATTGGGAAGGGGTCCTTTAGGGATCCCTTCCCCTTTGAGAATGTAAATATAATATTTTTTTAAGAGCAGGCTAGTGGTCTTAAAAAATTAAATGTCAAGGTTTCATTTTTTGCTTTTGAATCGCATCCTGTTTTCATTTAAGGAAAACGGACTGCATTAAAAAAAAAAAAGATTGCTTTATTAACAAGCATTGGCATAGCCAATAGGTCTCGCCTTTGGGACCTTATAAGTGTTTAGCCAGAGATATTGACTTTGCCTATGTCTTTAAGCTGTGCTGTACAGAAGTCTGCAGCATGCTGAAAAGTTATAATAAAGAAGTGTCAGAAGCATTGTTGTTACCTTATATATGACCAAGAAAGCATATGTGCAACTGAACGACCATATTAAAAAAGTATTAACAATAAATAATGTCTTGAGGTTTTTTTTGTCCTTTTAATGCTGGCAGCTTTTATCTGCCTGTCCCAATGGTTGCTTGTTATGGTTTTTATTGTTATGGGGGGCATAAATAACAGGAGGGTGAAGGTTGGGAAATAGTACCTGTATAACAGTCAGTGAGAGAGTCAGTCAGTCAGTCAGTGAGAGAGTCAGTCAGTGAGAGAGAGAGTCAGTGAGAGAGTCAGTCAGTGGAAGAGAGTCAGTCAGTGAGTTAGTGAGAGAGTGAGTGACAGTCAGTCAGTGAGTGAGAGTCAGACAGTGAGAGAGTCAGTGAGAGAGAGAGAGTCAGATAGTCAGTCAGTGAGAGAGAGAGAGAGTCAGACAGTGAGAGAGAGTCAGTCAGTCAGTCAGTGAGAGAGATTGAGAGAGAGTCAGTGAGAGAGAGAGTCAGTCAGTGAGAGAGTCAGTCAGTCAGTGAGAGAGAGAGTGAGAGAGTCGGTCAGTCAGTGAGAGAGAGTCAGTCAGTGAGAGAGTTCGTCAGTCAGTGAGAGAGTCAGTCAGTCAGAGAGTCAGTGAGAGAGAGAGAGTCAGTCAGTGAGAGAGAGAGATTGAGAGAGAGAGTGAGAGTCAGTCAGTGTGAGAGACAGTCAGTGAGTCAGTCAGAGTGAGAGAGAGACAGTCAGTCAGTCAGAGTGAGAGAGAAAGTCAGAGTGAGAGAGACAGTCAGTCAGAGTGAGAGAGACAGTCATTCAGAGTGAGAGACAATCAGTGTGAGAGAGACAGTCAGTCAGTGTGAGAGAGACAGTCAGTCAGAGTGAGAGAGAGACAGTCAGTCAGAGTGAGAGAGAGAGACAGTCAGTCAGACAGTGAGAGAGACAGTCAGACAGAGTGAGAGAGAGACAGTCAGACAGAGTGAGAGAGAGAGTCAGTCAGTCAGACAGAGTGAGAGAGAGAGACAGTCAGTCAGACAGAGTGAGAGAGAGAGACAGTCAGACAGTGAGAGAGAGAGACAGTCAGTCAGACAGAGTGAGAGAGACAGTCAGTCAGTGAGAGAGACAGTCAGACAGAGTGAGAGAGACAGTCAGACAGGCAGAGTGAGAGAGAGACAGACAGTCAGACAGACAGAGTGAGAGAGAGAGAGAGTCATACATTGTCACTTTCAGCAAGCGCGGTCCCTAAAGTGAAACCGGGCAGTCATACATTGTCACTTTCAGCAAGCGCAGTCCGCGGTCCCTAAAGTGAAACCGGACCGTGCTACAAAGAAGAGTGGGAGGGGTGCAAACATGGAGGCAGGCTGCTAATTAGTAACCTGATCCACGACGAGGGAGGAATGCAGCTGCCAGCCTGCGCGCCGCTGCTCGCTCCCGAGAGCAAAACGCCGTGGGAGTGAACATTTGAAGAAGAGGTGGGACATGCACCCGCCTTTGGCCATTTGCGTGCTTTCATTATTGAAAGACACACGCAAAGGTCAATCAGATGTGTGGGAGGAGTCCGACCCACACGGAGAAGTTTTGAGCCCTCACAAGAAGCCTCCAATAGAGCAGCGCATGCGCTGCGCTAGGCTCGACCTAAAAAGCAATGACGGACATGGTGGTCTGCTGACCTCAGCAGGCCACTGTCTCTGTGATGGCTCTGATTCCTAATGGATCGCAAACTGCGGCCTACCTCGTTATTAGTCATTAAGTAGGTCGATTTGTGATCCACAAGGAATCCCTACATGAAACTCAGTGAGCTTCATACATTAGGAATACCGATTTTCTAATTGCGATTCAGAGAAAATTGCAATTTGGAAATCGGTATTCTTAATGTTTGTACACATGGCCCTTAATTCTTATATATCGAGGATGTTTCAAGCTAAAAATGCACAACACCATACCATAGTCCAAGTGCTTTATGCTGTCTGACCTGCCCGCTGCACAAAAGACTTTTGCTTTCCGATCTGGAGACTGGCACCCAAATCAGTGTATGTGAAGGCAGGTTCGACGTCTGATGTACTTGAGAGCATCCAGCTATGATGACTGATGGTGCCATTGTGCATTCACCGCAGAGTGTAGACCGCTTGCCCTGCATATTGAAACAAATGAGTTACACCAGCTACATGACATGGGAGTTGTATACAGTGTAGCTGTAATTAGCAAAAAGTAATCTGATGTGGATAATAATTTTATATTAATATATTGTGTATTCAGGGATTGTAAAATTCTAAATCAAGATTCCCCTTTGTAACTCTTAAGAGCTCTCCTCATGTACCAATCTCAGGGCATAATGTATATGTTGGCGGAGAGGGAACTCCATAGTGATGGCGATGCTGTTTCCTCCCCGCCCTCATAGTGGACCGCCTGCCTGATTATAGGCGGACATTGGTTTAATCATGATGGAGACTACTCATTGTACCCTCTCAACCCTTCAGATCCAGCAGGTTTCCCTTGTTTGGATCCTTTCTGTTTTTCACTATTAGAGCAGCGCACAGCTATAGGGTACATAGAGATACATGTGTTTGTGCATGTGTATTCACACACGAACACATACATTGATTTAAGAAGGAAATTCCTCCTTGACCTTGTAGGTCTTTTGTGAGACAACTGACTCAGCATAATAAACAGCCCCCTCTTGCAAAAGCGACACCCCTCCCCCCCACCCTTTTTGGTGCTAGGTTCATACATTGAGAATGGCGGAACAATTCGGCCTAGCATACACGGACGAGATGGCCTCCCTTATTTTAGCGGCTCCTTCCCTCTTGCCAGACACCAATCTAACACTCAGCCTGAACTCAGCCTGAACCAATCACAGAGTTGGGATGAACTAGAGGAACTCATAAGGGAAAAAATGAAGACCTTATTACACAGGGCAATCATGACCGAGTATCTTCGAGGCAACGCAGCACCACCGGGCTTACTAGTCAGTAATGCACCGAGAATCTTTCTGGATGATCCTCTTTTTAAAAAAGAATGGTCACTAATAGCCTGGCGATGCATGCGAGATTGGCTAATACGAATCCTCAATACAGCCAAACGGATCTCTGAAACCATACTCATTAAGATCAAAACTAGCGAAGACGTCCTTAACACGCAAATCAAAATTACAGTCTATAAAAAGAGACTAGAGGAAATCAATAAGGAGATAGGTGAACACAAGGACTTTCTCATGCAAAGTAAGAATACTAAACTCCAGAAGGACCTGAAGAAGTTCTCACATGAAAGGGTATATCCCTATACCAGAGACGACTACAAGAAGAAGGATGACTCAGAAACAGAATCCTCGATCAGAAGTGACTCTGGCTCATCTAGCAATGACCAAGACGAGTGGTCAAGTGACAACTCTACGAAAAGCTGGAAAGGGAGACCGAGACAAAGAAGAGGTACATACTACAACAACATGTACCCACAACCTCCACCATACATGTGGCCAGCCCAATAAAATCCACATCCATTCCAAGGTCCCCAACCCTTCTAAGACATGCCCTACTTTCAACCTATCCAGCAACATTTTTTAGGGAGAGGCGGCCGGAGAAACTGACGAGGCCGCAGAGGAGAGAGAAGACTTCAATGGGACGATGGAGGAACAGAAGGCATGAACACAAGGAGCCGGACAAGAGACCAACAACCGGGCCCGAGCGGACAATGAATCTAGTTGTGAATTTGACAAATGTAACACTGACACCCACAGAAATTGCAGTACTTAACAAAGGTCTGGGTTTTGTGCCAACCGCCAACATGGACAAATTCAAGATCAAATGCGAACTACATGAATTCTTTAGAAAAATACGGGTCAAGACCTTCTTCCAACAAACACCTATAATGGATGGTTACAGTACAATGCGGAACAAATCGGGGTTCAATCCCCCGGTAAACACCATCCCTCTGGAGGTAATGGCCTTTGAAGATGCAGTGATCAAAGAAGTAGAGGGTTTGGACACAAGGTACCACGGCTTCCACAACATTAGTACTATCGAAAAGAAAGCACTGGACTCCATCAGTGGTAAAACGGACTTGGTGATCAAACCAGCAGACAAGGGTGGAGCAGTCATCATACAAGACCTGAGCAGCTACAGGGAAGCATGCCTTACACTACTTACTGATACAAGACATTACTTACCCCTTCAAATGGATCCAACAAAAAGGTTACAGAGGAAAATCAAGGACCTGACAGAGGAAGCCTTACAAAGGGGCTGGATAAACAAGAAAGAACAGGATTTTTTGCGCACACAGGAACCGAAAATACCCCAATTCTATACCCTGCCCAAAATCCATAAGGGACGTACTCTACCACCAGGCAGACCCATCGTCTCTGGGATTGGTTCACTTTTGGAACCACTGTCCCAGTACACAGACTGGTTCCTTCGGCCACTGGTTACCAAAATCAGGGCATACATCAAAGACACTAAACATCTCCTGAACCTTCTCAATTAAATGGATTTTGACCCTAACACGGAGACACTGATATGCTTAGATGTAGAAGCTCTCTACACGAGCATCCCCCAAGAAGAGAGCATACACGTCATTAGGGGACTCTTACAAAATGAAGATTGGCCATTGAAAGCACCAATTCACTAGATTATGACATTAGCTCATATTGCCTTAACAGAGAACTTCTTCCAGTTCGAAGACCAACTATACCTACAACAACATGGGACTTCCATGGGCAGTACCTTTGCCCCGAGCATAGCTTGTCTTTACATGAGCTGGTTTGAAGAAGAGCATATTTGGAACAACGATCCTTACCATAAAGAAATACGCTTATGGCAAAGATACATCGACGATATCCTAATAATCTGGCACGTCACCATGATACCATGGAAACTTTTAAAGAATGGCTAGACCAACTCATCCCGTACCTATGCTTCACTATGACCTATGAACAAAGAGAAAATCTCCTTCCTTGGCGTAAACATCTTGGCAAAATGTGAAAACTGGCAAGCACCCTTTTATACAAAGCCAACTGACCGCAATAGCTTATTGCATTTCAACTGTGTCCACCCACGGTCACTAAGAGAAAATCTCCCTATAGCACAGTTCCTCTCCATCAGGAGAAACTGTTCAGACCTACGAGACTTTAAGGAGGAATCAAAGAAGCTCACGGAGAAACTCAAAGAGAAGGAATACTCCGCAAAGATCATTAAACAAGCGCAAAAAAGAGCACAGAATACTCCACGAGCAGCATTGCTTGACACCAATAAAAAGCCAGAGACTGATTCACTGATATGTGTTACAACATATAAGTTCTGTTCCAACGCAGTCAAGAGGATAATTTTGAAAAACTAGAGCATCCTTACATCAAATAAACTCACCTACAAACCCCCACCTTTTTCTTTTAGAAAAAACAACAGCATCAGGGACTTGTTGGTTCATAGCGACATGAGAAAACCCCAACCTGAACAGCAACTGACTCTTTGGAACCAACCACGTGTTATGGAACATTACCCATGTGGCTCTTGTACGGTATGTGCATTTACGAGACAATCCAAATACATCGACCTGGGACTCCCTACCCCATGGGAACAGAGACTGCATACGAATTGCAACAGCAACAACGTGATATATACCATCACATGTCCCTGTAACCTTCGGTACATAGGGATGACAACAAAGAAAACAAGCATTGGCATAGCCAATAGGTCTCGCCTTTGGGACCTTATAAGTGCTTAGCCACAGCAATTGGCTCTGCCAATGTCTTAAAGCTATGTTGTAGAGCAGCGTGTATAACTGAACGACCCTATTAAAAAATCATGCAAGCACAGCACAATGGTCAGCGCTTCTACCTGCCAGAAGCCTCTTATAAGCCTACAAGTGTCATCTTGATCTACCTCAGATTTTTGTTGGAAAATTTACTTAAACCCACATATGTATCTGGAAAACACACTTTCGGCCATCTTGAAGCTAAAATAATAGATCTTTATTGTTACCCAACTCAAAGCATCGACTTTGGAAGGATGAAAGGTTGAGTGAGACCTGTTGGGATTTGAACCTGTGACCATGAGGTCAAACACGCATCTCTAGAGAGGATGCATTAATCCACTAAGCCACCAAACCTAACGACCAAACCCCTTGTTCAGAAGTTGATGTGATGGCACACAGCAGCAGTGGAAGTAATGTGACCAGTTATCCATCTGTTTTTTTCGGTTTGGTGTGCATAAAATCCAGAAGTTCTGTGGTGGAGTTGGTCATGCTTCTGTGCTCTCAGGTGAGTTGTCGTCGGTAAAGCACTTAGCAAACACAAGGTTGCCTCCCAACACATCAGTGCAGCTGCTTTTTATGACCAGGCGCCATCACTTAGGATCGTTTGAAGAACGGTGAGTACTGGATGTGTAGGCAAAGGTCTGTGCTATGGAAGCATGTGTTACTTATGCCCTATGCAAGGGAAATGGTTTCCCCAAAGAAGTGATACTGAGATTTGAAATTTTGCTGTTAAGCCAGAAAGTGGCGGGTGCTTCTGGAGGTAATGGCGGGCGCATGAAGAAATGCTGCGTCTGCAGTTCAGGTCAAGTGGTCTCCACTTGAAAGAGCCCTAATTGATTGTGCCGGGACTCCTAACCCCGCCCTTCCCCTCCCCTGCAGGCAGAGCATGGCGTGCACGTCCACTGCCAGAGCTCACTGCCCGCGTGCTCCTGGGTAGCCGGCGCCTCAGCATGATAATGATAGCGTCTCATTAAAAAACAATGTATACATTAAGAAATAACTAGATGAACTGTACCCCATCGCAAAATCTGATAACAATAACATATGGCGCAAGCACAAAACGTTCATTTAAGAACGGACTAGCTGAACTACACCTCACTGCCAAGACACAAGTCACAAGGAGCAGGGGGAAAGTGCACCCGGGATGCCGTGTGCGACCAAAAATAAATATCATAATCGTGCTGAACATCATAGCTCAGAGAGGCTCCAAGCGCGCTCAAAAGCGTGATACAAGAGTAAAAAGGTATAACGGAAAAGCAGACATCACATATAGAAAAATGGGACCACACAGAAGCTTAGAGAGATTCGAAAAGGATTAGCCTTGTGAATAAGCGCGCCAACGCGTTGAATAAAATACTTAACAGTGTGGCACAGAGTAGTGCCCGGTTTCGCTAAGACCAAGGGGCCTGTCGATTGAAAACGGCAACCTAGACTGTAGCGGCGGTGAGTAAGCAGGCTAAACATGTAAACAAAAGCGTTACACACAGCTTGAAAAGCCCATAGGGTGTATCTTCAAGGACTCCAGCATATTAACAATGGCAGACTAAAACATGGCCGGGCTCCAAGTCTCTGCTGTGCTGCCCCAGTGCTGCGGCTACCCTGCCAGGTGATCACTGTATTTAAAAAACGAGAGCCGGAAGAGGCACCACCAGGAGCCGCCGCCGCCGAGAGAGAGGGAGCACTGCCCGTCTCAGCAGCTACCCGAGCCGAGGTGGAGGAGAGGAGGCCGCACAGCAACATGGTGAGTGCCCGCCGCCCTGTCCACCTGCTGCCGGCACCCCCGGGCCGCGCGGGGGAGGCCGAGAGCAGGAGTGATGTATGGAAGCCATCAGCAGGGGGAAGAGATTCACTACGACATACCAGCGGCCTCGGCTAGGCCCTCAGCGCTGGGTGCAGGTGCCGGGGAACGGGGAGAGGTGGGGGGCCGGGGCACTGGGTCCACCTGCTCGGAAACACACGGGGGGCAGGTAGGGGCGTCGTGCCCCCTAGCCGAGAGGGGAGATGCCCCATCCATGCTGCACTGCAGAGGCGAGTTGTTATTATCCATTCACCAGAGAGGTGGTTGTTGAGCCTCTCAGCTTTAACGCAGAAGGAAGGGTTGCTTGCCCCCTGCCCTAGAGAAGACTGCCAGCGCTCGCCACCACCACCTCTGCAGCAGGCCACGATTCTCCTTTAAGGCTACCCATGCTGACAATTAGGACAACAAACCCACTGTACAAGTTACCAGGTAACTCCACATGTCACCCCGGACGAGGTGTTCCACTTCTGGTGTTTAGTTTAATGCATTGACTTCTGGGAGTTGTAGTCCTGGTTCACTTCATTTGATCCAGTTGTACTAACGTTTCCGAAAATAACGATCTGTAAAAGAAGAGCACAGGACTCTTAACATTGATGTTTGGTGACATGGGCACATCTAGTAACCTTACCACTGCGTAATATTATAAAAGCCATAAGACCACTAAAAGGGGACTGTACCATGCTCCTGCTATGGCTACCACTGACCCATGTTATGAGCACCAGCGTGTTTTAGTAGGGATTTTTCAGCCAACAACTCCTTGCATGCTGTGGGTTGTAATGCTGATATTTCCATAAGTATGAAGAGACTGCGAAGTGTAGCGGCCTAGTACCTACCACAAACAAGTGAAGCGCTGGACACCAGAGACGTCGGCAGCATCAGAGAGGAGCGGGGGCGAGCGCGGCAGCCTGCTGAGCTGACCACACGCTCGTGCACAATGGCCATGTGTTTTCAATTATCGCGCCCGCGTCTGGGCACGATAATTGCAAACAGATGGCGGCCGTGCGGGTAACCGCACGGAAAAGGCCATGACACACGAGCGTCTGGTCAGCTTTTTGAAGCCCCTACATAAAGTCTTCGCCAGAGCAGCGCTTGCGCGCTACTCTAGGCTCGACCTAATAAAAATCTGAATCAATGAACACAGAAGCACTATACTGTGCAAGAGATTCTCCTTCAAATTGACAACACACTTCCTGGAGAAAGGGCACTTTGACATGGATATGAAATGGACAATGATACTAAGAATGGGCAATACCAGGGCCCGAACAAAGAAATTATTGACTAAGGAACAACGCTAGGTGTACAAGCTAGAGACTCACAAATCAGGATTGAATGACGAAATCCCATGGGGACAACTGAGCTATTAACTATTGTAAGCCCCGGGAGACATATACCAAGATCGATTATATGTGATACCATTTAAATAGACCATCAGGTGAATAGGGAATCACTCACCAGGAGCATGTCAACCTGAATACACCACTTCTGAATATATTGGCTGGTATTACCTTAACAAAATAGAATGCACCTATGTAGGGTTCTAACCAACGAGGACTGTGTAGGTACATACTCCCTAAGGATTTCTATAGGATGTATTTCATTTATATCCACATTGTCCACTTGACTTTTCTTACCCGCATCCTCCAGCCTCTGTACATAATGGCAGGAATCAGTTTAACACAATAGAACGCACCTATGTAGGGTCCAAACTGAAGAGGACCATGTAGGCACATATGTTTCCAATATACTTATAGGATGCATCTCACCTATAACCATATTGTTCACATGGCTTAACTTCCCTGCATCCTCTAGCTCCTAGTGCCAAGCTTTCTGTTAAAAAAACATAATCCTCCTACTACACCTATAGGAGGTATTCGACTCCTGACCGCATCCCATAGCACTTTAAATCACGCTTTTAACATCATTAAAAAACCAACATTAGAAAACTATTGGTAATTGTGAAATTGTGGGCTTTTTTATGGCTTCCAGTTGCCCTCATTACCTTAATGCCACAGATAATGATTCATACTATACGCATTCCTAACATCCCTAACTAATAAACATCACTCTGGTTTTTAAATAAAGCTGTGCTATACAACAGAATCCAACTTCCATTTGGAGCCGCCTGTACATTTTAACTACATTTCCCATTAAGCAATGGGTTCCTTTTGCAGTCCGAGTTACGTAGAAGGCAGGTCAACACCGCCCACCGATTACGTGGTGCGGCACAGACCTGCGTTTACAGACCAACGCAGCTACATAAACACCGGCGCCTCCCGACTCCTTCCCATCGAAAGCCGGGAGACACGGAGGGCAATTTAGGCTATTTGCCGGGGCTGATCCCTTGACGAAGTAAGTGGCATGACCGGACTCTGCCGGGCTGTTGACAGTTGCTCGCAATCCACTAGGTAAGATTGGACCGGCACTCTGGCGCTAATTTAGGCCGCTTCTACTTTTTCTCCAAACATCTCTGCCGACAGTGTTTGACTATAGGGAGCCCCACCCTCGCTCTCGAGGCACCTGAACACTCAACAAATTTGGGTGAGTATTGTGAAATGCACCACCCAGCTCTATTACTATACTGTATGTGTGTCACGCAGAGATTCTATTCTATATATGCTTTTAAAGTCATTATGGTGTTCGCTTCAGTATGGGAGATGTGTTTACTTCCTTATCTCACATAAAATGCATGAGAATCAAATATCGAACTGAAATTACTGGGGTAATTAATATATTGCTCCATAACAGAAGACCCAGACTCCTCGTGTGACTGTATTAATGAATGTAGCCATGATAAGTACATGTTTATCGTTACTCAGAAGGATATACACATGTGATTTGAATGATTGTCTGTAATAGAGACATCTTTTTTAACCGGCATGCAGTGGGTTGTGCATGCTTCCTTAAAAACTACAGTTAATATACGTATCTCCAATCTGCATAAATGTCATGAGTGAGTTCAACAATACACCTGCCATGAATTTTCTATTGCAGGTGATTTGCAGCAACGACTACTGACGGGCAAGTACTAATACTGCCCCTTTACTATTACGTGGCTTCATTCTGCCAGTTGTTAACTTGACCGATTTACCAGGGAGGTACTGTTCTGATACCCTGATGAAAGCCCCGGACCTTGTTAGGCCTTAGAGTAGGGCTGAAACATGTTGGTCTAAAAAAGAGGGTCATAGGACCATAACAGTCCACATTACCCGAGCGTTATTATTTTAGTCTCCCCACCTGCTCCACTAATAAAGGGTTACCTAGGAGAAGGTGAGGTATTTTAATCTATAGTTAAGCCCCCTGGTCACCCATCTTTTAAGTGCTCCCTGAAATACGGTTGAGCCCACCATGACCTTTAGGAGTAGGGATGAACCCAATGATGAAGCATGACACCACTAGGGTGTGTGAGGGTTATATATAAAAAAGGAATTTTTTCCTTCCCCTCACAAGTCATGCGGAGCTAGCATACCCACGAGGGGTGACCAACCCCCTACACCGTGTCCGGTGCATTATAGGCAATAATATCCTTGACCTCTGGTGGGATACCTTTGTGTTATATTGACTACTCATCTTCAACATAATTAAACCCCTCCAACAGCCCTGCAGAGTAAGAGCCTTCGGAGTCATACCTATAATTATGCCCACCGGATTTAGAATGGCGTATATGGAGGTCAGTTTTCACTGCCAGGAACATTTCGCCTATAAGGGGCGCCCATGGCGAGGGAGCGTTTCCTTTTTATTTTCAAAATAAGATCCCAAACGGGAATTTTCTTTTTAAAAAGAAAACAGTTTGGTGCAGGGCTCCGTCATGATGACGGAGCCCTGCACCAAACTGTGAGAAGCATTGACAGGAACCTGCCAATGCTTTAGAAATGACCGCCAGCTTGGGGTTCAGGTAACGGCATATAAAATAATGCACACACCTTAGATGAAAATCTAATGGAAATGAAACTAATAAGTGGGGAAATGTACTCTTTTACGTTATGAAACCTCAGTTGGTTAATGCGATCAATGCAGGTGTGTGTTTGACAAGAGAGTCACATGATTGAGTCCTGATTGGTGCAGTGGGAATTGTAACTTGTGTATTTACAGTGCTCCAAGGCCCCAGCCTGGGAAAGAAGGCACTGTGAATGTGTCATTATTTTAAAATTGTATTACACACAGCATAAGGCAGGCTGCAGCAAAAAGAATTAGTCTTTGAATTGAAACAAGTGTTTCAAAGAATATACTTTAGTAATACATAATCAAACTACCTAGTACCAACAAATGTATGTGTCCATGTTAGAAATGGGATCTCTAGTTGGCAAGGGCTCGCACCTTTGTCCAAGTAGGGACCCTTCTTCCTAGTCAGGGTAAGGGTGTTACACTCGTGAAGTAACCCCTGCTCACCCTCGTGGTAGCTTGGCACGAGCAGTCAGGCTTAATTCAGAGGCAGTGTGTAAAGCATTTGCACATAACCAACAGTAATACAGTGTAAGCACTACAAACGGACACCACACCAGTTTAGAAAAATAACCAATTTTTATATACTCAAGACAAGACCAATTACGACAAAAATCCACAATACTATACTTTACAAACGAATGCTTGATACGGTAACTTCTTCTTTGCAGGAATAGCACAAAAGCAAAGTTCGTACGAGTCGGTAGCTCCGTCCGAGCCTACCGCGATGCTGAAAGCCACAGAGTCTAACAGTTCCAGCCGACCGCGTCGATACGGGCCAGCAGAGTCGTGAACAGACTCGGTCACAGTACCTTTCTCGTTGGGGCTGGTACGGAGTGTACGAGCCGGTCGGCGTTTGTCGCGGTTGCGGTGCAAGACGGAGCGATGCAAGGTGCGGTGTCCCTCGATGCGGTGCAGGCAGTGGCTCGATGAGCGTCGTGCAGACGGAGTCGGTGAGTCCAAGGCGTGCGATGCAGGGTGAGACGATGCTCGATGCGGTGCTGACAGGTTGCGATGCAGGCGACCAAGCCGGAGTGCGGGAGCTGGCGTCGGACAGCGGTGCGAGTCGGAGCGGTGCGTCGCAGACGTGCGAGTGGTGCCCCAAATGCGGTGCGGTCACGACTCTTGAGCCAGTTGCAGCGACCGCGTTGGTCGGGTCCGGCTGGTTCAGTGAAGCGATGCGATGCGAACTGCGGTGCCCACAGGTCACGGTGCAAGCAGCGGCTCGGTGTTGGCGGCGTCGGACGTCGCCCACAGTGAGACCAGGGTTGCGATGCGAAGCGGGGCGATGCGGTCTGCGGTGCAAACAGGTCACCGGTCAGGGATGGATTCGGTTGACGGAGTCGGTTGCGGTTCCCTTCCTCTGTGGCAACTGAAACAGCGTTCCAGAAGCGGTACCCAGAGGCTTGTGAAGTCTTTGTAGTCCCTGAGACTTCTTAACTGGAGGCCAGCTCGGTTCCAGGCCCTTGGAGATACTCAGCACAAGTTTGTAGAAAGTTCAGTCCAGTCCTTTCACTGCCCAAGGCAGAAGCAGCAGCTGCAGGCCAACCCAACAAAGCAACAACACAGCAAAGGGGCAGTACTCCTCCTGGCAGCTCTTCCAGCTCTTCGTCTTGGCAGGTTCCTTGATTCCAGCGAGATCTAAATTCATGGGGTCAGGGCCCCAATATTTATATCCCAAATTCCTTTGTTCTCTGAAGGCAGAGAGGCCTTTGCCTAGTCCAAACCAGTTCTGGAGCACTTTGTTGACAAATCTCCGTCCCTTCTTTCAGTGAGTAGGCCAGGGACATCAGACGCACCACAGGAGGTGGAGCCAGCATTGTGGAGGGAAGGCACTGTCCTATTCAGGGCCCAGGTGCGACCCCTCCCACCCATCTACATGTAGATCTTGCTATTCAGCCCTGTGCTGACTCACCCTGTCTCCTGGCATCCCCCAGCCCCTGTCACTCACACTCCAGACAAGGAATACACAACCTTGCAGAGGCAGGCTTGTATGGTTAGACAAGAAAATACCCACTTTCTAAAAGTGGTATTTTCAAACACAGAATGTTAAAACCAACTTCACTAAAAGATGCATTTTATCATTCTGAGTCCAGGCATACTAAACTCGAATTTCTACCATGTTCCCGGGGTCAGTTAGGATTATAAGCTGTAATAATCAAAACTGCCCGTTCCGGCCTAGGGGGAACAGGTAGCCTTGCAATAGTGAAAAACGAACTAGGCTGTAATTCACTATCAGGACATGCCACACACACCAGGGCATGTCCTACCTTTCGCATACAACGCACCCTGCCCACAGGGGTACCTTGGGCCTACCTTAGGGGTGACTTACATGTAGAAAAGGGAGGGTTGGAGGGAAGGGAAGATGGCGGATTACTCCGCCGTTGGTTAGATGTCTCAGCCACCTCTCCCTGCGATCCCTCTGTCCCGTTGCCGCTATGATTATTAACGCGGCATTTTGATTCACAAGAGCCGTATATCTAAAATAATACCTAAAACGAACATAAGTTTCTACGGGGGGGAAAAAAAAAAAAAAAAAGATTGCTGATCCTGGTATACGAGGACTTCACCTGTTTCAGCTGTGCTTGCTTCCCACGCGTTTTGGATGAGCCGGTGTACGAGGCTCGTGCTCGCGGTGAAACGCAGCTGTACTGCAAGGTGGTTTCTCGTTGGGACTCTTCCACTGATTTCTCCGTGGCTGCTTCGGGGAAAAAGGAGAGAGCAGCGCTCCTGTGACGGGCGTTCCAGCTACTACCCCCACCGGTGTTGCAGTGGTGGTGGAGGCTGTGCAGAGCACCCAGCGGCGATCGAAGACGAGAGGGGTTGTGTCTGTGGGACAACATCGCCGTGGACTCTGTTGGAGGTGAGAGCGATGGCCCCCCCGCGTAATGCTCGGAGGCAACGTGCCGAGACTCAAGCTGCTGCAGAGGGGACCCCGGGGACCTCAGATCTTACAAAGCTGCAGGCAACTGAACCCCTGGGTTCTGGTGAAGTTGGGGCTAGTACCTGTAATGCTACCTCTATTGGCTCACAGGTGGGGAAGCCGATTTTGAAATTGTTATACTCCGGAAGAGCTACAGCCTTGCTCCAATCCTGCGGTTCAGAGACCTCCATCCCTGGCTTTGTAATGGCTGATATGCTGAATGCAGCAGTGCAAGATGAGCTAGGGGGCACTGAAGAAGATGCTACCACCCCATCGAGACTTTCTGGCGGGGGGATTATTTCAACGGTCCCCAGGGGTGAGGCACCATTGAGAACTAATGCTGTAGAGGCACTGCAGGAAGAAGAAATTGCTTCTCCCCCTCTATTAGGCATCTTAGCTTCTGTTTCTAACGAGCCGCTAATTGAGAACGTTTCAGACGAATGCTCAGTCTCTCTGCCCCACACTCCTTCCGAACTAGAAGGCATCTGTGATACCAGTAGCATTGGCAATGTTAATTGTAATGGCAATGGCAGCGAAGGAAATGATGCCAGCTTTAGACCTAATATACTTCAGGAGGGGGGAGCAGGAAAAGTACAAGTGAAGGTGAAAGGCTCTAACCCTGTGCGGTCTGGTAAAGGCGGCCGAGGCAGGGGGAGCGCTGCAGCTACCAAGACACAAGTTTCAGAAGTATTGGGACGGCTTAAAGGAGCATCAAATACGGCGAAGATTGGGTCTGGCGCTAGTCCATTGCAGAAATGGGTTTCTTCAAAAGGCGAAGTTAGGTCTATCGTATCAAGATTATCTAATTCAGGCGGGTCTGGAGGTACCCTGATGGACAATGTCCTTAATACCTCGCAGAACTCAAATCTCGATACTGGAACTCCTATACCTACTATCTCCTTTGCTGCTCCATCTGGGACAGTTAGTTCAAACATTTCTGTAGGAGACGCACAAGCTTTGAGTCCTCAACTTGGTGGCTTGGAGGGATTCATCTCTGAGTCAATAAATGCGGAAGTTGTCTTCACTGCAGGGCAGGTATCGTCTCTAACTGCTGAACAACCTTTAATATCTAACGTCCCTGCTCCGTGTGTTGAAGCGTCAAATATGACTGAAACTGCTGGACGCATATATGATTATTCAGATTGCACAAATGTTGGTGTAGAACTTCCCTTCTCTAAAATTATGCAGGCACTTGCCATTCAAAGGGCAGAAGCACAAGCGCACTATCAACAGGCTAAGGTTGATAGTTCTGACATTAAACAGGCACTAATTGAAGTTACGGCTAAGGTCTCTCATTTAACCTCAGAAGTCAGCGATCTACAATATCGGGTGGCAGCTGCCGAAGAGGTTAACACCCAAACTGTTAATTTGGTTAAAACCCACGATTCACAGATGACTCAGATACAATTTAAAATCGAAGACCTTGAAAACAGGCAGCGACGCCAGAACCTTAGGATTTTTGGGATTCCCGAAGGGAGAGAAGGTTCCGATCCACGGGCATTTATTGTTGGTTTACTACAAAAGGCATTTCCTGATCTACATGACTGGGATCTGGATTCACAAGTTCAGAGGGCACATAGACTGCCACAGTTTTTGCCACAGGGGAATAGAGCTAGAACCAACTTTGCTAGACCTTTTCTTGTATTCATTGGCAATTTTTGCTTCGGCAGGCAATCTTTTTCAAGGCTAGGCCTTCAGCTCCTGTTGTGGTAGACTCCATGTCAATTTTTGTGCGATCTGATCTTTGCAAATCTACTATGGACAGGAGGTGGCAGCTTCGTCAAATGATTGATCCGCTTAAAGCTATTTGCACACAGGTTTTTTACAAGAGCCTGCGCGCTTAAAGGTCATTAAGGATGGCTGTACTCACTTTTTTTTTAATGATCAGGAAGCTAAGAAGGCGCTTTATAAGTGGCAACCCAGCTCTAAAGTTTGATTTGTGCAACTATCTGATGTATGAATAGCAATAGAGCCAAACTTATATTTAGCCAACTATTAGTCATACTTTATGCCTTTGGTTTTGGCTATACTTATCTGTCCTGTGGGGGTTTGTTCTAAATTAATTTTTTGGCTCTCTCTCGGTATCACATTTTTTGACTTAATGTTTTTTTATATAGGTGCATAGTGGCTGGTTCAGGGGGGACTCTGGGATGGGGTGGCTGGGCATCTTCCATATGCTGTCAGTTTAGGACAGTTTAAGGGGGGTGATTCCTTTTCCAGGACACATGGTGGGGGTGGTTTGTAGCTGTGGGTGGGCCGGTTAGGGGGAGTAGGGTGGTTGGGGTGGGGGTGGGATTAAAGAGCCACGGTGTAGTTAAAAAAGCACAGAAGGAATGGGAAAAAAGAAGCGAGAATTTGTTTATTGAGAAAGTATTTCATTTTTTTGTTGGTTTTTTGTTGTGGATAGATACTGACCTGTTGTTGGCTAACTTGCATAATGTCTGGGCTTAAATTTATGAGCTGGAACATCTCTGGGCTTAATCAAGTTGTCAAGAGGCGGTTGGTAGCTGAAGAACTTAAGGTATTTAAACCGCATATAGTGGGTCTCGTGGAAACACATTTGGCCTTTAAGGACAGGGCTCTCTTTAAGCAACTCGGTTTTGATTTGATTGTTTGCTCGTCGCAGTCAGCTTCGATTCGTGGGGTCGCCTTGTTGAAATCTAAACATTTTACCGCCATGGTTTTACGCACACTGGCCGATTCTAGGGGAAGATGGGCGATTGCTCAGCTCCTAATTTCAGGACATAAGGTGACTGTTTGTATTGTTTACGGCCCCAATGTTGATTGCCCTGAGGTTATTTCTTTTTTATGTTCAGAATTACTGGAGTGGGCCGGGAATCTCATTGTGATGGGCGACTTTAACTGCATATTAAACAAGCAAATTGACACTACAAATACCACAGGGAGACCCCGTATGGTTAAGGTGAGGGCGGCTATCTTAGATTTATTACACATTCATCGACTGGAGGACGTTTGGAGAAAACTTTTTCCGTCACATCCAGGGTACACGTATTTTTCACATCCTCATAAACAATATTCAAGAATTGACATGTTTTTTGTCAATTACGATGTAGTGGACAAATCTTCTATGGTGGTGTGTCCTAAGATAACGTCAGATCACAATCCCATATTACTCACAGCTTACTTTTCTTCAATAGAGAAGCAACGAACTAGGGGATTTTCATTTCCCAGACACCTTTTGAGTAATCCTGATTTTATAACTCATATGCAAATAACTCTAAAGGACTATATTAGTAACAATTTACACACTGCATCTTTGGTTATAGTTTGGGATTTTTTAAAGGCATTTGTGAGAGGGGCTACACTTCAATATATTGTTAAACAGAACCGGATTAATACTAGTCAAGAAGAAAACGAGCACCGCCAATGTTTGGATTTAGAGCAACAACATGCTCGAGCAATTGCTTTGAAGGATGTTGGCGAAGCTTTAATCTACTTGCAGCTTATTAATTCGAGAGCCAAGCTCTGTAGAAGGTTAAAGGATAAAGCTGCAAGTAATTTTTTAAATACAAGACAAAACAGTATGAGTATAGCGAACGGGTGGGACGGGTGTTGGCATATCAGCTTGCTGACCAGAGGTCTGGGTCTCATATTAAACATATTAAAGGGACTGACGGTTGTATTTATTCTAAAACTCAGGATATTTTGGAGCAATTTAGGATATTTTATGTAAATTTGTATAAGGGGTCGGCTAGCTTCGACCAGCAAGCAGCTATAGATTATATTCAAGAAAGTGAACTGCCAGCTTTGGATTCATCTCAAAGTGCGGTGTTGGATAGAGAGGCTGATCTGCTAGAGATTAATACTGCAATTAGCGCACTGCCTTCTGGTAAGGCGGTTGGAGAGGATACTATTCCGCTAGAGTTCTATAAAGTTTTTAGGAATACTTTGTCGCCTGTCTTACTTGAAGTAGTTAATTCAATACTACAAGGTGGGGACGCACCTCCCTCTTGGAATATAACAAATATTATCGTTTTTCCTAAAAGGGGAAATCAGTTGAGGACATTAGTTCGTATCGTCCGATTTCTTTGATTAATGCGGACGCAAAAATCTTTTCTAAGCTTTTGGCTTTACGACTTGCCCCTTGATTTATTTTTTAGTATCTGAACAACAGCATGGTTTCGTCCCAGGTAGGGATACCGCAGCACATATCAATACTGCAATTGCTGCATTCGATGTTGCTGACCATCTGGATCAACGGATTGGGATGTTGATGTTGGACGCCGAGAAGGCCTTCGACCGAGTAGCCTGGGGGTCTCTATGGGAAACCATGGGGTCCTTGGGTCTCGGCCGGAGGTTTATTTCGGCGGTACAGAGGCTATATTCCAATCCAACTGCAGCCATTAGGATTAATGGCTCGGTATCCATCCATTTTAGGATCCAGAGAGGTACTAGGCAGGGGTGCCCATTATCCCCCTTATTATTTGCTCTTTATATTGAGCCTTTTATTAGACACCTGCTTCATAACGTTTCTATCCCGTCAGTTTTTTTAACGGTATGTCACTGAAATTAACAGCGTATGCTGACGATATTGCAATCTTCTCTACGAGACCTTTGATGGCGATGTCAGCTATAACTCAAGAGGCACTTTCTTTTGGTTCTTTTTCCGGTTATAAGCTTAATATAAATAAGACCCAGTCAATTCTAAATTTTACACCCGTATCCGCTCCGCCCTCATTGGGTATTACCAGAACAGCTACGTATTTAGGAGTTCGCCTCAGCTGCTGCACGGGCGATCTTATAGCACTGAATTATGAGCCAATGCTTAAAAAGGTCGCTGCTGATCTACGTCGGTGGAATAAATTACTCCTCACTATTATTGGTAGATGTAATGTAGTTAAAATGAATATACTACCAAAGTTTTTATATCTGTTTCGCACCATACCTCTTAGAGTTCCTTTATCTTTTTTCAAGCGGCTGGATAGTGTCATCGGTAGTTATATTTGGGGGTATCGGCGGGCAAGGAGAGCCCTAAGGTACATTAAATTAACTTATGAACATGGTGGTTTTAAACTTCCAGATTTTAAAGCTTACTTTTGGGCTGCTTTTGTGAACCGGATCCAGTGTTTACTTAAGGGATCTGAGGTAGAGAAACCCTGGTTTGCGTATCAATTAGCCTGTGGTCCCGTTACTGGGTTTAAGTTACAGGAAATGACTGACCCTAATTACTTTAAAAGAGTGCGATTCAAGATTATTAGACACATTACTCTCATTTGGCAAGATATCAGGAAAACTTATAATCTACCTGATCTGCATGAATTTGTCGCCTTATGGGGCAATCCGTGTTTTCCTAGCATATTTTCGGACTCCGTGGGGAAAATGTGGCAACAACGTGGTATAATACATCTTGGGCAGCTATACGACGAGCATGGCTTTAGGTCCTTTTTATCCCTTCAAAATGAATACGGGTTAACTCATAATTCATTTTTTAAATATTTGCAAATTCGGAATTTTTTTCAGCAAGGGAAAGGGTTGCTAATTCTGCCCCGCACAACAGAAGTTCTACGGGCTATCTATACGATTTCAGGGCGGGGGTGCATAGGGAAAGTGTACCAAAGATTTCTAGCTGCCGCGGCTGATGATGGCTTACAGATTGTAGCCAAACTTAATCAGACTTTTGTTGTTGATATTACTTTGGAGGAGGCTTTGGAATCATTGGCCATAATTAATATTGCGGTTACTTCAATTAAGCTGAAACTACAACATTACCGCGTTATGTTTATGCAGTATTATACTCCCAGGGTTATCTCTAAATGGGTTGGGTCCCATGGTTCATCTAAGACACATTGTCCCAAATGTGATGAATTCGCTGCTGATCTGCGACATATGTTTGTTACGTGCCCAAATTTAAGTGTTTTTTGGTGCAAGATCACTCTAGAGTTGAGCAATCTCTTTGGGAAGGATATTCAACTAACAGAAAAGGAAATTTTATTGGGGACAGTTTCAGATCCGGGCAATGTATCTAAATATCTAGTTTCAATTTTTATTGTTTGTGCCCGACTGTGTATCGCCAGGGTTTGGATTGAAACAAGGAGTCCCAAAATATCAGAATTTTGGTTGTTATTGAGGGGGGTTTATGAAATGGAACTCGCGTTAGCAAAGTCCAGGGGCCGACCCTCATTGGTTAAATTCGAGAGGGTTTGGTCTAGCTTGCGGTGGGATTAGTTGATTTTGTAACATTACTGTTTTATCATTGTTTTGCTAATTTCAAAGTCAATTTTGTGTTTGCATCTATTTGTAAAAGTCTCGACCTTTTCTTTTTATTTATTTATTTATTTTTCTTGTTGTTTGTATATTCTATCTTATGCTTTTCTCTGTGCTTTATTTTAAACTATGGTTTGTGATTTGATTTTGTGGCTAATAAAATAAAAAAATAAAAAAAAATTAAAAAAAAGGGAAGGTTTAGGGACTTGCAAGTGTGTGCACTTGCCAAGTCGACGTGGCAGCCCCAGGCTGCGCACAGGCTCTGCGGTGGCAGGCCCGAGTTACACTTTACGGGCTGTCTGCGTGGGTGGCACAATCCAGTGCTGCAGCCCACCAACAGCATTTGGTCTATAGGCCCTGGCACTCGCAGTGCACTTTACAAGGGACTGACACATAAACCAAATAGGCCAATCATGGAAACACCAATCCATAACACATTTTATACAGGCGCACTTGCACTTTCCCACTGGACAGCAGTGAGGAAAGTGCGCAGAATCATTACACCAGCAAAAACAGAGTCTAAACCGGGAGGTCAGAAAGCAAAAAGTCAGGGGAAACACGCCAAAAGATGCCAAGTCTAACACATGTCCCCTCCAGCTGAAAGTAGGGAGAACTACCCAACCCCATTGGAGTTCTCTTCACTAAGGCGGAAGAACCTGGACAGACCATCTGCGTTGGCGTGTTCTGTACCAGGACGGTGTTCCACCGTAAAGTCCATTCCCTGTAGGGAGATGGACCACCTCAGCAGTTTTGGATTCTCACCCCTCATTTGCATCAACCATCTGAGGGGCCTGTGGTCTGTCTGAACCCGGAAGTGAGTCCCAAACAGGTATGGTCTCAACTTCTTCAGCGCCCAGACCACAGCAAAAGCTTCCCTTTCTATGGCACTCCACCTCTGTTCCCTGGGAAGTAGTCTCCTGCTAAGGAAGACTACAGGCTGATCCAGGCCCTCTTCGTTCAGTTGTGAGAGCACCGCTCCCACACCATGCTCTGAAGCGTCAGTCTGCACGACGAATTCCTTGGAGAAGTCAGGTGCCTTGAGCATGGGCGCCGTGCACATGGCTGCCTTCAGGGCATCAAAAGCTTTCTGGCAGGACTCAGTCCAGATCACTTTCCTGGGCTGCCTCTTAGAGGTCAGCTCTGTTAAGGGGGCAACGATGGTGCCATAGCCCTTAACAAATCTCCTATAGTAGCCGGTGAGACCTAAGAAGGCTCTCACCTCTGTCTGGGTCTTGGGGGGCTCCCAAGCCAGAATGGTGTCAGTCTTGGGTTGTAGGGGCGCCACCTGGCCGCTTCCTACCTGGTGTCCCAAGTACACCACAGAACCCTGCCCGATCTGGCACTTACTGGCCTTGATCGTGAGGCCTGCACCTTGCAGAGCCCTCAACACTTTCTCAAGGTGCTGTAAATGTTCTTCCCAGCTGGAACTGAACACAGCAATGTCATCCAGGTAGGCAGCACTGAAATCCTCCAGCCCAGCCAACACCTGATTGACCAACCTCTGAAAGGTGGCAGGGGCATTCTTCAACCCAAAGGGCATCACCCGGAATTGGTAATGACCTTCTGGGGTTGAGAATGCTGATCTCTCCTTGGCCCCATCGGTTAAGGCCATCTGCCAGTACCCAGACGTCAAATCAAACATGCTGAGGAACCGGGCAGCTCCCAACCGGTCAATGAGCTCATCAGCTCTGGGGATGGGGTGCGCGTCAGTCCTGGTGACGGCATTGAGCCCACGGTAGTCCACACAAAACCGGAGTTCTGGAGTGGCACCGGGCGCAGCAGCCTTTGGGACCAAGACCACTGGGCTGGCCCAAGGACTGTGGGAGGGCTCAATCACCCCTAACGCCAACATCTTAGAGACCTCCTCCTTGATGCTGGCTCTGACCCGGTCAGTCAACCTGTAAATCTTGTGCTTCACAGGAGGGCTGTCACCTGTGT
This sequence comes from Calotriton arnoldi, assembly GCA_963921515.1. Taxonomy (NCBI): domain Eukaryota; kingdom Metazoa; phylum Chordata; class Amphibia; order Caudata; family Salamandridae; genus Calotriton; species Calotriton arnoldi. The sequence continues at coordinate 1,142,369 of CAWUFW010001776.1, forward strand.
CCACGTCATGGGTACACCAGTGAGTAACACCGGGGGTCAGAGAGAACAGTGGGGCGAACTGTCCCAACAACTGGTGACAGTCCCCCTGCTGCTCCTGAGTCAGAGTAGGGGAGAGGATCACACCCTCTACTGACCCATCATGCTCCTTGGTAGACAGGAGGTCAGGGAGAGGCTCACTCTCCTCTTCCACCCCATCATCTGTCGCCAAGAGCATACTCACTTCGGACCTCTCGAAGTGGGGCTTGAGGCGGTTCACGTGAAGGACCCTCAAAGGGTTCCTTGGAGCCTGCAAATCCACCAGGTAGGTGACGTCACTTTTGCGCTCCTTTACCTCATATGGCCCAGTCCACTTGTCCTGCAAGGCACAAGGTGCCACTGGGGCCATGACCCACACTTTCTGCCAAGGTTGAAATTTGACCAGAGTGGCATTCTGGTCATACCATCTCTTCATTTCTTCCTGGCTTGCTTCTAGGTTCGCCTGAGCGAGCTTCCTGAAGCGGGCAGTTTGGTTTCTAAAGGCCAGCATGTAGCTAAATACATCCTGGGGAGTTTTCCTGGGAGCCGCCTCCCAGCCTTCCTTTACCAAACTCAGAGGTCCTCTGACAGGGTGGCCATACAGGAGCTCAAAGGGGCTGTACCCAAGAGACTTCTGAGGCACCTCCCTGTATGCAAAGAGTAGGCATGGCAAGAGGACGTCCCACTTATGCCTCATGGGTTCTGTTAGACCCTTGATCATGCCTTTCAAGGTCTGGTTGAATCTCTCCACCAGACCGTTTCCTTGTGGGTGGTAAGGAGTGGTGAACTTGTAGGTTACCCCACACTCCTTCCACAGGGATGTCATATACTTGGATATGAAATTGGTCCCCCTATCAGAAACCACCTCTCTGGGGAATCCCACACGGTAAAAGATCCCCATTAACGCCCGGCCCACCACTGGCGCCGTCGTTGTCCTGAGAGGATTACCTCCGGGTACCGGGTGGCATGGTCCACCAAGACCAGGATGTACCTGTTGCCCATGGCTGTCTTGGGATCCAGTGGCCCCACAATATCCATCCCTACCCTTTCAAAGGGTGTTCCAACAACAGGAAAAGGTTGGAGAGGAGCTTTGACCTTCCTCCCACTCTTACCACTTGCCTGGCAAGTTTGGCAAGACCTACAGTGTGCATCTGACTGCCTTTGCATTTGGGGCCAAAAGAAGTGGGTGACAAGCCTGTCAAAGGTCTTGTCCTGCCCCAAATGTCCTGCCAAAGGCACGTCATGAGCTAGACCCAGTAGGAAGGTCCTGAAGCGCTGGGGTACCACCAGCACACGGGCTGACCCAGGCTCAGCAACCTTAGGCTTACTGTATAGGAGACCACTCTCCCAGTAGATCAGATGTGACCCGGACTGATTACCAGCTGCCTGGTCTGCAGCCTGCCGCCGCAGACCCTCCAGAGTAGGGCACTCGTTCTGCTCCCTGCAGAACTCCTCCCTGGTGGGACCCCCTTCTTGCTGCCAATGGGTCAGCTCAGAGATGTCTCCCAGTTCGGCTACCTGCTCCCCGGTAGGCACCGGGCGTCCCCCTCGAGGTCCGCCTCCTCCCGGTCCGTGGGAACTTCGGGGGCCGGTTTCCCGCGCCCCCTGCCCTTTCTCTTGGCAGGGACTTGGGCCACTGTTTCAGGCTCCAAGTCCTCTTGATCACCCTTTCTGGCTGCCATTGACCGAGTAGACACGCATGCCCACTCTGGCAACCCAAGCATCTCCAAGTGAGACCTGAGCTCAACCTCCTTCCATGAGGACTGCTCCAGGTCGTTTCCTAGCAGACAATATAAAGGCATGGTAGGGCTCACAACCACCCTCAAGGGACCTGAGACCCCCCCCCATTCAAAGGGAACCTGCGCCACCATACACTGGCGCTCAGAGTTGTCGACAGCAACTACTTGGTGGAATGCTCCTAGGACTACTTGCTTCTCAGACACCAGGTGACACCGGACTGAGGTCACACTGGCTCCAGTGTCTCTGAGAGCCTCTACCCTGTTCCCATTGATGGTCACCCAGGTGCTATATTTCTTTGTGTCAGGGGGCACCTGGTTTCCTGGGACCATCTCACTGTCCCCCAGTGAGACAAGGGTCATTTCTGCGGGATCCCCACCCTCCTGTGGGCACCCCTCCTCCCCAAGCGCTACACTAGCCAACACTTTGGACTGTCCACCGGTGGGTGGCTGTGTCCCCTTTGGGCACTTGGGGTCCCCCTTAAAGTGACCTCCCTGGTCACATGCATAACACTTGCGGGGGCCGGTCTCAACAGGCTTCCCTGTAGAGACCCCTTTCTTCTTATCACCGGGGGCTGGGAACCTTTACCCTGGGTACTAGTTTGGGGCCCTTTAGAGAACTCCTGTGCTTTACCCTTGTCCCCCCACCTTTCTGCTGGGGACCCTGCCCACCTTTGGCTGAGTCTCCCCAAACGCTTTCTTGTGGACCCTGGTACTCACCCAGCAGTCCGCTTCCATAGCAAGCTTCCTGGGGTCAGTTAGCTTACTATCAACTAGGTGCTGGCGCAGATCTGCAAAACATAGACTAGACAAGTGCTCCCATGCAATCAAGTTGTAGAGCCCCTGAAAATCTGTTACACTACTGCCCTTTACCCAACCATCCAGAGACCTGCTGAACACATCCACACATTCCAACCAAGTGTTGGCATCAGACTTCTTACTGGACCTGAACTGATCCCTGTACTTTTCAGGAGTAAGACCATACTTCGTGAGAAGGGCATCCTTCATGTCAGCATAGGTGAGGTGATACCCCTTACCCAAAGCTATCAGAGCATCCCTTGCTTCTTCCGGGAAAAGTGGCCACAATCCTGCTCCCCAATTCTCCTCAGGGACCCCATTCATGTGTATGGCTGCCTCATAACCCTGAAACCACCTTTGTATGTCATCCCCCTTCTTGAACTCCTTGCCTACATTCTTGGGAATGTGCACAATCCTGTCTGCCTTTCTGGACGAATTGCTGCCACCATCTGAGCCTGACTTACTCCTAAGTTCTAGCTCCTTCAGTTCTCTCTCATGCTCTAAGAGCATCTTCCTCTCCTCTATGTCCAATCTCTTTTCCTCCCGCTCACTCTCCAGCCTGAGCTTCTGCAGCTCAAACTGCCTTGCCTCCCGCCTGTCCTCCAGCTCCTCTGGGGACAGACTGCTGCTGCCTGACCTGGCGGGTTCCCCCCCACCCAAAAGCATATCCACCCTGGAAATAGGCTTCTCCTCACTGAGATTACCAGGCTGCCCACTGGCATGTCTGGCTGCTACCCAGGCCCTCAGTGCCTTCTGTAGCTCCTCCTTCCTTGTGAGGCCTTTAATTTGGACTTTCAGGTTTTTACAAATTGCTCCTAGTTCCTTTACGGCGTAGGTTTCCAACCTATCCTCCTCAAAGATAATTTCCAGAGATGCAACGGATGATGCAGCTGTGTCAGGCATGACAAAAGTAGTGAGTTGAAAACTGGCAAGATCAAAAATAGGCCAAAAGAAAAAGAACCAGTATGTGGTACGTAATGGTCTGCGATATGGTAGTAGTGCACACCAATCACTGTAAGTCAAGTGCAAACACAAGTCCTATCCTCACCGCTGACAACCAATGTTAGAAATTGGATCTCTAGTTGGCAAGGGCTCGCACCTTTGTCCAAGTAGGGACCCTTCTTCCTAGTCAGGATAAGGGTGTTACAGTCGTGAAGTAACCCCTGCTCACCCTCGTGGTAGCTTGGCACGAGCAGTCAGGCTTAATTCAGAGGCAGTGTGTAAAGCAATTGCACATAACCAACAGTAATACAGTGTAAGCACTACAAACGGACACCACACCAGTTTAGAAAAATAACCAATATTTATATACTCAAGACAAGACCAATTACGACAAAAATCCACAATACTATACTTTAAAAACGAATGCTTGATACGGTAACTTCTTCTTTGCAGGAATAGCACAAAAGCAAAGTTCGTACGAGTCGGTAGCTCCGTCCGAGCCTACCGCGATGCTGAAAACCACAGAGTCTAACAGTTCCAGCCGACCGCGTCGATACGGGCCAGCAGAGTCGTGAACAGACTCGGTCACAGTACCTTTCTCGTTGGGGCTGGTACGGAGTGTACAAGCCGGTCGGCTTTCGTCGCGGTTGCGGCGCAAGACGGAGCGATGCAAGGTGCGGTGTCCCTCGATGCGGTGCAGGCAGCGGCTCGATGAGCGTCGTGCAGACGGAGTCGGTGAGTCCAAGGCGTGCGATGCAGGGTGAGACGATGCTCGATGCGATGCTGACAGGTTGCGATGCAGGCGACCAAGCCGGAGTGTGGGAGCTGGCGTCGGACAGCGGTGCGAGTCGGAGCGGTGCGTCGCAGACGTGCGAGCGGTGCCCCAAATGCGGTGCGGTCACGACTCTTGAGCCAGTTGCAGCGACCGCGTTGGTCGGGTCCGGCTGGTTCAGTGAAGCGATGCGATGCGAACTGCGGTGCCCACAGGTCACGGTGCAAGCAGCGGCTCGGTGTTGGCGGCGTCGGACGTCGCCCACGGTGAGACCAGGGTTGCGATGCGAAGCGGGGCGATGCGGTCTGCGGTGCAAACAGGTCACCGGTCAGGGATGGATTCGGTTGACGGAGTCAGTTGCGGTTCCCTTCCTCTGTGGCAACTGAAACAGCGTTCCAGAAGCGTTACCCAGAGGCTTGTGAAGTCTTTGTAGTCCCTGAGACTTCTTAACAGGAGGCCAGCTCGGTTCCAGGCCCTTGGAGATACTCAGCACAAGTTTGTAGAAAGTTCAGTCCAGTCCTTTCACTGCCCAAGGCAGAAGCAGCAGCTGCAGGCCAACCCAACAAAGCAACAACACAGCAAAGGGGCAGTACTCCTCCTGGCAGCTCTTCCAGCTCTTCGTCTTGGCAGGTTCCTTGATTCCAGCGAGATCTAAATTCATGGGGTCAGGGCCCCAATATTTATATCCCAAATTCCTTTGTTCTCTGAAGGCAGAGAGGCCTTTGCCTAGTCCAAACAGTTCTGGAGCACTTTGTTGACAAGTCTCCGTCCCTTCTTTCAGTGAGTAGGCCAGGGACATCAGACGCACCACAGGAGGTGGAGCCAGCATTGTGGAGGGAAGGCACTGTCCTATTCAGGGCCCAGGTGCAACCCCTCCCACCCATCTACATGTAGATCTTGCTATTCAGCCCTGTGCTGACTCACCCTGTCTCCTGGCATCCCCCAGCCCCTGTCACTCACACTCCAGACAAGGAATACACAACCTCGCAGAGGCAGGCTTGGATGGTTAGACAAGAAAATACCCACTTTCTAAAAGTGGTATTTTCAAACACAGAATGTTAAAACCAACTTCACTAAAAGATGCATTTTATCATTCTGAGTCCAGGCATACTAAACTCGAATTTCTACCATGTTCCCGGGGTCAGTTAGGATTATAAGCTGTAATAATCAAAACTGCCCGTTCTGGCCTAGGGGGAACAGGTAGCCTTGCAATAGTGAAAAACGAACTAGGCTGTAATTCACTATCAGGACATGCCACACACACCAGGGCATGTCCTACCTTTCGCATACAACGCACCCTGCCCACAGGGGTACCTTGGGCCTACCTTAGGGGTGACTTACATGTAGAAAAGGGAAGGTTTAGGGACTTGCAAGTGTGTGCACTTGCCAAGTCGACATGGCAGCCCCAGGCTGCGCACAGGCTCTGCGGTGGCAGGCCCGAGTTACACTTTACGGGCTGTCTGCGTGGGTGGCACAATCCAGTGCTGCAGCCCACCAACAGCATTTGGTCTATAGGCCCTGGCATTCGTAGTGCACTTTACAAGGGACTGACACATAAACCAAATAGGCCAATCATGGAAACACCAATCCATAACACATTTTATACAGGCGCACTTGCACTTTCCCACTGGACAGCAGTGAGGAAAGTGCGCAGAATCATTACACCAGCAAAAACAGAGTCAAAACCAGGAGGTCAGAAAGCAAAAAGTCAGGGGAAACACGCCAAAAGATGCCAAGTCTAACAGTCCATCAAAAGGATGCATAAAAGAACTCTCTGATAACTCCCTTACATTACCTCTCAGAAAGAATAATTATTTGTCACCATGAACCTTCAAGTGTCGCCATCAGTTATAGCCCATACTGGCCGCCAAGCAGCCTGTACATTTGGTGACTAACTAATTGTGCACATTTACATTTCAGGTAGCAGGCACCCTGGAAGGCCTGTTTCATCTTTAGCTCTTTGGCACTCTCTAGGCCTCGCAGCATAGGAGACCTGCTCCATTCCCTCCCCAACTTCACTTTCTGCAAGAGTCACTCCAGGTCCACATTAGCCATTCAGGGACAGGGTCTGATGTTTTTTTTGTTTTCTTTTTTAACAAAAAGTATAGAAGCTGTTTTTGTAACATTAAAAAAGCATGGGCATGTTGGTGTCCATAGACCCCACCCACTTCAAACTCTGATTATATACGGATTTTCCTTGCTAGCACTAGAACCCGTATCACCATTGCTGCGCCAAACACAGGGCCCAAGCAACATAGAGGTAAGATGTGGGGCGTTTTTCCCTTTCTATATACAATGGGGCAGACAGCCTGCTTTTGCCATTAAGCCTAAGAGTGATGGCTAAGTAAAGTGACCACTGGAGACAGACTGTAGCCATCATTGGTGCTGAAGGTCAGTGACACCGGCCACATGGCTGTGAGGGACCAACCAGCCCTAATTATGGCTATTGCACTATTTTCCTTGTTTACAATAGGGCCCAGTACACCCTTGCTGTGCCAGAGTTGCGTTAGCCTCAGAGCAATGGCTGAAGAGAAGGAAAATTAGAGCAGAGGAGACACCATAATTGTGCCCTTAGAGAGATGGTGGGGAGGGGAATAGGACAAGATAGATGCCCATTTTTTTAACAATGGGCAGAGGAGACAGCCTTCTTGCAAGGAAGTAGCTAGTGGCTATCATTAGTGAAGCAGTGGCACTGGGGCCCAGGAGAGTAAGGGGCCCACTGCATCACAGTTGTGCCTGTGTGGACTACACTCCTGGAAGTGAGCTGCTGTCTTGAGGCACTTGCCACTGTGTGGCCAACTGACTGTGTGGCTGCCAAGGCTCTGACTGGAAGTGCGACCAGTTTTGATAACTTGGGCAGATCTCATGAATCTCAAGCCCACTGAGGCACGTTTCTAATGCTAATTTCTCAAAAACTGCTCAGTGGATTACGCCATGCCAAGGAAAGGCACTTCCTTTAGTAAAGTTCTAATTTCATGTCAAGTATGGTGTAATTCTATTCAGATGTTATTTTCTGTATCAGAAAAAAATCCTTTAACTCTTTTGACCCAAACAACCCATCTGCTGTGCATGGCCGTCTGCCTTGTGCAGCAGTTTGTGTGACAGACATGGCCTTCAGCCAAGCATTGCACCAACTCTGTGTCCACAGAACTCATTGCATGGCCTTCGGTTGCGTGCACTGGGACATGGATACATAGTATGACCTGTGGACATAATCTGTGCCTAAACTTTTAAGCTTGCTGTGCATGCTCTGTAGTTTCTGGACCCTTTGTCAGGGCATACATTCACTTCTTATGCCCACAAAATTAGCAGACTTTAAATGTAGATAGTGCTGTTTGGCCACTTCCTACATCCAATTACCTTGCTAACAACACACATGTCTATGGCTCTGTCCAATTAGCACGGCTGATGAGCCCATAACTAGGGCAAGCCCAGTCCTGGGTTGCTTGTGTTCTGGTTCAGAGAGGACCTGGCTCGGCAGTTCTGGCTGGACTGTTCCAAATGGAGCAGGGTCAAGACTGATTTACATACAGCTGGGTCCAAACTGAGGTGGCATGGTGTGCAAAATAACGATGGACTGGGATGTGGCACCAAATAATTATCAGTGGCTGAGATTAATTCAAGCATTCTATCCATCACTTTTTTGTATATACAAATGGGCACTAGATGCCAAATATGGATGTACTTCAAGAAAATGAATGTGCGCCATTGCCAAGAGACCAAACATGCTGGAGTGTTTCAATGATCGGCCTTTGAGTGCAGTACACTCTTTCCTTAAACAGCCTTCTTTCTTCCCTTCAATTTTCCATACCCTTCATTCCACATAAACAGCACTTTCATAAGCATCCAAGGCTATCACCTTTGCTCATCTTTACTGACTTTCTTCTGTCCTCATACTTTTAGACTTATCCACAGATTTCAACGCCGTTGGACATCCCACTCCTATCTCTAAACTCACTAGGAATCACGGACCTAACACATTACTGGTCGCCCTCAAAGATTTCTAGTCGCTCCTTCTCAGTTACCTGATTCTCAACACCAGCTTACACTCTAAAGTGGGTATCCTCCAAGGCTCTGTTCTTGGCCTTTTCACACCCTCACTTCACACAACCTTCTCTGTGATATCTCATTATGTTGGTTCTCCTATCACGTGCACTGACCATACTCAAATACGTCACTCACTTTCCTACCTTCACTCCCCTTCTCCAGTCATACATCTAAAACTGCCTCATTGTCATCTGACATTTGATGCCACTACAGTCACTCATGCCAAGTTTGTACTGAGGTCCTATCCTTTTTATTTTAGCTGCCATCTCTCTTACTGACTATTTCTGCTATCCCCAACTCTCTAAAATTCACCCCTTCAGATCATTCAGTTCCTCACTACCATTGCAGCCACCACAGCAAACTTTCCATTACTGAACATGTGTAAGATACCATTCACTACAGCCAAAACACTGATCAACTAGTTAGTATTCACTCGACCAAATTACTGTAATAGACTTCTTGTAGGGCTCTCCCAGCAGCTATCAGCAGCACTAGACAATGTGTTCAATTGTGCCAGTCAAATGCTGTACAATTTATCCAGAAATAACCCCACTTCAGCATACCAACACCAAGCCTAGTGGCTTAACACCAAGATCTGGGCCAAATACAAACTAGTGTCTGTTGGCCCAGCTACTTCTTGGACATCTTATCTCAACACACATACTCAGAACCTATGATCCACCACAAAATCCTAGTTACACTCCAGCCACACTGCACCACCTCAGAGTTCCGGTCCTTCTGCCTCTAGGTGCTGTCTACCGAAACTCCTTATCACCAGAAATCTGTGCAACCCCTTCTCTTCAATTGGTCAAAATTGTGTGGAAAGGTCATTTATTTCCAACTTGAGAGACAGGTGATATTGCCTCATTCCACTCTATATATGTATGTCTTGTTGTATTTTTCAGTACTGGAAGAAATGTCAGTGCCTTTAATGTGTTTCTTTTTAGTAATCATATTCCTACAACTGATGCAGCTAATTTAAACCTCCTCTGGTATTCCTGTACATTATGCATGGTAAGCAATGGACCATCATTGGTCTATCTACTGTCCTGGTTGCAATAACATTTATTTAATAATAATAGTTCATATGCTATTCATATTCTTCATTGTCTTTCAAAGGAAGTTAAATGTAAACATTCTTATTTCACAGTTCCTTTATTTCTTTTGTAGCGTTTTTTTGGATTGAAGAAGGCATCAGTAATAATCTGGATGTCCTCCCTATATTCTCCCCTCGGAATAATAAGCTGTGTTTGTAGGTATAGGGTTTATTAGGTTTGATAGTATTATTTATAACTCTTTAGCCTCCTTCTATGGTTCATTGCCCCCTCCTCTCTATTTTTGAAGTTGAGCTGAGGAGCATCAGTGAATCAAGAGATAGGCTGTTGGTTATATTGACTGACAGAGAGATACTTCAGTGCAAAAACCTTACTTAGCTGGTATTTCTTTTGACGGAAACCTTTTTATAATTGTTTAAATAAAAGAAAGAAAAAGAAATGCCTGACAGCAGATGTGTGACCCCTGTGCTCCACTTTTAGTATTCGGCTTGGATAGTTAATCTCCCACACAAGCGCACATTGTGCCTAAGTGGCACTTTCTTCAGTACCTATTTCTTTTCCCTTTCATCACAGGATAGTGTCTTGTTACCTTCGGTTTGGTACCCTTGTGATCCTAACTGTTTTTCACAATGCCCCTTGGTAAGGAATGGTAATGAACAGGTTTGTTGTACTCTCATGAGATTCAACCGTTCCTTGAATCACAGAGTGGGAGACAGCAACTGCCTCTGGTTTCTCTCTTCCCAATGGCTGCTTATTTTTTTGGGTTAGCTGTGCTGTAGCTTGGCTCCCACTCTCTGGCTGTCTTCTACCAAACTGGAACTCTATTCTGGCTGGCGGGTCTGGGACCATAGTTTGCGGCCTCTTCTCTGGTACCCCCTGACTCACTGTATTAACTCTGGCTTTGTCCAGGTCTAGATGCTTACCCATGATATGGTATAGGTCTTCCACTGTCCCATGTGTAGAATATTGTTTCCGGAAGCCACAATGTCACAATTTACTGGAATATGTGGTAGGCAGGTGCCTCAAAAAGCTGCCACCTTTTCAGGAGGAACAAGCCAAAGGTGTTAAAAAAAATCCTCTTGCTGGATGAAGACTTCAGAAGATTGAAGTAAACCAAAAATCCAGAATCTGATAGTGGAATTCTTCTGGAGGAAGGAGTCAGGATCAGCAAGTGGAGGGAGCAAGCAAACAAGCGAAGGATACACCCTCCAACCAGACTGACGCCTTTAAATAGTAAAAGAACAGCAAAAGTAAATGGCATCAAACACCGCATGGCAGAATACATGATGGATTGGGAAAGTCCAGAAGCAACCAAGGGAGGAACAGCCATGATGGAAAAAGGAAAAAGAATGAAAACCTTAATTGACTAGATGCGGATTCTCCCTGAAAGATAGCTGCAAACCCTCAGACAGGTGATTTTCATTTGGAGGTGAAGAGAGAAGAAGCAACAGCCAGGTGTTCAAAAGAAAATAGGCACAGATGAGAAACTGTCCCAGCCTGCAGCTACAGGCTTTGTACAGTGTCTCTTGAGGTCAAGGATCTGCGCAAAGTACCACAGTTCTCTGGTGCCAAAGCTGCCAAGAAGCAGTGTACGTAACAGTATACCCCCACCCAAGCCCAAATTTGTCAGGAAAGGACAGAAAAAATGTACTAACCAGTCTTTGGGCATAGATTGAAGATGCAGGACCCAAAAACTCTCATTAGCAGGATAGCCTTTCCTATGAAGGAAAAAGTGAAACCGACCTCTATGAATTTAGGAGCTACTAATGTCGCTGACCTCCTATTCTGGTCCTCATCTACTGGAGGAGAAAGAGAAGTCAGACAAAAAGAATCTGGTACAAAAGGCTTTAACTGGAAAACATGAAAGGTAGGTAAATCTTCCAAAAGTTAGGAAGTCAGAGGACCTGATAACGAGTTCAGTAGTGTGACTGCCATCCCGCCACGGCGGTGGGACCGAGCACACCGCCGAGTAGCCGGACTCCCACTCCACCGTATTTGGAGTATCCCGCGGGGCCAGTGGGTGAACGGGGGCGGAGTCATGATGTCGGTACATGTTGCGCAAGAAACAAGCCGGAAGGATTTTGATGAATAACATACTGCTGACTGCTGGACACACCCAGAACGCGTTCCCAGCCAGTCTGGAGTGCTGACTGCTGGACACACCCGGGAACGTGTTCCCAGCCAGTTGGGCGTGTGTTCACTTACCGATTCCTGCTGATTCCTGGCTTTGCATGAGCCGATATAAAGGTGATTTTGCGATTTACGTGTGTACCAGTGATATTTTACATAGGCACATTTCTCCTCTGATCATTATTTGACCACTTGAACTGCCTATCCGCCAACTCTCGCATGGCGATCTCCCCGCCAATCATAGGTCAGCAGAAAGGCAGTTCGTAATTGGGCTAGCAGAAACATGGCGGTACCGCTCCCATGGACTGCCTCTACTTCTCCCGCCTCTGCCATGGTAGCAAGATTGCCGGTGGTCTGGAGGCGGTCTTCCCGCCCATTTCATAATCCGGCAGTCAGACCGCTAGGGAAGCGGGCGGGAAGACCGCCAGAAAGTGACGGTGTTTCCCTGAACCGCCAGGATCGTAATCAGGCCCAGAGCCTAAAGACAACTGGCTTGTATTTGTTTAGGTATAACAGTGTGCTCAAAGAATCGAAGATGAAGCCTGAGGGGAACTTTCAAGCGGCCAAGAACCTGGAAGACAACCAATCCTTTTCTCCTAACTTAAAGTTTGGAACCAATCTTCTTAACTTGTCAGTCCTACCCTTGGGTGGTAGTTTCCCAAACATTTTTGCCTTCACCCCTCCTATTTTGCTGAATTCATTTTTGTTGGCTTTAGGACACTGTACGCTTTACCACTGCTAAAGTGCTTGTGCGCTCTACTCTATACATGGTAAAATTGGCTTACACACAATTGGCAGATTTAATTTACTTATAAGTCCCTAGTAAAGTGGGACTACATAAACCCAGGGCCTGTAAATTAAATATTACTACTGGGCCTGCAGCACTTATTGTTTCACCCACTTGCGTAGCCCCTTTAAAACATGCCTCATGTCTGCCTTTGCAACCTGTGTGCAGTCTTAGAATGCTATTTCAACTTGGAAAAATATACCCCTTGCCAAGCCTAAAACTCCCCTTTTGTTACATATGTCAACCCTAGAATAGACCCTAACAGCCCATAGAGCTGGGTGCATTGTATTTATAATGTTGGGCATGTATATTTAAGTTTTACATGTGCTGGTAGTGAACAAATCACAAATTCGTGTTTCTCTATTGTGAGGCCTACCTCTCCCATAGGATAACTTTCAGTTACCTTATTACATTTAATAAATGATAACTTTTGTTTGTGAGCAGGTACAAATATCATCTTTGGTGTCTAAGGAATTGAAATCTAAAATCCTTTTTAATGGAAAAATCTGATTTTAAGTAACAATTCTGAAAATGCCGCTTTTTGGAAAGTTGCCATTTTTTTGTCCTAACCATTTGGTGCCTGCAGCCTGTTTCCTGTGACACATAACTAGGTGTAGTTGGCAGTTGGCCTTTGTTTATTCCCTCCAGACAGCCACACAACAGAGGGACAGGGCATTGGCAGGATGTGCCTTCCAAGCAGGATGGGGGGGCGGCGAAGCTGGGCAAAGCCCTACTGGCAATTCAAAAACATTGCCTCACACACACACAAAGAACTTACCACTAGCCTATTGTGCCCCCAGACATCCTGGAACCAGGGCATGGAGGCAAGAAATTCCAGAAACTTCTGTGATGGGAAAACTCCAGAAATATCTTCCACTTCAATCTGGCACCAGGTATAGAACGAGGACCCGCAGACCCACTCTTCAGTACAATCCTGGACCTGTGGAAACAACGGAAAAAGGACTGCCCTGCTGCCAGAGGACTAACCTGCTGCTTGAGGGCTGCCCTGCTGCCTGAGAAGGAAGACTGAGCCTGCTCCCTTCATCCCAGGCTACCTGAGTTGACTCCAAGGACTATTTAGCTGGCCTGTCCTGAGCTATAGGGGCACAGCAAGCTCCAGAGGCCTCTGCAACTGCCCAGCTTACCTGTTGCACTGGACTCGCAATTCGACCTCCCTGAGCCCTGCTGGACTTTGATGAAGTGAGTACCTTATCCCCAAGAGGTGCCTCCCAGATCCTGGATTTTTAGTGTGGCATCAGTTGAGCTCCTCCTTGAAGAAAGGGAAAAATCCTGATGTTTTGGGCTCTTTACGAGCATGAACGGGCCAGTTCACTACAAGATCTTACCGCCCACGCTGACCGCCAACACAAAGCTCAGGAAAACCCAACTCTTCGTGCTACATCGACTGCCAGAGACGACCAACAATGCAAGATCTGCACTTTGCGCTATGGCTTCGACAGCCTGCAGTGACGCCAATGAGAAGCTTTAGCAACAACTGTCCGTGATGCCCAACAGGATCTTTGCGCTACAGCACCGATCGTCAGCAACACCTGGCCCACTCTTCATGCTACAGTGACGGCCATCTGCGGCGCACTCTCTGGTCCTTGCGGCCTTTTCAACTGCGAACTGGACTCTTCGCACCAAACTGAGAAGGTAACTTTTTTAGTGGGACTAACATGGTCCCTGTATCCGGCCCACGCTCCATCGTGGTCGGGCTGAACTTGTGACTTTTATCCAGTCTTTCATGACCAGATAACCACGAGTAGCGCTTTGTGCTTTTAGGCACTATATTTACTTTAATCTTTGAAATTGCATATCTCTGGTCCTGCTGATTGGATTTTTGTTGTTTTGGTGTCAAATAATTTATTAAATCTTACTCTAGTTTTCTAAATTGGTGTGGGAGTTTTCATGTATCGTGTTTATTTTGTTATTGTTTGTGTACTGCATAAATAATTTACACTTGCCTCTAAGTTAAGCCTGACTGCTTTTGTGCCTAGCTAACAGAAGGTTAAGCACAGGTTAATTTATTGACTAGTTTTGTTTCATCTTGACAAGGAATGTTGCTGTTCACACGCCCCTCAACCAACAACCAAATTTGAAAATCTGTGGCAGCTGGCACAAGAGGAGTAGAGATTGGAGAAGAGGGAAAGGAACGAGGATAGAAGCCCTGGACAGAATAGAATTTGGATACTTCAGTAACAAAATGAACTTTGTTGTTATATGAGAACACTGCTAAACACCAGCAGCAGAGCAGATCCCCAACGATGGCCAATGTCCCATAATACTGGTATCAGGGTTCATGCCAAAAAATTGGTGTTACATGATTAGAACTTGGTTCACTGGAGATATGGGGGAACACTGGACTAGGTCAATGTGATGTATACTAAATACTCATCCTTCCAGAATTGTCAGCAACCTTTTTGGATGCAGAAATATCATCCACCTATTCTTATCATATACAAGGAAGTTGCTTAAATGGTGGATACCCTTCCCCCCATACACTATGGACTAAGTCATAATTAACTTTTTTAAATCCACTGCTTCTATGTATTTAGACGATATGGCTATCTCATTTTCACTGCTTCTTTTCAACAACTTTATGATTCCATTCAAGAAGATAAACAAAACACTGGACCCCACATCCCACAGAGTGTACAATGACATACATCATCTTTAGATTGATTTTTTTTAACTTTTCGAATTGAATTTTATTAAAACTGCATTTTACTAATTTACACCAGCATTATGCAGTTATGCTAAACGTATTTCAAATGATATATCTCAGATACAAATCCATATTAAAATAAATGCAATCAGATTTATATTATTTCTTTGCTCATACTTTTAACATTCTCCTACTTAAAATGTCTATAAACCCAATGTGTCCACTTCTCATAATTATACTGCAAGGGTTATTCTTTCTTAAGTAGTTCCTATTATTGTTTGAAAAGATGCAAACATAAATCAGTCATATTTCTCACACTTTCCCTTCATTTTCCTTTGGAGTCCCCCAACAATGTTTGAGTCAGCTTAGCTTAAGAAAAGTTCACCTGTCCAAGTTTTACCAGTAACATCAGTGCAAAGTAACATTACAATGTGCTCTAATTCAAGTACGGGAAATGGGTTTCCCGTCGTGTGATTGGATAAAAAAAATAGATAAATTTAGGGTCAGGGCACAAGTTCTTTAAGAATAGAGGGGTGACTAATTAAAATCCGCAATTCACAGTGATATCACATGCAGTAATATCACAGGACATAACATCACCAGAATTGATATTATAAACCAGTTATTTATCTCACTTAAAAGGTAATTGGTCTATTTTACATTAAAAATTGAGATACAGTTGTGTGCGCAATGCAAGAACAATAATATATAATACATGAGTGACTAAACCAAACTTGCATACAAATATGCAAACATACAAATCTTTTTTTTATCTGTGAAGGAAAAGCACAGAATGTTTTAGATTATAAGGAAATCTACGTTTAAAGAATAATTCATGAATGTATAAACATTTCATTTGTATAGTATAAAATATTGAACAAATGTATCTAACTGCTGTGCATTTTACTATAAATTATAAATGCAAATATTTCTTACGAAGATTCACACTCTTAAAGCTGTCATTTGTTTATGGAACTCACCATGTTGATATCAGGGGCTTGTGATCATATGTATGTTTTATCAGCCCTCTTGCAGTGGTCTCCTGATTGTATGTGAACGTTTAAAAAAAAAAAAAATGCAATAACTCAGAAATGTTAATAAAACATTTTTTATTTTAGTTTTAATTTTTATAAATCACATATACTCAGTGGTTGACGTTATATTTCACTGCAGTCCCTTATTTGGTTAGTTCTGAGACTCCTGTATGTTCATAACTCAGGCAGTAGTATTGTTCTCTATGTCATTACAGTTATGCTGCTTCTGCAGCATGTCTCATTTTATGGAATTAGAGTATATCCATTAACACATATTGCCTCTTTTGTTCTATCTCTGGGATACTATAAAAAAAAAACATGGATCGAAAACTTTACTTCGAATTTAGATCAGGATCTTTGCCTTTGAAGTGTTTTACATCTAAATGGTCTCCCAACGGGGACAACAAATGTTACGCATGCGCTAAACACGTAGAATCATACGCGCATGTGCTCTTTGCCTGTCCTGCCTACGCTGGCCCGCGAAAGGCTTTGCTGGCTCAGTTCTGTAAGAACCTGGGTACAGAATCACACAACATAGCCCTGCGAATCCTTTGCACTGATCCATCTCCCAGATACGCAATCCCGGTAGCTAAATTCTTGAGGTGGATGTGGCACATACGCTCCAAACAAATCAGGGCTGGACAATGATCACGATGAAATCCCCCACTATTGTGTAGGTGTATGAGTATGTACACCAGGCCTTGTGGGGTCCATTACGCCTGCCAAGGTGCTTGAGACTGTTATGCACTTGTTGCTTTTATTATTGTTTTAACTCTGTCTTATCATACTATGTGTAATATAATGATGGCTTTGATTGCTCTTTGCACAAAAGTTTTAACTCTGATTTTAGCCTTTTGTAATTCTGATTTTTAATCTTTTTATTTGTAATGCTTTTATGACTTGCTCAGTCGAATAAAGCTTCTTTGATACTTGATTATTTTAGACATTTGATTTTACATACATTCTTTCTAGAGGTGAACTTTCTTATTCCACACTTTCTTCAATTTTTGGTCTACTTAGTTTGGAAACATAGGATCTTGACTCACTTTTCCCTTTCTATGACATATTGGCATTATGATAGCGTTCATATACTTTATATATGAATGGTTAATCTTCTCGATAGACCAGTGCACCCGGGCGACAGCTCTCAATCATCACCGCGGCTACCACCTGGCATACGGAGGTCATGGGCAGCACACAGGTTTTCTGAATTCACTTTGTGCAATTCAGCCACTAAATAGAAATCTCTTTATTTCTCCTATTTAACATCAAAGGTCAATGTTTTGTCTTTAATTCTTCATGCTTGAGGTTAGAGTGTGGCTGGCAGGTAGAAGCCACATGAAAGTCAAGTGTCAAATGCATTATATATATGGCTTAGAGTCTTATTACTATATTCCAAGAAGGAGCGAGTGAGAAGTGGCACGGGGTTTGCTCACCTTCCCAAACACCCAACAATAGAAAAACAACAGGAGCGAGCCCCTACCATGCTTAGCCTATCTCTCCATACCAGCCCAGGAGGATCACCCTATGGTATTAAAAGGGATCTCACACATTGGAATTCCAAGTGGCATGCTTCATCATAGAGTCCTCATCCAGATACCTTATGTATATGGGCGGGCTCAACCTTGGTTGCCAAGGAAGCTCTTTGGTTATTGGGTGGGATCCTAGATTTAAAATAGTCTAGAGTGTCCTAAGGGTTAATTTTATTTTCAAAGGGCACCCTGACAAAGTTAAAAATAGGTGGGGGTGCACTAAGGAAACTAGTATCCTCTGTAACTCTGGGTCAACATTTTCCAGCCATCACACCAATGCCTCACTGGACTAGTTGGCTTCCATCAGGACCTCACAAGGATCCCATTAGTATCCTATTTGTTTGCATTCAGTTGTGAAACTTCCATTCACCTTACGCATACATGCCATACATACCGACACATTTGGTCGCTATGTTAGTATTTCTTTAGTAGAGTCTTATTTAGAGCTCAACGAGAGTAAGGAGGCAGGTGGACCTTGTAGTCAAACTTTCATCAAACGTCTCCTCCCGGCTGTGAACCTATTTGGTTCCTTCTTTCCCTGCATCCTAGGTTCTTATTATACATGGTACAACAGTACAGCCTATTAAATCAAACACAAGAGAGATTTGCCAAGGATCACAGAATTTGATCAAGCTGGGAAGCCGGGATTGATCCCAGGCTTTCTGCTATCACATTGTTCATTTCAGCAATTAGATGGACATATCTTTATTTCTCCTGTTTTACATCAACGGTTAATGCTGTGTCTTTAATTCTTGGCAAATTAGGTTTAGGCGTGGGTGGCAAGCAGATGCTGCAACTGTGCACTTTTCACTTCAAATAAGAACTGCCTTGTGTAATCTTGCTTGCTCCTTCATGACCCAAACATTTCAGTTTTGTGCAGAGGTATCTAAATCTGCCACACCACAACAAAAAGTGTTTCCAAACATTTGAAATTGTGTGCTTTATTTCCCAGTTCCAATCACTGAATGTTGAAGAGCTGTTTTCCTTGAAAGGAAGTCAAGTTGCATTTTTGTAACTCTGGAAATATAGCTGTGTTAAATTTTGCCAAGTTGTTACCCTGCCTAGGTATGGGTGGTTTTGTTTTTTGCCCTTCTCACACCTAGCTACTGCAGCAATGTTGCAAAGTTTGCAATGTACTGTATTAAAACACAATAACACAGGTTAGCTTTGTTGTTATGATGCTCTTAGGTCCGGGAGACTGGTGTAATTCAGAATTATGTTATCCATGAAATAAAAGATCATGTGTGCTTACTTAGGGCTGGCTCCTTCTGGATGAGGCTACAGTGAATAGGTGAGCCCACAGGTCAGTTTTACTTTAAACAAGTAGGCCAACTCTGGTGCATCATGTTGGCACTGTAACATGTCTAGAATATGCACGTCTTATTAGCAAGCATAGTCTAGTATAGATTCTGATTACTGGCGATAGTTTGTGGTGTCTCTCGCTGTTCCTACATCTAGTAGTTTTCTATGCAAACTTGTCATATTCCCTTCGGAAGGCAAATATTTTCTTAAAAATGCTAGCTGGGACTGAAATTGCATGCACCTTTTTCTTGTGAGTTACCTTTGCACCATATCCATTTCATCCTTGAATACTATGCAGCTTATACTTATTTTGGTGTGGAGCTAATACGTCTTACTTTGAAATTTATGGCCCATTCTTTGTGTGGGCATTCTGGTGGTACTGATTCCAGGGTGAGTTGTCAGGTTGCACTGGTAAATGTGAGGGTGGTTTAGATATAGTTATGCCAACAATAAGAACATGAGAGATGTCTGCTGCTAAATGTGGAGGTGACATTTTGGGGGGCAGTGTGTAACTTGTAAAAACAAAGGCAGAGCCCCAAACTTTTTCTTGGGGTCGTATTGCTGAATGCCAAGGTTGCCATAACCTATTTCTTTCACTACCCTAAAATTGCTTAATCTTGCAGGTTGTTTTTTCATCCCCTTTTCTGCCTTCAAAATTGTTTTCTTGTCTCTCTCCTTTTTCCCCCTTTCTCTCTTGCTTTGGGTCATGGTCTGTTGGCAAAAAATGAGCACCAATCTCTGAAAATGAATTCAGGTGGGTAAGGCTGTGTAAGAATACTTTGCAATAGGAGAGTGGTCTCACTTCCAGAGAGCGCAGGCAGCTAAAGGAATCACATCTACAAGGAAATGTGCTGCATATGTAATATTATGCCTGGTTGAGTAGGCTGGCGGTAGAGTTAGTTTGTTCAGTCCTTGGGCAAAGGAAGCTTTACGCTGGCAAAAGGCAACATTGTTTTATGTGTAGCTTACAGAAGTATGAATATTCTGCCTAAATCAGGAGATTTGAATGTATACTCGAAATGCGCTCAAATGTACTTATGATAAACCTGTTTAACATATATGTGAGGGCTTAAGATCTGATGCCACTTCTTGTGGTGTCAATTCCTGGGATGCCACGTGCAAGATCATGCGCCGTGATGTCATGTGCCGTGATGTCACGCGCCGTGATGTCACTTTCATACTGCCTAACTAGGTTAGTCCCCCCACTTCTTTTTTTAGGACTTGTGCCCTGGGAGTCTGTGAGTATTGGTGCCTGATTGTCTGCTGGTTTGTGTGTGTAGTGGATGTATGTATTTTCATGTGTGTGTGGATGGATGTCTTTAGGTACAATGCTCTATCTACATATTTGCATGTGTGTGCCCTCTAGTCAATGTGCGTAGAAGTTTTGTGCTTATCTGCATCCTCTATATGATGGTCAAACCGACTTGACTGTGTCGTTATGCGCAGTTCGTTGCCCGGCCTCTTAGCAGAATACTCTTACAAATTAATCTCTGCTGTACTACATAGCCGTGTTTAAATTGTTCCTAACTATCACAAATCCAAGGAGGGCTGTGCACGTTGCATACCTACAGCAGTGATTCCACCTTGAACGTAAATATACTCTGCTTCCCGGTTCTTGCTTGGTGCCGTTGTACCGCGCGCTGCCTTGAAGGACAGCTGCGCATCATTTCACAGGAGCATCCCTATTTCTCTTGAACCATCGTAGGTCAGGATGTGCATGGATGACAGAATCGAGCTTGTACGTTCTTTTGAATGGACCCTACTAAAATTATGTACTACAGATGCTCGCCCCTAGATGGTGCCAAATCACTAGAAATGACAAAGTATGAGGCCAATACCAGGTTTTAGAAACCGTGTGTTTGTCCAGAAGGGAACGCTTTGCCGTCGAATTTAATATTACGTTTCTTTGAACGGGTTTATTATGAAGAGTGTGGGGAAATAAAACACAGCACGAATGGATCGATCCAAAGAAGCCATCTGTAAAACAAAGGCATCTCGATGGCCGTGTACTGAATCATACAGTCACGTCTCAATAGTATCTGACAGCTACTCTCTTTCATCGAAACCACACGCTGTTCTCTCTGACATACAGAAAAAAAAATGAATAACCACTTACGTACGCTTGGAATAACCGACGATTAATCGCCTTGATGTTTACTGAACAGGTTATACAAGAATGCGCACAAAATGTTGGTGTATATTTTTTTCAAAAAATGTTTGACTTAGGCATACGGGATTTAGAAACGTTTTCGTTGTCTGACGTACTAATGACGAAATATAATACCCGTTGCCATCTTGTGAGGTGCAGATGTGTTTGTAAACGTTAACCCCCTTGCAGGGCTAGGCAGCGACAACTGTTCCGACCCATTGACCGAACGTGCGCGGCTTTATTTCCTCTGTAATGTGTTAGGAGACATCTTCAAAGGGCTGGATCGTGAACACTATTACAAGAATAAATGGATCGTGTGCATACTAATTGGAGAACATATACATATTTTACTATCAACAATAAAGTGCAGAGTCCGGTTTAAATGATGTTTAAATTCAATAAATTAAAAGCAAAAAATCTACCAGATTTAATTATAAATAAATCTTAGCAGTCTGTACTGCCCTTGCATTTTAATTCAACAGCCAAATTCAATATACATAATCAATATTTCATCTAAAAAAGTTAAAAGCTCCCTGACGTCCGATATTCTTTACTCACACTCTCTAATAAAGGCGAGCCTTACCTACGTGATCATCAAACTGAATTATCGGTTCTGGGCGGGTCTATCGAACTAGTAAAGGAAGCTCAGCATCTCCCCTTTGAAGGGAGATCCTTTTATTGGCTGTATTGCAGCAAAAAGTACCACAGCTGCCCTAACATCAGACAGGGTCTCTGTTATTCATTGCTTCCACGTATGACATTCTCAGCTAGGCTGCTTTCTTCGCCAACAACACTTTTCTTTCTGAGACTTGTAGTCACTTGACCTCTATATGTTATTTTGGGTAAAATTCATTTATTTTGTTCTGCACTCCCCCGTAAATCCTGGCATCAAGGCCCTCAAAGTAGTTCTTGGTTTACATCCTCCCTACTGTTGACTCGCCGTCTACCCCCGCCTCTCACTGCTTCCCAAAGTCACTCCAGTCTCACCAGCTTTCTGCCCATGCATCACTTTACAAACTCCAACCCTCACTCCACTCACTCCAAAGCCCACCCAGTGGCTCAGCCCTCACAACTCACTGCACTTCCATTAAAACTCGCATCAATACCAAGGGCAGGCAGGAGACTGAAGAGATTCAGCAAGTAGACTTGGGAAATAGTGTCATTTCAGGTTTGGAGGAGTTCTTAGAGAGCAGGATACACCCAGGATTGGAGGGTTGAAAGATCAGCAGAGAGGCGGAGGTGGAGAGAGTTCTCAAAGGAGGAGACTTAGAAGACTCTACAGTGTGAGGACTGGCTGGAGGACCTGACCACAAGCACACATAAAGCGGAAGAATAGAGATAGACAACGAAGAAGCCAAGCATAGAGCCATGAGAATGCAAACAGGAGGAGGAATGCGGGCAGTGTCGAATAAGTCAAGAGGTAAAAGAGGAAATACATGAGATGTGCTCATGAAAAAAAGACAGGGCAGACCCAGTGATCAAGAAGAGAACAAAGTGTCTAGAAGGAGAATATAATTCACCCTGTGGAACTGGTACCGAAAGGTTACGAAGACAGGCTTTTCTAGTGAGCCAAAGTGGGAATGTTGTGAACTTGAAGAAAGCCTCACTGACTAGGTGTAATAGAGTCTCAGGGGAGAGTGAGGAAGTGTCCTTGAGATCAACAACACATTCTAGCCTTTAGGAAGGTATGTGAGAGCTTGAACTAAGTCTGGATATAGTGATGGAAGTGATACAGTTGGGTGGAAGAGATGTTAAATAAAAAGCTCAGATATGCGTGATGAGTATGAATCAACCTTCAGGAGGGAGTGAGATAGAAACAGTTAAACAGGAGGCCACTGTGCCCATAACTAACCACCAGAGCAGAGAAGCTGAAAAGACGGGAAATAGCAATAAAGTAGGGGGTTAGAGAAGGAAGGAAGATGGGCTAGTGGAGGGAAGAGTTAATGAGTGAATTCAGTCAACCACGGTAGAAAAGAAAGATGAGAACATAGAACCAGAAAGAATAGGGCAAAAAGAGTGTGACTGGGAGGAAAGCAGAAAATTTGTGGTGGATGAGAAGTAGATAAGGAATTAAGGGAATACACAAGATGATTAGGTGTTGTGAGAAGAAAAAGGAGAGGCAATATTGGTAAATAAGTAGATCTTACGGGGAGGCATATTTTTCCAAGTCCCCTTCGCTTAGTGACAGCAGGATTGCAGAATTTGAATGACAGGAATAGCTGGAAGGCTCATTGGAGAATCAGATGGCATGGATAGAATAGCATCAGGCAACAGTGGCGGAAGTAGACAGAGCTGCGGTGGAGTAGTCAGTATCAAGGGAAAAAATAAGTTAGGGTAGATCTGCTATGATGGCTGAAGATAGGACATGAGGATGAAGTTAGGACATCTGTATGCAAAAAATATGGTAGAGGAGAATGACAGGGAGTTTAGAAAGAGAGACCAGTTTGAAGAAGACACTGGTCAAATGAGCTACTAGATTGAAAATGAAATAGGATTTGAGCAGTATTAAGACCGAAACTGAAACCATCCATTGGAGGAAGAAAAGAGGAAACATGAAGAAGAGGTTAAGATGGAGGTACAAGTCATTGAGGACAAGAAAAAGTGAATGGGAGTCTAGTTTATCCCGAAAGGTAAGGAGGGGATTTAAGTGTCAACAGGTACTGGAACAAGCCTAGCCAGAGAAAGTTTAGAATTGGAATTAAATGATGAGGAATGTGAAAGTGAGGAAAGAGGTGGTAGGACTCGATTGAGACAGATAGTGAATGCCAACAACAGCTTCAGACGGGCCAGGATTGTGATAGAAAAGTAAGGTAGTCAAGATTAATCTACTTTGAGTAAAAGATTGAAGAGTACATCCTGGGAAATCCAGAAGGTTAGAAAAGGCAATATCAAGGATGAGGGTAGTTTGTATCTTGCACTAATACCTCCACTCACACCAGGACTTCAACATTTACCCAAACTCTCACTCCACCTACCTTTAAAGCTCACTCCTCACACTCATTTACTCAAGACCTCACTTTTTTTTTGAATATTTTCTTGATTTTACAGAACTGCTGTTAATACACACGCAACAGGCACTTGCATACACGCACAGTTCCAATTCTGTGTTCCCCACTTCTATTCCGCCCCCCAGACGGCAATCGGCACCCAAGCAAACACCCCCAGTATGTCTATCGCCAAGCTCCAGTGGAATGTCCCCCTCAGGCCTCACTCTTTTAGTACCAACCATCACTCAGTTAACTTAACTCTAATGCTCCCTTTCTCACTTTCCTTATGCCAACTTTAACTCTACACTCTTCACCTACTACAAGACTCGCCCAAAACACACTACACTTACTTCAACATTCACCACTGTCCCACCCACAGCCAAAACACACCTTATTGGCCTCATTTACACTAACATTCACCGTTTTCCCTAGAGCACTCACCTCTCATACTCCACTCCCCCTACCTACTTGTTCACCATTAACACTCCAACACATGATTCGTTCACCCAACACTTACTCCATGCGCTCCATGCGCTCCATTGTACTTCATGACTCAACTACTCATTCTGCTCTCTTCCATTTTCAACCCCATTAATTTCCACCAATCACACCTGAGTATCATCGTTTGCTCTAAATCATCTCTGGTTCATGAACATATCCTCTCTCTCTATCTGTACCCAGCAGAAAATAATTTTGGAAAAAGAAATCCAACTGAACATAAATGCCAGCACCCCACAGACAGCCAAACTAACAAGTACCCTTCTCAATACCAGGACAGTAGTCAGATGCAAACATGAAAGCCTTGGCTGCGTCTTCCTACACAATTTAACCATCTCTTTGTCAAATAATCAGGATTCTCCTTGGGCTGCAATACTATTGTTGCCAAACTCATGCTGGATACATTCTGCCTCTTGGCAGAGCATAGCCTCAAACACAGAGTAGGAGGTTTGCCATTATAAACACGTTAAAGCAAGTCACACTACTTTTCATGGAAACTCTCATTCCGCAGCTCCAATCAAACCCACAGGAAACCATCTACATATACCTCTGTTACAGATCACCGGGCAACAAATCCCAATTTATGGCACAATTTAAAGATTGAATCGCCAAAGTTAGTGTGGAAGCCTCCTAATGTTCTGCACCAGTCCTAAGCCTATGGGCACACATCCCCACAGATCCATTGCCTCATGCTGCATCAAATAACACAATGCCTCCGAAGTTCACCAACTGGTCAATGACCCCACTCACACCCGCAAATGGATCTTTCAATAGATAGTAGTGATCAGTGCTTTAGAACTACATGACCGTTTCTTGAGCAGATCACTATCCCATCCCTTCTCAATCCTTTTAATAAAAGATATACAACAAGAAACACCAATAGGATCAAATCCTTAATCGTATCCATAACGTAACTCCGCTCACTTTTTTCCAAATTTCTTTCAACAAAAGCAGCTCATCTTCACCCATCTCTTCCATTTTCAAAGAGTTTTACACCCTTCTCCAAACTGCAGAATCAATCAACACGTTTATGAAAATAACAGCGTGTTCGACAATGTCTCATTGCCCTCTAAAAACTTGAAGAAATCAGCAGTCACCAGCCTGATCTAACCTTGCACAGTGCAAAATCATCTCCAGAAAATGTTACAAAGCCATGTTGATGCAAAAAGATTACTTTGTTTCAAAACCTACTAATGATGCCACTCACCAAGCCACCTAGTCAGGATTGTTTTCATTTGTGTTTTTTGTGAAATGTATTATCGCAAACTTGGCTCAAACAGAGGAAAGGAAGGAAAAACTTGAATACATAGATCAGTTACAGCTATGGGTAGTAGGTGGCGAGAGGCAAGTGTTGGTGGGGGAGTGGTTGGAAGGAGTGAGAGGGAATTAGCGGGGCAAGGTATCAATTTTCTGGAGGAAGATACGGATTTTACAGGAAGGGCTCGGGATGACGTTTAAGGTGTTAAACATGGCTTGTCTAGACTCATCATCAAGTGAATCCAAACAAGTCTGCATCAAAATATTGATCTTATTTAATCAAAACAGTCACAAAGATCTGTGATAACAATCAACAGATCAGCACCCCTCACAAACCAAAACACCTACAAAAGTGGCTTACATAAAACGAAACAAACGCCAATCTTCGCTTTCTCTGTCACATCACCCTCTCAGCCACAGCCAAGAATAGTATTAAAATATTCATGAAAGCGCCTCTTCCAGCGACATCCTTCCCAACAGAATTCTCAAAGAGTACTCAGACTTCTGATGGATACAGCTTTCTTTCTTTAGCGTTACTTGAAGAACAACCTCAGTGCACGATGACCCTCCTCCACCATTTAGGCTTTACCATCAATGCCCAGAAGTCTCACCTCACTGCAGAGCTTAACCTTCATAGTGGTAGGGCTGTATACCTCATGAATGATGGGTGCATGAATCCCTTTCCTCCTCCTCCTCAAAGGACTGCAGATATTCAGGTGATGCCTAAGAGAACAGAAGCTCCGGCATTAAGAGAGTCTCTCGGTCCAGATGCAGATCTTTACAGTCAGGTCTTCCAGATCTGCATTGGTGGATGGAACCCTCCAACCTTGCCGTGTGTTGTCTCTTAAACCCTCTTTAGGCACAGGCTACCATGGTCATGGCTGGGCTGGGATGGGGAGCCGGTCTGGCAACGTTGTGGTGCAAGACATTTGGTCCATGTCGGAGCTCTGCCTGCACAAAAATGTGCTGGAGCTATTAGTGGCCCGTCTTGCCATGACAGCATTTCCCCCTTTTAGCTTGGGGAGCACCTCTTAGATTCTGTCGGATAGCAAACCGCTGTCCATTATTAAAACAGACAAGGTGGTGTGGGGTTGTGGACCCTGTGTTGGGAGGTGATTCACCTGTGACAGTGGAAACAGCAATGAAGAATGAAACCGGTAGTGGCTCACCTTGCAGGTTACCTCAATAAGAGAGCGGATACTCTCAGTCGTCTTTCACCAGAGAACCACAAGTGGGAACTACATCCCTAAATGGCAGAGATGATCTTCCCCAGACTGGGTTGGCTATATGTGGATGTCTTTACCATGGGCCAGAAGAGGGGGGTGTCCTCAGTTTTGTGACATGTACTCCTACTGAATGGTTCCCTAGGGGATGCCTTCAGGTTCAGCTGGTCTCAAAGTATGATTCCACTGTTCTGCTACTGTCAAAGGTACTGCAGAAAGAGTGGGAGAATCAAGCACAGCTGATCGACACAAATTCGGCCAAACGGGTCTTCTACATCGATCTGTTGGCAACGAGCATCTGGCCACCATCTGCTCTCCCACGCAGTTTGGGGTCTAGCAGCAGGATAGTTAGGACCTCTTCACAAATCCTGAAAAGCTGCAGTTGCATACATGGAGTTTGAATGGTGCCAGCTACAGTCCTTTTCCCTTTCACGTGAAGTTGCACATGTCATTGTGGCTGCCAGGAAATCTGCTATGAAACCCACTTTTTGTGGATCACTGAAATAAATTTGTTCAGTGGTGTGAATCGAACGGGGTAAATCTGTCAGGCAGCTTAGTGTTGTGCATGTGCAGTGAAGCGGTACTCCAAACCTGCTCGCGCTAAGTTCCTATCATTGTAGGAAAGGCTGACAGCCGTCATGGAGTGCCAGATCTGTGTGGATGGAGGCTGCCTGTGTGCCGAGGGCGAGTTGTGTGGCAGTGAGCTGGTAAGGAACTACGATTCCCAGCATGTCACAAGCTCTTGCGTGTTCTGGAGAGACAACCGCTAACTTGGATTATCGAATATCATTTTACGTATGGTTCAGGGCTCCCTTTGCCAGGTAATCGTGCTACAATGTTTCTGCAGCCAGGACCTCGTTACATGAAGCTCAGATTTTCCTTGCCAAGACCTATTGTTTCTTAAAGGATTGTTTAGATGGGCAGTGGAACTATAGTGGAATTACAGAGAAGAATTCTTAAAGTTGTGTTGTTGATGAAACCAAATTTTGAACTATTTTCTGGAACCTTTATGTGACCTCTTTAGATTAGGGTTGTATATTTGGCTATGGGTACTTTGAAGAATCTGGAACGATTCTTATATAATATATATATATGTGCTAGTTCTAGTATGTACATATAATTGCTAAAAGTTGGAGACAACTGAATGTTAACTGTGTTGGTGTTTGCAGTGCTACAGATGTCAAGCAGAAACTATCACTCATCTTCAACTGAGCTGTAAGAATTTGGGTTATTGGTTGATGGGGTGGAAGCCCCACTCAGGCAACAACCACAATCCTCGTCAGGGTGAACCACAAAAGTACCTAAATTAACCTGTCCTTAACCCTCAGGTAGCGTGGCTCAAAAGCAGTCAGGCTTATCTTCCAGGTACTGTGTTAAGCATTTATGCAGCACACAAACAGTAATAAAGTGAAAACACAACACAAGAAAAATCCCACACCAATTTAGAAAAATAGAGTGAAATGTAATAAATGAAATAACCCCAAAACAAATTAAATCCAATCAGTAGACCGGAGGTAAGATTTTTTTAAATTTTTAAGTGAAAAATATCGCCTAAAAGATCAAAGTGCCAACGGCAGGCATCTATTCGCACAAGACTGGGGCAAAGTCAAAAGTTAAGACCCGCCCCAATGGAGTGTGGTTCGGATACACAAGGTGGCTTGGGCCCGGTCTCAGCTTACCTTCGGACGTAAAAGAAATGTAAAGTAAAAATTCCTGAGAAAGTAAAGTTGAGCAGGGCAAGGCAGCTATCGGTGTCTGAGGAGGAGGCGTTGCTGTGAAAATTTCTACATTCGGACTTTGCCGCTTTTATGGAAGTTGAAAATCTCCATCAGTTCGGACTTTGTGGCTTTTATAGAAGTTGAAAATCTCCAGCGGGACGAAGCTGCAGGCTGTAGCTGACGAGGGCTCCATGAGGCCAGATACGCCTTCCGAGAGGAGCCGCTAAACAGGATTTGCTGCTCTGGAGAAGTCAGGCAAAGTCAGGTCAACCGCCGATGCACCTCTGGTGGATCGGCAAGCAGGTAGGTTCTAGTCTCATTTCAGGGGAGTGTCTTTAGCACCACTTCCAAGGGGCAAGGGCTGGGTGGGCATCACTTGGCACATATGACTCACTACAGCCAGAAGCCAGGTCAGGGTTCAAGGTCTCTGGAGCTTGTTATGCCCCTGTAGCTCACACAGGAGGCCAGCCAAGTAGCATTTATTAAATGTAATAAAGTAATCGAATGTTATCCTATATGGAAAAAAACATTTGGGATTTTTTCGCTACCATGACATGTAAAATCTAAAAACACATGCCCTGCCTTTTTAATACAATGCACCCTGCCCTATGGGCTGGTTAGGGCCTACCTTAGGGGTGACTTATATGTATTAAAAAGGGAGGTTTACGCCTGGCAAAAGATTTATTTTGCCTGGTCAAATTAATATTATAAAACTGACAGGCCCATGACATGTTTTAAAGGGCTACTTAAGTGGGTGGTACAATAAGTGCTGCAGGCCCACTTGTAGCACTTAATTTACTGGCCCTGGGTACATGGAGTACCACATTACTAGGGACTTAAAAGTAAATGAAATGTGCCAATTTGGTGCAAGCCAATTTTACCATGTTTTAAGAAGTGAGCACAAGCACTTTCGCACTGTTAGCATTGGTAAAGTGCACAAAGTTCTAAAGTCAACAAAACGAATTTCAGCAAACAGGAGGGGAGAAGGCAAAAAGTTTTGGGGAACACCACACCATGGCTGTCAGGTCTAACAAGGGCATATCATGACCAGGCTTGTAGTTGGTATTCAAAACTTTGGGAGGAGTGCTAGTACACGTGCATTTGAGATACTTATTTTTCGTATGTTCAGTTTTCAGGTTTTACCAGTTTCATATCTATGCACAGAGAGTTGGTTACACAGAAATATTGCTAAGGAACATCCATTCACAATTTTAATTAAAATTAGCATTTCAATTACAAGTTACTTAAGATATCTATTGGGTGTGGCCAGCAAGACGGTGGCTCACAGCTAACTATGTGAGCTCCTGAGCCCCAAGCTGAAATCCACCAATAGCACTGGGACCCACTTGCCCCCTAAAACACTATGTAATCAGAAGAGCTAGATTTGACTCACCAGTGTCTGGGAGTTGGGAACTTGTGAGAGCAACTAAGTGCTACAAAGAAGACTCAATACTTAGGTAGTGTGGACCTGTCATGGCGACTGCACGGGCGGAGAGGTGGAGAGTAACTTTTGCCAGCCATGAGATGTGGTCAGTGCAGAGAAGGGAGTCCAACTTCGTGAAGAGTCAAAGCAATTAGTGGGCCTGGGGCACAGTTCTGACAGCGCCAGGACATCGGTGGTTGAAAGAGCGAGGGCCACAATCAAACAAGGAAAACCTGACTGGTTCTGATAGCGATGAGTGCAGGGGAAGGCACAGACTTGAAAACCCCTCGGGCGCATACTGTGGCAGCCTGGGACTCCCCTTATGGGAGTTGGAGTATGACAGCGGGGGTCCCTGGCAGATGAGATCTCCACCTGAATGCAGAGTCTCCCTGTGGTAAAATAAAGGGAAAATGTATTTAACTCAAAAATAAATATTACAAATATGTTTATGTTAAATATTTATGTAAATTCATTTTTATATACTTATATTTACTTTAAGTGTTGAACAAAATAAAAAAATGCTATAGCATTATTAAATTCATTTTGAATTAAATCTTACATTTATAGAAATATGATAAATTAAGTATTGTTTCAAAGTTTAAATTAAAAAATAGATTCCCAGCTAAAAATATTTTAATGCTCATTAATAATGATTAAAATTGATGTATAGAATTAAATTATTATTTAGAATATAAAATGTATTATTACATTATTTTTTAATTTCTAAATAGTTTAAGTATTTTATAATTAAATAAATAGGTACTATTTTTATAAAGTTTATTTATCATTAATTTATATTTAGATATATTTGTAACTATTACTTTGTAATTTAATTTAACATTACTTTCTATGGAGTTTT
Organism: Calotriton arnoldi; assembly: GCA_963921515.1. Lineage (NCBI taxonomy): Eukaryota > Metazoa > Chordata > Amphibia > Caudata > Salamandridae > Calotriton > Calotriton arnoldi. The sequence goes on from CAWUFW010001776.1 coordinate 1,173,298, forward strand.
ATTTTAATTCCCTACTTCCCTTTTTTTCTACACAAAGGTATTGCAGAACCAGTGGTTGACCATGTGTAGTGCTGGGCTTTCTGCTGTTTTTATTCAGTAGTAACTTATACTGGGAGTTTGTGAATACCGAAAAGTAGTATACTTTCTCAAAAGTGTAAAATTACTCAAATGTGTAAGTTACCTTTGTGAATGAGGCACTATATGCATAACCTGAACACCCAGACCCAGGAAAGTTACATGATTTTCTGGTGGAGGCAAATCAACCTAGGTTGACCCTCAAACAAGCAGTCATTGGGGGACCCCCTAACAAGAGAAGAATTTCTGGCCTCAATGAATGAAATGAAGGGGATAAATGGATTGGAATGGAATGGAATATCCAGTGAACTATCTTTAGCATAATCTGGGGAACTAATTGAAAAACTGTTTGAGGTGTGTGTGGAGTCTCTTGAAAAGGGCTGCCTTCCTAAGTCAGTAAGGGAGACGCGAATTGTAATAGTCCAAAATCTGGAAAAAATCCTGAACAATGTGCCTCCTAGCGCTTTCTTTCTATGATGACTGCGAGACACGAAGATACAAAGTGCTGCCATTACTAAAAGGCTGCCCACTGACCTTATCCCCCCAGATCAGTCTGTATTTATACAAATGTTGAACACAATACTCAGTCTCAGCTAGCTGTTCCATGTCTAGTACTACCTAGACAAGACACGTGGGGAGTATGCTATAGCGTCACTCGATATTGAAAAAGCCTTTGGCACCGTAGGCTGGAAATTCATGTTCCAGACCTTTTGAAGATATCACTTTGACCCCTATTTCTTAAATTGGAATACATTATTGTACACCAAAATGCAAGTAGAGGTAAAGACAGGAAAAGTGATATCAGACAGATAGGAGCTAGGCATGTGCCTAGAATGGCCACTGTCACTGGTATTATTTTCTTTAGTCATTGAGCCCCTGCCGGATCCTGTGTGTTGTAGTGGGCAATACTGACTGTTGAATCAATCCATATTGTATCGACGTATACTGATGATACATTGGTGTACTTTAAGCAGCACAATCACCACCGTTTATGTTGGAGATCCTGGAGGAATAGGGAGCACTCTCTGGTCTTCATACAAACTTGAACAAATCCTACTTATTCCCCTTCGGATGATGGAGGGAATTTGCCCGAGGCACTCCCATCATTGGCGTTACCTTGGCAATGGAATGGCTTAAAAGAACTCAGCATACATATATCTCATGATGTCAGGGAATACATACTAATGAATCTAGTCTGAGTGATCGACTTTATTCTGGTCAAGGTTACCTCTCTCAATACTATGAAGGGTGGAGCCCACAAAGATGGTGGTACTGCCACACAGTGTCTACATTTCCAGGGCCTATTTTCCCTAATGCCAACACGTTCTGTTTGGAATTGGGTCGTTTTCTGTCCACACTGATGTGGGTGGGGGTAAACATCGTTTACAACGATGTTTACACATCGCATGCCATTACAATGCGGTCATTACAAAAACCGTGTTGTTACATCGCATGCCATTACAACACAAGTCATTACAACGACTTGATGTAGGGGGCAGAAGGTGTTGGATTTTAAATTCAACACCTTCCCTACTGTTGCACAGACTGGAGTTGGAATAGTAAATTATACTATCCAACATCCCGCGCCCCTCCTACAGCAAGTCGTTGTAATGACTTGCGTTGTAATGGTCTGCGATGTAATAACGCGGTCATTGTAATGACCATGTTGTAATGGCATGCGTTCTAAAAGCATGCGTTGTAACATGGCCTATTCCTGGGTGGATGCTTGCTCGAGAGTCCGTCTTGATATGTTGAAGCTGTCATACAAGGGGGTGGACTGGTCATTCCAGATATGGAATGCTGTTACCTGGCATCCCAGTTGCAGTATTTCCTGGAATGGCTAACTGACATACCCAGGTCCGCCTCTAGCTAAGTTTCTCATACCTCTTAAAGCAACTGGGATATTGCACCTAGTGAGCCTGATGTCCTAGATGTGGCATAGAGCAACTACGTTGGTCCTAGAACCCCTATTAAGATATTTCCTACACACATGGCTATTTGCCCTAGATGTGGGGAGGATGGGCAGACCTGCTTCACATGATATGGTCTTGCAGGGCAATGCAAAAATATTGACACATTGTAGTGATACTCCTGCAATTGGCTGTGGGATGGGTGATCGAAGTGGACTTCCACCAACCTATAATAGCACATGTATGAAATACAGCTTGTCAAACCTGGGTCTTAATCTTGCCAAACTGAGAATTGCGATTTACTGACTGCAGTAATGGAGCCCTGCACTTGACTTGTGTTGCAAAGATCTTACTAAATGGATGTTAGCAGGGGAAATATACATGTCCATTGCTACAACAGATGATACATTGAAAGATGACATAGTTCATTGGAGGGCGCTCTCTGACATATATAGTGGCCTAGTTGCACAAATAAACAGAGACTAGGATCTCTCCTGTCAGGCTTTGTGTCTGGATAGGAAGACATTCTATTTCACTAGCACTCTGTGTGTACCTTGCTGGCAGACAGAAATGTAAGCCCATCTTGTGTGGATATTCTGTTGACTGGGGAAATGAAGCTCAATATCTTCCCCTATCCTATTTGTATACCCCCCCCCCCCCTAATTTGACTAATTTTCTGTCTCTTATCACTTTTCCTTTAAACATTGTAAGTCCATCTCATTTTAATGTTTTGTATTTTTTTATAAAGTGTGTTAGAAATTGGGTCTCTAGTTGGCAGAGGTATGCACCCTGTCCGAGTAGGGACCACAGTCCTAGACAGGGTAAGTCACAACACAATCCTAAATTATCATGTGCTCACCCCCAGGTAGCTTGGCACAGAGCAGGCAGGCTTAACTTAGAAGGCAATGTGTAAAGTATTTGTGCAATGACTCATACAACAACACAGTAAATACACCACAAAAAGACTCCACAGCAGTAGGAAAAATGGAGAATATTTATCTGAGTAAAACAAGTCCAAAATGATCAAAATCCATCGAGTAGAAGTCGAGTTATTGAATGTTGAAGAAATAAATGCAATACAGCGCTTAGAAGCAGGTAGCACTAAAAAGGTTACTTTAGGGCACGAGGGACCGGTGCAAATCCAAAGTTCAGGCCGACCGCGATGGAGCGCGGGCCGGCTACAGGGACACAATTGGGCATGCTGAACACAGTACTTTGGATCCTGGGGCGCAGTCTGCGCGGCGAGGCTTTGTCATCCAGCGTCAGTTACAATAGGCTGTGTGGTAAGGCTTTGCGAGTCTTTGTGTTGTCCGGCACCAGTTCCAAGAGCTGTCAGCTGTGCGGTGTAGCTTGGCGGATCTTGCGCTGCTTGGCGTTGGATTTGGAAGAAACTCAGCTGCAGAACCCACTTCTGGGGCCCAGACCTTGGAGCAGGCACCTCAGACAAGGGCAGAACTCACAGGAGGCAGTGTCCGGCAGCACCAGAAGAACTGTAGGAAGTCTGTTGTGTCCCTGAGACTTCAAGAACAGGAGGCAAGCTTGGAGATCACTTTGGAAGGAAGACAGAGCCCAGCTCTCCTTCCAGCAGAGTCAGAGAGCAGCTGGCTGCAGGGCAAAAAGCAGAAATGCAGTCATTCCAGAAAAACAGTCCAGTTGAGTCCTTTGCGCACCACCACAGTTCTTCTGACAGAGATTCGGTGTAGGTCCAGAAGTGTCTGATTTGATGGGGCCAGAGATCCAGTACTTATACCCAAATGGGCCCTTGATCTGAGGGAAATTTCAAAGAGTGATTTTGAAGTGCACCAGTATCCCTTTCAATCCCAGCCCTCACTCCAGACTACCAGTGGGGAGTTATCAGTCCTTTGTATGGGGTCAGGCCACTACCCTTTGAAGGGTAAGGGTGAGCCACTGCCTCCTTTCTGCACAGGAAGACCCAACGGAATGCATATGAACGCTGATGGGTGCTAAATCACACCCAGCCCTTTCCTGTGTCTGTGGCTGTCTAGAAGGAATGCACAAAGGGATCTGTCACCTAGCCCAGATGTGTATTAGAGACAGGCTGTAAGGCACACAGAGCAGTACGAGCACAGAAATGTCCACTTTCTAAAACTTTTGTCCAGCAGAGTACACAAGTTGATAATCACAATAGACACAACTTTTCAGAAAGGCGAAGTAATTTAATTGTCTTAACCTTTGATTTAACGTGTTTAAAAAGTTTGTATATTGTTTCTAGAAGGGCTGAAAATAATGTGATATTCATATTAATGTTGTTGGATGGATATGTTAAGTGTGTACGTTAAATGTTTGAAATATACAATAACATGTTGAATCAAAAATAAGGTTTAGACAATTAATTACTTGGCCTTTCTGAAAAGTTGTGTCTATTGAATGATTATCAGCTTGGGTACTCTGTTGGACAAAATTATTAAGTGGCCCAACCCAGCTGAAAAAAAGGCCCATCCCCTTTGTACATGCACTTTCTAAAAGTGGCATTTCTAAAATAGTAATGTTAAATCCGGTCTTACCAGTAAAGAGGATTTATTATTACCATTACAAAGATAGGAAACATGAAAACGCTACTCCTTTATGATCCGGAATTACAGCTTAAAGGTATTTTAAGGAATTTCCCATTCTAGCTTATGAGAGGAGCAGGCCTCACAGCAGTGAAAAACGAATTGAACGGTTTGTCACTACCAGGACATGTAAAACACAGAAGTACATGTCCTGCCTTCTACTTACATAGCGCCCTGCCCTTTGGGTTACCAAGGGCCTTCCTTAGGGGTGACTCATATGTAATAAAAGGGTCATTTAAGGCTTGGCAAGTAGTTTTAAATGCCAACTCGAAGTGGCAGTAACCTGCACACTCACAGGCACTGCAGTGGCAGGTCTGAGACATGGTTAAGGGACTTACATATGTGGGTGGCACAATTAGTGCTGCAGGCCCAATAGTAGCATTTAATTTACAGGCCCTGGGCACATGTAGTACACGTTACTAGGGACTTATGTGCAAATTAAATATGCCAGTTGGGTATGAGCCAATGCTACCGTGTTTAGGAGAGAGGGCACAAGCACTTTAGCACTGATTAGCAGTGGTAAAGTGCGCAGAGACCTAAAGCCAGCAAAAATGAGTACAGAAAAATGGAGCGAGGCAGGCAAAAAGATGGGGGAAAACCACCCTGAGGATCTCAGGTCTAACAAAGTGCAATAAAGATAAAACGACATAAAACAAGATAGCTCCCTGTCTTGCGGAGAGGCCCTCCATCCTGCAGACCTCCTTCTCCAAAAGAAAAGACGAGGCAGAGTGGTGGAGCCGTGTGTCTTTGTTCTCTCTTATTCAATCCCCTTTCCCCACTTCTACCAGTCGCCCTTATAATCCTTGACATGTGATCACTGGTGGAGGTGGTGAGACACGGAAAAAAGCAATGCTCCCATTGGATCTTGCACACAAGAAGAATGCAACCTGACAGAATCTTTTTCAATTCTGCCTTTCTGTCATGCATGCCAGGCTCTGCTGGGCAATTTGCCCAGCAGAGCCTGGCAGTGGTGACAGTTAAAGGCTATTTGGCAGTCCTGTCCGCTTTCATGTGGCTTCCAGACCAGCCATCCTTGCTTATATCACCTCTAGTGGTGTGTTGTGGCGTGTGATTGCTTTATTCGTTTACTCCACCCCATTTATTATTTCTCAGTGGGAATTGAATCTTGTGTTGACTTTCCTCATGGTCCTCATGGCATCCCCATTCAAGCTGATGCACAGATGCCTGGTTCGACTTCTTACTCTGAATACTGTTCTGTTAGTCACTATAACTTTAGCTCGTAGGGTCGAACAATTACAGGTTTTCTCAGTTCATCCACCTTTTGCAGTTTTCTGTGCAGATGAATTGGTACTTTGTACTTGCTCTTCTTTCCCACTGAAAGCAGTGTCTGCATTTCACACGGTGCCTCCTCATCTCACCAAACAGGAGGAGTAGCTGCACTGACTGGACCCCAGACATAGTGCCTTGAATTACATCAATTGCACTTGAAGGGACTGAGTGCATGATCAACTCATTGTAGGTAATGGGCAAGAAGGTGACCAAACACCCCATTTCTCAACGGATCATCCTTTATATCAAGATCTGCTACACTTAAGTCATGAAAGGCCCTCCAGGGGACATTTATGCATGCTCCTTAGTCCATGCCTGCTTCTATGGCTCTCACCAGAGATTTTTCAGTGGCTGACAACTTCCAAACCATCACGTAGTCACTTGCACAGTTGTGCCTAACAGTGTTGGCTCATAATCCAAGCACACAGTGGCTGGTACTTTGAGAGTGCTGTGTTGTCAACTTTCTTGATTAATCTGCACTACGTGGTTCCCCCTCCCAGGAAGGTATGTTTTTTTAAATCCTTAATAAGATGAAGCATCTGCAGGAAGATGTATCCACCACATTTTTTTTAACGTATATTCAAGAACTAAGGGGCATATTAGCAAGACTGGCGATAAAATTATCGCCGTTTTAGCGGCAGGAAACTGCCGCTAAAACGGCGATAATTGGCTTGCTAATATGCGTTATAGAATTCCAATAGAAGCCCAGGTTAGATGTCCTGCACATCTAACCTGGGCTTCTATTGGAATTCTATAACGCTTATTAGCAAGCCAGCGGCAGTTTCCTGCCGCTAAAACGGCGATAATTTTATCGCCAGTCTTGCTAATATGCCCCTATATTTCTGGTAGATATATAATCTTTCTACAAGGTGGTTGCTCGGAAGAAGACCTGGGACTTTGTTTCAACACTGAAATCACTAACTGACCTCAGCACCTCTTACAGCACTCAGACCCTCATTTTCATCCACAAATACATCCGTAGAAAGGCCATAAATATCTTAACAGCAAATTGGAAAACGTCATGTCTGCATGCTCCCAGAACTCATTCAACCAGAATCTACTCCATATTTTGCAAACTTTCTGCGGCTTGAAATGAGGTATATACTTTGTAGTCTAAGGACTTCAAGTATGGAACACACTTCCTCAGACCATCAACAAAAGCAGCCATCTAGCTTTAACAAAAAAAGCTAAGTGTTCATCTTCATTGTTCCATCCATCTTGAGGCAGATAAGGGCCCATCATCTACAGTATGTTCCCTTTCTGCCTGTTTGAGAGACACATTTGACCCTGAGGAAATTGCTCATCCCTGATCTACTGACTGGACCTTGTCAGCTAAGACCACAACCTATGTGCAAGCCAGGTTGTACAAGCCCTTCCCTAAAGAGGCGAGGAATCACCTGAGGGCAGAATCCCCAAGAGCAGCCATCGAGAGCCAGGTAGATACATTGATCCAAGTTAACCAGTTGTTTGGGTACGTTTGTGAAAGACCCTAAAAAGTGCATGGATAGGTTATAGAAGGTATGCCAGGTTAAGAGTTTCGATCTATCACACCCTTTATCTTTATTCAAGATCCTGGATTTGTCCTTTATGGCTAAAAACCTGGGCTTCACTATCTACCCAGTGGTTTTGGCAAGCTGGACTCAGAGAACTATTTGCCTCCGGGGAAATGCAAACTGTGCCATCTTGGCTGAGAGTCGCAGGCCTATTCTTCTCTACATTGATCCAAACCTTTGTGAGTCAGCAACTAATCAATATTGCCCTTCTGCAGGGGGTTTCTTCTGTGAATGCCCTTTTGTTAAGGAATGTGTGAAGATTGTTAGTACCTTCACTTCAGTGGAAAAGGCACAGGCTGCACTTAAGAATGTTTTCAATCAGAACCTTTTTGACAGGGTCAGTAGAGGTAGGGTGTACTCTGCTGGCCTAGCATATTGTCAACTCTCAGCCAAGTTACCCATGTACTTCCAGACCTCTTTCAGAGGTCAACCTCACAAGCAAGGAGGCTTAAATGATAACTCCAGGGTCCACACCTTCTTCCACTCCTGATCCAGAGTGTACAGGTTTATTTGCACCTCACTTGATTTTTCAACTCCCTCTGTATTTCAACTGGAAGCTACATCCATCTGCAGTGGCGATGGATGCTTTTTTACAGGATTGGATGGGAATTAATAATGCTTTCCCTCTATTTCCCATGATGCCAAGGATCGCTTTTCAGGTCAGGAAATAGTCAGTGGAGCGGGCCTTAATAACTCCCCACTGGGGACGCAGGCATGGTTCCTGGTCCTTCTGGAGTTGTCTTGCGAGCCTTCGGCTGTACTCCTGTCATTCCCAATGAATCTTCTTAATCCAGTGTATCAGCACACCCATTGACTTTACAGGGTCTTCTTCATCTGGTGGCTTGAAGATTTTCAGGAGTCGTTGGCAAATGTCAGGACTTTCACATTAAGCTCTCTTCTTTATCGCCTGGGTTGGCCTGACTCTGTGCATAATAGACAATATCTGCTCTGCTTCAGAATAAGTGAGCATGTTGGTGTGTAGAACGGTATGTTGAATCGCTGGGGCAGACTTTGCTTACGTTGGGAATATCTTGGCAATTTTAGTTTCAGAGATTTTGGCTTATAGAACGGTACATTTTTACTGCTCTGCCATTTCAACATGACATTTGCCTGTGTCAAATCTCCCAGACGGGGAACATCATCTGGTGTCTAGGCTCCTGAGCGGCATTTGGGTTTTTATGCCCCTAGAACCAATGTATGCTTTCCTTTGTGATGTTACCTTAGTATTCTGTTTTTTTTTCAGTCACAGCCAGAAAACATCTTTCTGTCCAGAAACAACTGTCAGCTAAGTTGCCCATGCGCTTGTGCTTGGTGTTGTGATGCAGGTTTTCAGATATTTAGGCGCTGGATTTTGCAGGGAGGTATTTCACACCAGAAGGTATATCCTTTGTTGTGTCCAGGAGAACATAGACTGGTTCAAAGCACATTTTGTACTTCAGTTCTCAGAAGATTTAAAATTATGTGTGGATAATTTTGTTCATACCGGTGAGACTTTTGCCAAAGATCTGAGGTTCTCTCCCCATGGATAGCTTTTAATTTCCTTTAAATGACATTTTCACCTTTTTTCCTCTCCCACCTTGGCTGAGTGGGTGGAATGGATCATTTCAAAAACGGATATTGATTTTTTTACTTTTTGGGGCTCATTTCATCAGGAGTGGCATGGCATCTGATTCATTCTTGTTGGGATCCATAATGCAACATAATGGAGCACTGATTTGTCCTCAGACTCGATGTTTAAACAATTCTACTATAAGCCTTCTTCAACTTTTGTGGAAAACCTTTAAACTTGCATAAGCATCACACCTGGTCGTGACATAGAATGTAAAACGTTCCAACTAGTACCAATAAGACTATTCAGTTCTGTTAAGGATACATAGGTGAGGATTATCCCATCCCACCCAGTACTGGCTTTATATTTCCCCCAAAATAGTAGTGCTTGCTATGTGATAATTTAACCCTGTCCAAACGGTTTTTCTAAGTATTATTCCTGCCTTCGTTTTTGTTGCATAGAATTAATCTAGGAATTGCTGGTAAATTTATTTCCTTCTTCTAGTTTCAGACCAAAAGCAAAACTGAAGGCTGCAAACGATTTGGAAAATACCGTTGAGAAAAACATAGGGGTATATTCACAAGAACGTGCGCTAAACATCTCCAAAAAATGTTAACGCAACTTTACACATCGCAGTCTATCGCGGGAAAATAACCCTGTGTTAACGTGGAATTCACAACACGGCGGTACCATGCAATAGTTTGCTGAAAACGCGGCCAATGTCAGCGATACAACCACCGCAACGGAGATAAAAACACAAACCCCAACGCAAAAAAACGTGCGATGAGCCCATTCGCAATGAGGAAAGCAGCGATAAGCAGCGCCAGGCCCGCGACACACACACGGCAGGCGGGAATAAGCACAACAAAAGCAGGAAAAAGGAAGACAAACCAAACAGAAAACAACAGCGAAGCACAATGGAGGCAGTCGGAGCTAGTACACAACCCCACAAGCCCCATTGGCAACAAAACATTGTACATGGCAGTCCGTCGTGGACAAGGTGAATGCAGCCGGAGAGCGGAGGAGGACAATGGAAGAAAACCAGAACAGCTGGAATGATGCGAAACGCAAAAACAAGCAGAAACACGCCAACAACCAGAAGGCAGCAATGCACACCGGAGGAGGGAGTCCAGCGCCACACCAGGAGCTGGATGACATGGAGGAAATGGTGTCCACCACATCAGTCTGGAGATGGTGGCAGGAGTCGGGGACCGGAAACTGCTCAAAATCAACAGACACAACAGCAACAGGGAGAGGAACGACCAGGGACTGGGGGACGGGGGAGATGGGCACAATGGCACACATGCACAATTAAGCACAGCACAACTGCAGACAAACCATGCCCAAGAGTAACAACACCAACCAAGAGCACAAGTCACACAAGTCGGCAATATCACACCACTGAACAAGCACAGAAGTGAAAACCACACTGCCTGAAAGGGAGAAGGGTGAGCCAAATCAGAACTGAAGGGCCATCTCACACACAATGCAGCACACACACATAGGAAGCAGAGCACCCCAACATCGAACACAAAGTGGTACAAACACCAACATTTGCACAACCGAACACAGGACCTAAGTGCACCCGCTTGTGGCCGGTAAATGGCCATACGCATCTAGCAAAGCACGAAACAGGGACATGATAATGCACAAGTACCAACCCACAGCCCTGATGGGGTAGCAATGCATGTATGGCAGGGACCCAGATAGGCCGTGACACACACATTTGCATACATATCAACACTCATCACAGTTGGAGACAAGTGAAGGTGCGGAAACTTCATCAACAATTGCGTGTCAGTACGGCCAAGAGAAGTTCCACAACATGCAGACCAATGCAGCAGCATGTCTGAATGAGGAACGTTGGAAAGCGCCCATGTTCACCCCGGGAGAGTCCATCACCCACACAAGTCAGTGCCAACGCGCGTTGGTTGTCCGCGCATGTATCCGGAGTCCAGGCCAATGCAGCCATGTCCACTGTCGTCTTGGGACATGTGACCAGATCCCCAACATGCAACCAGGCGCCGGGACACGTGCAATGGGTCGCATTCAGTTGTGGCTGCAGGTTCGTTGTCACTCGTCCATGAACGTGAGTGCAGCAGCGTAGGCCAACATTTCCAACATGAGCTCGTTGTCGACTACATCTAACATGTCAGCAACGTAACCCATCAGCTGTCCCGGACAGATGTGCTGACTCCAACCCCTCGCCCCAATTGGCACTAAAGCCCAATAGGGGAGCGGCCCAATGTGGGCACTGCACACGACGACTCGTGCAATCTCCCAGGTCCAGTTGCCAGCATGCATGCCAATCATCCAGGCATGCCATAAACGGGCATCACGGTGACACTCCTGGTCGTGGTCCAACAGGGGGCGCACACACATGTCGAAATCCAGGTCAGCTACCGTTACGTTGGAGAGGCAGACATCCATGGTCCACTCGAATATGCACGAGCGACAATGCAACACAGGCTGAACGCAGGTGACGTTGGCAAGGCAGAAGCTTAGCCGGTAACTGATCCGCAGCACTGCCAATGGCAGTGCCCCCAGTACATGCAGCAGACGTGCACGGTACCGGTCCACGTGACTGGAGTTGTGCATGTGTCCGGGATGGTCTGCCATTGCGTCAGTGGCTCTGCTTGAAGCGGCACCGTGCTGACCCGCGCCAGTCCTGTGGATGAAATGCCACAGCTCGTATCAATGAGCAGTGTCTGTGTGCAATGGGTGCAGGCCTGGGGTCGGGTGGGAGTACGTGTGAAGGCCATTTCACGCATGCTAACTACAACCAAGGACTTCTGTGTGTGGGATGTGTACACGTTGGTCTCACGTCGGGCAGTGCGTAGTGTGGCAGTCGCCAGCAAATGCTATCGTATCTGTCAGGGGGTGCTGGGCACATGCAAGTCCCAGCTTGGAGCTGCAGATGTGCTTCCGCCTGATAGTTCAGACAAAGGACCTTTCATCCCTACAGTAACTTTACCATCTGCTTGCATACAGGAGATGTACAGAGGCCTGTCGTGGGTGGGGTGGGATGTCTGCGACCCAGGGAATCATGGATGATATGCCGAGCACGTGGCACATGAGCGGCCTCACTGTGTGTTACGTTGCCTCACAGCTGCTCCTCCCTCCCACGAGCCCCCACACTTGTGTGCGCTGCGTAGTTGTATCACGTGCACTCCTACGGCACACCATTGTCATGCCTGTCTGCGCCTGTCCAGCGGCATGCCAACAACACTGTAAAGCTGGCCGTTGAGGGTGTGCGGCCACGTGAGTGCAGGCCAATGGTCTGGACAGGGCGAACACAGGTGTACAGTCCATGGCTGGCTGTGATCGCGCTGCGATTGAGGCTAGGCATCTGACTTATGCAGCCGCAGGACTGATACACATAACACTTGGCATGTATGAGCCAAGACCCCGAGCGGTCTTGCGCTCCTACATTTCCCCGTACATGCGGGCCCGCCCTCCGGGTGCATGCTACATTGCAACATCAACTACTGTGGCCCTGGTGGCGACAACACTCCAACACAGAGACACGCTTACCGCACTTCCTGCTCAAGGCCAGACCAGAGCCACACCCTGATCCCCCTGCCGAATCAGCACACCCCGGCGCTGACCTGACGTACGCCGAACCAGCACACGCCGCTTGTGCATGCAGGGGGGGGGGCGGGCGAAGCTACATGTCCAAGGTCTTAGCCACTGCTGAGGTGACATTTTATCGTCCGCTGAAGACAGCACACTGTGATGTTGCAGGGCTCGGGCACATCATGCTGACATAATGACCACACAGACACACTTGCTTAGATGGTGTGAATGGCTACGGGCTCGTGCGCCCGGCCACTTTTATTAGCAGGCTCACATGTCGAGTGACACCTGTGTTGGATGTGTGTGGGGTGTGTGTACACCAGCCTTCATGGAGTGCCTGGTGCAGTCAAAATACGACAACAGTGTCCATCTTTAAGGACACAACCATTCAACCATAAAGGCTCCATGACTTGAGCTGCACAGAGTCAGTGGCCCCGGATGCACAGCGTCCTGCACGGGCCTACCGCCACGGGCCGCTGACTTGCGGTGCACTGGGGCAGGGTCACGAGAGCAGAGCAGGTTCTCGTAGATGACAAAGGGGGTTGTCTCGGAGTGTCTTGGTGGACAGTGGAAGGTGTACCCCCAGGGCATGATGCAGAGGGCCGAACCACGCAGAAACAGTCACTATGGTGGAGATGAATGGAACAGACACATGTCGAACACCAAGTCCGTCCCAGCCAGATGATGATGCAGACAACCCCCAGGCCATGGACTCAGACGCCACCAAAGTCCAACCAGAAAGTGCCCATGACTCATTGCGCACAGAGTTAGTGGCACCAGTGCTGATAGGGTATGCCGCCTGCGATGAGGCGTGTCCAATGGTGTGGACTCCTCCATATCTTACGCAAGTCACAGTTCCACATGTGTGACCTACTGGACTGCAGTGTAGGCCGGGGGCAGCGGTCAGCACCGGCCCACAGACACGTGTCGTGTGCTTGCGATGCAGGGTTTGGGCCACTGATCGAAGGGAGTTCAGTGATATAAACTCTGCAATAAACATCTGGTCACTGCCGTTCTGTACTCAAGACACAGTTCCACATGTGGGACCTACTGGACCGCAGTGTAGGCCTGAGCCCTCATCCAAGTGTCGCCGGCTTGCGTTGAACAGGGTTAGTGGCACCACGTGTCGCAGGCTTGCGTTGAACTGGGTTAGTGGCACCACGTGTCGCAGGCTCACGTTGAACAGGGTTAGTGGCACCACGTGTCGCAGGCTTGCGATGCAGACTTTGGCTTCATTGATCGGAGGGAGTTTAGTGATGTGGACGCTGCCACAGACTTGGGGTCACTGCCATTCAAAACTCACGGCTCAGTACAACATGTGCCAACAACTGGGCCGAAGAGTACGCCGGTGGGGTATGTCAATCAAAAAAGGAGTACTGTGGGCCAGCGTCGTGGAGGCCATTGATGGTCTGCGGAGGCTGCAAAGGTCACGGGACTGGGGCTTGGAGCTTGCACCGGCACGTGGTGGGCCCTGTTTGACACACGCCGGTGTCGGCAGGTGAGCGGAGCCTCCTTGGTGCGCTGGGGCAGGCATGACGGGTCTGGGGACCAGCGGCCCGGGGTGCAGCAGGCGCACAGGGACGCAGCCCCCGCCGCGCTCGGCGCCGGCATCGTGGCGGGCTGAGAGGCGCCGCCCTGGCAGAGGCGTTGGCCATTCCGAATGAGAACCACGCCCAGTGCGACGGGCTTTTTGTTCACACCCCTACGTAGCTCTGGCGTACGCAGGGCCAACCCACTCCGCCCGCGCATACAGGGGTGGACGTAACGGGCGACATTTCCGCGTTCTGCCCCACAGCCTGTGGGGACATGGTAGCGTCCACTGGCCACTACACTCCATGCACCAGCAGTTAATGTCCACATGGCCATTTCCGTGGTTTGCACACTGAAGTCTGTCCGGCACATGCACGCCACACCTGGCATTGGGTAGGTTCTCATTCATTAGTCACTTGCCGCTCTCGCACATGCCTGCTCCAGGCCTCTCCTCACATTCTGCTATTGTGTGGCTGTGGTGCCATGCCGTGGCTGGGTTGTGTGCATGGCAAGCCCAGGTTCCCAAAGGAGTTGTGTTGTCGTGTCTGGTCGGTTGGCATGTTGTGTGGCATGTTGCATGTAGTTTTGCTGCGTGTCCATTGCCAGTGTCGTGAGATGCATGACTGTGGAGTGGAGGTGTGTGGTGTGTTCATTTGGTACTTACCAACGAGCAATGCATTTCCATAGGTGCCATCCTGGGAGCGCTGGTTGATGATGGACTGTCGGGAGATGTATGAATCATGCACACTGCCTGGGGAGTTGGCCACAACATTGTTGAGGAGTCCCCGGTGGTCCACTATTGCCTGCACATTGATGGAATGCGTGTGCTTTCTGTTGCGGTAGTTGTGTGCAGTGTCGGCAGGGGCACGAGGGGTACATGTGTGCAGTCGATTGCCCCCTACACGTGAGGGAATCCAGCTATGGCGTAGAAGCCTTGCTTGGTCTCCAGCTGCTCCTGCGCAGTGTGGGTGAAGTGGAGGTGCTGGGGTACCAGGCTGATGATGGCATCCAGGACAGGTGTGATGAACTTGGATTGGGCTGGCTGTGAGACTCCTCCGACTCTGGCAGTTGTGGGTTGGAAGGTACCAGAGGCCAACATGTGCAGCACAGCCGGCAGCTTTGTCTTTGGAGGGATGTTGGTTGTCCGCTGTGTTGGTACCGTCAGCCGGTGGGTGATGTGGGTCAGGATGCGGGGGATGGTTGTCCTTTTGGGCCTGTAGTGGGCAATGACCTCCTCTGGCGTTAGGTCTGTGCGGCTGGTGCGTTTACGGTGGGTCCGCTGTCTTTGTGTGCGCTGCCTCTGTGGTGGTCCGGGGGGAGAGGGGGCGGGGTGGGTCCTGGGGGTGGTGGCGGGCCTGGGGGTGGGGGTGGTGGCGTGGGTGTTGTGGCCCTCATGGGTCTCCGAGCTGCATGATCATTGGCTCCATGGCATCTATGGGTCTTCAGATGTGGCTCTTGGTTGGGCTCCCTTTCATACTGCAGGTAGTCGTCCTGCTTAACACCAGCGAAAGGACGGTGGTAATTCCCTGCTGCTACCGCGGCTTATCGCCTGTTTTTGGTTCGCATCGCAGATCTGGCAGTACGTTATGAAAGTGGTGTTGTGGGGTTTTCGTGAGTTTTTGCACGGGAACGCCTACTCTGCATCTCATTAGGGTTAGTTGGTGGTGTCACCCGTGGAGATAAATTTTGCGGCAGTTATCGCGGGAATACTGGCGATGTCTGCTGTTTGCACCCGCTTGTGAATGGGGCGTTAAATCTATCTCCACTTTTGATGCGTTAAGGTGGCGATAACTCGGCGATAAGTCCTTGTGAATATGCCCCTTAGACTCTTATTTGAGATGGCACAATGGGATTGGGTACTGTTTGTGCATTGATGCTTGCTTGGGATATGTAGTCCTTTTTAGCAAGCTCTGTTGGTCATTGTAGTTTTTCATACTGTTTTGATGTTTGACTGTGTCCCTGTTTTAATTTGGTTACCGCTGCTGATCAATAAAGCAGGAAAGAGATTGCATAATCCTCCTTGCTCTTTATAGAAATACAAATTCTTATTTGTGAACGCTAGAAAAGTGTACTGTCCCAATCTAGCACGACTAAATGATTTAACAAGATCCCTTTCATGTAAAGACTCGCCATTGCAGGTGCCCATAGCTCACCTAGCCTGGTGTTCAGCTGAGATGACACAACAAGGAATACTTCGCCCTTTGAAAGAGTGTTAGTTCGAATACTCTTTTGGCGACATGCAGATTCAAAGGGCCTGATATAACAAAATTAATATATGCCTGGGCTCTATATACCATAGTATGTTGTTCTTGATGAAAATGTCGTTTATTAAGTGACCCATAAAACGTACCTTAATGAATGTTAGATTTATCAGTGGACACACCGCAACAGTGTGTGTTTTTGTTTGTCGAAAAACTATATGTTATGTTGAGTTCTTTTTTAAAAGACATGCAAAGCAACTTTTTCAAACTAAAGACTGGGCAGTGATTTCATTCTGTGTACAAATTTCTGAAGTTAGAATAATATTTGGAACATATGGCACATTGGGGCTGTTAGAAATGGGATCTCTAGTTGGCAAGGGCTTGCACCTTTGTCCAAGTAGGGACCCTTCTTCCTAGTCAGGGTAAGGGTTGTTACACTCGTGAAGTAACCCCTGCTCACCCTCGTGGTAGCTTGGCACGAGCAGTCAGGCTTAATTCAGAGGCAGTGTGTAAAGCATTTGCACATAACCAACAGTAATACAGTGTAAGCACTACAAACGGACACCACACCAGTTTAGAAAAATAACCAATATTTTATATACTCAAGACAAGACCAATTACGACAAAAATCCACCATACTATACTTTACGAATGAATACTTGGTACGTTAACTTCTTCTTTGCAGGAATAGCACAAAAGCAAAGTTCGTACGAGTCGGTAGCTCCGTCCGAGCCTACCGTGATGCTGAAAACCACAGAGTCTAACAGTTCCAGCCGACCGCGTCGATACGGGCCAGCAGAGTCGTGAACAGACTCGGTCACAGTACCTTTTCTCGTTGTGGCTGGTACGGAGTGTACGAGCCGGTCGGCGTTTGTCGCGGTTGCGGTGCAAGACGGAGCGATGCAAGGTGCGGTGTCCCTCGATGCGGTGCAGGCAGCGGCTCGATGAGCGTCGTGCAGACGGAGTCGGTGAGTCCAAGGCGTGCGATGCAGGGCGAGACGATGCTCGATGCGGTGCTGACAGGTTGCGATGCAGGCGACCTAGCCGGAGTGCGGGAGCTGGCGTCGGACAGCGGTGCGAGTCGGAGCGGTGCGTCGCAGACGTGCGAGCGGTGCCCCAAATGCGGTGCGGTCTCGACTCTTGAGCCAGTTGCAGCGACAGTGTCGGTCTGGTCCGGCTGGCCCAGTGAAGCGATGCGATGCGAACTGCGGTGCCCACAGGTCACGGTGCAAGCAGCGGCTCGATGTTGGCGGCGTCGGACGTCGCCCACGGTGAGACCAGGGTTGCGATGCGAAGCGGGGCGATGCGGTCTGCGGTGCAAACAGGTCACCGGCCAGGGATGGATTCGGTTGACGGGGTCGGTTGCGGTTCCCTTCCTCTGTGGCGACTGAAACAGCGTTCCAGAAGCGGTACCCAGAGGCTTGTGAAGTCTTTGTAGTCCCTGAGACTTCTTAACAGGAGGCCAGCTCGGTTCCAGGCCCTTGGAGATACTCAGCACAAGTTTGTAGAAAGTTCAGTCCAGTCCTTTCACTGCCCAAGGCAGAAGCAGCAGCTGCAGGCCAACCCAACAAAGCAACAACACAGCAAAGGGGCAGTACTCCTCCTGGCAGCTCTTCCAGCTCTTCGTCTTCGCAGGTTCCTTGATTCCAGCGAGATCTAAATTCATGGGGTCAGGGCCCCAATATTTATATCCCAAATTCCTTTGTTCTCTGAAGGCAGAGAGGCCTTCGCCTAGTCCAAACCAGTTCTGGAGCACTTTGTTGACAAGTCTCCGTCCCTTCTTTCAGTGAGTAGGCCAGGGACATCAGACGCACCACAGGAGGTGGAGCCAGCATTGTGGAGGGAAGGCACTGTCCTATTCAGGGCCCAGGTGCGACCCCTCCCACCCATCTACAGGTCGATCTGGCTATTCAGCCCTGCGCTGACTCACCCTGTCTCCTGGCATCCCCCAGCCCCTGTTACTCACATTCCAGACAAGGAATTCACAACCTCGCAGAGGCAGGCTTGGATGGTTAGACAAGAAAATACCCACTTTCTAAAAGCTGTATTTTCAAACACAGAATGTTAAAACCAACTTCACTAAAAGCTGCATTTTATCATTCTGAGTCCAGGCATACTAAACTCGAATTTCTACCATGTTCCCGGGGTCAGTTAGGATTATATACTGTAATAATCAAAACCGCCCGTTCTGGCCTAGGGGAACAGGTAGCCTTGCAATAGTGAAAAACGAACTAGGCTGTAATTCACTATCAGGACATGCCGCACACACCCGGGCATGTCCTACCTTTCGCATACACCGCACCCTGCCCACAGGGGTACCTTGGGCCTACCTTAGGGGTGACTAACATGCAGCAAAGGGAAGGTTTAGGGACTTGCAAGTGTGTGCACTTGCCAAGTCGACATGGCAGCCCCAGGCTGCGCACAGGCTCTGCGATGGCAGGCCCGAGTTACACTTTACAGGCTGTTTGCGTGGGTGGCACAATCCACTGCTGCAGCCCACCAACAGCCTTTGGTCTATAGGCCCTGGCACTCGCAGTGCACTTTACAAGGGACTGACACATAAACCAAATAGGCCAATCATGGAAACACCAATCCATAACGCATTTTATACAGGAGCACTTGCACTTTCCCACTGGACCGCAGTGAGGAAAGTGTGCAGAATCATTACACCAGCAAAAACAGAGTCAAAACCGGGAGGTCAGAAAGCGAAAAGTCAGGGGAAACACGCCAAAAGATGCCAAGTCTAACACATGTCCCCTCCAGCTGAAAGTAGGGAGAACTACCCAACCCCATTGGAGTTCTCCTCACTAAGGCGGAAGAACCTGGACAGACCATCTGCGTTGGCGTGTTCTGTACCAGGACGGTGTTCCACCGTAAAGTCCATTCCCTGTAGGGAGATGGACCACCTCAGCAGTTTTGGATTCTCACCCCTCATTTGCATCAACCATCTGAGGGGCCTGTGGTCTGTCTGAACCCGGAAGTGAGTCCCAAACAGGTATGGTCTCAACTTCTTCAGCGCCCAGACCACAGCAAAAGCTTCCCTTTCTATGGCACTCCACCTCTGTTCCCTGGGAAGTAGTCTCCTGCTAAGGAAGACTACAGGCTGATCCAGGCCCTCTTCGTTCAGTTGTGAGAGCACCGCTCCCACACCATGCTCTGAAGCGTCAGTCTGCACGACGAATTCCTTGGAGAAGTCAGGTGCCTTGAGCACGGGCGCCGTGCACATGGCTGCCTTCAGGGCATCAAAAGCTTTCTGGCAGGACTCAGTCCAGATCACTTTCCTGGGCTGCCTCTTAGAGGTCAGCTCTGTTAAGGGGGCAACGATCGTGCCATAGCCCTTAACAAATCTCCTATAATAGCCGGTGAGACCTAAGAAGGCTCTCACCTCTGTCTGGGTCTTGGGGGGTTCCCAAGCCAGAATGGTGTCAATCTTGGGTTGTAGGGGTGCCACCTGGCCGCTTCCTACCTGGTGTCCCAAGTACACCACAGAACCCTGCCCGATCTGGCACTTACTGGCCTTGATCGTGAGGCCTGCACCTTGCAGAGCCCTCAACACTTTCTCAAGGTGCTGTAAATGTTCTTCCCAGCTGGAACTGAACACAGCAATGTTATCCAGGTAGGCGGCACTGAAATCCTCCAGCCCAGCCAACACCTGATTGACCAACCTCTGAAAGGTGGCAGGGGCATTCTTCAACCCAAAGGGCATCACCCGGAATTGGTAATGACCTTCTGGGGTTGAGAATGCTGATCTCTCCTTGGCCCCATCGGTTAAGGCAATCTGCCAGTACCCAGACGTCAAATCAAACGTGCTGAGGAACCGGGCAGCTCCCAACCGATCAATGAGCTCATCAGCTCTGGGGATGGGGTGCGCGTCAGTCCTGGTGACGGCATTGAGCCCACGGTAGTCCACACAAAACCGGAGTTCTGGAGTGGCACCGGGCGCCGCAGCCTTTGGGACCAAGACCACTGGGCTGGCCCAAGGACTGTGGGAGGGCTCAATCACCCCTAACGCCAACATCTTAGAGACCTCCTCCTTGATGCTGGCTCTGACCCGGTCGGTCAACCTGTAAATCTTGTGCTTCACAGGATGGCTGTCACCGGTGTCCACGTCATGGGTACACCAGTGAGTAACACCGGGGGTCAGAGAGAACAGTGGGGCGAACTGTCCCAACAACTGGCGACAGTCCCCCTGCTGCTCCTGAGTCAGAGTAGGGGAGAGGATCACACCCTCTACTGACCCATCATGCTCCTTGGTAGACAGGAGGTCAGGGAGAGGCTCGCTCTCCTCTTCCACCCCATCATTTGTCGCCAAGAGCATACTCACTTCGGACCTCTCGAAGTGGGGCTTGAGGCGGTTCACGTGAAGGACCCTCAAAGGGTTCCTTGGAGCCTGCAAATCCACCAGGTAGGTGATGTCACTTTTGCGCTCCTTTACCTCATATGGCCCAGTCCACTTGTCCTGCAAGGCACAAGGTGCTACTGGGGCCATGACCCACACTTTTTGCCCAGGTTGAAATTCGACCAGAGTGGCGTTCTGGTCATGCCATCTCTTCATTTCTTCCTGGCTTGCTTCTAGGTTCGCCTGAGCGAGTTTCCTGAAGCGGGCAGTTTGGTTTCTAAAGGCCAGCATGTAGCTAAATACATCCTGGGGAGTTTTCCTGGGAGCTGCCTCCCAGCCTTCCTTAACCAAACTCAGAGGTCCTCTGACAGGGTGGCCATACAGGAGCTCAAAGGGGCTGTACCCAAGAGACTTCTGAGGCACCTCCCTGTACGCAAAGAGTAGGCATGGCAAGAGGACGTCCCACTTACGCCTCATGGGTTCTGTTAGACCCTTGATCATGCCTTTCAAGGTCTGGTTGAATCTCTCCACCAGACCGTTTCCTTGTGGGTGGTAAGGAGTGGTGAACTTGTAGGTTACACCACACTCCTTCCACAGGGATGTCATATACTTCGATATGAAATTGGTCCCCCTATCGGAAACCACCTCTCTGGGGAATCCCACACGGGAAAAGATCCCCATTAACGCCCGGCCCACCACTGGCGCCGTCGTTGTCCTGAGAGGGATTGCCTCCGGGTACCGGGTGGCATGGTCCACCAAGACCAGGATGTACCTGTTGCCCATGGCTGTCTTGGGGTCCAGTGGCCCCACTATATCCATCCCTACCCTTTCAAAGGGTGTTCCAACAACCGGAAAAGGTTGGAGAGGAGCTTTGACCTTCCTCTCACTCTTACCACTTGCCTGGCAAGTTTGGCAAGACCTACAGTGTGCATCTGACTGCCTTCACATTTGGGGCCAAAAGAAGTGGGTGACAAGCCTGTCAAAGGTCTTGTCCTGCCCCAAATGTCCTGCCAAAGGCACGTCATGAGCCAGACCCAGTAGGAAGGTCCTGAAGCGCTGGGGTACCACCAGCACACGGGCTGACCCAGGCTCAGCAACCTTAGGCTCACTGTATAGGAGACCACTCTCCCAGTAGATCAGATGTGACCCGGACTGATTACCAGCTGCCTGGTCTGCAGCCTGCCGCCGCAGACCCTCCAGAGTAGGGCACTCGCTCTGCTCCCTGCAGAACTCCTCCCTGGTGGGACCCCCTTCTTGCTGCCAATGGGTCAGCTCAGAGATGTCTCCCAGTTCGGCTACCTGTTCCCCTGTAGGCACCGGGCGTCCCCCTCGAGGTCCGCCTCCTCCCGGTCCGTGGGAACTTCGGGGGCCGGTTTCCCGCGCCCCTGCCCTTTCTCTTGGCAGGGACTTGGGCCACTGTTTCAGGCTCCAAGTCCTCTTGATCACCCTTTCTGGCTGCCATTGACCGAGTAGACACGCATGCCCACTCTGGCAACCCAAGCATCTCCAAGTGTGACCTGAGCTCAACCTCCTTCCACGAGGACTGCTCCAGGTCGTTTCCTAGCAGACAATCTACAGGCATGGTAGGGCTCACAACCACCCTCAAGGGACCTGAGACCCCCCCCCATTCAAAGGGAACCTGCGCCACCATACATTGGCGCTCTGAGTTGTCTACAGCAACTACTTGGTGGAATGCTCCTGGGACTACTTGCTTCTCAGACACCAGGTGACACCGGACTGAGGTCACACGGCTCCAGTATCTCTGAGAGCCTCTACCCTGTTCCCATTAATGGTCACCCAGGTGCTATATTTCTTTGTGTTAGGGGGCACCTGGTTTCCTGGGACCATCTCACTGTCCCCGAGTGAGACAAGGGTCATTTCTGCGGGATCCCCACCCTCCTGTGGGCACCCCTCCTCCCCGAGCGCTACACTAGCCAACACTTTGGATTGTCCACCGGTGGGTGGCTGTGTCCCCTTCGGGCACTTGGGGTCCCCCTTAAAGTGACCTACCTGGTCACGTGCATAACACTTGCGGGGGCCGGTCTCAACAGGCTTCCCTGTAGAGACCCCTTTCTTCTTATCACCGGGGGCTGGGAACCTTTACCCTGGGTACTAGTTTGGGGCCCTTTAGAGAACTCCTGTGCTTTACCCTTGTCCCCCCACCTTTCTGCTGGGGACCCTGCACACCTTTGGCTGAGTCTCCCCCAAACGCTTTCTTGTGGACCCTGGTACTCACCCAGCGGTCCGCTTCCATAGCAAGCTTCCTGGGGTCAGTTAGCTTACTATCCACTAGGTGCTGGCGCAGATCTGCAAAACATAGACTAGACAAGTGCTCCCATGCAATCAAGTTGTAGAGCCCCTGAAAATCTGTTACGCTACTGCCCTTCACCCAACCATCCAGAGACCTGCAGAACACATCCACACATTCCAACCAAGTGTTGGCATCAGACTTCTTACTGGACCTGAACTGATCCCTGTACTTTTCAGGAGTAAGACCATACTTCGTGAGAAGGGCATCCTTCATGTCAGCATAGGTGAGGTGATACCCCTTACCCAAAGCTATCAGAGCATCCCTTGCTTCTTCAGGGAAAAGTGGCCACAATCCTGCTCCCCAATTCTCCTCAGGGACCCCATTCATGTGTATGGCTGCCTCATAACCCTGAAACCACCTTTGTATGTCATCCCCCTTCTTGAACTCTTTGCCTACGTTCTTGGGAATGTGCACAATCCTGTCTGCCTTTCTGGACGAATTGCTGCCACCATCTGAGCCTGACTTACTCCTAAGTTCTAGCTCCTTCAGTTCTCTCTCATGCTCTAAGAGCATCTTCCTCTCCTCTATGGCCAATCTCTTCTCCTCCTGCTCACTCTCCAGTCTGAGCTTCTGCAGCTCAAACTGCCTTGCCTCCCGCCTGTCCTCCAGCTCCTCTGGGGACAGACTGCTGCTGCCTGACCTGGCGGGTTCCCCCTACCCAAAAGCACATCCACCCTAGAAATAGGCTCCTCCACCTCCTCACTGAGATCACCAGGCTGCCCATTGGCATGTCTGGCTGCTACCCAGGCCCTCAGCGCCTTCTGTAGCTCCTCCTTCCTTGTGAGGCCTTTAATTTGGACTTTCAGGTTTTTACAAATCGCTCGTAACTCCTTTACGGCGTAGGATTCCAACCTGTCCTCCTCAAAGATAATTTCCAGAGATGCAACGGATGATGCAATTGATTCAGGCATGACAAAAGTCGTGAGTTGAAAACTGGCAAGATCAAAAATAGGCCAAAAGAAAAAGAACCAGTATGTGGTACGTAATGGTCTGCGATATGGTAGTAGTGCACACCAATCACTGTAAGTCAAGTGCAAACACAAGTCCTATCCTCACCGCTGACAACCAATGTTAGAAATGGGATCTCTAGTTGGCAAGGGCTTGCACCTTTGTCCAAGTAGGGACCCTTCTTCCTAGTCAGGGTAAGGGTTGTTACACTCGTGAAGTAACCCCTGCTCACCCTCGTGGTAGCTTGGCACGAGCAGTCAGGCTTAATTCAGAGGCAGTGTGTAAAGCATTTGCACATAACCAACAGTAATACAGTGTAAGCACTACAAACGGACACCACACCAGTTTAGAAAAATAACCAATATTTTATATACTCAAGACAAGACCAATTACGACAAAAATCCACCATACTATACTTTACGAATGAATACTTGATACGTTAACTTCTTCTTTGCAGGAATAGCACAAAAGCAAAGTTCGTACGAGTCGGTAGCTCCGTCCGAGCCTACCGTGATGCTGAAAACCACAGAGTCTAACAGTTCCAGCCGACCGCGTCGATACGGGCCAGCAGAGTCGTGAACAGACTCGGTCACAGTACCTTTTCTCGTTGTGGCTGGTACGGAGTGTACGAGCCGGTCGGCGTTTGTCGCGGTTGCGGTGCAAGACGGAGCGATGCAAGGTGCGGTGTCCCTCGATGCGGTGCAGGCAGCGGCTCGATGAGCGTCGTGCAGACGGAGTCGGTGAGTCCAAGGGGTGCGATGCAGGGCGAGACGATGCTCGATGCGGTGCTGACAGGTTGCGATGCAGGCGACCTAGCCGGAGTGCGGGAGCTGGCGTCGGACAGCGGTGCGAGTCGGAGCGGTGCGTCGCAGACGTGCGAGCGGTGCCCCAAATGCGGTGCGGTCTCGACTCTTGAGCCAGTTGCAGCGACAGTGTCGGTCTGGTCCGGCTGGCCCAGTGAAGCGATGCGATGCGAACTGCGGTGCCCACAGGTCACGGTGCAAGCAGCGGCTCGATGTTGGCGGCGTCGGACGTCGCCCACGGTGAGACCAGGGTTGCGATGCGAAGCGGGGCGATGCGGTCTGCGGTGCAAACAGGTCACCGGCCAGGGATGGATTCGGTTGACGGGGTCGGTTGCGGTTCCCTTCCTCTGTGGCGACTGAAACAGCGTTCCAGAAGCGGTACCCAGAGGCTTGTGAAGTCTTTGTAGTCCCTGAGACTTCTTAACAGGAGGCCAGCTCGGTTCCAGGCCCTTGGAGATACTCAGCACAAGTTTGTAGAAAGTTCAGTCCAGTCCTTTCACTGCCCAAGGCAGAAGCAGCAGCTGCAGGCCAACCCAACAAAGCAACAACACAGCAAAGGGGCAGTACTCCTCCTGGCAGCTCTTCCAGCTCTTCGTCTTGGCAGGTTCCTTGATTCCAGCGAGATCTAAATTCATGGGGTCAGGGCCCCAATATTTATATCCCAAATTCCTTTGTTCTCTGAAGGCAGAGAGGCCTTCGCCTAGTCCAAACCAGTTCTGGAGCACTTTGTTGACAAGTCTCCGTCCCTTCTTTCAGTGAGTAGGCCAGGGACATCAGACGCACCACAGGAGGTGGAGCCAGCATTGTGGAGGGAAGGCACTGTCCTATTCAGGGCCCAGGTGCGACCCCTCCCACCCATCTACAGGTCGATCTGGCTATTCAGCCCTGCGCTGACTCACCCTGTCTCCTGGCATCCCCCAGCCCCTGTCACTCACATTCCAGACAAGGAATACACAACCTCGCAGAGGCAGGCTTGGATGGTTAGACAAGAAAATACCCACTTTCTAAAAGCGGTATTTTCAAACACAGAATGTTAAAACCAACTTCACTAAAAGCTGCATTTTATCATTCTGAGTCCAGGCATACTAAACTCGAATTTCTACCATGTTCCCGGGGTCAGTTAGGATTATATACTGTAATAATCAAAACCGCCCGTTCTGGCCTAGGGGGAACAGGTAGCCTTGCAATAGTGAAAAACGAACTAGGCTGTAATTCACTATCAGGACATGCCGCACACACCCGGGCATGTCCTACCTTTCACATACACTGCACCCTGCCCACAGGGGTACCTTGGGCCTACCTTAGGGGTGACTAACATGCAGCAAAGGGAAGGTTTAGGGACTTGCAAGTGTGTGCACTTGCCAAGTCGACATGGCAGCCCCAGGCTGCGCACAGGCTCTGCGATGGCAGGCCCGAGTTACACTTTACGGGCTGTTTGCGTGGGTGGCACAATCCAGTGCTGCAGCCCAGCAACAGCCTTTGGTCTATAGGCCCTGGCACTCGCAGTGCACTTTACAAGGGACTGACACATAAACCAAATAGGCCAATCATGGAAACACCAATCCATAACGCATTTTATACAGGAGCACTTGCACTTTCCCACTGGACCGCAGTGAGGAAAGTGTGCAGAATCATTACACCAGCAAAAACAGAGTCAAAACCGGGAGGTCAGAAAGCGAAAAGTCAGGGGAAACACGCCAAAAGATGCCAAGTCTAACAGGGGCATATTAGCAAGACCCACGTTAAAATTATCGCCGTTTTAGCGGCAGGAAACTGCCGCTAAAACGGCGATAATGGGCTTGCTAATATGCGTTATAGAATTCCAAAAGAAGCCCAGGTTAGATGTGCAGGACATCTAACCTGAGCTTCTATTGGAATTCTATAACGCATATTAGCAAGCCCATTATCGCCGTTTTAGCGGCAGGAAACTGCCGCTAAAACGGCGATAATTTTAACGTGGGTCTTGCTAATATGCCCCATTGTTTTAAAAAATAATGTATCGTGCTTGAAATTTGAAGTCGCTGCTACATGAGGTGAGTCACCAGGTAAATGAGGCATGTGGGAATCTGTTTTGGTCGTTGTGCTTGTGTTTTTCCCTCAATGAAGATATTCAGAAGGGAAGTCGATCTACTCACATGAATTCTTTAAATTTGCATGTACTTCGAGGCATTTGTCAACTTGGCTGGAGAGAGGGATAAAAGAACGGGCAGGAACTGGAGCAGAAATGTGATTATGCCTCCAGAGAAGAATGCTTAATCAGTTCGGACGTAAATTATTGATTGATGTTCCCCAGATAAGGTTAGAGTTTCAACAGATTGAATGTGTGAACATTTTGAAGTAATGTAAAAGCTTTGCACATACGGAATTATTTTAATTTTGAGGAACGCCGATGAAAGGCTGAATGTGTGGTTGTGTTACTTCTGCCAGAGCTGCCGACCTAAGAATGGGGGCAACAGGCCTCGGCGTCGGCTCAACATCCTCTGGCTCTGGGCAAATCACTTAACTCCCCCCGCCTAAAATACATGAATGTGTCCGAGTGTAATGTTACTGGGGCTCATGCAAATCGCACCAATACATTCAGGTCGAGTCGCGCGCTATATAACACTGCTAAAAAAGGAGGAATATTTTTCAATATAAAACGTTCATATTATAGAGTAATAATTTGAACTTGAATTTGAAGTGTCTTGTTTAAACCTATGAGCGGTTATTGTCAGGTCTAAAATCTGCTCACTGGCTGTTATTCCTAAATGTACCTAGTTTTCGAGTTTAATTTGCCTGCCAGAGCTCATGTGATGAATAAAAATACACGCAGAACCATGGATTTCTTGGGGCACCCATCTTCAGCCATTGCTTAATGAAAGTGTCATTCATATTTGGGGTCAGCCAACAGGAGTATTTCTGCTTTGCTACCATTGTTGCTATGTGATTTGGTTTTTACTTGTATTATGAGTTGCAGTAAGGGAGAGATAGCCATGCAGTGACAAGCCTCTGGTGAAAATCTCTCTGCCTCCTTCACCAACTGGTCAGTTTAGTTCAACATGTTGCCGTGTTCCCTAGCCAGACATGCTTGCGCATGTCTGTGGCAACCTGTGTCCCTCCAGCATAGGGACAGAATAATCCTTGCCTTTCTTTTCAAGCTGTCCACCTGGCTGCAATGTTGCTTGCTGCAGCATTTTGAGGTAGATACAGGTGCTTGTGACATGAGGGGCTGGCGTGATGTTTTGACCCAAGCCCCACAAAAACGTCTGACATGCCTGCCCTCAGTTACCCACACCTGTTATTTAAACACCAATAGCCAGCCCTTAAACACTCCTGGTGTGCCCCCTGAAATCTCCAGCATTCCCTCCTGGTACACAAAAATGCCTTCTGTCACCCTGGCTGGTTCATGCACTACCCTAGCTGGCCCTTAGAGATCCTCAGTTGGTCCATAGACATCTCTAGCAGGCTCTGAAAGGCCCTCAGACAGAGACAGAGACCCTCACCTCACCTACAGACATTCCCTGCTGACTGTCACCAATCCTGATCTTATCTTAGGAGAGAACTAGCTGGCCTAGAGTGGCTCTCAACAAGCCTTCAGATAGACAAAAGCCACAGATTACTAATAAACACCCTCATTCTCCTCTCAAAGAAGTTCTGAGACCACCAAATCGTCTTCAGTCACCTGCATATAGCCTTCCCAGATATCATCTCACCTTTTGTGGCCTACAGCTTTCTATATGCATCCCCAGCTTGTATTTCAGCACCACCAGATTGCCCCCAGAAACTATTGACATGGCCTCAGACACCACCAACAGGAACTCAGAGACCCTCAGCCAAGTTGTAGAAATATTCAGTCTACCTTTGTACACTCCCAGCCCACTCTCAAACTTTCGCCGGCCCACCTTCAGATTCCTTGAACCACCCATCATTGTTCTTCAGAAACCTTGATGCTCCGATTGCCTTCAGACACCCTTCTGTGGTCACTAACTACCTCAGCCAGCTCTTGGCCCACTTTCAGACATGCCCAGATGGATATTAGGTGTCACCATAAGTCAGTAAGGACCACTCAACTTACCCTCAGACATTCCTAACAGGCCTTCAGAGGCCCTTATCTATCCACAAGACATTCTCTATGTCTCTTAAGACACCCCGAGGCTACACCTCAGAACCCACAAACTGACCATCAGTGACCCTCAGCATGTTGCCAGCGTGCCTTGAGCCAACACCATCTGGTATGCAAACAATCCAAGCATGCTTTTAGATACCCTTTGTATGTCCTCTATCATGCTGTTATAATCGAGTCCACAAAAGAGAACAGAAGATGGCAGGATAGACTTGGACATAGCACATGTAATTTTTTTGTACAGCAAACTACAGCATGCAACTGGAAACAAATAAAACACCATATTAGATGCAAAACTATTTATTTATTGAGGGTTTTATGTAACACTGATTTGACCCCAAGGGGTGTCAGTAGACCGAAGCAACAACCAAAAATAATGAAATTATATGTACAACTGGAAAAATAAATAAAACCCCTAATGTACAAATGCATAGACGATACACTAGAATGGTCAAGTATGTGAATCGCAATGGATCAGGTATGGACCAAAAATAAGAGAAGGGTCTTCCATCATTAAGGAAAGGTGCATATGATATATCAACCAATACATAGAGGAGGCATCCTAAGAAGCATGCGAAAGGTTTATTAAATCCAGTCAGAGTGTTGGGTGAGTAATAAGGTAGAGAATGTTTCATTACTCTTCAGTTTGGGATACCTCAGAAAGCGTGATATCAGGAGAAGATAAAAATGCCATCTAGGGGAATTGTTTGGATAGCAGAATTTACCTCCCTACTTGCAAGACCTCAAGAGAAGAGTTGGATCTGATTGATGGGGGAATGGTGTTCCGCTACTTGGGACCACACCGTGAGAAGGCTTGTTTGTTTGTCAGGCACAAGGGCCCATTAAGTAGGAGATTGTTGTAGCTGCGAAGGAGACATTGACCAGAGGGGACACGTTTATTCAAGAGATGCTTCAGGGACTTCCTGTGAAAAGCTTTGTGAGTAACACAGGACAGTTTCCGAATACTTTGTTCTCCAATTGGTAGCCAGTTTAAGGAGATTAAGATAGGGGTAATGTGATTTTACTTTAGCAGGGAGCCAGATAAAGCCTTGGTATCCCTATTAGCAGGGCGTTGCCATAATCAAATCTTGAAAGAACAAGAGATTGAACCACCTGTTTGAAATGCTCAGGCAAAAGGAGGTTGAGTTGCTTTTGCACAGTCATTGATGTGGGATACAAGGTACCAGAGGAAGCAGAAGTCTAAGCCATAAGGTGCTGAGGAAGGCCGGGCCCAGCGAGTAAAGGAAAAACCAACTGAAAGAATAGCGCCACTATTCCTGAACAGTTCCCACTGATGGTGAGAGATACATGAGAGAGTGTGCCTCACTATCATAGATTTCTATAAATTGACTCTAGTGCCATTTTGTTGTTCATATCACCCAGAGCAATGTATAAATAATGACATATAACAGAACTGTCAGAAGCATCAAGAAGAACTCTAGAAGTAGTTCAGTGCAATTTGGTAGTTCCTTGTTGTGAATCTTCAAATTAGGTATGCCAAGCTATCAATAAGCAATATGTGAAGATAACACAGTGGGGTACAACACAAACTTGCTCACAGACGCGACGTCGGCACGCCGCAGACACCGCGTCTCCCACGTCACAGCAAGCAGCGAATGGGGCTGCAGTTAAATAGACAGGGCACTCCAAACGTCGGCAACCTACATGGCGGGAACGGATAAGTGCCAAATGGAAGGAGCACCCACCTTGATGCAGTAAGGAGTGGGGGGTGGTTGGGCTTGACAACTCCGACTCACGGCCATCCGGAGTATTTTGCTACTTATATTGAGGAAATGAGGGGCAGATGGGGTCAACTATTAAGGCTTACGTGGTAACCGGGGCTAATTCATACAGTCAGCATCGGTATGGGCAGCACCACAGGAACAGCACTTGATTACGTGTGTGGCCATATATCCTGATTTGTTTTTAGTGGTGATAGCGTTTCCTATAAAGCGGAGGGCATGAAACGGATGAAAACCTTTTGGATCTTCAATGGAGGCACTTCGGGAGGTCCGAGGATAACCCTCACAGTAATGTCATGTGGTTCAACAAGATTAACCATTGGTATCTCTTATGTTCTTTTCTCCCCCAGAGTGTGACTACAGGGGGTCTCTCCTTGTCCCTCGCCAGTTTAAGCAAAACTCTAAGTAAAACTCGGTGAGTTTTAAGGTGCCACTTTTTATTTTTTGAATGAGGAATGCCATGATGGAAAGACGTACATTTATCTGTGTATTTACATAGACAAGTTGACTCTTCACCGTTTTGACATATCTGAGTGGAGGTATGTTGACAATAATGGAGTGGCTTGATCTGGGCGATTTGCCCAGGGTGTGCTGGTTAAACGATGTACAGTGGAGCAAAGTGTGCTACATGACGATGGGGAACGCACGAATAATGCCTTCTCGTGCTTGTTATCTCTTTTCCCCTTTCAGTATTTCGGGAGAGTGTTACAAAGGGGAGCCCTCGGTGCGGGAACGAGTTGTTCCTGGCCAACCTTATTACAGGTAATGAGGGTGATATAATTATTGGGATCGGAAAGGTCCCGACGAATGCCTGAGTGACCTATAATTTCGGGCACATTAAAGAAGGCAGAAACATGTCGACATATGGGCAGTAAGGAGGGGTGTAGGAATTCTTTACTCTTTCCTTATCACCACCATCCTTCTTGTTTTTAATCCTGGCCGGAGGGTCCAGGAATAAACTTACGCAAAGAGACACCTCCGAGCTAGTTTTAATTTTCACTGCACGTTTTTCTTTCGGTGATCCCAATATATTTTGATTGACTATCTCTGTATATATTTTTATGTTTTGTCTTGTCTTCCCCACCCTATTGCTCCACCCCAGGCGTTGGTTTGCGCGGGGGTGTACTGAAGCAGCCCGATGATGAAGCATGTCACAATTTTGTGAGTGAGGGCAGTATTTTTCACACCCAGCACATGCCACCACTTCTCTTCACTATTCTCTACTCCTCCTTATGTGCTTGAGAAGATAACACAAACATCATAACATAACAACTGAGAGGACACTCAGAGTCATTTTCGGAATTAAATATGTGACGTAGGCAGGCAGTCTATGAAAAAGCCATGTTTGAAGGGATTGTTAGAGTGGGATGACAAATATGAGTAGTAGTAACAGCAAGAGTTTTTAAAATTTGTTTTTTATTAAGTTTTTACATTGCCATGCAAGACATCATCATTAGCATTTCTGTTTCAGTTGTGCAGAAGGAGGTTCAATTAATTGTAGCCCAATCACATAATACATCCACCTTATGTATTCTATCATTAATTATAGTTATGCAACCTGTAGTAAAAATCGGAATATTATCTCAATAACTTGCAAACTTTTAAACAAAATGTGTTGCTCAGACCCCACCATTTTCCTCCATCGGAATAAGAAACACAGTGCCAACTTTTCTCCTTTTTAAGTGCTAGTCCCCATTCTTCTGGTCCAGCTGACCATAATGCCGCTGTCACCCAATGCCTCTGTATTTCCTCTCAGCAGGTACAGTGAGCTTAGTGTCCAGGGGATTAGTCATTAGCCTCATCGAAAGAGTCCACCAGTTCCATCCACAGATCAGCAATGGGGGTTTGCGTTGTCCCCTTCATTCCTCACTCCATAGTGCAGAGCCCTGGTCCCCTTCATTCCTCGCTCCACAGTGCAGAGCCCTGGTCCCCTTCGTTCCTTGCTCCACAGTGCAGAGCCCCGGTCCCCTTCATTCCTCGCTCAACAGTGCAGAGCCCTTGTCCCCTTCGCTCCTCGCTCCTCAGTGCAGAGCCCTGGTCCTCTTCGTTCCTCGCTCCACAGTCCAGAGCCCTGGTCCTCTTTGTTCCTCGCTCCACAGTGCAGAGCCCTTGTCCCCTTCATTCCTAGCTCCACAGTGCAGAGCTCTGGTCCCCTTCGTTCCTCTCTCCACAGTGCAGAGCCCTTTTCCCCTTCGTTCCTCGCTCCACAGTGCAGAGCCCTGGTCCCCTTCATTCCTAACTCCACAGTGCAGTGCCCTGGTCCCCTTCGTTCCTCGCTCCACAGTGCAGAGCCCTGGTCCCCTTCATTGCTCGCTCCACAGTGCAGAGCCCTGGTCCCCTTCATTGCTCGCTCCACAGTGCAGAGCCCTGGTCCCCTTCGTTCTTCGCTCCACAGTGCAGAGCCCTTGTCCCCTTCGTTCCTAGCACCACAGTGCAGAGCTCTGGTCCCCTTCATTCCTCACTCCACAATGCAGAGCCCTTGTCCCCTTAGTTCCTTGCTTCACAGTGCAGAGCCCTTGTCCCCTTCGTTCCTCGCTCCACAGTGAAAATCCCTTGTCCCCTTCATTCCTCACTCCTCAGTGCAGAGCCCTGGTCCCCTTCGTTCCTAGCTCCACAGTTCAGAGTCCTTGTCCCCTTCATTCATCGCTCCACAGTGCAGTGGAGCGATGAATGAAGGTGTTGCTCAGACCCCACTATTTTCCTCCATCGGAATAAGAAACACAGTGCCAACTTTCCTCCTTTTTAAGTGCTAGTCCCCATTCTTCTGGTCCCGCTGACCATAATGCCGCTGTCACCCAATGCCTCTGTATTTCCTCTCAGCAGGTGCAGTGAGCTTAGTGTCCAGGGGATTAGTCATTAGCCTCATCGAAAGAGTCCACCAGTTCCATCCACAGATCAGCAATGGGGGTTTGCGTTGTCTCCTTCATTCCTCACTCCATAGTGCAGAGCCCTGGTCCCCTTCATTCCTCGCTCCACAGTGCAGAGCCCTGGTCCCCTTCGTTCTTCGCTCCACAGTGCAGAGCCCTGGTCCCCTTCGTTCCTCGCTCAACAGTGCAGAGCCCTTTTCCCCTTCGTTCCTCGCTCCACAGTGCAGAGCCCTGGTCCTCTTCGTTCCTCGCTCCACAGTACAGAGCCCTGGTCCTCTTTGTTCCTCGCTCCACAGTGCAGAGCTCTGGTCCCCTTCATTCCTAGCTCCACAGTGCAGAGCTCTGGTCCCCTTCGTTCCTCTCTCCACAGTGCAGAGCCCTGGTCCACTTCGTTCCTAGCTCCACAGTGCAGTGCCCTGGTCCCCTTCGTTCCTTGCTCCACAGTGCAGAGCCCTGGTCCCCTTCGTTCCTCGCTCCACAGTGCAGAGCCCTGGTCCTCTTCGTTCCTCGCTCCATAGTACAGAGCCCTGGTCCCCTTCGTTCCTCGCTCCACAGTGCAGAGCCCTGGTCCCCTTCGTTTTTTGCTCCACAGTGCAGAGCCCTTGTCCTCTTCGTTCCTAGCTCCACAGTGCAGAGCTCTGGTCCCCTTCGTTCCTCTCTCCACAGTGCAGAGCCCTGGTCCCCTTCGTTCCTCGCTCCACAGTGCAGAGCCCTGGTCCTCTTCGTTCCTCGCTCCATAGTACAGAGCCCTGGTCCCCTTCGTTCCTCGCTCCACAGTGCAGAGCCCTGGTCCCCTTCGTTTTTTGCTCCACAGTGCAGAGCCCTTGTCCTCTTCGTTCCTAGCTCCACAGTGCAGAGCTCTGGTCCCCTTCGTTCCTCTCTCCACAGTGCAGAGCCCTTGTCCCCTTCGTTCCTAGCTCCACAGTGCAAAGCTCTGGTCCCCTTCGTTCCTCTCTCCACAGTGCAGAGCCCTTGTCCCCTTCGTTCCTCGCTCCACAGTGCAGAGCCCTTGTCCGCTTCATTCCTCGCTCCACAGTGCAGAGCCCTGGTCCCCTTCGTTCCTAGCTCCACAGTTCAGAGTCCTTTTCCCCTTCATTCATCGCTCCACAGTGCAGTGCCCTGGTCCCCTTCAT
Organism: Calotriton arnoldi; assembly: GCA_963921515.1. NCBI lineage: Eukaryota > Metazoa > Chordata > Amphibia > Caudata > Salamandridae > Calotriton > Calotriton arnoldi. The sequence continues at coordinate 1,207,800 of CAWUFW010001776.1, forward strand.
TCCTCAATCCACAGTGCAGAGCCCTTGTCCCCTTCATTCATCACTCCACAGTGCAGTGCCCTGGTCCCCTTCATTCCTCACTCCACAGTGCAGAGCACTCCACTATTGCCCATTTCTTAACCTCCTCCTTCCACCTGCTGTGAGGGAGGCCCTCCAGGTAGCACCAGTACATCTCTATAGTTCACCTGACAAGCTCTAGAGTCAGGTCTAGAAATTGGGAGTCCATCCTCTTTGCCTTAGGGTGAGCATACAGATCCAGCAGTCCAGCAAGTAGACTTCCATGCTACCCAAATCGTACTTACCAAGGGCTCTTTCCAGGGCTGGATTGGGATTAGAAATTGGCCCAGGCACGCTAAAAAAAAGTGTCCCACATTTGCATATTGCCTTTCCGCAAAACACAGCTTTGGCGAAGTTTTATAAACACCTGAAAACAAGTGAAGCCACTTCTGCTCAGGCCCCCTGCCCCCGCTCAGTATGCACACATTAATTGGCCGGCCCAGCGAGAGAAAAGGAGTGACACCTCTGCCCCTTGATAAAAGGGAGGTAATGGATTCCCATCTGCTTCCAGACAGGCCACTAGGGCACCCATGGGGCCGCTGACGACATCTGAACACACCAGACACAGCCCAAATCGGCCCCCAGGCTGCCCAAAAAAGCAGCCCGCAGCTGGAACTCGAATACCGGCCCCTCGGCCATTGCCCGAGTGCCCACCTTACCAATCCGTCCCTAGCTCTTTCCAGTTCAACAGTAACTTTCCGCCAAAAGCTGGTAATTACTGGGTAGCGCCATGTCATATGTGTGAGGTCTGCATCAATAAAGCCACACCTAGAAGACCGTCTGTCTTCCTTCCCTGCAATTACCTTAAATCTCTATGGCTTGAGGTATGTAGCATGCAGATAGTTAAATTGTGTGTACTTAAACCTGGTGTTCCTGGAGACACTTGTGTGGGAGTTTAAGTTCTGACTCCCATTCCTCATCTCTCTGCCTCCCTCCCCCTCACAGTAAGCTCCTAGGGTTAGCAGTTTGCCTTTAGTCATGGAAAGGATGGAGCTGTATAGCTTGGATATGTCTCTGACCACCCCCAATTGTAAGCAAGACTTGCAGGACCTCATGTGTTTGTGGTTCAGAATGGCAATCTCCCCATATGTGTCCAATGCCCTAACAAGAGCTCCATATCCCAAAAATTAGGATTCTGGATTACCATCCTCTGCAATCAGAGATTCTAGATCCCAGAGCTTTCCATTTTTGTAGCAATCTCCAGTGGTGAGGATCCCAGCCTCCAACCACTCCTTCATTCTTCTGACAGTGAAGAACCCTTGCCCGGAGTGAGTAGGCCAATCAGCGAGAGCTAAGGCAGATGCTGCAATGTTTTCTCTTTTCCAGGTGCGGAGTGCTGAAGTGAGGAGTTAAGGTTGTTTAATTGACCGCACCCAGGTGCCCATTAAAAGTGCAATCAGCACTCCTTCCTGGCTTATCTTCCCCCATTGGTCCTCCCAGGTCTGAAAGCCCCATCCCTTCAAGTCATCTCACATCCATTGCAGCTGGGCAACTCTTGTAGTCTGGGGCCCACATCCCTCCACCCTTATCTGGCGCTGCAATGTGCTCAATTGTACCCTGTTCCTGCCTCTGTCCCAAATCAATTCCCTGAGCATTGCATTTGATTTGATTTGATTTGATTTATTGATCTATAAAGCGCCCGAATCACCCCATCAGGGGTATCTCCACGCTAAGACTGCTGTAGCCAACCAGGGAGCGACAACTCAGAACAATAGGGTTTTCATCAGCTTTCTAAATACCAGGAAGTCAGTACATTGGCGTAGGTGGATGGGGAGTTGGTTCCAATAGAGGGGAGCCAGATGGAAGAAGGCTTTGCCACCCATGTGAGCTTTTTTGAAGCGTGGGATGTGCAGAAGTGCTTTGGACCCTGACCGGAGGGACCTGGATGGCTGGTATCTGACAAATTTGTCTGATAGATAGCTGGGACCCAGGTCGTTTAAGGATTTGTAGGCAATGCAGCAGATCTTGAATTTTATCCTTTTCCGAACCGGGAGCCAATAGAGCTTTTGAAGTAAGGGAAGAGAAGCTGTTCTGGGAGGGGCATTGGCAACCAGGCGGGCCGCAGTGTTCTGGACCACCTGCAATTTATTCAAGGAAACCTCTTTGGCAGAAATCAGCAAAGCATTGCAGTAGTCCAGGCTGCTTAGCACTAATGCCTGGATTAAAGTTTTCCGCGTGGTGGATGGCAAGAAAGGGAAAACTCTTCGTAGGAGACTAAGTGTGTGGAAGCAAGCCCCAGCTGTAGTGGTGGCGTGCTCCTCTAGAGTTAGTTTTTGATCTATACGAACTCCTAGATTTTTCACCATTTGTTTTGGGGTTGGGGCAGGGCCTAGTTCCTCTGGCCACCATCCTGGGGACCACCTTATCACTGCGTCTCCGAACAACATTATCTCTGATTTTCCTGCGTTAAGCTGGAGGAAGTTATCCCTCATCCAGTCAGCGATGACCCTCATACCCTCCGTAAAGGTGGTCTGAGTGTTAGGGTTAGTTTTGTCGAAGGAGAGTAGAAGCTGAGTGTCATCAGTGTAGGAGATAGGACAGAATCCTAATTTCCTCAGTAAGCTTGCCAAGGGAGCGACATAAATGTTAAATAAAGTGGGGTTCAAGTTCGAAGGGGGGCGTGGCCAAGATGGCGGACTGAGAGGTCGCTTGTCCCGGAGGCTCCCTGCTCCCGGCCTACTCGCCCGGCTATAAACTAGCAATTGGCCCGAGTGAAGCGCGGCTCACAGTGAGAAAGTGCGGGGGAATACGGCGGCAGTCTCCGCAAAGCAACAGGAGGCGATTCGAGCCTACCCGAGGGCAAAAACGACGGAGGTGAGCGGGCGGACTCGGCGCGAGAAAATGGCGCCCGGACCGGAGGATCGGTAGTGCGGGGACGCCGGCAGCGGCAGGAGAGACCCAGAGCAGCGGAGCCACAGAGACGTCCCATCGGGATCAACAACAAACCCTGGGTGCCCGGAGGTGCGGTGGCGCAGGGAGCGGAGCGCCGGCGGACTGAGAGCCCGGCAGCGGCCCACCACGACCGTGAAAGGAATCGGACTCCCCAAGCTGAGCGGGGCCTGTCATCGGCCTGTCACCGCTGCAACGGGACGGGGGGCAGCGCCGCTACGAGAGGGGCCCACGCTGACGAGACGACGGAAGAGGTGAGGAGGGAATGAGGTGATCCGCGCCCGGGGCTCCAACAGGCTCGGAACACCCGAGGGGCCGGGAGTGCGGGGGAGGAGACGACTACGAGAGCGCACAGGCCCGTCGAGCACCAGATCGGGCGCTGTGGGCCCGAGCAGGGGGACCTGCGGAGAGGGGGATCGTGACTCCCGCACCTATTGTCGCCGGAAGAGAGCAAGTCCACAAAAGGGACCTCAAAAGGACCAGGCAGGCATAGTAGGGGCCTGCACCAGTGAGCTAGGGAGAGAGAATCCAGGGACCCCGGACGGCACACAGAGCGCCGAGGCCTGAGAACTGAGAGGCCACAACGCACACAGGGAGCGGTGGCAGGGACAAGACAAGCCTAGAGCACCCTACTACGGAGGGGCCACTACGCGAAGAAGGCAAGCGGTGAGGGGGGTGTAGAGATCAGAAACGATCCCCCGACACCGGGTTAAAAGAGACAACCAATTCCTCCGTGAGCAGGCCCCACAATTACGCCACGTGGACGGCTCGGGAGCGAGAGGTGCCTACTGGGGGAGGCGGCACGCCGTCGGTCGCCGGGGGACCCCCTGCCCGTCTCCCATACGGGGCTCGAGTGACAGAGGCGACTTGAGATCCCCACCTGTTGGCAGGCCCAGCAATGTCCTCGGTGAGGAAGAGAGGGAGAGAACTCTGAAGGAAATGCTAACCAGAGGACCCCTGCCTACGGACAAAGGTAACAGAACATCTCCTCCCCAGAAAACCCAACCAGACCCGGAAGACGGGAGGTCCCCATCACCCGCTCCTTGTTGGAGTCGCTTTTCAACGTCCTTCGAGACGACTTCCAGACCCTTAAGAGTGAAGTGGCGGGGGAGGTCCGCGAGATTCGCCGAGATGTTGACGCAATAGGTGAAAGAGTAGCGGCAATAGAGGGAAATGACATCACCAAAGGGGAAGAAGTCGAGCAACTCCAACAAGAGGTGATCCGCCTGCGAGATCAACAACTGGATCTCCAGGCACACGCCGAAGATCTCGAAAACCGCTCACGAAGAAACAACATTCGCGTCAGGGGAGTCCCTTCGAAAATGGAAGGATCAGATGTGAACCAGTACCTCCAAGGCTTGTTTAGAGACATATTAGGGGAGCCTCAAGACTTTCCTATCCGCATAGACAGAGCACACCGAGTTGGTCTGGCGAGACGGGCCCCTGCTCCTCCGCCAGACATCCTTGCCTTCCTACCGGATTTTCCTCTCAAAGAAAGAATACTGCGGGAGGCACGGTCGAAACAACCTCTACAATATCAGGGACTTTCCATTGCCCTATACCAGGACCTCGCCGCTAGTACGCTACAAAAAAGGAGAGACTTTAGGGAAGTGACTACCCACCTAAGAACACAAGGAGTGGCATACTCATGGGGACACCCTTTCCGCCTTATCTTTAAAATGAACGGCAAACTGCACCAACTCCGATCCTTCCAGGAAGCATGTAAGATCCTGGGCTTGGAACAAAGAACCACGGAAGAGTCACCCAGTCGCACACAGAATCTGCCGAGGAATGAGTGGCGGACAGTGGGGGCAAACGCTCCCCCAATACAGAACTACGTCCAAGCTCAGACACAATGGCGCAAGAGAGACTGCTGGCGCTAGAAACGGTACAGAAAGAAACCGCGCCGACGACCCCGCCATGACTGCACCAGAGGGGCCTTTTTTCTTAGCATTGGTATTGCAATAGCCGGGGGGGGCTCGGGGCGGGGGCCGGGACACTTGGTCCACACACTTACCCCGATTCTTTACTTACCACATGCCCAGGGTTTCGTACGAAGGGCAATGGACAATGAGGGGACTCTGGGGTTTACAAGTTGGGGTTAGGGAGGGTAGAAGAGGTCAGGGTGGGGGAGGGGGCGACAGAGTTTTTATTCGTTACCGGGTTGGGGGACGAGGGAGTTGGGGAAAGGGGCGGGGGAACCGGTGTGCTGCCTACGGGGGGATACATATGAGAATCGCGAACACAGGAGGGGGCTTGGAGGACATAAGAGGTGGTCTCCACCAGTCATAGCTGTTGACCACATGACTACCCTATGTCAAGGTCCGCTTTGCAGATACTAACTCTTAATGTGCGGGGACTGAACAATCCCATTAAAAGAAGAGCGGTGCTATCCTATCTAGAGAACTCGGGGGCGTCGGTGTGCCTCTTGCAGGAGACACATCTCCTCTCCAGGGATTGGCACCGCATGAAAACCCGAGCCTTTCCCCACCAATTCTACTCATCTACTTCAGATAAGAAAGCGGGGGTGGCCATTCTGATATCTAAATCATTCCCGGGAACGATGGGGGTCAAAGTGGCGGAGGTGAAGGGCCGGTTACTAGCCTACACACTTTGGGTGGGGGGTGCCCCTCTGGTGGTGGGCTCGGTCTATGCCCCGAACTCGGGACAAGAACAATTTTTGAAGCTGGCACTATCCGAGGTCTTATGTTCGCAGGAACGGAAAGTGGTCATAGGAGGGGACCTGAATCTGGTCATGGACGCTGAGAAAGATAGATCGGGGCAACGATATGGCCAAACAGGGGCAATTTCTAAGGCAGGAAAGGACTGGCTAAAGGATAGGGGTCTCCTGGACTTCTGGAGGGTGTCTCATCCCCATCTCACACAATTTTCCTATTACTCCCATGCACACCATACATACGCTAGGCTAGACCACTTCATAGGGACCACAGAAGTACATACAATGGTGGACACAGTAAATATCACACCAGCAGCACTCTCGGACCATGACGCAGTGGTAATGATTCTCTCTATCCCCACAGTTAAGCGACCTCCAGGGAGGTGGAGACTCCGAGAAAATTTGCTTTCCAGAGCAGGGGTGTCCCAACAACTACAACAATGCATCTCTAATTACCTCGCGATAAATGACTCCCCAGACACGCCTCTTTCAGCTCTCTGGGGGCGTTGAAGGCCGTGGTGAGAGGCGAACTAATCGCTATCTCTGCCGCCGAAACCAAAGAACGCAGAGAAAAACGGAACTCCTTACGGAGAAAGTGTTAGAACTGGAACGCATACACCAGCGGCTAGGCGCGCCGCGGATATGGCGTCAACTAAAAGCAGCACGAGCACAGCTAGGATCATTAGACCTTGACAGAGCCGAATACGCGGCCCTTCGACTGAAGCACTTATACTATGTGGGGGCGACAAAACGGGACGACTCTTAGCTAGTAAGCTCAGGGCCCGAGTCCAACGGGCCAAAATACAAACGCTCCGGAATGATGATGGGGAACCAGTTGAGGGAGATGACAAGATTGCTGCGGTCCTTCGGGACTTTTATTCCACGCTCTACGGGGAAACCTCACAGCCAGGTGGTGATGGGGCCACATACCTCCAGGGGGCAGCCACGTCGGCGCTGGACGCCGCGGGAGCTGAAGCACTAGACGCGCCCATTACGATAGCGGAGGTGATTGGAGCCATTTCCCGTCTTAAACCCTTGAAGTCGCCGGGCCCGGACGGGTTCTCGGCGGGATTTTATAAGGCCCTCTGCCCACTTCTAGCTCCGATTCTCACGCGGCTTTTTAATTCCTTCCAGGGACCTGGGACTATACCTAGGGACATGCTGACGGCAGACATCGTAGTCATCCCTAAACCGGGGAAAAGACGCAACCCAATGTAGTTCTTACCGCCCAATTTCCCTCCTCAATCTCGATCTGAAGTTGTTCACGGGGATCCTAGCAGCTCGATTAGGCCCGCGACTGCCCGGAATCATTGAACCGGACCAGTCGGGTTTCATCTCCAATCGTCAAAGCAGTGACAACACTAAACGAATACTGCATTTGATAGATAAGGCCCATCGCACTACCATGAACGCCCTACTGCTATCGGTCCATGCAGAAAAAGCGTTCGACAGAGTCAGTTGGGACTTCCTAGACAAAACTTTAGTTCATTTCGGCGTGGGGGATCGCTTCCGAACATGGGTAGCGAGTTGCTACTACAAGCCCGCGGCAGTAATTAGGGTAAATGGCGTGACCTCCCGACCCTTCGAGATACAGAGAGGTACGAGACAGGGATGCCCTCTGTCACCCCTTCTTTTCGCCCTATACGTAGAACCGCTAGCGCAACGAATCCGAGACAACCCTGATATTTTAGGTATCCCTTTCGGGGGGAACAGCATACCGTGAGCCTATATGCCGATGATATCCTGGCAACTTTGGAGTCCCCTGAACGCTCAGTCCCAGCCTTCTTGCAAGAACTGACCGCCTTCGGTCAAGTGTCCGGCTTCAAGATGAACGTACAGAAATCCATGGTTTTACATCTAGGGAGTGGGGCAGAACAACGGGAGGAAGAGCGCCCACAATATGGTGAGTTGCAGTCTCGTGACTCAATTACCTACCTGGGGATAGAACTCGCTCCCTCTGTGGCGCGCACGGTCACACAGAACTATACTAAACTCCTCGCCCAAATTCAGAAAGATCTTAGACAATGGCAAAAACATTCTTTATCATTACTAGGCCGCATAGCCGCTATCAAAATGAATATCTTGCCCAAAGCTCTCTACATCTTTCAGACCATACAGGCCTGGCCCCCACCGGGGACCCTACACAAACTCCAGAACGCGGTGCAACAATTCATCTGGGCTGGGGCCCGCCCGCGCATGCGTAGGGATCTTTCACACCGACCCCCAGACGAGGGAGGATTGGGTATCCCAAATTTCTTAGAATATTTCAGAGCGGTGCAACTTCGACACTTAGTGGAGTGGAGCAGACCCGAGTCCGAAAAAAGATGGCTGTTCCAGGACCGAGCACTGGCGAAACTCTCCTTGTGGAAGGTGCCTTTCCTCAAACGGTCAGATAGACCACCAAATCTCAGGGGCTCCCCAGTCACCAATACGCTGCTAAGAGTCTGGGACTCGGTGGCGGTCAAACGCGGATTCACATCCTTTCCCTCACCAATGACTCCCATATTCGATAACCCGGAGTTTTTACCAGGGCTTGAAGAACGAGCGTTTCCGCAATGGCGAACCACGGAATGCAGGTCGGCGGGACACCTCTTCGATCTGGAGGGGTTTCTGCCGTTGGCGGAATTACAACAACTCTATACAATTTCCGCCCCGCAACGCTACCAATACTTTCAGATCCGCCACTGGCTCCTCCATCCCGAGGTGAGACCGCTAGTCCACAGGAAGCTCACCACGTATGAGAGATGGTTATTAACCAAAGAGTCGGATAAAAAGATGATCTCTGACTTATATAACATGTTGCGTCCACCAGTTCCCTCCTTACCCTCTGCGGGACAGAGGCGATGGATGCGGGAACTCGGCAGGGAATTAACGGCGAAGGAGTGGCAAGCGATATATTTTCGGGCTAACCACACAGCCCGCAATACAGCTAGCAGAGAAGCGGCGGTCAAAGTGGTTACCTACTGGTACCTAACACCGGCCAGACTACACAAAGGGAACCCTGATCGAAGCCCGACTTGTTGGAGGGGCTGTGACGAAGAGGGCACACTGACGCACCTACTATGGGACTGTAAAGAAGTGACTGACTACTGGGGTGCCATCTTAGATGACATAGATAAGCAATTCGAGACTGAAATTCCCCGATTCCCCGCATACACGTTACTGGGGTTGCCCAATCCACTCACTTACCCCTGAAGTCGATTAGGGGCAAACAGATGGGTCTGGCGATGGGGGCAGCTACTCAACACATTCTCTCATTATGGGGGACACAGACCCGACCAACACACACAGGTTGGCTACATAAACTTTGGTACCTTATAGGTATGGAGCGGATCCAGGCCACCCTGACGAACTCTACAGATACTTTCCGCACCATCTGGCGTCCACTGCTGTCCCTGTTAGAACTTGAAATGACTGAATTAACATGCCCTAAATACCTACGTATCCTAAGGCTCACCGAAAGGGGACACACCGACGAGCCATCTTAACCTGCTCACTAATACAAGACTCCCACATTAGGTTCCTCAGAATCACTTCTTCAGCACACCGGTTCGGGGAGGGGGGAAGAGGGGCTAGGGAAGGGGGAGGGGGTCAGGGAGTTTCTTTCGTTTGTCGTTGATTCACACATTAGCATCATATATTGCGGACTGCAGACACCCCAGGCAACACTCCCCATGAGTCTACCTCCATGCTCGGCCAGAACCGGCCTCAAGATGATGCATTTATATGTCTACGGATGTGACGAAAATGGGAGGGAGGACGATCATATATGTATCTTATGGGTTTGTCTGTTGTAACCAAAGCTACATCATTATTTTGATATGTTTGAAAACAATAAAAAACAGAGTTAAACCATAAAGTGGGGTTCAAACAGGAGCCCTGCGGTACTCCCTTGGTCACTTTTGTGGTCTGGGAACGAAAAGGGCCCAAGTTGATGGTCTGGGTTCTATCCGCTAGAAAACTGGACAACCATTTTAGAGCATTCCCTTGGATGCCACTGTCCCTCAGTCTCCTGAGAAGGGTCTGGTGAGAGATGGTATCGAAGGCTGCAGATAGGTCAAGCAGCACCAGAAATACTGCTTGACCATTATCTAGGGACATTCTGATGTTATCAGTGACTGCCACCAGTGCAGACTCTGTACTATGTCTGGGTCGAAACCCCGACTGAGAGGGATCAAGGCAGTTTGAGATTTCGACAAATTCAGATAAGTGCTTGTTGATGTGCTTTTCTAGGAGTTTGCTCTGTAAGGGGAGCAGAGAGATGGGGCGATAGTTGGATGCATCGTCCAAGGGGGCTTTAGGATTTTTTCTGATGGGAATAATCTGTGCCGCTTTCCACTCTGGAGGGAGACTGCCATCCTTCATGGAGCTATTAAGAATTGAGCAGATGGGGGCAGCTAGTTGCTTGGATAGCAGGGAAGTGGTTTTGGCAGGGATAAGGTCCAATGGGGACCCTGATTTAACTATTTTTAGGAGGGATTCTACCTTATCCGGCGTAAGTGCCGGAAAATTCTCCAATTACGGTATTTGGAATAGACGGAGGATAATCTATTTTAGTGCCTTTCTGGGAGTCACTAGTTGAGGTGATTTTGTTGTATATTGTTTATATTTTCTGGGTGAGATGAATTGCTATATTATCGCATAGGGCTTGGGTTGGAGCCTCTTCGGTGTCGCAAGCCTTAGGGTTGGTGAAAGTTTTTAAAATCTGGTAGAGTGTTCTAGGGGTGTTCCCTGCTTGTTCAAGTTGCAATGCAATATACATTTTACGGGCGGATTTCAGGTTTTTATGGTATTGGGTCAGTGCTAGTTTAAATCTTTCTTTGTCTTGTAGGTCATGTGAGAAGCTCCAGAGGCGTTCTAGTTTTTTACAATGGCTTTTTTCAGTCCGGAGTTTGGCAGAGTACCACGTGGTCTGGTGTCGTTTGGCAGATATTGAGCGCTGTTTTAAGGGGGCTAGACGGTTAACAGTGGTTTCCATACTGGCATTGAAGGATGCTAAGCGCTCTTCCACACTATCGGAATCGGAATTCTGTGGTGGTATGAAAAGGTCTTGAAACTGGTTGGGTGTGAGTTTATGCCACTGTTGTACCACCCTTTAGGTTGCGGTTTGGGAACAGTAGGATCCTTAGCGCCCCTGATTTGAAATTCGATCAGTGAATGGTCTGACCAAGTCAAGGGGCGGGTTGCTCCACAAGAAATGTTGGGGGAGTTTGTTAAAATTAAATCTAGCGTATGCCCTGCTGAGTGAGTGGGCCCGAAGTTGATCTTGATTAATTCAAGTGTGGACAGGTCTGTCAGTAGTGAGGATGCCTCTTGGTTAGCAGTGTTTTCACTATGCACATTAAAATCTCCTAAAAGTAGGAAGTTTCTAGTCGAGATGGCATGCGGGGAGATAAGTTCCATCAGTTGTGGGGCAAAGTTAGAGAGTGGTCCCGGGGGTCTATATACCAGAGCTCCTTTCCAGCTGAGTTGAGGGTGTAGGTCAATTCTAAAGACTAGAGTTTCCATTATGTCATTACTTAATTGGTCTAGGATGGCGATTCTGATGGGGTCTTTATAGATAATAGCCATTCATCACCTTGAACTAAGATTGGGGAATCCAAATCAGAAAATGGCGAAAAAGTGCCACATTCTCAGAAACATCACCATCATAGATAGAGCTATGCTTGCCACTATTTGTAGTTTAAGAGATCACCAAAATTCACCATTGTCTTTCAGAGCCCGTAGCGTTCCTCCTAAGTTTCCTGCCCTAGGGTCCTCATTTTTAGGGAAAATCTTGACGCCTAAGTATTTAAAAATGTGGGGTTCTCATTTAATAATAGCAAAAGATTACGGAGGCTTATTGTCAGACTTAGGTGTGATGGCCAGAATCAGGATTCCCCAGTTCAGAACTATGGGTTGGCTACTAACAGATGACATATGGCAACTGCCGGTGTCCATTTCAGTCTGCACATATTTACAAGGTCGCCTCTCCAACGGATCCGATCTGGGTCTCAGGGCGACCACCAGTTCATTGGAATCGCCCTTTTGTTTAGGATTCGAGCCAAATCGATGTACTCATTTGTGGATTTGCCACCCTGGTCCTGGGCATCAACCCAAACAAGCAGACCTTGAAACTGTCGAGATTCTGCTTGCCTTTCCAACTAATAATTCCAGGTCCTCGCTCCACCTTCTTCGAGTCACTCTACAGCCCCAAACTATGTGACCAAACGAGGCTGCCTCCTCCCCACATGTAGGGCAAATATTCAGTACTCCAGTGGACTTGGAGTGAAGATGCAGCAGCGTCAGATATGTATGATGGAGATAGCTGAACTGCAGCAGTTTATATTGACCAGTTGCAGACACAATCTACCCATATTGAGCAGATCCCGCCCGTCAGCCCTCCCATGATGCTGTCTTCCAGGCTCTTCAGGTTCGATGTCCCAATTTCCCTAAGTAATCTTAATGGCTTTTGTCAATGCTACATGCATCAGAAATGTACCCAGCGGGACCTCATATGCCATATTTAATTCATCGAGTGCCATAAAGGCACTGCCATCGAACACCTGACCCAGAGTGGTAACTGCAGCCCCGGCCCATGCCTTGATTTCCGCAGACTGCGACATGCCTGAACCTATGCAGGCCCACCCAGGAACCTCAGTAGCATAAGGCATACCCTTGGGTCACCGTTGCAGGTAGCAATGCTGGTTGCACTTCGCAGCTAGATTTAGGTTTTGTTCGTGATCTGGCATTGAGGACCAGCTGCCATACATAATGTTCAATTTTGCCAGAGCTACAAAGCCAGCAAGAGCCGAACAAACCAGCAGGCACCTCAAAGGGAAGATAACACCAGGAACAGCACACAACTGCGAGACAAACAATCATAACCACGCATGCTAAGGAAGCCAAATGGAGAAGCATGTATTGAACAAACAAGTACAACTGGCAGTTTCTACCTGGGGGGGGATAAAGATTAGTGCATCGATTATGAAAGTTGTACAAGCCCATAAAGAGCCCACAGTACCAAGTTGTTTGCCACTTTTCACATAGTTGAGGCATGTTGATTATCACAGAAGGGATCCTTGTAGAGAGGTTTAGTGTTCTTGAGGTAGGAGGTGGACACTAGATCCATTTTATATGTTCAGTCCATTCGCAGCCTTCTCGAAGAGGAACAGCCTGATCCTCAGCCTAGCAAAGAAGGTACAGGAAAGGTAAGCTGTGGACCAGAGATATTGCAAATGGCAAACCAGGCAATTCCCAGTGAACCACTGCAGGAGTGAAGAACGGTTCAAGGTGCAGAACCTAGCAGCTAGGGACAGAAGGTGAGTGAGAAGGGTTAGAAGCACAAGGAAGCCTACCAGCAGAGGTTGTAGACCAAAACATGTCATGAATAGCCTGGGAGCATCTGAAAAGGGACTGCTCGCTCTAGGAGCGATCAGCAGGTGTCACAGAATCAGAATATTAGAGAATGTCGGACAGCTTGGAATATTTCTGAGGCAAAATGTGAATATTTCTTTACAACCACCACCATATGGCTACCTAACTCCCACTGGCTGATGTATGATGACACAAGGGTTCCTCCTGGTGTAAGGCGGGAATAACAAAACGGTCTTATTTGTCCAGACAGGCCTCTGCAGAGATGATGCAGGGTTAGCGATTCTGAATGACACACAACGTGGTGGCGATTCAGTGGTCTCTCTGTTTCAGCAGTATGAGGGTGTGCATGCCTGGAGAAACGTGCATCCTTTAGAGGTACATTTTACAGAGGCACCCCAAGGCATGCCTTTGCAAAGACAGCAACAGCTGTTTTTGGATTTTCACTAAGGGTGCCACAGCAGGAGAAGAGACTGAATACATGACAGTGGGGTCTTCATTTACTGACTGTTAGCAAGAACAACCACTCACAGGAAAAAGCAAGTTTGACAATACTACTGAGGTCTAAGTATGACACCTGAACTCATTCCTTCTTTCTGGATGATTACAGTGAAGTCACCAGCTACAAGGAGGGGCAATCCTCTGTTCTGAAGAGTACACGAGGCCGCTAGAGCACCATGGTCCAGGGGCCAATCCATAAAAAGTAGGCTGCTCTCATTCTTTGTTCATGCACAGCTCTGGTTAAAAACTAGCAGGTTCTGTTCCTTTAAGGAGCCAGGGTTTCATAGACTTTGAATGAATGAATGAAACAGACTTGTAGAGCGCAACAAATGCCAATGGCGTCAAGGCGCTGTTAGCCGATTAGTCTTGAGAAGGAACTAACTGTTGCCCATTACAGAGTGAACATCCAGGTCTTTAAGGCCTTGCGAAATAGGGCGTGAGGTTGAAGACTGGAAATCGAAGGGGGAAGCGAGTTCTACAATTTGGACGCTGCCACTGAGAAAGCTCTGCCTCCCCATCTTGTTTTCCTATACCTAGGAATAGTTAAGAGATGTTTATCAGAGGATTGCAACTGTCTACAGAGAGTGTAATGTTGGAAAAGATTCCTGAGTTGTTTAGGCCCTCTGTAGGATATAAGACACTAGCATCCCTGCTGGGGCCAGCAGCCTCAGTCCCACTTGCCTTCCCAAAGCCAAAGAAATGAATGAAGGCCTCTTTCCAGGAAGAGATGCTGTCCTTAGAAGACACACACAAGGAAGTCTCCTTATGCTGGTAAAAAACACCTTCCTGGGCCTCCCTTACATATGGACTCAATCACCACTTCTCCTTGACTACACTCAGCTGGCACACTATGGGCTTGGCTCACAAAGTAAAACGTACACGTTTGTGTAAGTTTACTCTTTTTCGGTATTTACAAAACTGCATTTTATTGGTAAGTTTAGGACTGCGGAGATTCTGCAGTCGGGGCGGAGAACTCTGCACATAAAACGATAGGCCTGTCGTAAACGTACCATTAAATTGCAGTTTTGTGAATACAGAAAAAGAGCAAATTTACACAAACTTGTAAATTTACCTTTGTGAATCAGTCCCTATAGCTTCAAATATAAGACCGATTCAAAATAGTGATGGTCCAACATTTCAGCAGGTGTGATCACCTCCTACATCACGTCATAAGCCACATCTACTTTATAAGCATCTTCAATTTTTATTGTCTCTGCTAAAAGGCCTGCAATCATCATAAGAAACATTAAATACAATAAAAAAATTAAAATGTTTGAGATGTCAATTGAAGGCATAAATACTTAAAGGACAATACAATAAGCCATTCTTCTAAAACAGAAACAGGAGGCCCACTGCTCATTAGCTGCAGAGTTCCGTCAGGTGGCTCCTTGTCATTTTCCATGCAGGCTGAATGTATTTTGCGACTGAAAGAAATATGTATGGCCTGTCCAACTGTAGGCACAGGCTATTGCCCTTCTTTTGACCCATACTGGGTTCCATCCTGCAGCCACCACTTTACAAACCTTCCAACATGTTAACACCGGTGATCTACTGATTCAGTTGCAGAGGCGTGACCTCCGCGAGGACATCACTAGCCTGGTTGTACTGCACGGTATTGTAATTTCATTCATACAGCATATCATACACATGAGGCATTGAAGCAGACTTGCAGATGCATAGCCTGCACCACCATGGAGGAGTGCCTGGTTAGAGGAGTGCACAGCTGCAGCAGGGCCTATCGGGAAAACATTGTGTTGTCTTACATGAGTGATACAAATTGTGCTCTTATCCAGTGTTAGGTCACTGCATCTAGATATGTGATGGAGGAAAGAGGAGCAAGAGATCGAATGCATGCAATCTACATTAATTCATTATTGTGCCTCATGGAATGCAACCCATCTAGGAACAACAGAGGAGCGTCCTATAGCATGCACTGGATACAGGCAGGCATGGAAAATGTTCCTTATATTTGTCCATCCCCACACACAGTGCATAACTCTCAGGCATGCACTGTGTACAGCCAGCCATGATAAATGATATGAGTTCCTCAAAGAATAATGAGGAGAAAACTAAAGGCATG
Organism: Calotriton arnoldi; assembly: GCA_963921515.1. Taxonomy (NCBI): domain Eukaryota; kingdom Metazoa; phylum Chordata; class Amphibia; order Caudata; family Salamandridae; genus Calotriton; species Calotriton arnoldi. Next base: position 1,223,357 of record CAWUFW010001776.1, read on the forward strand.
CTCACGTAAAGACATGTTTGTGCTGTGCGACAAAAGATCTCTCAATGTGTCTAGTTTCAAGCCGGAATTCGGTAAAGATTTAGATTGCTGAAAAAACTTACTTTGACATTCAGTCTTCATTGAAGACCACATTTCTCTCAAGCTAGAGTTGTCTGCATGTAGTGTCCTGATGTGTGTGGCAGGGTTTTGTCCATAATACAAACTTTACATACAAGCCAGGCCTGATTGCATTGCATGCCAACATTAGAGAGAGAGAAAAAGAGAGAGAGAGGATGAGGGCCTAAAAAAACAAATATTTTGAATGGTAATTCTAACAGTGTGTGCGAGATTACCATATTGTTTTTAGGCATTTGACATTAGTCGTGCTAACAGAACAGAGGCCTGAAATCTTCCACACTCTGAAAGCTGCAGAGCCAAGTGAAGTGGTTAGAGGTATAAGGCAATCCTGCCTCCTACAAGTCAGACTTGCAAGAAAATAGAAATGGCTACATTTGCCTGCCTTCCGTGTGCTGCTGCAACAGCGGCATTGCTAGTGTTCCGGATAATGACACTACAAGTTGCACAGGAGATCCCCCTCCCCTATTCTTAGAGAATATATTGGAGGAAAATGTATAAAACAGGCTTCTCCAACAAGTAATTCATGAGCTACTCGTAGCCCTCCAGCTACCTGTAAGTAGCTCTTCTATGTGCAGTCCAGCCTACTAAATAAGAAGCTTTTGCTTGGTTGAAATAATATAGTATACCAAAATAAAACATGAGTATTTGAGATGAAAATGTGTGTATTTTTAGAACTCATATAGTGATGTTTGGAGAAAAAGGGTTGAATTTCTAACATGCATTTGAAGCTGATATTTTAGTGATAAATCATGCTTCTCCAGGGTGACTTAATACTCATATTATTACCTTGGTGCCAGGAGCATTACAGCAATGGCTGTCATGGATTACCAATGCAGAGACCTTCCACATTAACAAAGCCTTTTTTGCATTACTGCTGGCAACCGCACCTGATGAACTGAGGTGGTCACCGCTGGCAATATTACACTGCGTAGCTACTAGTGTAACCTTGTCTGACGTGGTCAATAATAATATTAATAAAATAATAACATAATATTAGTAGGTCTGGATGATTCTCATTAAACATAAGTAGGTCTTATTACAGAAGGGGTCTCCCTTCATATAAAAGGATATGAGGAGTTGGGAGGGGCAGACCCAAGGTTTGATTGCTGAGAGGAACATGCCGAAGTGCCAATATTTGACTATAGACCTGAAGGCTTTATAAGTTTTGCAGGGTTACTTTTATGGCTTAACAAATGAAAAACGAAAAAAGCTGCAAGAGTGCCCAGGCCCCTGAGAAAGCACCCATAATGCTCTGCTAGGTTAAAAAAAAAAAAAGAGTTTTCTCGCCATGTGTTGGTCCAGGAGGCCAGGGGCATCACCAACAAGGCTATGGGGAGCTGCAAGAGCAGCCCCCCCGTGATCTTTAAAACAAACTCTACATTTGCGGGGTCAAGGAGATTATGACCCCCTCCAGGATTTTCCTCATTATTTCAAGCACTCCCAAGGTTGAGACTTTTGCTCTACAGTGGGCAGTGCAGTGCCTTTTATGTGCTGGTTCTATGACTGCATTTTATGTGGCCTGTTGGTGTAAAAAAAGATTCAGACACATGTTATTTCAATTTCAATGCTTTATTAACCCTTTATACTCAGTGATGTTTTGATTGATCCTAAAATGCTTTATTGATATTAAGGATTGCATTTACACATGTTTAATGACTGTAGTTAAATGTTGATGATTTTTTACATGTTATGTTTGCCTTTTTATGTGGTGCGATTCCCCCTATGTTGTGATGTCTATCTGGTAGAGATATAACTGATTTTGTGGTCATGACTCATTAGGGGTCGAATGTTGTTTCATAATGTAATCTAACGTATTTCTATCTGCTTTATGTATATATTTGTGAAGTAATGCATAATATAGCCTTAGAGCCCGACCTAGCGGGCTCTACCGGCCATTAAAGGCCCGCTCCAGCGTTAAAGGCCCGCGCCAAAGGCTCGGACCTTTAACAAGGGAGCGGGCCTTTAATAGCCGGTAGAGCCCGCTAGGAGGGCTCTAAGGCTATTAGAACAGTCCGCACTGTCAAAAAAGGGTTACCCCCTCCATATTCTTTGAGGTTCAGAAGCCATGGGGGGGAAAAGAACTGAAAATATCATGAAACAATGCTCCTGTCAGACCTGTCTTAATTTATCTAATGGCCAACTAGGGGCTCAAGTCAGGCGTCCCCACAAGTCAATCTCACCATATTCATATATATGCAAAAAAAATATTATTTTATTTATTCATCTTTTTTTTTTTTTAATTTTGTTAAAAGAAACTTTTTAGTGTTCATTGTAGCAAATACATTAATGAACAAGTTACTTACCTTCGGTAACGATATAACTGTAAGAAACATTAGTAGTGATAGATTCCTTACCTTAGAATATCCCCAGGCGTCAGACTGGATCCGGAAAGTTTTCGTCAGCAGTACCCCTGCGCGTCGGTAGGTGACGTCGTGCGGCTCCGCGTCCGTCGTTGGAGTCGTGGTCGCCGAGATGACGTCGCGGGCGCTACTTAGACGCCGCCCACGCGCGCTGAAGTCAGTTCTGTACACGACTTTCCGCACCAGGAACGCAGAGCCATGCAAGATACTGACCACTGGTGCATTGAAACTAGGGCCCTGAAAGGGATGACAACCCTATAAATCAGTTCGCAGAACGGGGAGGATGGGCAGGGCGGTAAGGAATCTATCACTACTAATGTTTCTTACAGATATATCATTACCGAAGGTAAGTAACTTGTTCATCTGAAAGAAACACATAGTGATAGATTCCTTACCTTAGAATAGATACCCCAGCAATACCAACCCCGGTGGTGGGTCTGCGAACCAAGATCACACCAGAAAGTCCTGGAGAACAGAACAGCCAAAGAAGCCGTCTCTCCGGACTTGGCTGTCCAGGCAATAATGCTTGGTAAACGTGTGCAGCGAGGCCCACGTGGCTGCCTGACAGATGTCTTGCAGGGGGACACCCCGTCCCAATGCAGTAGTGGCTGCAGTAGCTCTGGTGGAATGAGCACGCAGCCCCACCGGAGGTTCTTTTTTAGCCAAAGAGTAACAGGCTTTGATACATAAGACAACCCAGCGGGAGATAGTTCTCTCGTGTACCGCCCGACCTTTCTTGGTGCCAACGTAGCCAACAAAGAGCTGGTCATCCACCCGGAACTGCTGTGTGCGGATAAAATGAGAGCGCACGTTTTGGGTCCAGACGGTGGAGCCTCTCTTCCTCTCTGGAAGGATGCGGAAAGAAGGTGGGCAAGGTAATAGTCTGCCCAATGTGAAAGGCCGTAACCACTTTTGGCAAAAAGGAAGGACGGGGCCTGAGCACCACTTTGTCCGGATGGACTGAAAGGAAAGGAGGCTTACAAGAAAGAGCCTGGAGCACACTGGCCCGCCTAGCGGAGGTGATGGCCACCAGGAAGGCAGTCTTCAATGTCAAGAGACGAAGAGGACAGTTGTGAAGAGGCTCAAAGGGAGCGCACATCAAGTATGTAAGAACCAGATTCAAGTCCCACTGAGGCATTACGAAAGGAATAGGAGGAAAAAGGTGTGTAATGCCTTTGAGAAATCTATTTACAACAGGGGACTTGAAAAGAGAGGGCTGATCAGGTAGCCTGAGAAAGGCTGAAATTGCAGAAAGGTAGCCCTTGATAGTGCCCAGAGCAGAGCCCTGCCGGGCCAAAGAGAGAAGGAACAGTAGGACCTCAGAAAGAGGGGCAGAAAGGGGATCCACAGCCTTTGCTGTGCACCATGCCACAAACTTGTTCCACCTGCAGGCATATACCACTTTAGTAGAGGTACGCCTGGCTGCCAGAATGACATCACAAACTTCAGGAGGCAAGTCGAAAGGAATCAACTGCCACTGCTCAATCTCCACGCAACAAGGTGGAGGCTGGACAGGTTCGGGTGGAGGACCGTCCCCTGCTGCTGCGACAGAAGATCCTCCCGAAGAGGCAGTCTGATCGGAGGATCGATGCTCATACTGACTGAGTAGCTCGGGATACCATACTCTTCGAGCCCAGTCCGGGGCCACAAGGATGACTTGTGCCCGGTCGCGCCTGATCTTCTTCAGCACTCTGGGCAGAAGTGGTATAGGCGGAAAGGCGTACAACAGACCGCAACTCCACTCGCGACGAAAAGCGTCGCCGAGCTAGTGCCGTCTTGGAAATTCCAACGCGCAGAACTGATGACATTGCGCATTCTCTTCGGTGGCGAATAGATCTAACCAAGGCTCTCCCCACTGCTGAAAGAGACCTTGCACCACCTCCGAGTGAAGACGCCATTCGTGATTGAGCATGCACCTGCGGCTGAGTTCGTGCGCCCTGGCGTTCAGAGAACCTGCCAGGTGTTGAACCACCAGGGACATGCCCTGATGTTCCAGCCATGTCCAGAGACGCAGAGCCTCCTGACAGAGGGTCCACGACCCCACCCCGCCTTGTTTGTTGCAGTACCACATGGCGGCGATGTTGTCTGTGAACACCTGCACTACTCTCCCCTTGACAGAGGGAAGGAATGCCTTCAGTGCAAGTCGGATCGCCCGAAGCTCCAGAATGTTGATATGGAGCCTGGACTCCGCCGGAGACCAGAGGCCTCTGATCTCCGCCTCTCCCATGTGGCCGCCCCATCCCAGGAGGGACGCGTCCGTCACCACTGTGTACTCCAGTTGGGGAAGGGAGAGGGATCTGCCACTGACCCAATGTTGGTTCGTGAGCCACCACTGCAAGAGTTGTGCAGTGCCCTCCGAGATCTGGACGTAGTCGGACAGGTTTCCCCGATGCTGCGCCCACTGGAACTTCAGGTCCCACTGCAGAGCCCGCATATGCCACCTGGCATGTTTGATCAGCAGGATGCAGGAGGCCATGAGGCCCAGCAGCCTCAGGGTCATCCTGACGGAAACCCAGGATAAGGGCTGAAAGATTGGAATCATAGCCCGAATATCCCGGACTCGCTGTTCGGGAGGATAAACCCGAAACCGCGCCGTGTCCAGAACCGCTCCGATGAAGAGGAGCTTCTGAGAGGGGATCAGCTGTGACTTTGGCACGTTGATGGAGAACCCCAGCAAATGCAGGAGGTCGGCCGTAGTCTGGAGGTGGGAGACGACTGTCTGGGGCGAGCCCGCCTTCAACAACCAGTCGTCGAGATAGGGGAAGACTGAAACCCCTGATCTGCGCAGATGAGCTGCGACCACCGCCATCACTTTCGTGAACACCCGAGGGGCTCTGGTAAGGCCAAAAGGGAGCATGGTGAACTGAAAGTGCTCGTGGCCTACCGTGAACCGGAGGTAACGCCGGTGGGCCGGCAGGATGGGAATATGAAAGTAAGCATCCTGCAAGTCCAACGCTACCAGCCAGTCTTGTGGGTCTAGAGCAGACAAGACCTGAGTAAGCGTGAGCATCTTGAACTTCTCCTTCCGGAGGAAGAGATTGACGTCCCGAAGGTCCAAGATAGGACGCAGGCCCTTGCCCTTCTTTGGAATCAGAAAGTAGTGGGAATAACAACCACGACCTACTTCTGGCATCGGAACGCGCTCTATGGCCCCCTTGGCCAAGAGGGCCGCAACTTCCTGCTGGAGAAGTGCCAAGTGATTCCCCGATACGCGGTGGTACTGAGGTGGCATGGCTGGAGGGGTAGTCTCGAAGGGGAGGGCGTAGCCCCTTCGGACTATCTGTAAAACCCACCTGTCCGACGTGATGGTGCGCCAGTGGGGGAGGTGATGGCGAAGCCTGCCACCCACTGGCGTTTGATGGGCCTGAAAGGTCGGACTAGGAAGGTTTGGAGGCAGTGGTGGCAGGGGTGGAGGTGGACTGACCCTGCCGCTGGCCCCCTGAACCGCCGTGGCGGTACCCACGTCAGCACGTGGACTGTTGCGCTGGCCTGTGGCTCTGTTGCGAACGTGGTGGGTTGCCCCTTCCGCAAGCACGAAAGGAGCGAAAGGCAGAAGGCGGAGGAGGGCACGCGGCCGAAAGGCCCAAGGACTTGGCCGTAGCCCGTGAGTCCTTAAAGCGCTCCAAAGCACTGTCTGCCTTATTGCCAAAGAGGCGAATGCCATCGAAGGGCATGTCCATCAAAGTGTTCTGGACATCCCCCGAAAAGCCAGTTGTCCTCAGCCAGGCGTGGCGGCGGAGCGCCACTGTCGTGGAAATCACCCTGCCTAGCGAGTCGGCGGTGTCAAGGCCACAACGGATTGTGAACTTGGCTGCATCTCTCCCCTCAGCAACAGCCTGAGAGAGAGTGCCGTCCGGGCCTCCTCCGGACAGCTAGGCAGCACCTGCGCTACCGTATCCCACAAGGAGTGTGAATAACGGCCCAAGAGGCATGCGGTGTTCACAGCCCGCAGCCCTAGGCTGGGGGAAGAAAAAATCTTCTTCCCGTACTGTTCCAGCCTCTTGGATTCCCTATCTGGGGGTGCGGAAGGGAATGCGCTTGGGGAAGCAGAGGCTTGGACAACCTAGCTCTCAGGGGTGGGGTGTTGGGAGAGGAAAAGGGGGTCGCCCGGGGCCGGGCGATGGCGTCGGGCCACGTTCCTGTCCACAGGAGCCCCTGTGCTGGGCCTGGACCAGGAGCCCAGAAGAACATCAGACAGTGCTTCATTAAAGGGCAGCAGTGGCTCCGCAGAGGAAACTGCTGGCTGAAGCACTTCTGTCAGGAGGTTAGTCCTGACGGCCACAGTAGGTAGCTGCAGGCGGAGTGCCCCAGCAGCCCTACGCAACACCACAGAAAAACTAGCGCCCTCCTCCGTAGCCACGGTAGGAGGAGACATCATGCCAAGGTCTGGAGAGGTGTCCAGACCACTGGCGTCCCCCAGCTCCTCAGCCCAGTCCGGGTTATACTCACATTGAGCTGTGAGAGGGTCCTCGGACCCCTCCCAGTCCTCCCCTTCCTCCTCCTGCTGTTGAAAAGGAGGAGGATGGATATAGGGAAACAGATTCCCAAACGGCTTCGGAATCAGCGTCGGTCGACACCGTTCCGGCACCGTATCCACGTCGGGGCTGAAACTGGGGACGACGTCATCCGGTGCGCCGGGCGACGTCCAATGTGGTGCCGGTGGGGTCGACGTCGGTGGAGGTGTTACTAGGTCAACCGGCGTCGACCGGGATCCACGACGGGATCCATGGGAGTCCTGCTGTGCCAAGGCCGGTGCCGACGGCGAAGCTGGGGCCGGAGCCACCGGCGTCAAAGGGCGAGGACTCCCAGTCGGGCCCGCGGGGCCCGAAGGCGCACCGGAGGGGCACGACGGCCCAAATAGGCGAGCCATAGCGGACAGGAATTCCTGTACCTGGGCCGGAGTCGCCGATGAACCTGGGAAGGGCGGGTAGGTCACCGACGACTGCGTAGGCTCTGCTGGAGCTGCGGGGGTGGCACCACCCGCTCCCTCAGCCACGTCATGCGACCGGTGAGAGGAAGTCAAAGAACGAGGACGTTTCTTCGGCTTCTTTTTGTGCTTCGCCTTACCTGACCCCGAATGCGAAGACTTCGATTCGGATGACTTCCAATGAGGACGGCTCCGCGACCGCTCCCTCGACCTCCCTCTGGACCGGGACCTCTCACGGCGCGGAGCCGACTGCCGGGCTTCCAGCAACTTTCGGGACCACTCCCACAAAGTCTTCGGCGCCATGGCCCAGCAGTCGGGGCACGACTTGGGGTCGTGATCGCGCCCCAGGCAGAAGAGACACACGCGGTGCGGGTCACCGCAAGATTTAAACCCGGGCATCCCTGCTGCACCAGGAGTCGATCGACTCAAAAAGCTAAGACAAAAATCTCCAAAAAGTCAGTAAAAAATTGACTGGGGTACCGCTCTCTCCGGATCTGCGCTTGCTGGCGCGGAAAAAGAAAGAACTGACGTCAGCGCGCGTGGGCGGCGTCTAAGTAGCGCACGCAACGTCATCTCGGCGACCATGACGCCAACGTCGGACGCGGAGCCGCACGACGCCACCTACCGACGCGCAGGGGTACTGCTGACGAAAACTTTCCGGATCTAGTCTGACGCCTGGGGATATTCTAAGGTAAGGAATCTATCACTATGTGTTTCTTTCAGATACAGATTTCAGCACAAACATGTTGAACAGTTCATTCATAATCATATTCTGTGAACATCTACAAGTGGTAGGATTTACATATAAAATACAACAATAAACACACTTCTCATAATACAATCACACAAAGAAGCAAAGAGACCCCCATCCACTGTCCTCACAATCACAACAGACTCACCTCACATAACGCACTCTCTCAACCGACAAACTGTCTCATTCATCTCACAGTTCACAACAGTCAAAACAACAAAATGACAATTGGGAACCCAAGTATTTTTTCTGAGGTAGCGGGCTGAATAAATCACGGCATGCAACCGCTTTGGTGTCGGAATTCCCAACAGATTGGACCAATCTGTTGTAAGGACAGTGGATGGGGGTCTCTTTGCTTCTTTGTGTGATTGTATTATGAGAAGTGTGTTTATTGTTGTATTTTATATGTAAATCCTACTACAGGTCTGACAGGAGCATTGTTTCATGATATTAGAACAGTCCCAAGAGGGCAGAATGTTCTCATTACTAAAAACAAAGGCCTCTCAGAGCCCGAGGGGTTTAAATCCCCTTGGGCTCCAAGAGGCCTTCGTTCACAGCAGCACCTGTGAACAAAAACAACATTGGAGTGTTGCTCTCAGGGCTTCTACCGGCCCATATAAGCCTGGAGCACTCTATTGTATTCAATGGAGTGCTCAACATTCCAATGTTTTAATATAGCCTTATAGCCTGCAGTAGCGGGCTATAACTGGCCATTAAAGGCCCGCTCCAGCGTTAAAGGCCCGAGCCGAAGGCGAGGGCCTTTAACAAGGGAGCGGGACTTTAATGGCCGGTATAGCCCAGCTACGAAGGGCTATAAAGCTATTAGAACATTCTGCCACTAGATGGCAGAATGTTCTAACAAATAAAACAAAGGCCTCTCGGAGCCCGAGGGGGTTTAAATCCCCTCGGGCTCTGAGAGGCCTTTGTTCACAGCAACAGCTGTGAATAAAAGCAACATTGGAATGTTGCTTTGCAGGCTTTTACTAGCCCTTAGAAGCACGGAGTACTCTATTGTATGAGGGCAAACTGAAAGAGCCAAGGACGCCCGTGGCTGCAGAGGCGAGTACAGTTTGAGTTTGAGTTTGTGGAGCTGGGGCACAGAAGCATCCTTTCAAAAGCAGCAATAAGCCAGAGGTTGGTTTCCGGAGCAGAGGGTGGGTGAAGCCCTGTCTGTGTGTAACCATAGGGTGTGTGTTATCTTCAGTGCTGTCACTGTGTGGGGAAGGAGAAGTGTGGTAGGCTTGTGCCGTTTTGATGATGAGCTGTCATTAAAACAGTCAATGACTGCAGAAGGCCACAGTGACTAGACCAGGGCAACGGCGCAGAACTGGACATGATCACAGGCCTTCCCAAAAGGTTTTGGCCTCTGGAAAACCATATTGGCTGGGGTAGAGTCACTCCAATGTCAAACAGAAGACACGTACTAGTAGCAGTGTGAATTCTCTATAGTGGACAGCAGAGTGATGAAGTTTGCATGTATAAACATTCCTGATTGCTGCGAAGTAAGGAAATTCTCCCTCCTAAGTTGGCGACTACTCCAGCCGTCCCAACACAATGGCAGGCTCGCTCACGTGAATCCATTGTTGCCACACCCCTGCTCTGAACATTCTACGCACTCCTTGCTCCAGGACCTGCTAAAATGGCCGGGGCACACAACACCCCGTTTGATCTATTCTGACCCTGATAATGCGCAAAAAGCATCATGGCCCCATATGGGTGCGGGAGCTTAATAAATCTGTGCATGAATGCGTGTGTTTCAAGTTGCTGAGAACGGAACAGAGGTTGGGGGGTGGTTGTTCGTGCAGAAAGGCTGTGTTTCTGCAATGCTGATTTTAAGTTTGTAAACTAAAATAGATAACATCTGCGCGCTAAAGCGTGTGTTTGGAAACTGAAAGTACTGTCTTCTGATCGTATTTTTGGGAGAAAACAAAAAAATAAACATTCTCAAAACACGAGCTGAGGGAATAAAAACAAATAGTGCACCGCAAACCACATAAATGCGGAGAAAGGGATGGCAACATGTGAAAGTGCCAGTCTCCATGGAAGGTAACAAACCACCACAAAGATGGACAAATAAAACAGATTCACCTATGAATAGCACCAATTTATGAATGGCACGAAAAGGAACCAATGACAAACAATGGGCGTGCTCAAAGCCCATAGAGCAGATGCAGCATGTCAAGAGACATCGCATGCGCTGCCTAGGCTCTACCTAAAAAGCAAACTTCTCCCCAGCGCTATGCAGCCCAGAAGATGCCTGCACTTACCATCCCTTCTTCTCTGTCGTGTAATAAGGGCTCTTCGACAGTCCTGTGCCGCCTGTTCCTTCCTGGTAAATAGCAGCCTGTCCCAGACAGGCGCTCAGCTGCATCACATAAACGCGCTGTAAGCTTTCTCTCCAGGCCCCAAAAAAGGAGATGCAGGAGCACAGCCTGTTCAGGCCGAATGTCCTGAAAGCCGCCGGCCTCTCACCTCGTGCCGAATTGCTAATCATGTGCTGCCCCCACAGGTGCTTTGCAGCACTGGGACATGCCCAGTGCAAAGCATTTCCTTGATGGGAAAGTTTCATGAAGATGTGTTCCCCATACTCCAACTCCCTGCAGCAACCCAGCGCCAGGTAGAACAAGGTAATAAAAGCCAAAATAAATAAAGAAATCACACTGCTGTCGGAACTATGTCATGACCTCCTGGGTGTCTGAAAGACACAACTAAATAAGGAGATGGAGAGGTCTTTCTACATCTTGAGTTGGGTGTGTCCGGGAGGCGTGGCAACTTCATTAAGTAATTCAGTATGGGGGGAACATACAAGGAGATAATGGCAGGCTGAAGCTGGCATCCCTGATGATTAACCAGGTTGCTACCACTCCCCCAACCCTAAATGAGCCCCATAAACTTTAGTACTTTGCTTCAAAAAAAATTCCTTTGATATAAAGGTGCTGACAAAGTTATGAAGAATGTGTTTTTGATCGTGAGATTATTGCAGAAATGTGGATTTGTTAGCCTCATTGAAAGGATAGTCTGTTTTATTTCACATGCAATAGCACACCAGTATTAAAGTCTTCACTCTCAGTGATCTTGGTTGCTGGAGGCAAAGGGCTAACTTGAGGGAGCAGTGCTCAGGAGAGAAAGCCTCACTGGGCCTGCTCTTACCGCTTAACATTGTAGATTCAGGTCGACTGCTGCATAATTTAGCACTGCGGAAGATCACGGCGTAACACCTATCCGAGCCACCAGCTGGACCTTCTATGAAGAAACGAATCACCCGCTTGAGATGTCTGCTCGGCTTCACTACATATAAGTTCCGTTGAACTGCGGACAGTTTTTCACCAAAAACCTTTTAACGCTGCAGGAACCAGATTGACGCATTCCACTCGGGCCCGCATTCCGATTAGGAAAGAATTACTGTTCAAAGCAGCAGAATGTGTTTTACATATATACAAGTACTATAAATCATTAGCATGGATATAACTCTGCGTCTGGTTTAGGCAATCAGAAGTTCAGAAAGCAAACCTGTAATGTTGGCATTTGCTCGCATTCCAAGTTCAGTGAAAATGTGGCTCAGGGGCTTTTTTTTTTTCCTCCGGAGTTTTATGTAGCCGAACCTGACCCGAAGGTATCAGCTTTACATGAGAACCAGTTGCGTTACACAAGGACACATTCATTTTTGTTTGGCACAGTGCAATTATGTGATTTGCCCAGAATCATAGGATGTTGAGCGTCATTGCCGAGGCTCGAACCCTGTTCCCCAGATTTGAGATCGACCGCCCTAGCCGTTAGGCCACATCTTCTCCCCTTGACTTGAAGCAGAATGTGATAGCTATGTGCTCTTTGGGCAGCGGCTTACATGCTGTTAGTTGTTAGCTGATAATGGCATTCTTCCTCATTGTATACCTTTGTATTTTTCCTGGAACCCATAACTGTGGCAATTAATATAGCCTTATAGCCCGCCGTAGTGGGCTTTACCGGCCATTAAAGGCCCGCTCCAGCATTAAAGGCCTGAGTCGAAGGCTAGGGCCTTTAACGAGGGAGCGGGACTTTAATGGCCGGTATAGCCCAGCTACGAGGGCAATAAGGCTATTAGAACATTCTGCCACTAGAGGGCAAAATGTTCTAACAAATAAAACAAAGGCCTCTTGGAGCCTGAGGGGGTTTAAATCCCCTCGGGCTCTGAGAGGCCTTTGTAAAACAACATTGGAATGTTGCTTTGCCGGCTTTTACCGACCCGTAGAAGCTCGGAGCACTGCATTGTATTCAATGGAGTGCTACACATTCCAATGTTCTAATGTTTAGTAATGTGTGTGTAAAGAAAAAGCACTAATTGGACAATCATTTATTGAGTGTTATTATTGCATGCTAGCGAATGGTGATTACAAGTCCACACCACCTCCCCTGAGTAGGCCTTGGGATGCTCTGCTTCACTACCCTGAGAGAGTCAAGTGCTACAATGGGGTGTTTGGTTCCCAATAAGAGGAAATTGTGGAGATATTACTTGCACAGACCTCACCTCCTGCACAACTAATAAATCCATTTCCTGCAAATATGATTTTATATTAAAAACACAGATATTACTGTAATATTGACCATGTACAAAACAATTGCATGAATATCAGGATGTTTTTTTATACTGTTGAATCAGGACAACCGTCAATACGCACCAAACAGCGGTATCCTACAGCATGTTAGCTGTGCAAGGGAGATTTGAGGGATTGGAATTCAAAATCAAGTACATACTTGTGAAACCCTCAGGTGACTCAAGTACACAAATTGCAGAGTTCAATGACCTCTTGTTAGCCTTCCAGAAAAATGATAAATCAGTTCCTACTTTGTTTGTGTTCGAGTCATCCTTTTATGTATTTTCGGTGTAAGGATTTAATGTTGAGTTGAAAAATTGAGAAACCAATAATTGCAAAGTCTCACAGGGAAAGACGATAAAAACAATCAGCTTTGGACATGGATAGCTGCCCTCCAGAGACAACTTCCATTGGTGGAGGTCCAGCATACACTGGCACACTAGAGTGAGGGAGTTCATTCCAGAGACAATTTTGCCAATGACCATGGTGAAACCAAGCAGTCCAATCATCACACAGTAAAGAAGCCCTGCTTCCTGGCTTCCCGGAGAGTACAACTACTTCCTGAGACAAGATGGGCTCCCTATAGTCACTATCCCTGAACCAGGAGAAGACTACATACCAAATTAGTCAATTGAACCTAATAAAAGCTGTTCCTATCAGAATAGGTCCTGTGCATTCTGGGGTGTCCACAGTGTACTGCATCCTACTGGAGGATTGTTGGTGGACGTTGATACTAAAACAAACAAAACAATATGTACTCAAATGCAAAATTTGTAAAAAACAAAACACTTTAAATTGATGAGACCCCTCCCCCCCCAACACGCTCCATTGGAGAGAGGAGCATATCATTTCCTTATCAAATAGTCTATTTTAGCCAGTAGATACATATAAATATACACTGAAGTGGTTAGTTCATGCACATGTTATATTTGGGCATGGCTAGGGCACCAGGTCACAGCTTGTATACCTGCAAAAGAATCGTTAAGTTGTAGCAATAGGGAGAGTTCATACATTTATCTCAGATCAGGATCAAGTTTTTACTTTTAGAGTATTAGTAGAGGCACTTGCTGAGGTGGGAGTAAATCTTCAATTCTCTGTAGGTTTAATCCAAAAGAGGTAGTCGAGAAAAAGAAGAGCATGTTAAAACAAGCCTTCACTGTTAGGGTTCTAGATAATGCTGCACCTTGAGTCCATAACTTATTAAGTGGACAGAGAGCTTTAAGTAATATTGCAAGGTGAATGCTGTTGAACCACACTGCTTATGAAAAACTATTAAACTATTGGGTGTCAAAATGTATGTTCCAGACCTTCCAGGCTGGAGGCATGATAAATCCCTCTTACTCTGTTACAGTATTTTCTGTGACTGACTGGCTGCCGAAGGTTAGTGAACTTGTGGCAGAGGGATTGGGATTGAAGGATGAATTCGGTCCTGCCTACTGAGATCCTGTTCTAGTGCTGGGGATGAAAGGAACAAGAACGGTGATACTAACACCATTAGCCAGAAGAAAAAGAACACAAGTAGTGCCTGTGGACACAGTAAAGCCATATTTTGTCCCGCGTCTTACACAGCATACCAAAGCAACTCCCGAAACCACCCCTGATTGTGCAACCAGCGACCATGTCGCAGAGTGTGTCCCATTCAGATACTAATCGTGAAACTGAAGAAAAATCAGTTCTAAGCACGCATCAACAAGTGGGAAGCATTGAAAAATTTTCAGTTGAGAATGTTACATTGTCAACTTCACTACCTTTGGGACTCCAAGGTGAATCAGATGAAAACTGTAAATGTTGCAGTATCAGTATTGCACGATATTCAGATTTAGAATTATCAGAATGTGAAACTATCCCATTAAATAAAAAACTATTGTAAAATTGAACTAATGAAGTTGTAGGAGAGTAGGATCTGCTTCACATGGGTACCCCCACTTTTTGCTGATGCTTCACTGTTTTTCGACTTTAGTCTGGCTGGGGCCCTGCTAATCAGAACCCCAGCCTAGCTGCTTCCTCTCTAAAATGGTTTCCATGTGCCTTAGGCACATCTCTGATTGGAATCTGGAGTGCCCTTATAAGTCCCTAGTATATGGTATACTATGTACCCAGGGCATAGGTACCTCAGAGGCCTACCAGGGGCTGCAGCATGTATTGTGCCACCCCTGGAAGGCCATCCAAAATGACACCCCAGGTCTGCTATTGCAGCCTGGGTAAGGTGGTGCATGCACCCCTTACTGTGATATAGGCTACCTATATCACTACATACATACACACATATAAACCTATAAGTCACTCCTATGGCAGGCCTTATCAATCCTGGAGGCAGAGTGCATGGTTCCTATGTGAGAGGGTGCCCCTGCATGAGCAGGGCCCCTCTGCAGCGTTTGGAGACCCTTCTCTGATGCTGTTTGTAGTGCAGCCTGACCATATACTCTTAAGCGCATTATAACCTCGCGTTAAATGCTAACTTTGGGATGGCTGCACGGAAACATGTCGTGTTTGGTGTCAAACATCTTGGAATACTACCCCCCGCCAGTTCTGGCGGCGGGGGTAGCATTCCACCCTTCTAGAGGGAGAGACATGTACACACCGGCCTGCCCGGTAACTTCTTTCCAAGCCCTGGCATCACAAAATGGATGCCGCTGCCACAGACACGAGTCTGGCCTCCTGCTGCTGACCGAAACTCCGGCAGGGGAGGCCTGGAAAATAGGTTTCCTGTCCCAGGGAGGTGTAACCACCTCCCCAGACAGGATAGTGTGTATTGGGGCTGGGCGGGAGCACTCTCTGGTGCTTTGAAGTCCTGCACTGGGGGCACATTTGGTGTCCCTGTGCATACCCCAGTTCAAACCGGCTCAGGGGCTTCCAGCCCCTGCTCTGGCGTGAAACTGGACAAAGGGAAAGGGGTGTAACCACCCCTCTGCCCTGACCCTCCCATAGGTGGGTCCCCAGAGTATGTCCAACCCCCTAACTTGGTATAAGTATGGGACCCCAGTCCTTAGGACTTTAGATTTACCTGGACGAAACTCTGACACAGAATCCTGGACCTTCGACGCTCTACTTCAAGATTAGAGGACTGAAGAATCTCCCTTGGGGTCAAGGAGTGACTCCCTGCTTGGCAGGCACCAAAGAAGCAATTGTCTGGTCTGCATCGCTGAAGCTCCCGCCGGACGCTGAAGTCTTTGCATCACCAGAGGTGGATTTCCAGACTTCCCCGAGGCTGCCCTGAGTCCCCAGCAAAGCTGAGGCCCGTAGCTGTCGTGGGTAACGTGGAACCGTGACCCCTGGCCACCAATTGCATTTGCAAGTGCATCCTCTTCTGGGTCTCCCACAAAGTTGTGCTTTGGGTTCCAAGTAGCCCCAGCCTCCAGCACCGACTGCACTGAAGATCACAGGCCTCCACTCCACGAGTGTCCCGTGAGCCAGCTCTAAGTGCGTCCACTTGAGGCTCCTTCGCGGTCGCTAGTCCGTTGGCTAGTAGGCCCTCCCGAAGGCCAATATTCTTCTGCTTGGGCTCCCTGGTTGCTCCAGGCGTGCCCTGACTTACCTTTGCTGGGTGAGTCCCACAGACCTTGCTGGTCTGCACCATTGTCCTTCTTCCATTTCCCCAAGACTTGCCGTTACCAAGACTTGTTGGGTCTAATCCGGTCGCCGACACCCCTGCAATCGACAAACGTCGTGGGACAGCTCGAATCCAGCTCCTGGTTGTCGTCGACACCTCCTGGACCTCGTGGCTGAAGAGTCAAGACGACCGTCAACCTACCTGAAGCACTCAACATCGGTGGGCATCTGCTCATCGCCTTCCTGGTCACTGGCTAGTGACCCAGACTCTGTCCCCTCTGCTTTCAGGTTCTTCAGATCTTCGATCCACCTTTGGATCCACCCGAACACTTTCGACTTGGCCTCCAGCAGCAATTTGCAGCAGATCGCCATTGAAAACGACGACGAAACCCGACCCCGAAAGACACCTATGCACCCGGCTTCCCTGGGTGAGGTAACACGAGTACTCCGGTGCTCCCGTGGGTATAGACTCTAGAACAACCCAGTTCTAAAGGGGTTTGCTCCAAGTCCTCCTCTAAGTGTCCCTTTTCTTTAAAATTCCAACCGCGACTTTCCCCATAGAAGTCAAGGGCGATTCGCGGCTGTGTTCTCACACTGCACGCGTCCCCCGTGGGTCCCCTGTGTCACTACCTTGGGTGGTTCCTTGTGGTCCAAGCACTTCTACAGGCTCTAGGCCTTGTGTCTAGCTCAGTCGTGGTTCTTATACCACTTTATTGGTATATGGTTTGGTACGCCCCTAGGGCTCAAACGTGTATTTGTGCTATTACTGTTGATAACTAACTTATAACTTATGTACTTCGAACTCTAGCCTCATAAAGACTCTAGAGGGGTGTGTTTAGCAATAAATACATATATTTTGAATATATACCTGGTGTGGTCCTCTTTCATTTGGTCACTCAAGAGATTATAGACTGGTAAAACAAGCTGCTTTACATTCCTTCAAGACTTAGCCTGAAGGCTGCTCTCCATAGCTACCACTAGGATAGCTTTCAATAAAGGTTGTCTTTAACCTATCTCCAATAAGGGGTTGTTTGGACTGGTGCAAGGTGCCCACGATAATTAGTGGACAGCATATGCCAGGCCAACTTCTCACATTGGTGTGCAGCGTGTGGGATTCCAGCTAGCTCTTGTTTTACCAGATAATCTCAATTGAATTGATCAACTGAAAACCACTAAGGGTACCTAAGGTACATATAAATCAAGCTTAGTATACAGTAAGTGCTACTGAACTTAGAGTTGTGTGTTAAGGGATAGCACACCCTTTCTACAACTCAAGAGAGTTTAGTAGGCCACACTAGAGTAGGTAGTGCATACACCACACCTCACTAGTAATGTCTTCAAAGCCAGGACCCAGTGAGTCCTTGCCAGAAGCCAGTGGGCTTCTTCCCTCCAAGTATGATAAACTCCCATTCTTGGAATTGAGAGCATTATGCAATACTAGGAAGCAGAAGGCAGGCAAAAGTGCCAGCACCCAACACCTCAGAGAGGTGCTACTAGCTGATGATCTCAGCAGGCCCCTAGGGTCTGAAGGGGTAGGCAGAGAGGGTGGGGCAGAAGATGAGGAAGGGGTCAGGGGTGAAGAAACCCAGGCCCCCCTCTGAAACTGGCCAGGAAGGTGAAAATGACCTTGACCTGGAGAACCCAATTCCTCCTGTGGAGGAGGAGGAGGATCAGAATGACCTCCCCTTTGTCCCCCCAGGAAGAATTGTGAGTGTGCCCAGAAGGTCTAGATCTCCTTCTCAGGAGTCTAACCACTCTGACACCTCAATAGGGACCTCTGTCTCCTCTCATAGGAGAGAATCCTCTCATGACAGGAGAAAGAGACTGATTGAGTATGAGCAAGCCCAGCTTGAACTCAGAAAACAGCAGTTGGCTATAGACAGGAGTCCCTAGATCTCTACAAAGAGAGAAAAGATGGGACTAGAGTCCCATGGTGGCAGCAATTTCCCAGAGATAGGGAAAGGTCTTATGACCATAGAAACCTGAGCAAGATTGTCCCTCCCTACCAGAGTGGGGATGACATCCACAAATGGATAACTGCACTGGAGAGGGCCTGTAAAGTACAGAGGGTCCCTCAGGAGCAGTGGGCAGCAATCTTGTGGATCTCCTTTGCAGACAAAGGTAGAGATAAGCTCCTCACTGTTAAAGAGGAGGATGCTGATAAATACACAGTCTTAAAGAGTGCTCTGATTGATGGGTTTGGCCTAACCACTGAACAATACAGGTTAAAGTTCAGAGATACCCAAAAGGCACAGACTCAAGACTGGGTGGACTTTGTTGATTGTTCTGCCAATGCTCTGGAAGGTTGGTTATTGGGCAGTAAGGTATGTGACTTCACAGGATTGTACAATCTTATCATGAGGGAGCAGATCCTTAATAATTGTCAAAATCAGCTGTTGCATCAGCACCTGGTGGACTCTGATCTGACCTCTCCCCAAGAATTGGGAAAGAAGGCAGACAAATGGGTCAGAACCAGGGTGAGGCAGAAGGTACAGAACCAAGGTGGTGACCCTAAGAAGCAAGATTCTAAAAACTCTGATAAGGGTGGGGAGAAGGGTAAAGACCAAAAGTCTTCACAAGGCCCCCAAAAATCTTCTTCAGGTGGGGATTCACAGTCTAACAAGGGAAGAGGCCAAAAGAAACCATGGTGCAAGGTCTGTAAGCAAAAGACCCACTGGACCAGTGATTGCACCAAGTCCAAAGACTCTACTCCAGCCCCCACCAATGCCCCTAAGGCACCTGCTCCCACTAGTGCAGTTATAATTGGTGGTGGGACTACACAAGCCAAGGGTTTAGTAGGGTTGACCCTGGGTAAGGAGATGAGCTCTGACCTAGTCAGAGAACTCACTCAGGCTGTCCTAGTCTGTGATGGAGGCATGGATGTGACCTCCTCTGTGAGTCCCAGTAATCTGGGCAAGTACAGGCAACAGCCCTTAATCAATGGAAAAGAGGCTTTGGCATTTAGGGACACAGGGGCAAGTGTCACCATGGTGACACAAGACCTTGTGAATCCTGGGCAGATTATACTTGGTGAAATGTACCAAGTGATCAATACTAGCAATGTCAGAACAGACCATACTCTGGCAGTTGTTAACTTCTCCTGGGGGGGGGGGTAACTGGCCTTAAGAAAGTTGTGGTAAGTGCAGACCTACCAGTTGAATGCTTGCTTGGCAATGATTTAGAAACTTCAGCTTGGGCAGAAGTGGAGCTCAGGACCCATGCAGAAATGCTGGGCATCCCTGCAGATGTGTTTGCTGTGACTAGGTCACAAGCCAAAATGTCTAACACTGAACAGGCCTTGGATTCTGGAATAATGGACCAAGTGCCCTCCAAGAAGAGGAGTAGTAGGGTAAAGGCAGTGCCTTCCCCCTTGGCTCAGAAGGAAGATCAGTCTCTTGAGGGGGATGATCTCAGTCCTGAGGAAGGAACTGTCCCAGAGGAGCTTGAACCTGACCAGGTTGAGTTCTTGGGGACAGGGGGCCCTTCCAGGGCAGATCTGAGCCAGGAGCAGCAGAGCTGCCCCTCTCTTGAACCCCTCAGACAGCAAGCTGCTGCTGAGGCTGCTGGGAAAGCTAGTGGTCCCCATACAGTGTATTGGGATGATGGACTCTTGTACTCAGAGTGTAGAGACCCCAAGCCTGGTGCCACCAGGAGGTTGGTTATACCTCTGAAGTTCAGGGGCTTCCTATTGACCCTAGCCCATGACATTCCCTTAGCAGGTCACCTGGGCCAGAACAAGACTTGGGACAGAATTGTCCCTCACTTTCACTGGCCCCACATGTCTGAAGACACCAAGGAGTTTTGTCGCTCCTGTGTAACCTGCCAGGCCAGTGGCAAGGCAGGTGGCACTACAAAGGCCCCCTGATACCACTACCTGTGGTGGGGGTTCCCTTTGAAAGGGTGGGGATTGACATTGTTGGTCCCATGGATCCCCAAACAGCATCTGGGCACAGGTTTATCCTGGTGGTAGTGGATCATGCCACCAGGTACCCAGAGGCTATTCCCCTTAGGACCACTACAGCACCTGTGGTGGCAAGAGCCCTCCTGGGAATTTTCTCAAGAGTGGGCTTCCCTAAGGAGGTTGTATCAGACAGGGGTGCTAACTTTATGTCTGGATACTTGAAAGCAATGTGGAAGGAGTGTGGAGTGACTTACAAGTTCACCACACCCTATCACCCACAATGCAATGGTTTAGTTGAGAGATTCAACAAAACCTTGAAGGGCATGATTAAAGGGCTCCCAGAAAAGCTTAGGCGAAGATGGGACATACTCTTGCCCTACCTTTTATTTGCATACAGGGAGGTGCCTCAAAAGGGGTTGGCTACAGCCCTTTTGAACTTTTGTTTGGTCACCCTGTCAGGGGTCCATTGTGCTTGGTGAAGGAAGGATGGGAGTTACCTCTCAAGCCCCCAAAGCAAGACATAGTGGACTATGTACTTGGTCTCCGCTCCCGGATGGCTGAGTACATGAAAAAGGCAACTAAAAACCTTGAGGCTAGCCAGGAACTTCAAAAGCCTGGCATGACCAAAAGGCTGTACTGACTGTTTACCAGCCAGGACAGAAGGTGTGGGTGTTGGAGTCAGTGGCCCCAGCAGCTCTCCAAGACAAATGGAGTGGACACCATACCATTGTTGAACAGAAGGGTGAGGTTACCTATTTAGTAGACCTAGGAACACCCAGGAGTCCCCACAGGGTTCTCCATGTCAACAGGTTAAAACCATATGTGGACAGGGCAGACATGGGCTTGCTCATGGCTACTGATGGGGGACAGGAGGAAGAGAGTGACCCACTCCCTGACCTGCTCTCACAGAACCATGATGATGGGTCAGTGGATGGTGTAGCCTTGGCAGGCAGCCTCACTGCCCAGCAGCAAACTGATTGCAGACAGGTGCTCAATCAGTTCAGGCACATATTCTCACTGACACCCAGTCAGACCACCTGGTGCACTCATGAAGTGGACACTGGGGACAGTCTGCCTATTAAAAATAAGATTTATAGGCAACCTGACCATGTCAGGGACTGTATCAGGACAGAAGTCCAGAAGATGTTGGATTTGGGAGTTATTGAACCCTCAGATAGCCCTTGGGCTAGTCCAGTGGTCCTTGTGCCAAAACCTCACACCAATGGTGGGAAAAGAGAGATGAGGTTTTGTGTGGACTACAGGGGCCTCAATGTAGTCACTAGGACTGATGCCCATCCAATACCTAGGGCAGATGAGCTAATAGACACTTTGGCCTCAGCCAAGTATCTAAGCACATTTGACCTGACAGCTGGCTACTGGCAGATCAGACTAGCTGATGATGCAAAGCCAAAGACAGCATTCTCAACCCCTAGTGGGCATTACCAATTTGTGGTGATGCCCTTTGGTCTGAAGAATGCACCTGCCACTTTTCAGAGGTTGGTGAATACAGTCCTTAAAGGTCTGGAAGCCTATAGTGCAGCATATCTAGATGATATTGCTGTCTTTAGCTCCACCTGGGAGGATCACCTGGTCCACCTCAGAAATGTTTTGCAGGCCCTGCAGAAAGCAGGCCTGACTATCAAGGCCACCAAGTGCCAGATAGGGCAGAGTCAGGTTGTGTACCTGGGCCACCTTGTGGGTGGAGGCCAGGTTCAACCCTTGCAGAGCAAGATCCAGACCATCATGGACTGGACTGCTCCAACTACCCAGACTCAGGTGAGAGCCTTTTAGGCCTGACTGGGTACTATAGGAGATTGGTCAAGGGGTATGGATCAATAGTGACACCCCTGAATGACTTAACTTCCAAGAAAATGCCCAAAAAGGTTCAGTGGACAGTTAGCTGTCAAAAGGCATTTGATGACCTAAAGCAGGCAATGTGCACTGCTCCCATTCTACAGAGTCCTGATTACTCCAAGAAGTTCATTGTCCAAACAGATGCATCTGAATTGGGGGTAGGGGCTGTACTGTCACAATTGAATGATGAAGGTCAGGATCAGCCAGTAGCTTTTATTAGCAGAAGGCTGACCCCTAGAGAGAAACGTTGGTCAGCCATTGAGAGGGAGGCCTTTGCTGTGGTCTGGGCTCTGAAGAAGTTGAGGCCATACTTGTTTGGTACTCACTTCCTTGTTCAAACAGACCATAAGCCCCTCTTATGGCTAAAACAAATGAAGGGTGAAAACCCCAAACTGCTTAGGTGGTCCATTTCCCTACAGGGGATGGACTTCACAGTGGAACATAGACCTGGGAGTAACCATGCCAATGCAGATGGACTCTCTAGGTACTTCCACTTAGAACATGAAGACTTAACTGGGCAAGGTTAGTTTAATGTCCCTACGTTTGGGGGGGTTGTGTAGGAGAGTAGGATCTGCTTCACATGGGTACCCCCACTTTTTGCTGATGCTTCACTGTTTTTCGACTTTAGTCTGGCTGGGGCCCTGCTAATCAGAACCCCAGCCTAGCTGCTTCCTCTCTAAAATGGTTTCCATGTGCCTTAGGCACATCTCTGATTGGAATCTGGAGTGCCCCTATAAGTCCCTAGTATATGGTATACTATGTACCCAGGGCATAGGTACCTCAGAGGCCTACCAGGGGCTGCAGCATGTATTGTGCCACCCCTGGAAGGCCATCCAAAATGACACCCCAGGTCTGCTACTGCAGCCTGGGTAAGGTGGTGCATGCACCCCTTACTGTGATATAGGCTACCTATATCACTACATACATACACACATATAAACCTATAAGTCACTCCTATGGCAGGCCTTATCAATCCTGGAGGCAGAGTGCGTGGTTCCTATGTGAGAGGGTGCCCCTGCATGAGCAGGGCCCCTCTGCAGCATTCAGAGACCCTTCTCTGATGCTGTTTGTAGTGCAGCCTGACCATATACTCTTAAGCGCATTATAACCTCGCGTTAAATGCTAACTTTGGGATGGCTGCACGGAAACATGTCGTGTTTGGTGTCAAACATCTTGGAATACTACCCCCCACCAGTTCTGGCGGCGGGGGTAGCATTCCACCCTTCTAGAGGGAGAGACATGTACACACCGGCCTGCCCGGTAACTTCTTTCCAAGCCCTGGCATCACAAAATGGATGCCGCTGCCACAGACACGAGTCTGGCCTCCTGCTGCTGACCGAAACTCCGGCAGGGGAGGCCTGGACAATAGGTTTCCTGTCCCAGGGAGGTGTAACCACCTCCCCAGAGAGGATAGTATGTATTGGGGCTGGGCGGGAGCACTCTCTGGTGCTTTGAAGTCCTGCACTGGGGGCACATTTGGTGTCCCTGTGCATACCCCAGTTCAAACCGGCTCAGGGGCTTCCAGCCCCTGCTCTGGCGTGAAACTGGACAAAGGGAAAGGGGTGTAACCACCCCTCTGCCCTGACCCTCCCATAGGTGGGTCCCCAGAGTATGTCCAACCCCCTAACTTGGTATAAGTATGGGACCCCAGTCCTTAGGACTTTAGATTTACCTGGACGAAACTCTGACACAGAATCCTGGACCTTGGACACTCTACTTCAAGATTAGAGGACTGAAGAATCTCCCTTGGGGTCAAGGAGTGACTCCCCTGCTTGGCAGGCACCAAAGAAGCAATTGTCCGGTTTGCATCGCTGAAGCTCCCGCCGGACGCCGAAGACTTTGCATCACCAGAGGTAGATTTCCAGACTTCCCTGAGGCTGCCCTGAGTCCCCAGCAAAGCTGAGGCCCGTAGCTGTCGTGGATAACGTGGAACCGTGACCCCTGGACACCGATTGCATTTGCAAGTGCATCCTCTTCTGGGTCTCCCACGAAGTTGTACTTTGGGCTCCGAGTAGCGCCAGCCTCCAGCACCGACTGCACCGAAGATCACTGGCCTCCACTCCACGAGTGTCCCGTGAGCCAGCTCTAAGTGCGTCCACTTGAGGCTCCTTCGCGGTCGCTAGTCCATTGGCTAGTAGGCCCTCCCGAAGGCCAATCTTCTTCTGCTTGGGCTCCCTGGTTGCTCCAGGCGTGCCCTGACTTACCTTTGCTGGGTGAGTCCCACAGACCTTGCTGGTCTGCACCATTGTCCTTCTTCCATTTCCCCGAGACTTGCCGTTGCCAAAGCTTGTTGGGTCCAATCCGGTCGCCGACACCCCTGCAATCGACAGACGTCGTGGGACAGCTCGAATCCAGCTCCTGGTCGTCGTCGACGCCTCCTGGACCTCGTGGCTGAAGAGTCAAGACGACCGTCAACCTACCTGAAGCACTCGACATCGGTGGGCATCTGCTCATCGCCTTCCTGGTCACTGGCTAGTGACCCAGACTCTGTCCCCTCTGCTTTCAGGTTCTTCAGATCTTCGATCCACCTTTGGATCCACCCGAACACTTTCGACTTGGCCGCCAGCAGCAATTTGCAGCAGATCGCCATTGAAAACGACGACGAAACCCGACCCCGAAAGACACCTATGCACCCGGCTTCCCTGGGTGAGGTAACACGAGTACTCCGGTGCTCCCGTGGGTATAGACTCTAGAACAACCCAGTTCTAAAGGGGTTTGCTCCAAGTCCTCCTCTAAGTGTCCCTTTTCTTTAAAATTCCAACCGCGACTTTCCCCATAGAAATCAACGGCGATTCGCGGCTGTGTTCTCACACTGCACGCGTCCCCCGTGGGTCCCCTGTGTCACTACCTTGGGTGGTTCCTTGTGGTCCAAGCACTTCTACAGGCTCTAGGCCTTGTGTCTAGCTCAGTCGTGGTTCTTATACCACTTTATTGGTATATGGTTTGGTACGCCCCTAGGGCTCAAACGTGTATTTGTGCTATTACTGTTGATAACTAACTTATGTACTTCGAACTCTAGCCTCATAAAGAGACTAGAGGGGTGTGTTTAGCAATAAATACATATATTTTGAATATATACCTGGTGTGGTCCTCTTTCATTTGGTCACTCAAGAGATTATAGACTGGTAAAACAAGCTGCTTTACATTCCTTCAAGACTTAGCCTGAAGGCTGCTCTCCATAGCTACCACTAGGATAGCTTTCAATAAAGGTTGTCTTTAACCTATCTCCAATAAGGGGTTGTTTGCACTGGTGCAAGGTGCCCTCGATAATTAGTGGACAGCATATGCCAGGCCAACTTCTCACATTGTGACAACAATTTCCAAAGAAACTTCCTTGCAAAATAAATGGATGAAATTCCAGTGCAGAATAGAGGAAAATGTAAAACCATCGTGGACTTGGAGATTCTTTGTAAGGATGGTGCATGGAGGATATATTCCAGAACTAGAAAATCCAGCTACAATGGCTAAAATGCTAAACAAACAAAATGAAGTACACAGAGTCATCAAGAGTGTGTCTTGTGAAAGTATGGTAGCACACCAACTGCAAAATGGTGCCTGCTGGGGAGAATTAGAATATCAAGACCTAGGACCAAAAGAGACTATTTAAGTCCGGCACACATTTCGTCTTCATCTTGCCTCTACGTCCTTTAGCTGATGAATGGGACAGCGATAGTGTGAAGAATCTACTCATAGAATACAGACACATGCTTCAATGTACAACGCTGATTCTCATCTCCTTGTGGAAAATCATTAAGAGATGGCCTGCTACAATCAGTATGCTGATTGGTATCGGCATATATTGAATACAATATTTCAATGCCAACAGTGGGAACATTGCCCGTTCTGATTGTGGGGAGTAAGCCCAAATCTGAAACAAAATTCCCTTGTTTTAAATCCCCATTGAGAAATCCAAATGATGCTCAAACATATTTTTGTAATCAGATACAACACATCTCACTTGTGTGTGTATATTTAGGCGTAAAGCGAATTCTTCATTTGATTTCTTAGATGAATATACTGAGAAAGATTTGATGATTTGGAATAAAACAATACCAACAAACTCTGTTTCAGGAACTGAAGGCTGGCAAAGTCCAGGGACATACACCTTATTTCCTGCATGTTATTTTCCAGAGTATTTTATATTCTTGAATGATACTATTCAACAAACATCATGTTCTGATTTCGCTAACGTTGATGAATTATTGATGTCTTCGATACTTAAACATAACTGTTTCCGTTTTTCAAATTAGAAATGAAAAATAACATTGAGTAATGATGAAATGCAAACATTAATTTCTAATTGTACAGTTAAAACTGTGTGTCCTGAATTTGGAAATATTTGTGCTTAAAATTTGGAAACAAATGAATGTTATCAAAGAGTTGCTTAAGGCATAGAATGACCTCTAGCCAATAAAGTAGATCCTAGATATAATGTAATGCATGTTGACACCTATAGAATAAATACACTTTGTCAAAGTTGGCTTAAGGTTACTCACTAGATGTTGTAGAACAACGTGTAGATACATTGCATGAAAATACAAATGTTTATGTTTTCTGTGAAGGTCCAAAGCAAGAAAGAAGAATGAAGTGAGATTTGATTGAATTAATTTCAATGGCTGTAATGCATATAACTGCAGCAGAAGCTTTTCAGAAACATTGAGAAATAGACAATGAAAATATTCAGGGAACATTTAAAGTAAATGACAATTAAAAAGTTATATTCTGTTTAAAAAATGACATTGATTGCTTTTATGGTTGTGAAAAACACATTAGAATTTTTTAACATAAGTAGGAACAGCACAAAGCTATGCTTCCACCGTGCGATTCTTTGAAGTCGCAAAGAGTTCCATGGAATCTAATTGACGATGTTGAGATATTCAAGCCTCATGTTTAAGTAATTATCAAAAATGCTAAATAAGCAATACATATATTTTGGTCTCAATATAGGAGTTTTCAGTGTTTCCTTATACTTCTTATGAGAAATCCAGTATAACATATGTAATTCATATGTTTATTACAATACCTATTTATTGTAATACAACTTGAAGGTTGCCTTATGGTAAAAAGATGCTGGTTGGTACACCCAGCTGGGAACCTCATTTTTAAAATATATTTGGGAGATTCCATATTCAATGTATTGTTCGATTACTTGTATTTTACGTGTAAAAGACTGCTCAAGCCATTTCAAAACATAATTCATGTGTAAACATACAATTTTCAAGAATGAATGCAACACGATAGATGCCAATGACATTTGTAAACTAAATGTATCCCCAAAAAGCAAATCACTGATATTTTAGAAACAATGAAGAATAGTTTGTATATTATAATTATCACAGAAAATTGCTGCTCACTGATGGGAGGTTTCATGTATTTAGTGACTGAGTGAGTCAATTAAGTGTTGTGGCTATACAGTACACTTACTAACACAAGAAATAGCGACAACACAATTTGGGCAAGTATTAGCCATCTCTCAGATGTGAATTGTGTCAAATTGGTAAGCAAAACAAGTTGTTGCTATCAAAACAAGATTAAGTGATAGGATCAGTGAGTGATTATTATACAGCCCCTTCCAGTGCTGCCAGGTGTCTGTGATGGGTTTGCCTGGTGGGCTCAGATTAATCAATTATGAATCTTACCAAATTTAATAATTTTGAATATTGGAGGTAACAGAGATTGAGGAGAGGCAGATGATGAAGTGGTAGAAATAAGTACATTTATATAGCACTGACCTGCATAGTGCAGTTGCCAGCCACGGTCCGTGCAGGTAACAGCGATGGGGCAGAGGGACGATGCCGAGGGAGAATTAAATAAATAATTAATTTTCCCTCAGCATCGTCTGTCGGAATCCCCCCCACCTGGCCCCACCGCTGTTACCTGCACGGACCGCGGCTGGCAGTTGCCTGGGTTCATAAGGGAAAGGATTTCAGTTTCCATTTGAAAAAAAGAAAAATAGGATCACGTCAGATGTTGAATGGAAGAATATTCCAAAGACAGACACCCTTTACCCCCAATCACTGAGCAGCCATTGTAGCCAGGTTGAGAGACTGGGAAGAGATATTTTGGTTGTCTGACCACAAACCTCCCCCAGCAATATGAGGACAGGTCGTGTTGCACAGGTAAATTAGGGTTTGACCATATGATCACCTAAGGAAAATCATTTCAATCGAATACTGGCCTCGTCTTGGAGCACGTAGTGGGATCTTCTGGCCCTAGAGATATGATCCCTCTGCTAAAGATTCAAAGCCAGATGCCTGCCTTTATTTCTGTCTCTTTGAAGAAAAGCCAGGTTCCCTTTGGTGGTTCCCAGCATAAACCTGTTGCAATGACTAATCAGAATTTACCCAGGGCACCAATAAGTACTTGGCAGCCAGGACATATATAACGTATGTGCTTACTTTTATTGTAAATGCAGTTGCATACAAACACCTATATCACAGAGACCTTTAAATAATTGTGCATGTTTAGCAAAAATTAAATCTTAATTACTGACTCTGCAGAGCTTCACCTTTGTCTATTGTTTAATTAGTACTCTCTTCATGAAAGCTAAAACAAAACTGGAGCATTCACATTGTAATAAGAGCTCGCTGTTATCTGAACATTGCAGGAGAAGCTTAAAACCACTGCATATTGTTTAATCAACAGTCTATTCATGAAAGCGGAACATAGAGCTGGGCATTTTATTCCATGTCCACTGTCCGCTCTGCTAGCTGGCAGTAGTTTCAATAATCTCTGATTTCCATAGCCAGACTTAGTTTTATTAAAAATACAATATCTGTTTATCTCAAACTTTATATTCTTAACTACATAATGAAATACTTTACTCTTCTTTTTACTACAGGCATTCATTCAGTAAATTCTAGTATATCACTTACTGTCGTCAATAAACCTTTCTTGGAGAAAACAAAAAACAGTGTTTGTTGTTAATTGTTCCCCAATAAATATAGAATAAAAATACATAGTAGTAAATTGTAATATGTCCTACATTGTGATCTTGGGGTTCTGGTGACAATGACAAACCATTTGGCCTTCGGCTTTGTGGTTGATGTTGTCACCAGAACCCCTCAATGTCAATATAGGATATAGGACCTATAAATATAGGGCAATCTGTATAGTTGGATGTATACCCTCAAAGTCACTATACTAACCTGAGCTCAACCCCTTGGTAGCTGTGTCACAGAGCAGACCGCCTTAACTTAGGGCAATGTGTAAAGTATTTATACAGTACCAAAACAGTAATATAGTCAAGATGCAAAACAATAAAAATCCCAAACCAAATTAAATAATGGAGTAAGATTTAATAAACAGAATGACAAGAATCAATAAGGGGAACTGGAAATATGACTTGTTAAAGTTTTGAGTAGAAATAGCGCCACAAAGCATAAATGATAGTCAATAATCGTGATAGACAGGGATTTAGGCACAATTTGATGCTGACCACGATGGAGTGTGCGTTGGATACACCAGCCAGGCTCGTACTGGTCAAAGATTTTACTTTCCGACTTTGTTCTTTAATTTAAAATCCACCACAGGAGTACACTTCTAAAGCCTGTCTTGGCTTCTAAAGGACTTCAGGGGAGGCACTTAAGAGACTCAAAAGGTATCAGGCAGAGTCCTTCAGCAACAAGACAGTGGATCTACAAGAATAGTCTTGTCAATCTGTTCTCTCCCCTTTCAAGTGTGCCCCAACGTTTATATGTGAATCCAACAGACATGTCAAGTAGTATTTGACACTCAAGCAACATTTAACACCTTAGTGTCAAAAAAATGCCAAAAGCCCCCACTCTGCATATTCAGATGAGTCATCTCTGCCCATTCAGGCCAGCCTATTGTTTGCTCCTGGGAGGCGTTTCACACCTATTCATACATCTTCAAGGCTAGTAATTACTGGCTGGGAGAAGCTAGAAAGCCAATGCAAATTAGCATCCAGGAACTTCAGGCAGGGAAAAGTAACTTTCCAAAAGTTACTTTTCCTTCATATTTATCAAAACTCCAACTTCACCATTAATTTGGATTTTTAATAACTATTACAATAATTGTATAGTTTTTTACTAGCTGGTTCCATTCTCAAGATACAGTAATAGTATTTAATATGTACTCTGGTTTTCTTCATAGGACAGCTAGGCCTGCCACTGAGAAAATAGCTTTTGAGTGCTAATCACTGTAAGGGCATGTTAACATTGAATTTCTAAATGTACTTCTCTTAAATACCATGCCCCCTTGTGGGTAACAAGGCCTACATAGGGGTGACTTACTAATATTTGAAATTGAGCTTTTACCTGTGAAAAAGGATTTATTTTTACAGATCGCAGTGCATGTTTTGCACTGTTACAGTTAGGTTATAGTGGTAGGCCTGTTGGCATGTTTGAACTGCCACTATACTAGATGGCACAATAGGTGCTGCAGTTCACCAGTGGCATTTAACTTCCAGGCACTAGGTACATTTAGTACTATATACTAAGGCGTTATAGGCAAGTTAAATATACAAATTAGGAGTATGCCAGTTCGGCCATGTTAAAAGGGGGCACCCAGGCACTTTACTACTGATTAGCAGGGTAAAGTGCATCGGATTCTAAAGCCAGCAAAAATATTGGGTCCAACAAAAAGCCAAATATTTGGGGTGACCAACACAGACTCACAGGCACATACACACACACACATATATGTAACATCTGGGATAAAGTACCCCCAGCTGTACATTATAAGGATACTGCAAGTAACAGAGGAGTTCCATGTCCATATAGAGGAACACAGCGGAAGGCAGAGTACCTTTGAAAGGTGATTGACCTCCAAAGGTGACTTGCTGTATCCATATAATATACAATAGGGAGTACTTTTTCCATGCCATTACCCTACCCACAAACCACTTAAATCATTGGTGTGTTGTTCTTTCATATGAAAGAGATATGATACTTAGAGACATGAAGAATAAAAGTACAATCTGTAGTCAAAAGTAAACACACAACATAGTAGCTAGATATTTGTTGCAAAAGATATTAGAATCAGTTAAAATCTAATTGTTTTTAATACGCTGTAGCTCTGTGTAGAAACAAGCAGAGGAAGTCTAGCTTTCCTATAATTACCTAAAGTGTGCAAAAAATCAACATGTTGTCAGAAATATCTCCTTTCTGCTGACCACTGTTCTTGTAGAACAACAGATCAGTGACGGAAAAGCTAGGTTTCATTTTCGTTGTTTATACTGCAGAGTTAATTATGCTCCATGTCCTGCCTTTGACCCTGGCTGCTAGCTCTGGCAGCAGGCATTTGGTCGTTAGAACTCAACTGTAATAATTATTACAGTTGACCGACTACCTCATTTTGTTATTATAGGTATATATGATATATATATATATATATATATATATATATATATATATATATATATATGTTATATATATAAATATATATGTGTGTGCTTATATATATATATATATACATATATCTCCTTATCAGCAAAGAGCTCCCCCCGATCTCGGGGGCCCTTGGGTAGGTGGTGCGCTGTGCCGACGGAGTACGCAGGGCTTCCAAAACCCAATTGAAGCGCACACTCAGGGGGAAATATGCTTGGTAGATGTAATTTATTTCAGTTACGCGTTTCGACTGTGAACAGTCTTGATCACACACTGAATCGAAGCAGATAACACGTATACATAGAAAGTTACAAACATACAAAATGGACTGAAACAGTATTGAATGTAATTATTTGAACTTCTGTGGCAGCCATCTTACAGTTTGTTAATTCTTACAAGGTTTGTACTCATGCAGTGCCTCAGTGCCAAATACGTTATTTACCTGCATATGAAACGAAGGCTACAAGGTATTGGACCAATTGGTTAAACACTCTCTCAAGACATATATAATTTAGTGTTCTGCCCTTCCCACAGTGTCATGTGGAACATGCACCAATAAAAGTGGCGGCCATCTTAGAACCTGCAATGTTGGTATGATGTAAATTGACTAGTGCATGTACAGTGACTCCGCACAATATTCTGCAACAAAATGTACATTCATAATAAATGCCTAGTGGCTAATCAGTACCTACATTGTTGCGATCTTGATGTTAAAACCAATTCTAGTTCAAACTGCAGTGTACATGCCAAGTGGCTTCGAAGCAAGATGGAGGGTTAGAAAGACGGATATGCCATGATACACATATTTCCCAATCATCTTTCATAGATACATTTGCATCTCTTTTCACTGTAAGTTGGTGACATATTGAGCGCCAAGTGGTCATGTATGTACTCCTGTTATGTTCGCAATTCTAAGTATGCGTTATCTGTCATAACCAACGGGTTTAAAGTTACACACCTCAAGAAATATCATGATATTAAATACAACAAAATTAAAGAATGATTATAGAAAGCTCGAACAGTCTTATCTGCTTTGCACCCTTCACCACGGAGACGTGCTTCTGAAGAAAAGGGTCGATGCCTCCAACCAAGAGTGGGCCCCTTCCTTTCTTCCTGTAATGTAAAAATAGACAAACGTCAGGTTAAAATCATGCAAATTGAGAATTTCAAAATAGAATATACCATGATCATTTCATACATGCATGTTTATAATTCTAAGCCTTCAAAACATAGTCCTAATCAAGCGGAAATTCACAATCTAATGGACCAAAGTACATGCAATCGTAGACTCATCTGGGGGCCCTCACTGCAAGTTACTTCTCATGTAAATGAATTCTTAGTTCTTCATCCAAGCTGTGTCCCCCCGGGCTTTTGGTCTCCAGATCCAGAATGTACCTGGATTCCCTTTTACGCAATTGGAGAACCCTGTTTCCACCCCTAGGGTTCCACTGTACCTGTTCTATTGCGAAATATCTCAAAAGGGAACTGTTGGATAAATGGTACTCCTGAAAATGTCTGGCTATGGGGTAATGAATATCTCTGTTGTTTATTGCCCTCATGTTTTCAAGTATCCTTTTCTTGACCATAAGAGTTGTACTCCCCACGTATCTTAAGTCACAGTGGCATTCCAGAACATAAATCACAAAGGTGGAGCTGCAAGTAAGAAACTGGGTGATGGTTTTCGAGTTTCTGGGTGTCTCATATGTTTTTTTCATGTAGCTGTTATGGCATGCCTTACAGTGTCCACATGGGAAGAACCCCTGTAGACTATGTTGGGTCAAAGACTGTTTCAATGTAATGTCTCCTTTCACTAGAATATCCCTCAGGCTGCGTCCTTTTCTGTAAGTGACCCTAGGACGTGTTTGAATACTATGTCCTATAATCGGGTCACAAGCCAGTATGTTCCAATTCTTAGTTAGAATTTTAAAAATTCCTTCCGAGTTATTATTGTACGTGAGAATAACCCTGGAGGAATCATCCTCCAAGCATTTCTCTGTTTTCTCATGTTTATCTTCCAATGTTAGACTTCTAGTGGCTTTGCTCACTTTGGGCACTGCTTTGTCTAGAACCCATCTGGGGCACCCATGTTCCTTAAACCTGCCAATCATTTTGTCCTGTTCGATTAGAAATGCTTCATCAGTGCTGCAGTTTCTTCTTGCTCTCAACAGTTCCTCGTAGGGAATACTCCATTTGAGATTTTCAGGGTGACTGCTGAGAGCATGGAGAAGACTGTATCCTGCTGTTGTTTTCCGGTGTAGTTTGGTACAAATAGTGTTGTCTTGTATGTCAATCTGGACATCTAGGAATTCTATAGATTTTCTGCTCCTGGGGTATGTGAGTTTGAGATTGTAATTGTTCAGTTTAAGTTTGTCTATGAACCTCAAAGCACTGGCTTCACTGCCATTCCATATGATAAACAGGTCATCTATATAGCGTAGCCACATGGCTACCTCTCCATCGTTAGGATACACTGTGAGGTCTTTCTTTATTCCCTCCTCCCATGCCCCCAAAAATAGATTAGCAAAACTGGGGGCAAAAAACGTACCCATCGCTGTGCCCAGGATTTGTTTGTATATGGTACCATCGAACATAAACATGTTGTTGTATAGACAGTGTTCTATCATTTCCAACAGCATGTTCGTATGTTCGAGGTAACAAATCTGTCTATTTTTGAAGAAATGCTGGCACGACTTGATGCCCAGGGTGTGATCAATGATTGTGTATAAGGAGTTACCGTCCATGGTGATGAGGAGAAAATCTTCCTCCCATTTCACAACATCATTGTTCGCCAGGAAATCTTTGGTGTCCCTTATATACGAAGGAAGAGCTATGACGTATTCCTGAAGAAAATGATATAATACTTTGAGTTATTTTCTAGCACACGCCCTCTTGAAGATACACTGGGTCTACCCGGAGGTTTTTTTGGGGTCTTTCTGTATCTTAGGGAGGAGATAGAGAATCGGTAGTTTAGGACAGTCACGTTTCAGGTAACAGAATTCTTCCCACTCTAGAATGCCACTGTCTTTCCAACCAGTTAGTTTCTCCCATATACAGATAATACTTTCATTGTACTGTTCCATATTGATTTTAACATAAAACCTGGTATCTTCCAATTGCCTATGGGCTTCAGCAATATACATCTTTCGACCCCACAGAACAATATTGCCGCCCTTGTCTGCTGGGCGTATCACAATGTTTGTATCCTCGGCCAAAGATTTAATGGCGAGTCTCTGTCCTGCGGTAATATGTTGTGAGATGTGTTTCGGCCTCTTTTGATGTCGGAATTTGATGAGATGTCTGCTGACAGTGTCATGAAACATATCAATATTGTCATGGGGCATATTCGGGAAAAAGTTTGAAGTCAGTAGAAGCTGGCTGGTCTGTGATAATGTCTAGAGAATCAGCAAGATTGCTGGACTCCAACCCTGTCTCCGATAGAAGTTCATGCAAGGTAAGAAGAGTATCCACATCTCCCACTTTG
This sequence comes from Calotriton arnoldi, assembly GCA_963921515.1. Lineage (NCBI taxonomy): Eukaryota > Metazoa > Chordata > Amphibia > Caudata > Salamandridae > Calotriton > Calotriton arnoldi. The sequence goes on from CAWUFW010001776.1 coordinate 1,258,218, forward strand.
AGACCAGTACTCGGGTTGATATTCGTGTCCAAAGGTGTATCATTCGATTCATTGGTTCCAATCTGGTTCAATGACCTAGTGTTCTTTAAGCTGTACCACTTCTTTAATTTGAGTTTCCTGAAGAACTTGTACATATCAATCCGAGTTTCTGGATAGTCAAAGTTGTCAGATGGGTAAAAGGAAAGACCCAAACATAATGTTCTTTTCTCTAAAAAGGGACAGTGGATGATCTGAAAGGTTAACAATAGTTCTATTTACCATCGTGTCATCCATTATGATCGCTTCTTGGAGCCCGTTTCCTTGTTTCCCATCTGCTCCTTGCCTCTTCCTCTTCTGTTCCCTCTGCTGGAGTCGCTTTCTTCTCCGCCTGCTTCTTCCTGTCCTCTTCTCGTCCTCTGCCTCGTTGTCCTCGTCCTCTCCCTCTCGTCTTCGGTGGAGGTACTGTTCTTGTCTTTTGGCGCCCCTTCCGAAGGAGCCAATATTCATCTAAAAAAGTAGTGGGTGGTTTAACTCCCACATCCCCTTTTGAGGTTAGATTTGTAGATGGTCTTGTTATGGATTCAGTACCACTGGTTAGCCCTGCTGCTTCACCGCTTGTCTCTCCTTGAGTGAGTGTATCATACAGGTGGTCATATTTATGACAATAAGTAAGGATTCTCCCACTCTCGTAGTCTATGCAATCTCTATGTAGTTTTCTTTGCTTGCATGCCTTAATATCATCCTCATATTGTTTGAGTTTAATTTTCAAGTCTTCCACAGATTTCTTGATCATATCCTGTTCTTTGTGTTGCTTCAGTTCTTCTTCCATCAATTTGAGTTCTTGAAGGATTGACTCTCTGTCTTGCCAGGCGTACTACTGTCTGCCACTATTGTTGGTGCGTGTTCCATATGACACTGTGGGAAGGGCAGAACACTTGATTATATATGTCTTGACAAAGTGTTTAACCATTTGGTCCAATACCTTGTAGCCTTCGTTTCATATGCATTTAAATAACGTATTTGGCACTGAGGTACTGCATCAGTACAAACCTTGTAAGAATTAACAAACTGTAAGATGGCTGCCACAGAAGTTCGAATAATTACATTCAATACTGTTTCAGTCCATTTTGTATGTTTGTAACTTTCTATGTATACGTGTTATCTGCTTCGATTCAGTGTGTGATCAAGACTGTTCACAGTCGAAACGCGTAACTGAAATAAATTACATCTACCAAGCATTATTTCCCCCTGAGTATACGTTTCAATTAGGTTTTGAGATGTTATCCTGAGGACCTCAGGACACAAGTGGACTTCATCCTCCGAGCAGCAGTGGGCCAGGAGCCGCGTTTGCAGAGTGGTGTAAAAAGGGGCGTGGCCTCGGACCACCTCTCTGCAAACCAGCTCTGTGGCGCTTACTGGAGGTACCTGGTGGGCAAGTTGGCCCCCAGAGACCCTCAGTATTCAAGGGGAATTAATTCCCCAACTTACAACGCGCCAGGGGGCGCGTTTGCAGAGTGGTGGAGAATGGGGGCGTGGCCTCTGAACACCTCTTAGCAATCCCACTGTGTGGGATTTACTGGAGGTAACAGGAGGGGTAGTTGGCCCCCAACGTCAACCTTGGGGGCCAACTACCCCTCCTATTACCTCCAGTAAGTCCCACACAGCAGGATTGCTAACTTCTCATACTAGGCCACGCCCCCTTTCTCCACCACTCTGCAAACGCGCCCCCTGGCGCGTTGTAAGTTGGGGAATTAATTCCCCTTCAATACTGAGGGTCCCTGGAGGCCAACTTGCCCACCAGGTACCTCCAGTAAGCACCACAGAGCTGGATTGCAGATAGGTGGTCCGAGGCCATGCCCCTTTTTACACCATTCTGCAAACGCGCCTCTTGGTGCACTGCTGGTGGGGCGATGGGGTCCTCTTGTGTCCTGAGGACCTCAGGACACACCCTCTATGCCAGAATCAACAAATCCCTGCTACGCAAACTCCAGACCATCCAGAACACCGCGGCTAGACTCGTCCTCGGCATCCCACAATATGAGCACATCACCTAACACCTGTGAGATCTCCACTGGCTCCCCGTCGTGAAGAGAGTAACCTTCAAGCTACTCACCCACGCCTACAAATCTCTCCACAACACCGGACCCAAATACCTTAACGAAAGAGTCTCCTTCCATGCACCCAAAAGAAACCTCCGCTCCGCTGACCTCGCCCTAGCAGAAACCCTGCGCATCCACAGAACCAGAGCGGGTGGAAGAGCCTTCTCCTCACTGGCATAACGAAACTCGAAGGGGCCTCCCTGCAAGGCACGTGGAGGGCCCCCTCCGGGCACAATCAGGAGCTATGCAGCCAGAGTGCTGTGCTGAGGGGGCCCCCTGGAGTTTGGGGGCCCCCCGCATCGCGGGGGCTGCGGGGGCCTGTGTTACGCCCCTGCTTCTCCTACGTCGCAGCTAAGGCCTGGAACGAGGTCCCGGTCAGCCTGGAACGAGCTCCCAGTCAACATCAGACGCTCCCCGACTCTGGACACCTTCAGGAAAAGCCTCAAGACCTGGCTTTTTGGCTGACTCGGAGCTGCACCACCACCCCCCCCAGCGCTTTGAGACCCTCACGGGTGAGTAGCACACTTCAAAATACCCTAATTGATTGATTGAGGTGAGGATGACTTAAGGGTTTGGGGTGAGTAGAGGTAAAATGAGGTGAGGGGAACTTGAGGGTTCAGGGGTGGGTAGAGGTAAAGGGAGGTGAGATTGACTTGAGGGTTCGGGTGGGTAGAGGCAAAGTGAGGTATGGGTGATTTTAGGGTTCAGGGGTGGGTAGAGATAAAAGGAGGTAAGGGTGTATTTAGGGTTCAGGGGTGGGTAGAAGTAAAGAGATGTAAGTTTGATTTTAGGGTTCGGGTGGTTAGAGGTAAAGGGGTAAAGGTACATTTAGGGTTCAGGGGTAGGTAGAGGTAAAGGGAAGTAAAGGGGAATTTAGGGTTCAAGGATAAGTAGAGGCAGACCTGCTGACTCACACGGTGCCACCGTGCATCGCACGATTTCGACTCCCTTCACACAGTCACCCGGTCAGGAGCCGAAATCACACAGTGGCAGTGAAAATGAGCTGGAAACCACTGCACAAAGTAGCATTGTCTTTGGAAGCTCTGAGCAGCCGATGTCCATTAAGGGGTGTGAAAACACCCCAGGTCATTGGCGATAGCCACAGCGACCCTTTGGGAGTTTTTTTGGGAAGGGGTCTCGGTGAGGAGCAGAGTGACTCTTAGGTAGCTCTCAGCATGGGACCACCCCCTCCGAGGACCCGCTCCCTCATCACACAGTGAAATACGTTTATTGGTTGGGAGGTCTATAGAGGTAAAGGGAGGCAAGGGTGATTTTAGGGATTAAAGGTGGATTCAAGCCAGGAACAAATCAGGAGTTGCTAATGATACAGCAGTGAGCCAACTGATTTAGTTGGGGGAGGGGGTGATTTTATATTTTTACCGTTTAGTTTACCTAATGGACTTTCTTTTTCTTATGACTTTAAAGTCAAGAAAAGAGAGTGTGCAAGTGTATGTGTGGGTTAGAAGCAGCTGTATCTGTGTGTGTGTCAAATTTTAAGAAGGTAAACCAAAATCCTCCCAAAGCTTTTTGAGCTGCCCAGAGTGATCGCAAAATGAAACCAACTGCCTTCACTGACGAATGAAAACAAACGAAATGAGAGTGACCAGGAAGTCAACCAATGATAAGCAATGGATTTTTAAAAAAGAACATTAGTTCTCGCAGCGACAGTGAATACGCTGCCTCAGGCAAGACCTAAAAATCAGTATGGTTCAAACACTATCACTGCCAGACTCCCACTCTTAGTAGATAATACAAAGAAAAAGACAGACTTCATAAAAGTCTTGAGTCAAAACAATAGCCGTTATGGGTATTACCCATTGAACATCTTAGGGAGGAATTACTGTATTAAGTACGTGCATGTAAAATACGGGGATTTAAAGCAGACATGCAGGCATAATCCTTTGAGAGGCTTGTCTCTGAGCGTGCTAAAATTAAACTGCGGAATCCCATGGCCGGGTCATTAGTACCACGCTCCCTAGAAGGACCTTCCTTTCGCTGAACCATTCCAGAGTTCATGTGCGGGTTATCGAGGAAAAAAATAACTATGGAAAGGCACAATTTGCAAAATAAACCTGCATCCGTATGTTTACGCCTATTTTTTTTGGTGTGAATTTACAAATTTAGGGAATTCTGAAAGGATTCTTTCCAGAAATACGACTGGAGGGAATTATGTTTATTGGTATATCATGTAAATTATGGATGTGTAAACGATTTTCAAAAGTGAATTCGCACCTGCTATTTTTTTTTCTCCGCAAAGAAAATATTTTCTCTCTGGAGAGACCCCATCCTCTACAGCCACAGTAATTTGTGGGTGTTCGTGCCCATTCCCACCATAGACGTTTTGACACCTGACTTGACAGGAGTAAATATGGGACTGTTTGCAGGGTTAGAATAGAGCGAGGAAAGTGCCTAAAAATGCACCAACTCACATGTTTGTGGGTGTGCACAAACTTTATAGGGCATCCCCGCCCTTGAATGCCCACTCTCTCTCTTGGTAGCAGATTTACTGCCACATAATATTACACCCTGAAGTTGTAATATTATCCGTGAGTTAATGGATGTAGATGAGTAAATTCATGTTTTGTGAATACAGGATATGATTTTTTTTTTTTTAATCTTAAATTTGCACCTATAGGTTTGCCGTTTTACATGGAAGCACATTTCAGCACTTGGCAATTCTTATAGTGTTCAAACAGCACGCCTGAGCAAATGCAACAATTGGATCTTCCAGTACGCCAAGAACACTTTTGAGAACTCTTATTTACGTTCGTATGAATGGCTTTCCTCGTGTGCAAGTGTGTGGCGACCCCTGACCTTGACTGGTAGGTCGCTCCCCCACCACACAGCTCCGTCTGTGTGCCCTGCTGCTGCCCCTGATTGTGATCGTTTTTTCCTTTCTGTGCCCCCTTGCTGCCCCTGATTGTGATCGTTTTTTCCTTTCTGTGCCCCCGTGCTGCCCCTGATTGTGCTCGTTTTTTCCTTTCTGTGCCCCCTTGCTGCCCCTGATTGTGCTCGTTTTTTCCTTTCTGTGCCCCCTTGCTGCCCCTGATTGTGATCGTTTTTTCCTTTCTGTGCCCCCTTGCTGCCCCTGATTGTGCTCGTTTTTTCCTTTCTGTGCCCCCTTGCTGCCCCTGATTGTGCTCGTTTTTTCCTTTCTGTGCCCCCTTGCTGCCCCTGATTGTGCTCGTTTTTTCCTTTCTGTGCCCCCTTGCTGCCCCTGTTTGTGCTCGTTTTTTTCCTTTCTGTGCCCCCTTGCTGCCCCTGATTGTGATCGTTTTTTCCTTTCTGTGCCCCCTTGCTGCCCCTGATTGTGATCGTTTTTTTCCTTTCTGTGCCCCCTTGCTGCCCCTGATTGTGCTCGTTTTTTCCTTTCTGTGCCCCCTTGCTGCCCCTGATTGTGATCGTTTTTTCCTTTCTGTGCCCCCTTGCTGCCCCTGATTGTGATCGTTTTTTCCTTTCTGTGCCCCCTTGCTGCCCCTGATTGTGATCGTTTTTTCCTTTCTGTGCCCCCTTGCTGCCCCTGATTGTGATCGTTTTTTTCCCTGATTGTGATCGTTTTTTCCTTTCTGTGCCCCCTTGCTGCCCCTGATTGTGATCGTTTTTTCCTTTCTGTGCCCCCTTGCTGCCCCTGATTGTGCTCGTTTTTTCCTTTCTGTGCCCCCTTGCTGCCCCTGATTGTGATCGTTTTTTCCTTTCTGTGCCCCCTTGCTGCCCCTGATTGTGATCGTTTTTTTCCTTTCTGTGCCCCCTTGCTGCCCCTGATTGTGATCGTTTTTTTCCTTTCTGTGCCCCCTTGCTGCCCCTGATTGTGATCGTTTTTTTCCTTTCTGTGCCCCCTTGCTGCCCCTGATTGTGATCGTTTTTTTCCTTTCTGTGCCCCCTTGCTGCCCCTGATTGTGATCGTTTTTCCTTTCTGTGCCCCCTTGCTGCCCCTGATTGTGATCGTTTTTTCCTTTTTGTGCCCCCTTGCTGCCCCTGATTGTGATCGTTTTTCCTTTCTGTGCCTGTTTCCCGCCGCTGCGCCCCTGCGGCCCCGCCCCTCACTGCCCATTCGCTGCCCCATTCCCTGCTCCTCCCTCCCACCTCCCCATTTATGGCGGCCGCTGTGCGGCCGCGCAGCGGACGTGCGCAGCGGGCGCGCCTAAGGCAAGCCGAAGGCGCGCCTAAGGCAAGCCCGTCTGCGCCCGTCCGCGCCGTGGCCGCGCCCAGCGCCAGACCCCCTGGTCCGGGCATCCCCCGCGCCCGCCACTTCAACAGACGCCGATACGACGCCAGCACCCTCCACGCACTCAACCCCGGAAAAGATCACGCCTGCTACCAGGCCACCCCGAAGCGCACCCAAGGGCCCTTCACCTGCCGGAACTGCAGCTTCGCCAGCACCCGCCCCGCCAAACCACCGCCCAGGAAAGAACCCAACTACCTCAGATGCATCCTCCTCAACACCCGCTCCGCCCGCAAACACGCCATCGAACTCTGGGACCTTCTCGACTCAACCTCCCCAGACGTCGCATTCCTGACGGAGACCTGGCTGAATCCCGCTTCAGCCCCCGACATCGCCATTGCCATCCCGGACGGATACAAGATCACCCGCAGGGACCGCACCAACGGAGTCGGAGGAGGCATCGCCATCGTCCACAGGAACACCCTCAGAGTCTCAACCAACACCGACGACACCCTCAGCACCGCCGAACACATGCACTTCCAGATCCACACCGATCCCAACACCACCCTCAGAGGAACCCTCATCTACAGACCCCCGGACCCCGACCACAGTTCAGCGATTCCATCGCTGACTTCGTCAGCACACACGCCATCGCCTCCACGGACTACATCCTCCTCGGGGACCTGAACTTCCACCTCGAGAACAACAAGGACACCAACTCCACCACCCTGATCGACAACCTCGCCACCCTCGGACTCAGACAGCTCGTGACTACACCCACCCACGCCGCCGGCCACACGCTAGACTCCATCTTTTCCGCAAGCCCACACGTCTCCTTCAACCACACCTCCGAACCCCACTGGACTGACCACCACTGCATCCACTTCACCTACAGGAAGCCCACCACGCACCACCGCACCGAACAAATGCCTCGCCGCTGCTGGAGCAGAGTCACGGAAGACCAGCTAACCACAACCCTCGCCCTGAGCCCACCCGCCGAACCCTCCGACCCCGACACCACCGCCCGCAACCTCAGACAGTGGATCGACGACTGCGCCAACACCCTCGCCCGCTCAAGAATCCGCCCAACAGCCACACCAGCAAGAAAGCCACCTGGTTCACCGAAGACCTCCAGGCCTCCAAACGAACATGCCGAAAACTGGAGAAGATCTGGCTCCACGAACGGACAGCGGACAGCTACGCCGCCCACAAGAGCGCCACCCGCAATTACCATCACCTCATCAGATCCGCCAAAAGGGCCTCACTCAAAGACCGCCTAGACAACAACGCACACAACAGCAAAGAGCTCTTCAACATCGTGAAGGAACTCTCCAACCCCAGCTCCAACACCAATGACATCCAGCCGTCGCAAGACCTGTGCGACTCACTGGCCACCTCCTTCCACCGCAAAATCGCCGACATCCACGACAGCTTCAACACCACGACCGCCCCGGCAACCACCGAGACCACTGCCCCCACAACCACCAACCGCCTGCTCTCCTGGACCAACATCAACGACGAGGACACCAGCGAGATCATGAACACCATCCACTCCGGTTCACCGCTAGACCCGTGCCCTCACCACATCTTCAACAAAGCCAGTACAGCCATCGCGCCCCATCTCCGGAAAATAATCAACATCTCCTTCGAGACAGCAACCTTCCCGGAAAGCTGGAAGCACGCCGAGATCACCGCCTTACTCAAGAAACCCAAGGCAGACCCCAAGGACCTCAAGAACTTCCGACCCATCTCTCTGCTCCCGTTCCCCGCGAAGGTCACCGAGAAAATCGTCAACAAACAACTGACCCGCTACCTCGAGGAGAACAACATCCTGGACCCTTCCCAGTCCGGCTTCCGCAGCAACCACAGCACCGAAACCGCCCTCATCGCCGCCACCGATGACATCAGGACCCTGCTAGACAACGGAGAAACAGCAGCCCTCATCCTCCTGGACCTATCAGCCGCCTTCGACACGGTCTGCCACCACACACTACGAACACGCCTTCACGACGCCGGGATCCAAGAGAAGGCCCTGGACTGCACCACATCCTTCCTTTCCGGCAGAACACAAAGCGTCCGCCTCGCCCCCTTCCGATCCAAGGCCACCAAGATCATCTGCGGCGTACCCCAAGGCTCCTCCCTCAGCCCAACGCTGTTCAACATCTACATGGCACCCTCGCCCACGTCGCCCGACAGCACAACCTCAACATCATCTCCTACGCCGACGACACCCAGCTGATCCTCTCCCTCACCAAAGACCCTCACACCGCCAAAGCCCACCTCCACGAAGGAATGAAGGCCGTCGCCGAATGGATGAGGACCAGCCGCCTGAAGCTGAACTCGGACAAGACGGAGGTCCTCATCCTTGGTTCCAACCCTTCAGCCTGGGACGACTCCTGGTGGCCAACATCACTGGGAACAGCCCCGCCACCCACCGACCACGTACGCAACCTAGGGGTCATCCTCGACCCCACCCTCTCCATGACTAAGCAGGTCAACGCCGTTTCCTCATCCTGCTTCAACATCCTCCGAATGCTCCGCAGGATCTTCAAGTGGATCCCCACCGAAACAAGAAAAACAGTCACCCAGGCCCTCGTCACCAGCAGGCTGGACTACGGAAACCCCTCTACGCAGGAACGACGGCTAAGCTCCTGAGACAGCTGCAACGCATCCAGAACGCCTCTGCACGTCTTATCCTCGACATCCCCCGACGCAGCCACATCATACCCCACCTGAGAGACCTGCACTGGCTCCCTGTCAACAAGAGGATAACCTTCAAGCTCCTCACCCACGCACACAAAGCACTCCACAACTCCGGACCAGCCTACCTCAACAGACGACTCAGCTTCTACACCCCCACCCGCCAGCTCCGCTCGACCAGCCTCGCCCTCGCCACAGTCCCCCGCATCCGGAAAACGACCGCCGGCGGCAGATCCTTCTCCCACCTCGCCGCCAAGACCTGGAACACCCTCCCCACCAACCTCCGACAGACCCAAGACCTACTGGCCTTCAGAAGACTCCTCAAGACCTGGCTCTTCGATCAGTAGCAGCACCACCCCCCTCTTCCCCCAGCGCCTTGAGACCCTCGCGGGTATGTAGTGCGCTTTATAAGTGACATGATTGATTGATTGATTGTGGCGGGTTCAGTAGTGCATGCAAAAATACAGGGCATGTATCCGATTGCAGATTTTTCTTTCTGCTTTTTCCTCTTCTATGAAAATGCTACCGTGTGCATCGTTGTTAGACACACACAGTGCCCTTGTACGCACATCCCAACACCTTCCAGCGCACGTATCCTTCGGACGCGCAAGCCGGGGGTAAGATCCACAGCCCGGAGCCCGCGAGCCACCGGCCAGTCTGACACAGTGCATAATCTCTAAATAAAACAGTGCCAGGGCCCTCGTCAGGAGACCAATCCATTGCCCCTACTAGTGCTGCCAATGAGAGTACCAACACAACTACTAATCATCGTACACCTACAAGTGTGACATTTTAGACTTTCAAGGCCTCCAAAGGTATAAGAACGGCTTGGGTGGCAGCTAGTAGTTATTTTAAAGTATACTGAATTAATAAACAACTATTGTTGTGCAGATCTCTAAATTAGACAAAAGGTTCCACCATGTGACACTGTCATAAGTGTTGAACGGACAATTTAGTACCGGTGCTGAGCACCCGAAACCACCGGCTCAAATTAAGCACACTCTGACAGCAGATGGCTAAAACACACCGGGGCAGATTTACAATAACTGGCGCATGCGCCAGTTATTGTGCGTGACGGAAAAATAGCCTTGCACCGCAAGGATAGACAGATGCGTGACGCATCTGTCGGCGTAAAGGTGACACAGTGCTGGAGTCGTGTCGCAAGCGCAACGCAACTCCAGCACTGCTCAGGGGCGGCCTATACTTGCTGTGCTGCGTCACTCCTTACGCCTGCTAGAAGCAGGCGTAAGGTTTTGACGCAGCGGGTGGTGAAAGTGACTCAGTGAAATGTCACTTTTACGAGGCTTCCTTGCGACGGAACGCCCACCCTGCATACATTATACCTGATGCAGGTAAGGCAAGCGCGACGCAACTCCAGCACTGCTCAGGGGCGGCCTATACTTGCTGTGCTGCGTCACTCCTTACGCAGGCGTAAGGTTTTGACGCAGCGGGTGGTAAAAGTGACAGTGAAATCTTGTAGATTTCACTGCGTCACTTTTACGAGGCTTCCTTGCGACGGAACACCCACCCTGCATACATTATACCTGACGCAGGTATAATGTAATGCAGGGCTTTACAACGTGACGCATCTCCCTAGATGCGTCACGTTGTAAATATGTCGCATAGTGGTGCTTTGTTTACGACGCCGCTGCGTCACAGAAGTGACGCAACGGTGTCGTAAAGATGTCGCAAGGGGCTTGTAAATCTGCCCCACCTTCTTTATCCAGAACGTAAAGGGGCACACACAGCTAGCAGATACAATGTTTCGGGGGTGAGACATGGAGGGGCAGATTTACAAGCCCATTGCGACATCTTTACGACACCGTTGCGTCACTTCTCTGACGCAGCGGCGTCGTAAACAATGCGCCACTATGCGACATATTTACAACGTGATGCATCTAGGGAGATGTGTCACGTTGTAAAGCCCTGCGCTACATTATACCTGCATCAGGTATAATGTATGCAGGGTGGGCGTTCCGTCGCAAGGAAGCCCCGTAAAAGTGACGCAGTGAAATCTACAAGATTTCACGAAATCTACAAGATTTCACTGAGTCACTTTTACCACCCCGCTGTGTCAAAACCTTAGGCGTAAGGAGTGACGCAGCACAGCAAGTATAGGCCGCCCCTGAGCAGTGCTGGAGTTGCGTCGCGCTTGCGACACGACTCCAGCACTGCGTCACCTTTACGCCAACCGATGCGTCACGCATCTGTCTATCCTTGCGCCACTTTGCGCCGCATTGTAAATGTGGCGCATCCATGGTGGCGCAAGGCTATTTTTCCGTCACGCACAATAACTGGCGCATCCATGCTAATATGCAGGGATGCGCCAGGGATGCGCCAGTTATTGTAAATCTGCCCCGGAGTTTTTAGGACCATGTAGAAGGGTGAGCCGAGTGTCGGCAGGAGCTCTAATACGTGTAACAGCTCCAGGAGTCCTGTACCATCGACTCTAAGCTCGACTCGCTTGCTCTTCTGTGCACCGCCTTTCAGACTCGAGGACTGGCTATGATAATCTGAAAAGTGTCCCAGTGCATAAGCCCCACAAGCCGAAAAACACTCTGGTCACGGCTTGAGCCTCGGACACAGCCTCTCTCGCCATAGGCACCCGAGGGAGGCAGGTGGAGCAGTCTGTCATGTCAAGGATGAGTGTGTTCCACCAGCCGCCTGCCCAAGAAAGTGTCACTGGGGAGGCTACAATCTACCTCATTTCAGTGTGCGCTCTGTCTGCCACAAATGGTAAATACCATGGGTGTGGCAAACCTGCTGACTTTCAAAGCTCATGCAGATGCCATGACTCAAAAGAGTTGCATTGCTTGCACATCTTCCTACAGCTCCCCTGAGCTAGAAGCATGACAAGGTGAAACATTCAGAGTCCGGTTTAAAGGGCTCATGCTGACTCACAGAGCCTTTCTCCAAAAAGGACCACGTTATCTGAGAGCAGGGTCAGACCCTATATTTCGGCTCGATCCCTACGCTCCACCGACGCTCTCCTGGCGGTGGTCCCGAGAACTAAGAGGAAACAATGGGGTGGTTCCTCCTTTTCGTTCCTAGCTGCCACCGCCTGGTATTCACTCCTTTTGCAACTTCGGGAGATGAAGGAAGAACAGACCTTCAAACGCCTTCTTGAGACCTGGCTATTTAAAAGAGCATTTAATGAATTATGTGTCAGCTCTGATAATCGGCGAGCCTAGTAGCACCGTGACATTCTTCGAGTAGCTGTACAAATTCAATGATTGATTGACTGATACATCGAGCTGTGACAAATGACAAGGGGAATTACCATCAGATCAGACTTTAAACGGTAAATATAGAAGTGCAGGTACTCACTATTTAAAGTACCTTTTTGCTTCGGAAAAATGGAGGTACTCTCCCATTAAACGTATTGCATCAGTGCTGAGATGTGGAGGTACTCTCTCTTTTGAATTAAAGAAGTGCAGGTACTCAGTACCGGACAATACCTGCCCATTTAAAGTACAGCATCAGATGCATTTTGCCTACTTAGTCTGCATTTTCGAGCACAAAAAACCAAGAAAAGCAAAAGTCTATTCCATAAACTGCAGCATCTTACTGGAAGTTGACTATGATCTCACTGTACTAGTACTTGATAGTCATAGCTTGTCAACCAGGTGAAAGTTTCCTTCTGGTGAGCATTAATGTAATAACTGATATTGAACTTGCCCATCACCACAGAAACTCTTCTTTACAGCCCCAGCATGTGCATATATACTCACTTGGTTCCAAAAGGACCCCTCCAGTGCAAAAGCTGCTTTTGCCCGATCCTCATGCATAAAGATTGCTGGACCTTCAGGTCTATGTACCAGAGGCCACTGGTGGGATTGGGTGTGTCAGAACCCCTTTCACTCACTAACTCACCCTACATATCTACTGATCCCCCTTGCCCAGTGATCTGGTCAGAACATTCACTGATTCAGTTTCAGATTAATGGCTTCTACAGGAATAGAGTCCCCTCGCACTCCCAACACAATCATAGAAGACAATGGCATAAAGTCACACTTGACTCCTTTTGTAAAAATGTTGTACCTCCCATATTTGCTGAACATATGGATACTGCCAACAGGCTTAGTGTCTTCAATAAGGGTATCACTTCGGTGATAGACACTCTAGCCCCCTTTAAGCGACAACAAACTAACATCCGCAAAAAATGTGCAGTTTGGTACACTCCTGACTTGCGTAATGAAAAATCTAAATGCAAAATTTTGGAAAAAATCTGGCGCAAAACTCATATGGAGAACGAGAACTATAACTATAAAAAAGCACTCACTTCCTTCCACAAGAATTTTAAAAAGGCACGGAAAGCCCATGTCATCTCAAAGCTTAATCAGGCGGGCAACTCGACCAAGGAACTTTATAAAGTTCTTAACACTTTCACTAACCCTACCTGCTCCTTACAAATCCCCCCTTCCCACGTACTATGTGATACCATAGCTAACTATTTTGATGAAAAAATAAAATTAATTTATGATCAATTTCCTCATGATTCTAACTACTTGGATCCCTCGAATCTGCTGCCCTCAACCTTGAAAAGGTCTGATGTTGGCCTTGAGCATTTTAATGCGATACAGACACCACAAGCCAAAGCCATGTTAAGATCAGCGAAATCTGGTTCTCCCCTAGATATTATGCCAGCTTATGTGTTTGCCTTACTTGCCCCTCTTCTGGCACCCTCCATCTGTAACATCCGAAACACCTCTTTGAGTGAAGGGGCACTCCCACTTGAATGGAAGGCCGCTCAAGTGTTACCTATCAAGAAAAAAGCTCAGATACCCGCGGATGTGATTGCCAACTATCGACCTATTTCGCTTCTGCCGCTTATGAGCAACTGGTGGAAGGGTACGTCAACACTCAGCTGATGGGATATCTTGAATCTCAAGGTACCCTTGATCTCTCCCAGTCTGGGTTCAGACCCAACCACTCTACGGAAACCACCCTTATCGGTGTCACAGATTATATTAAACTGGCTCTGGATAACAACAAGGCAGTGCTGCTGGTTTTATTGGACCTGACAGCAGCCTTTGATACAGTCTCTCACCAGAAACTGATTCACCGATTGGGAGAGACTGGCCTGCAGGGACAGGCACTAAAGTGGCTTGCTAGCTTTTTGGACCAGCGCACTCAGGCGATTAACCTGGGCCCCCTTCGTTCCCAAATCTTGAAGCTTACTAAGGGGGTGCCCCAGGGCTCTTACCTGAGTCCCACCCTATTCAATGTGTATGTGGCCCCCCCTTGCAAAGATTATTAGAGAATACGGATTTACTCCCTATTCCTATGCAGACGACACTCAACTGCTTTTATCCTTTGATAAGGATACAGAGTTATTTGAACATCGCTTTGCTGAGGGCATGCAAGTCGTTTCTGGTTAGATGACAGAAAATTTCCTCCAGCTGAATGCGGCTAAGACCGAGATCTTGTTATTTGGCTCTGCTCAAACAACTTGGTCCCCTAACTGGTAGCCTGCTATGTTAGGCCCCGCACCCACCCCGTCACTCATGGCAAAACATTTAGGGGTCCGACTGGATAACTCCCTATCTATGAGAGACCAAGTCATGGCCACCTCAGGGGCCTGCTACCACACTCTGAGTCTGTTGCGCAGAGTGTTCCAGTGGCTGCCCTTATCAGTCCAAAGAACTCCGATTCAAGCCCTGGTCATCGGCCGACTGGATTACTGTAATGCTCTTTTAGCATCAGCTAACGAATCCCTCTTGAGTAGATTACAGATAGTCCAGAATGTTGCCGCGCGTCTGGCTCTCAAAATACCTCCTCGTACCTCCTCCCGGCCTCTGCTGAGACAGCTTCACTGGCTTCCTATTCGCCAGAGAATCAAGTTTAGACTCTCCTGCCTGGCTCATAAGGCTCTTTATGGTGTGAGCCCTAGCTATCTGGCAGAAAAATTTAAATTTTACCGTCCGAGCAGACTACTCAGATCCGAGGGTAAAGGGCTGCTTGTGGTCCCCCGCTACAGGAAACTACGAACAGGAGGCAAAACGTTTGCCTACTTTGCTCCAAAATATTGGAACACTCTGCCAGAGGATCTGCGCAAATGCCCCAGTCTTTTTCAATTCAGGAAACTCCTGAAGACTGAATTATTCCGGGACTGATTTTGCCTGACCTGTCTTTGTCTCCTCTGCAGCGCGGAGATACCCCTTCGGGGGTGATTCCGGCGCTTTATAAATCCCATACAATAACAATAACAATAACAAGATGGCCATTGGACATGCCGGGGCTACTGGGCCCAATCATGGGGATGATGCCTTTCACTCCTGATGTCCCGGGGCCCCACCTACTATGCATTCTGAGTAACTGGGCCAAGTAACCCTTCTGCACTTGATTCTCAGGGTAAGCGTGGTCCGAGCAGTCCAAGGCTCCCTCGAGGGGGAGGTGTGGGTACAGGGGAGTAAACACAGGCTCACAAGACAAAACGTGCGCAGCAGCAGCAATAAATCATTGTCCAGCCAAATACTCATTTCTATGAAAAAAGAGAAGCATTTTGTTTTTTAATGCTACCCACACAAAGGAAATATACGACATACACAAACATCTACACAATACCCCTCGAAGTTGGGGCTTTAGTTTTTCAATGGCGATTCCCTGTCTCACTCCCACCTTGCGATAGCAATAGGGTTATTCCCCATTCACTATTGGTAACATCCAGAGTCCACTTTGACTCTCAATTAAAGTCAACAGTGTTCTAGTGCTGCAGCGCTACTAGCATCAAGTTCCCCCAGGACTGACAGGCGCAAAACTAGTATTCTCACACACGAGCAACTGATTGGTCAAAGAGTTTTCCCAGGAAAATGTCTTTTCCTTATTTCTAAGGGGAGGGTAAGGGATACCCTCTTTCTCAGGGAGTTGGTATTCGCCTCTGCAGTCCCCACGAATGTAGGGATATCCAAAGATATTGGAGTAGACGCCTCACTCACTTATCGTGACATGCTTCATCATCTGCGCCTATCCACACCCTGGGAAGATGGTACCACCAGGGCGGACTCAACCATAGATAAACTGGGAGTTCTTAGATAAAGTCAAGCTGGACATGCAGGGATCCAGAAAAATGGTTATTTAAAAATACCTCTAGGTATACCCAAAGATATTTCTTTATTATTAGGGTACCTGGGGTATGAGTAAAAACATAAAGTCAGGGTTCTATTGAATGTAAACGTTCAATTATACCCTTGTTGCCAACATGTTTCAGCCTGCTCAAAGAGCCTGTTCGGGTCTGGGGCCTTCGTCAGGGCTGAATTTGTGTATCCCTGCTCTCTCTCGTGCATGCACACCATGCACACTTGTCAGGCCTAACGCTCTCACCTGTCTTGATCTTTTTCCAGAGGATTTTCTGTGAGACAGAAGGTCAATAAAGAAATAAACAAATGAGGTGACTACTAACCCAATGTTACATTCTGAATTTGTATTGGGGTATTCTTAATGATATGCGACCCCCTTCTTTACAATTTTTTGATACGTGATCCTTATCCTTATACAGCTATACTAATACTGACTATATCCCTTCTTACCAAGAAAAAGGGTGCTCCCCGGTGGGTGTTGGTGTTATTTAGAAGTTAATCTCATTATTTGCGAATGGTGCACAATTTTTTTATTTTTTATTATTACTGTATGCATTCAAAATATAGCTCTATTTGTTCAGGTGATCTCCAGTATTACTATATAACCAGCTGTGTGAATGCATTAGACCTAAACCACTGTATACATTTTGTGTAGCAAGGTCTATACTTTTCTTCTTTCTTACCCTCTGCTTTTTAAATCCAAGGGTCATGCGGTTCATGGAGGTGGTGTCGTCTTATAATCACACTCTTTAAAAAAATGTGTACAGGGTTTCTGCAAATCACCACGATGACCACTCACGCTGGGTATAAAAACGTAACACCACTATTTACACCACATATTTTCTCTTATTTGTTACAAGGATGATCTATACATCCATTTGAGTGATCCTCATTTTTAAAAAATATATATTTTTATTATTTCAAAACAAGTCAATACAATCCTTACCAAGATACATGAGCAAGCAGGAGTTCACGCAATTAGAGTACAACATGGTTGCGTCTAAACACAAGTGACATAGAGATGACTCATACACAAAACATTAGTAGCAATCAATAAGCTTCGAGGATACTGTAATAAAGATACTCTCTTGCCGCACCCCTGCTGCTACTATGCAAACTCCCTTCCCTCCCTCTTATCCCACCCCCCTCCCTGGCGTAACACATACAAGCGTTAATCATGCCTACTGGTAATCACAGTTCAAGTGGGACACTAATGGTACAGTATGTCAAATAACAATACATTCCCTCTGTGTCAGAGGCAGCTATGATCAGAGATGCCAGGGGCATCGACACCCACACAGGACATACAGCCATCAGGTCTGAGCAGCCGGGTCAACAGCGTCAAGGTCATCATCCGAATCTATGTCTGGGGTTTTTAACAATACTACTAGGTTTTCCCAAGCCCTTGCCCTTGCCATCTCTAGCGCTTTTCACTATTATTCCTCTTCGCTAATTGTAATCTAACAGCCCCCTCACACTCCGCCCATTTAAGGAAGTCAGCCCGCCATCTCTGGACGTTTGGCCCCCTCCTGGATTTCCAGTGAGCTGTAATATCTCTCTTCGCCAGAAGAAGACCCAAGTCCAAAAATTTGCTTGTAATCTTGTTCTTAGAGGTATGGGGAAACCAGTGCAGCAGGCAAAGGCCTATAGTGGGCTCTATATCCCTATCTGTGATTCCCTGCAAGAGTGTGATAACCTCCTCCCAGTAAGTCCCAAGCTGGGGGCAACCCCACATCATGTGGCGAAAATCTGCTCCCTCTGTGTTGCATCGTGGGCACATTGCTGAGTCTGTGTCAAAATACTTATAAATTTTTGCCGGGGTGAGATATGCCCTGTGCAATATATAGAAATGCCAAAAAACAACAAGAGAGTGAGGGAGTATAAGGGACACTCTTGATCCCCCAGATCAATATGCACAACAACAAAAGAGTGTATCCACTTTCAAGAAGAGCTGGGAAAAAGAATCAGATATGATTCTTTAAAAAGCCCTCACTCACCAACCTGGTTGGTGACATGCTTCATCATAGGGCCCCACCAGGGAGGTCGAATAACTCCCCGGTGTGCTGCAACGCCAGAATTACTGCGGAGCTGGTTCAAAAAATGTTTTTATGTCTGGGTGACAAGTGCAAGTGATTGTGATGTGAGTTTAAAAATGACGTGGTTGTAACCAAAAATAATTTTATTCGTAAAAGTTGACGCTGGTATCCAAACAGGCAAGGTCCTAAAATAATACAGCAGCCTGGGGAGTGCCACCATCTTAAGGAGGGCCACCCGGCCAGTTACCGAAAGGGGGAGCATTCCCCAGAACTCAAGATTACCCTTAAGACCTCTAATGGCTCTACCCACGTTACCCTCTAGTAGATCAATTTGAGAGTGGAATATGCGGGTCCCCAGGTACGTCATGCATTGGCGCTCCCATTGCACCCCATGCGTAACTGCTGGGCCTTCAGCCCGCGGAACGGTGGGAAACAGGCAAGACTTCGCCCAATTCACTTTGAGTCCAGCGACAGTGCTAAGGTCGCTTAGTAAACTCTTGGCTCCAAAGAGGGCACCCTCGACATTAGCTAAAAACATGAGCAAATCATCAGCATAGAGCGCGATAAAATGAGACTGATTATGCACACAAAGCCCAGGATATCGGAGCCCCGTTCTGGCCTGGGCTGCTAGCGGCTCCATGGCCAGGACAAACAGTAAAGGGGAAAGTGGACATCCCTGCCTCGTCCCGCGGCTCACGACGCAAGCATCCGAGATCAGTCCACCCGTTTTAACCCTAGCCGTGGACTGATTGTACAAGAGAGCCGTCCAATCCACGAATGCGTCCCCCAGGCCAAAGCTTCTCATAACTTGGAACAAATAAGGCCATTCCAAACTATCGAACGCCTTCTCTTTGTCCACCGCCAGAATGGCAGCGGAACCTTTCGGATACGTGTCTGCATCTAAGATACGAAGCAGGCGTCGCACGTTAATGGCTGTATTCCTGGTCGGAATAAATCCCGCCTGATCCTTGTGTATTAAGTGCACCATGTGCGGGAGTAATCGAGTCGCCAAGATCCGACTTAAAATCTTATAATCAGTGGTGAGCATAGACAGTGGGCGGTAGGCCGTCCTATCTGAGGGCGATTTCCCCGGCTTCAGCAATGAGACAATGATCGCTTCGCGAGTGGTGGTAGGCAGTTGCCCCGCTCGCTTCGCTTCATTATAAAGTGTCACCAACTTAGGAGCCAGGATATCCGTGTATGTAAGATAAAACTCGATTGGTAACCCATCCACCCCAGGAGTCTTTTTCCTCGCCATATGTTTAATCGCCCCCGTACCTCCCCTATGGTTTTATCCTGCCCCAACATCTCCGCTTGCTCTCTGTCTAATGTAGGAAGATCTGCTGCCGTTATAAATTCCCGAAGGACCCCATCATTTAGCGCCACCTTGCTCTGATAAAGATCTGCATAATAGGCATAGAACTGATCATTAATCCCTTGCTGGGTATAACAAACCGCCCCATCTGGGCTATATAACTCTAATATGACTGACCCCCGTCGTGCTGGGTTAGCCAACCAAGCCAGTAGCGCCCCGGATTTGTCACGTTCTGCATGTGCGCGCGCTAGATATTTTTTATAATCAAAACAGCGCAGCCTCTCGACCTGCGCAGCGACTGCCTCTCTCACCTCCACTAACTCTTGCTGTCGGTCCGGTCGCCCAGGCCGCTCCCGCTCAACCGCGCGCAGGCGCTGGTCTGCAGTCTCTATATCCTGTAGTAGCACTCTACGCACCCCCATCTTATTAGCAATGCAGTGCCCTCGTATCACAGTTTTAAAGGCATCCCATTCTACAGCAAACGATGACGCAGTGCCAGTATTTTCCAGGAAGTAGTTAGTGATGCCAGTGTTCACTACTTCATGAAAGGCCTGATCCTCTAACAACTCTGGGTTTAGGCACCACGTCGGGATCTTCGAGCGCACCGGAGCCCAGTGAATTCGTATTAATAACGGATTATGATCCGATAGAGTCCTAGTGAGGTATTCACTATGTCTGACCTCCGCATGAATATCTGGGGAACAGAGGATCGCATCCAGCCGAACATGAAGGTCATGCAACGCTGAAAAAAAGGAGTAATCACGAGTATACGGGTGATATGCTCTCCAGGTGTCAATAAGTCCCCACCTATGTTGCCAGTCCCGTCTTGCTTTAGAGATTTTATGAATTGGTGCATCAGGGAGAGGCGGATGGGACCGATTCAGCGACACATCAGTGATAGAGTTAAAATCCCCGCCCATAATCACTGGACCTGTCAAGTATGGAGCTAATTTCCCTGATAGTTGTGCAAAGAAGGCCGGCTGCTCTGTATTGGGTGCATAAATGTTGCTCAGCACTACAGCTCTGCCATTTAATCGCCCCGCTACCAACACATATCTCCCCTCTGGATCTTTTAACTGATGAGTAGGCTGAAAAGGAACCCCCGCCCTAACCCAAATTAATACTCCCTGTGCAAAGGCTGAGTAAGTCGTGCAGAAGATCTGGCCTCGCCATCTACGTTGTAATGCAAGATCCTCTTCGTGTGCAATGTATGTTTCCTGAAGGAAAGCTATTTGAACCCCCCTACGCACTAAATAAGCATGTAGCTTGTGACGATGCACCATGGTATGCATGCCTCTGACATTCCAAGATATACATTGTAGTTCATGTAACGAACCCATGGTACAACCCTATACAGAATTCTAGCAAGTTGCTTGAAGTGATACGCCAAGGCCCTATAACCCTCCCATTACAAGAAAAAGAAAACTCCCAACTCCCCCACCCCAGAACAGGTACTAAAACGCTAGTGCCCATCCAAACTACTCTGAAACTCAATACCCTCTAGTGGCTACAGAGGAACAAGGGGAGAGGCGGCTGTAAACCGGTGTTGCCTTGCAAAGTAAGTAATAATCAACTCCGCGCCTATGCCTCAGTTAGCACACATTGCCCCATGCCCGGGGGCGTCCTCCAGAAATTTAGACAGTTAGGAAACCCCACCCGCATCCGCCCACCACCCCAGCAGCGGAAAAGTAGATAACACCAAGCCGGAAGGCCCGGGAATAAGTAACAGTCCACACAAAAATGGAAAGAGAAAAGGTTAGAGTGAGCAAAGACAGAGAGTAGAATAATCAAACAATCTCATCTGCGGTGCCCGGAGTCACATGCGGTAGCTTAACACTACCATCTTGAGACACATCTGAGTCCGACCCATCAGTTGCCTTTTCCGACCCTGTGTCCGCCTCCGATGATACTTTATGTCCTTGCAGCAGTGCCGACACCGCCCGTAGCGCGTCGGTTCTCTCCTTCTCCGTCTGGGAGGCACTAGGGGTCTTCAGGGTGGTACGACGATGCCGTGACCGTCGATCCTGCTGCGGGAGCCGCTCCCCAGGGGGCCGCCCTTCGCTCGGCCCTGCCTGCCTGTGTCCAGTTTTGTAGGTTTCTAACCAGTCCCACGCCTCTTTGGGGTCCTCACAAAAATGCGTTTTGCCATCCAGGACAATCCGGAGCCGGGCTGGAAACATCAAGGAGTACTGGAGCCCCTCGTCTCGCAAAGCCTTCTTAACAGCCAGAAAGGATGTGCGGTGACGCTGGACCTCCAACGTATAGTCAGGGAAGATTGACACCTTACAATTGTCCACTGTATAAGGCCCAGATGTTTGCGCCGCCTGCAGGAGGAGATCCCTGTCTTTGTAATGCAGGAGTCTGGCTACAACCGGTCGGGGAGGCCTGCCAGGCGCCGGAGGGCGGGCAGGGACCCGATGGGCCCTCTCCAGGGTAAAGAACTGAGTCAGCCCCTCCGGAGCCAGTCTTCCAGGTACATGATCATACTAGAACCTTCTATCCCCTCCGGCAGACCCAGAACTCGTATGTTATTCCTTCGATTGCGCCCTTCCGCATCTTCAGCCCTCTTCTCGAAGGCCTGCACTCTGTGAGAGATATCCCCCAACTGGTCAGAGAGGGTCTGCTGCGCCGGTGCCAAGTCCGCCAGGGATGTTTCGGTCTGCTTCACCCGTTCGGCCAGCTTGGTATGCTCCGCCCGTAGAAGTCCCAGCCCCACTGCTACATTAGCAATATCCTGTTGCAGCGCTTCCCTAGTGTCAATTATGGCCTGCAAAATTTGAGCCAGCTGCTGTTGCACTCCGGCATCAGCAGGCCCCTCGGGCGAGGCCGGATGCCTGTCATCCTGAGCCACGTCATCTTGATCCGGGGGAGCCAACACCTGCTTACCCCTGTGTTTCCCCATGCTCGTTTGAGGGTAATACCAACTTCTCAGTACGGCTCATCCGCTTCACCTGCCAACGCTGCCTCCGGGCCAGATGGAGATGACGGGCCCGCCCAACAGAGCGACAGCGTCAGTCCAAAGCAGGCTCTGCCAGTTGCTAGTGAGGGCCCAAAACTCCAGCCACCAGTGCCTTACTTTCACCTTCCGCGGGAAACCCAGGAGAACGGTGCGTCCCGATAAAACAATTACCCCCCCTCCTCATGCAGGGGATGGAAAGTGCAGCAGCACCAATGTCGGCGAGGCTCAACCGCCCCACCAACAGAGTCAGGGCCCCAACAGTTGCAGGGTCCTCTCAGCTACGAGCGAATGGCGACCACCCTCTTCCCAAGCTCGTGGTGGTGCAGAAATAGGCGCTCCCGAGTGTGACCCCACACCTCACAGACCCCAGCAGCAGTCAAAAATACCTAGCGCACAGGAGGGCACCCCCAGCTGCAATCTTCAGCCCCCTGGCGCAGGCAACGGTGCTTCCACCGGCAGGTCCCCCCCACGGCAGATAGATGCAGCAGCCTCTCACCGCCGCCCACAGCAGGGCTCTCCCAATGGAATGGCCGGGTCTGGGATTCTCCAATGCGTAGCGGCGCGGGATCACGTCCCCTGAACTAGAAAATGGCGCCGGTCCCTCCTTGCTCCCGTTCAGGGAAAAGGCGAAGCTCACCCAGCTCGTGCCTCAGCAGGGGGCCCCCTCCGCATTCCGTGCCTGGAAAGCGCCGCCGCCTCCGCAGTCTCTCGTTCAGCCCCAGCGGAGCCTCCGACGTCCCCACGCAGGTTCACAAGGGCTCCACGTGAGAGCGCCGGGTCCCTTTCCAGCAGTGGACCGCGCTCTCCGGAACTCAGTATAACGGCCCCCACCAAACCAGCGCCGATCAGCAGGGCCCCCACTCAGCCCTCAGGGCAGATCGGGGTGCCACAAGGAGCAAACAGGGCAGTTCCGCAGCCGCCGGGAGCTCCGACACCCTTCACACCGCCATCTTGCCCTCACGGGTCCGGAGCTCCACGCCCCACTCCAGCAGTCTCCCGCAGCGGATCGGACCTCCAGGTTCTTCAGGTTCCGGCCCCAACCGTCCAGCAGCGGCGGCGGAGTCCAGTACGCGCCCCCGGAGCCGGGGCAACAGCAATTAACAGGATAATTCGGCGGGCCGGCGCGGAGCTCCGAGCTCACACGTCTGCCTCCATCGGCTTACAAGCCACGCCCCCATCCATTTGAGTGATCCTCATTCATTCATTCAGACACTCACTCTCATATCATTCCAACAGTTTTCCTTTATATGGCAGTAATAATCGTCATGTGTTTGTGCCAAAACGAAGGATGCCCTGGCCCACTCTGATGCCCATTGCTTGTGGTTACATTACCGTTGCGGTTCTTTTTTACGTGGTGTTTCTGACACCAGATCTATTATGGGTGCCCTTGCCCCTTCGCCATCGTTGTCATGAAAAAGTCTTTTCAGAGACCTCTTTTACCCAATACTCCTCTTAGGAGATTGTATTGGGTTGCTTTTTTCGGGTCCTGCCGCACTCACTCCCATACTCGATTGAAAAGACCCTTTATGAATAATGAGGCTTGTTCGGGGTCACATTCAAATACATATTTGACTTACTTCATCACAGATCGAACACCGCTGGATTACCTTTGTACTTCGAAACACAGACCACCGCCGGGTGACTTGCTCCGACCGGAGGTCTGTTTTTATTGGTTGTATCATTTCCGGGTTTCGCGTCTGTGCGTCGTTGATGTATGACACATGGTATTGCTATGAACACTGGGAGATAGAGTCCCCTACTGTTTTTTTCAATATTTGTGACTATTTTTTACGCAGTGTGAGACTAACACAATTTGGATTTTTGCACTCGTGGAGTGGCCGTTCTCTGCAACATACCAGATCTCCTACAGGGGTGACAGTTGTAATGCATCTACATGTGGTCTGCACACTGCAGAAGTTACCGCCCACATTAACCTTCGTTTTCCTGAATGTATCCCGATGTATACGTGCTATGGGGGTGTTCGTACTCTGCTTGTGAATAGTGGGTAGGTTTTTTGTGAGGTTCCTAAGTGTCATCCTGGACTTTCATGCGTTTCGGCGAGATGTTGTCTACACCGGCTAGAACAATAAAGCTTTCCATTCAATGCGGACACATATCACTGAGATAAATTACTGTGTTCAATAGAGTTGGTTTGTTGTGGCAAGTTGTGTTTCAACTAGTTGGGACACTAAATATTTCTCTAGAACAAAGGGCCCTCTACCTGTGGATCGGTCTATTTAAGAAGAACCCCTCCTGTGTTTGGGGTACGTGTGTGGAGTGCAGGACATTCTTAAGTCGTTACATTCTTCTTTATTAAGCTGTTCCTGCTGGCCTATAGCCCTATTTAGACATATGGCACTTTAGGTTCTGTATTTATTGTAGAGCAGGCAACATAAATATCTATTGTGTCACCCGCCCCCATGTATCGGTCAGAGATATATATGTTTTATTTTTTTATTTGTTTTCCACTTTCTTTTGGGCCCCTATTGTCTACTATTCTCAGCTCTTATTGGTGGTAAAAGTGAGTGCTGTTCTAGTTCCGATTTCCCCAGTTAGTGAATTGGTTTCCACTGTTAAGGGTGTCTTTACGAGAGTGAAGTCCAAGGAATTTCTTCATTTAGTCTTTCTGTGGTGCTGGAGAGGCGGTATATCCATCTCTGTTCCAATTTCAGTAATTGTTTCTCATTTGCAGTGGTTGGTAATTTTTCAATCAATGTCCACGCAAAGTCGTTCTCCGTGTGTCCTGCCGTATGGAAATGGCGCCTCAGTTTGGTGACTGTTTTTTCACATCGGAATGTGCTTCTGTGTTCGTTTATACGTGTTCTGACTTTTCTTGTAGTCATGCCAACGTACCTTAATAGACACTTGCATGTGATGATGTATACAACGTTGGTACTGTTGCAGTTCGTATGTTTCGTGAGTTTCCTGGGCGTCCGTAGGCCTAGATTTATTTCCTATGTAGCCTTAGTTAGGGGGCAGATGTTGCAACTGCCACAGGGGTAGTGGCCTGTCACTCCGGGTATGTGCCACAGAGCTTGTACTGTGCGTTCCCCGATGCTGATCTTTTTTGGTCGAGTGTGTACTAGGAGGTCTCTGAGTGCTTTTCCCCTCTTAAAGGCGAACATTGGTCTTTCCAGTTTTAAGGATGTAGAGTTTAGGGCCTTCCAGTGGCGCAGAATTATTTTCTTAATTGTATTTGTGTGTGTCCCATAGGTGGTGACGCACACCAGTCTGTTGTTCTGGGGTTTGTTGTGTGTTTCCAAAAGTGCCTCTCTTGGATTATATCTTGCTCTTTTCCTGGCTCTCTTTATTAGTCCTTTTGGGTAGAGTTTTTCTTCCAACTTATTCGCCAGTTTGGTTGCATGGTTCTCATAAGTTGGTCGTTCTGTGCAGTTCCTTCGTAATCTCAAGAACTGACCAACTGGTAGGTTGTCCCTGAGGGCTTTTGGGTGGAAACTGTCGTAGCGTAATAAATTGTTCACGTGTGTTGGTTTATAGAAGACTTCAGTTTTTAGCTCCTCATTTTCAAACCAGATTCTCAAGTCCAGGAATGTGATAGATTCTCTGTTTACCGTCATGGTAAATTTTAGGAACTCGTCCCTTGTGTTCAGCCATTCCGAAAACAGTGTTGCTTCTGTTTCCGTCCCTCTCCAAATGACAAAAACATTGTCTATGAATCTTTTCCAGATCTGTATATTTCTGTTGTAAGGATTGTTGTCTCTGTAGATGTTCCTTGTTTCAAAATAATGGACATACAGGCAGGCTATGCTGGGAGCAAACGTGCTCCCCATGGATGTTCCGTGTACCTGTAAATAGAAGTCATTTTCGAACTGGAAGAAGTTCCTCGTGAGGGCTACGTGTGCACTATCCAAAACTAAACTCTTGGGTGTGATAGAGTTCCACTCCTCCTCCCCCCTCTAGTAGGTTCTTTATTACCTTTAGGGACGCCGCCTGTTGTATACTGGTATAGAGGGCCTCTACATCTAGTCTGATGAAAATATCAGTTTCTTCATCAAATCTGAGGTCCTGGAGTAATACCAACATGTCCTTTGTGTCCTTCAGGTAGGAGGGCATCTTCTGTACCAGTGGTCTTAAAAAGTGGTCTGTGAATTTCGATAGAGGTTCCAAGATCGATCCGATACCTGAGACAATTGGTCTCCCTGGTGGTGGGTTTTTGTTCGTATGGATCTTCGGGAGTATGTAAAAATATGGTGTCCTTGGGTTTCCCTCTTTTAGGAAGTCTGCCTCTTGTATTGTTATCCAGTGCTTATCCTTCGCTTCTGTTACCATGTATTCGATGTCGTCTGAAATTTCTTTTGTTGGATCCCTCTGTAATTTCTTATAGTTTCTTGGGTCATTCAAGAGTTTCTTGCATTCGCTGCGGTACATTTCCAGGGGAATGACCACTGTGGCTCCTCCTTTATCCGCTGGTTTTATGATGATGTCTTTCATATTATCAATCTCTTGGATGGCCTCCCGTTCTACATTTGTCAGGTTGTTGTAGCATTGTCTATTGTCATTCCTCAAATTATCAACTTCCAAAGTCACGGCCTTTTCAAAAGCTAGTAAGGCTGGTGGCATTGTGTGGTTTGGTGGGTTGAAGTGCGATTTTTTCCTCAGGCCTATATTTCTTTCTTCCTCATTTTGGGATATTGTAGTTTTGCCAGCGAAGAAGATGGACAATCTTAGTCTTCTAAAGAACTCCACTAGTTCTATCCTCAGGTTGAAAGTGTCTGATCTCGCTGTTGGGACGAAACCAAGTCCTTTGTTTAGCACTTTCAATTGGGTATCTGTGAATATTGTTGTGCTCAGGTTGACTATTCCCGAGGGTTCCTGCTGGTGTTCGGACGGGGTTCCTGGTCTGGTGTTTCCTGTTGATGTGCCTGCCACTGTACCTTTTGGCCTTTCCATTTTCCTCATCCTGGGGCTTGGCCTCTTCCTAAAAAAGGCATCTGGAAGGGTTTCCATTGATAGCCAGATTGGGGGGGTTGGGAAGGTGGTTCGGCGTAAGGACCCCATCCATAAGGTTGTGGTTGAAATGGGGGGCTGGTTGATAGTAGCCCCTGTTTCTACATGAACGTCCTCCTCTTTTTCTCACATTCCATGCTTGGTAAGGGCCCTCTCCAGAGGAGTCACTGGAATATTTCTTGGATTCCGTGCTTGCTGTGTCAGAGAAATCTGATTTGTCTGATTCTCTTGGGTTAGTCTGCATTTGAGTAGGGGAAGGTTCCTTCGAAATTGAAGCGCTTGAGATCTTTTTGAAATTTGTTTATCTTTGCCTTCGTCAGGTACTCTTTGCATTCGTTAATGATTTTGTTGTTTTCATCTAGTTTTTTCTTAAATGCCGTGATTGTCATTTGTGTTTTTAAACCATTTTCCATTGATTCTATGTCAACCAAAAGGGCATCTGATAATCTTTTTGCGGTTTGGATGATCAAGACCAGCCAGTTCCTTGTGCATTTCCATGCTATAAGGGACCAGCTGCGTCTGAATTCTGGGACATTGAGGAAAATACAAGGGGCATTGGAGACTATTAGGCCATTCGGGGCTATGTTGCCCTGAAGGTATTCAGTCATAATTGCTCCATGTAGTAATGTTTTTAGTTGTGTTTGTTTTAGTTCGGTGAGTGAATCCCAACCACCGGTATTCGGGTTGGTCTGTGTCAGAGATGATTCAAGGATTAAGGATGGTGCTGATAGGATAGAAGATGTGACGTCTTCATCATACGCGAGGCCTCCCGCCATTCCTCAATTAGGAGTTGGGTTTCTATGTGGCCTCTTTGATAAATTCTAGCGGCTCTCGGGGCTGTGGAGGCCCCCCTATACTTGTTTTCACAGAAGAGCGCGATAGACAATTGAACCAGTTGCACTCTCCAGCTATCAATACTCTCACACACGAGCAACTGATTGGTCAAAGAGTTTTCCAGGAAAATTTATTTTCCTTATTCCTTAGGGGAGGGTAAGGAATACCCTCCTTCTCAGGGAGTTGGTATTCACCTCTGCAGTACCCACAAATGTAGGGATATCCAAATATATTGGAGTAGATGCCTCACTCACTTATCGTGACATGCTTCATCATCGGCACCTATCCACACCCTGGTAAGATGATACCACCAGGGCGGACTCAACCATAGATAAACTGAGAGTTCTTAGATAAAGTCAAGCTGGACATGCAGGGATCCAGAGGAATGGTTATTTAAAAATACCTCTAGGTATACCCAAAGATATTTCTTTATTATTAGGGTACCTGGGGTATGAGTAAAAACGTAAAGTCAGGGTTCTATTGAATGTAATCGTTCAATTATACCCTTGTTGCCAACATGTTTTGGCCCTCTCAAAGAGCCCGTTCGGGTATGGGGCCTTCGTCAGGGCTGAATTTGTGTATCCCTGCTCTCTCTCGTGCATGCACACCATCCACACTACCGAGGCCTAATGCTCTCACCTGTCTTGATCTTTTTCCAGAGGATTTTCTGTAAGACAGAAGGTCAATAAAGAAATAAACAAATGAGGTGACTACCAACCCAATGTTACATTCTGAATTTGTATTGGGGTATTCTTAATGATATGCGACCCCCTTCTTTACAATTTTTTGATACGTGATCCTTATACATCTCTACTAATACTGACTATATCCCTTCTTACCCGAGAAAAAGGGTGCTCCCCGGTGGGTTTTGGTGTTATTTAGAAGTTGATCTCATTATTTGTGAATGGTGCCCGATTTTTTTTTTTTTATTATTACTGTATGCATTCAAAATATAGCTCTATTTGTTCAGTTGATCTCCATTATTACTATATAACCAGCTGTGTGAATGCATTAGATCTAAACCACCGTATACAATTTGTGTAGTAAGGTCTAAACTTTTCTTCTTTCTTACCCTCTGCTTTTTAAATCCAAGGGTCATGCGGTTCATCCGGGTGGTGTCGTCTTATAGTCACACTCTTTAAAAACAATGTGTACGGGGTGTAAACACAACAGGTAGATAAACCAGTTTCTGCAAATCACCACGATGACCACTCACGCTGGGTATAAAAACGTAACACCACTGTTTACACCACGTATTTTCTCTTATTTGTTACAAGGATGATCTATACATCCATTTGAGTGATCCTCATTCATTCAGATACTCACTCTCATATCATTCCAACAGTTTTCCTTTATATGGCAGTAATGATCGTCATGTGTTTGTGCCAAAACGAAGGATGCCCTGGCCCACTCTGATGCCCATTGCTTGTGGTTACATTAACGTTGCGGTTCTTAGTTTACGTGGTGTTTCTGACACCCGATCTATTATGGGTGCCCTTGCCACTTCACTATCGTTGTCATGAAAAAGTATTTTCAGAGACCTCTTTTACCCAATACTCCTCTTAATAGATTGTATAGGGTTGCTTTTTTCGGGTCCTGCCGCACTCACTCCCATACTCGATTGAAAAGACCCTTTATGAATAATGAGGCTCGTTCCGGGTCACATTCAAATACTTATTTGACTTACTTCGTCACAGATCGAACACCGCCGGATTACCTTCATACTTCAAAATGCAGACCGGCACCGGGTGGCTTGCTCCGACCGGAGGTCTGTTTTTATTGGTTGTATCATTTCCGGGTTTCACGTCTGTGCTTCGACGTATAACACATAGTATTGCTAGGAACACTGGGAGATGGAGTCCCCTACTGGTTTTTTCAATATTTGTGACTATTTTTTACGCATTGTGAGACTAAAACAATTTGGATTTTTGCACCCGTGGAGTGGCCGTTCTCTGTGGCGTACCAGATCTCCTACAGTGGTGACAGTTGTAATGCATCTACATGTGGTCTGCACACTGCAGAAGTCACCGCCCACATTAACCTTCGTTTTCCTGAATGTATCCCGATGTATACATGCTATGGGGGTGTTCGTACTCTGCTTGTGAATAGTGGGTAGGTTTTTTGTGAGGTTCCTAAGTGTTGTCCAGGACTTTCATGCGTTTCAGCGAGATGTTGTCTACACCGACTGGAACATTAAAGCTTTCTATTCAATGCGGACACATATTACTGAGATAAATTACTGTGTTCAATAGAGTTGGTTCGTTGTGGACAGTTGTGTTTCGACACTAAAGATTTCTCTAGAACAAATGGCCCTCTACCTGTGGATCGGTTTATTTAAAGAGAACCCCTCCTGTGTCTGGGGTACGTGTGTGGAGTGCAGGACGTTCTTAAGCCGTTACATTCTTCTTTATTGCGCTGTTCCTGCTGGCCTATAGCCCTATTTAGACATATGGCACTCTAGGTTCTGTATTTATTGTAGAGCAGGCAACATAAATATCTGTTGTATCACCTGCCCCCATATGTGGGTCAGAGATATATATGTTTTGTTTTATTTTTTTATTTTTTTCCACTTTCTTTTGGGCCCCTATTGTCTACTATTCTCAGCTGTTATCGGTGGTAAAAGTGAGTGCTGTTCTAGGTCCGATTTCCCCAATTAATGAATGGGTTTCCACTGTTAAGGTTGTGAGCGAAGTCCAAGAAATTTCTTCATTTAGTCCTTCTGTGGTGCTGGAGAGGCGATATATCCATCTCTGTTCCAATTTCAGTAATTGTTTCTCATTTGCAGTGGTTGGTAATTTTTCAATCACTGTCCACGCAAAGTCTTTCTCCGTGTGTCCTGCCGTATGGAAATGTCGCATCAGTTTGGTGACTGTTTTTTCCCATCGGAATGTGCTTCTGTGTTCGTTTATACGTGTTCTGACTTTTTTTGTAGTCATGCCGACATACCTTAATATATATATTCTCACAAGGACAACCCCTTTTCCGCCCACGTGGACTGGGGTCAATGTACTTTATATACAAGACCATGTCCACCGTGGGAATCTATTTCAAAAGACGTGCTGGCAACCCTCTAGTATCAATCCGGGGAAGCCCACCATTCAATGTTCCTACTCAAAACCAAACAGGTGGTACCTACACACTCTGTTGTTGTATTATATGAACATGGATACAACCAATATTAGATCAATCTATGTACAGACTGACATAAGTTTTCTGTGGTAATATATCTATTTTCTTATATATTTTCATTCACCCATAGATTTTTTGATATACAGGTAATAAACAAAATAGATCACATAAGTGCAGATGACGCGGTGCTCAAGTGTGACAAACATATATCAAAAACTATACACATAAGAGACAATATATACAGATTCACTAGTTTGTGTATTTTACAAAGAGACCACATGTTTATATCCTATTACAGCATGTGCGGCATTCATTACTCAAAATAACCAGATGAAAACTTATGTCGACGTTTCAACCCCTATCAAATCTCGGGGTCTCTTCAGGACAATAGTCGTCTGACTTATTACCAGGGGAAATCCATCCACTACTCAGGAAACAGTAATGTCTGGGAATTCGTCTGAGTACCTAAACTCGAACTATCAGGTAATGTACTTGCATTCGGTCCACTGTCACCTCAAATCCTTGGGTCCCACACAGTCAGAACTCCGTTCAGCAGGTTCCACGTCCTTACTCAGTGGGAACCAGATGGCATAGTGGATTCCGGACAGCCACTACCCATTCATCTAAACAACACCGCGATGTGGACACTCCATCTGCGTGTCCTGCTGGTCTGAATCGTCTCTGTCGGACGTCACCGGACGAATTCCCAGACATGACTGTTTCCTGAGTAGTGGATGGATTTCCCCTGGTAATAAGTCAGATGACTATTGTCCTGAAGAGACCTCAAGATTTGATAGGGGTCGAAACGTCGACATAAGTTTTTATCTGGTTATTTTGAGCAATGAATGCCGCACATGCTGTAATAGGATATACACATGTAGTCTCTTTGTAAAATACACAAACCAGTGAATCTGTATATATTGTCTCTTATGTGTATAGTTTTTGATATATGTTTGTCACAATTGAGCACCGCGTCGTCTGCACTTATGTGATCTATTTTGTTTATTACCTGTATATCAAAAAATCTATGGGAAATGAAAATATATAAGAAAACAGATATATTACCACAGAAACCTTGTGTCAGTCTGTACATAGATTGATCTAATATTGGTTGTATCCATGTTCATATAATACAACAACAGACTGTGTAGGTACCACCTGTTTGGTTTTGAATAGGAACATTGAATGGTGGGCTTCTCCGGATTGATACTAGAGGGTTGCCAGCACGTCTTTTGAAAAAGAGTCCCACGGTGGACACTGTCTTGTATATGACGTATCTTAATAGACACTTGCATGTGATGATGCATACAACGTTGGTACTGTTGCAGTTTGCATTTTTCGAGAGTTTCCAGGGGGTCCGTAGGCCTAGATTTATTTCCTTTGCAGCCTTTGTTAGGGGGCAGATGTTGCAACTGCCACAGGGGTAGTGGCCTGTCACTTTGGGTAGGTGCCACAGAGCTTGTACCGTGCGTTCCCCGGTGCTGATCTTTATCCGGCGAGTGTGTACTAGGAGGTCTCTGAGTGCTTTTCCCCTCTTAAAGGCGAAACTAGATTTACCCGCCCCAGCAGGTTTGAAGCGTTCAGAGTTCCGGAGTGTGCCCCGTCCGTGGGCACTCGCAGCGGCTGCAGCTAAATCCAGGTAAGTTGGCCGCATGCACACCTGGCTGGTGCAGGATCTCTCACTTGCAGTTGTGATCCTGTAGCAACTGGAGGCTTCCTGTGGCTCCTCCTGTAGTGTAAGTGTCCATTCAGCTCCTGATGAGGGGTGGCTACGACGACCCTGTCCTGGGTGCCTCACCTGGGTGACAGTGCTTCCACGGCGTCCTCACTTCACCAGTTGGGCAGAACAAGTCACAGTCCTTGGTGCTCTCAGTGACCCCCCCTCTGGCATACGCATGATCCGTGTTTGTCTATGACAACAAAAATCAGCATTAGGGATCCAGACGTCAGTACAGTTGAACACTCTAGGCATGGGTGCCCATCTATTACCATGTAGGGCACATTTCCACCCCAACAGGATATCTGATGAGTTTCAGTTGTGTAGTGTAGATTGGTCTCCTCCAAGTGTTCAGTCAACCCAATGCAAGAGTCATATAATCGAAAGACATTCATGTAGATAAATTGTTTCTTTAACTATTCAGTGGTCTTAGAAAAATGAAGAATGGACAGATATGTTTGCACATTGATGAAACTGTTGTCTGTGCCTCACATTTTGAGGACTCCTTTTCAAAATTAATAAGCAGGTGTAATAAGAGATCAACAACTTCTTGGGAGAGGGCATTTTTGACCAGATAGAGGGGCCCGCCCTTTGGGTATTCCCCATTGTCCCAGTGCCTAAAACTCAATCAGGAGAAAACATCCACTTCTGCATGATCATGCGCAAGCCGAATCAAGCCATACAGAGACAGAAGCATCTTGCCCTAAGCATTAAGGACATGATTCATCAGATGAAGGGCAGGAAATTCCTCCCTAAACTTGACCTTAATAAAAGCTATTATCATCTTGAACTGGAAAAAGCATCCACCCATTTGCTGTTTTGGACCTTTCAGATGCAAGAACCTCAGTTTTAGTGTTTCTGAGGCAGCAGGTGCCTTGGAAGAGCATTTAAGATGCATTATTTAAGTTATCCTTAACTGTTGAAACTAAACCTGATACACTTCGTTGCATATGCCAGTTGAGGCTTGACACACCACAAGAAGGCCTACTCTCAACCTGAGAGTGAAAGTTTGACAGTGGTATGAGACTGCGAACATTTCCACCTCTTAATGTATGGCACCTCTTTCACACTTATCACTGATCACCAAGTATTGGTATCAGCCTCTGGAGATTCCGGCCGGTTGTGGAGATTCCGGCCGGTGGCGGACATTCCGCCACCAGCCGGAATCTCCACAACCGGCCGGAATCTCCACCATCGGGCCGGAATCTCCACCTCCGGGCCGGAATCTCCACCTCCGGGCCGGAATCTCCACCACCCGGCCGGAATCTCCGGCCCGAGTGCGGACATAAAGTTAGTATGAGTAAGTGCATTCTGTGAATACCAAAATGAGTAAGTGCATTCTGTGAATACCAAAATGAGTAAGTGCATTCTGTGAATACCAAAATGAGTAAGTGTATTCTGTGAATACCAAAAAGTACTAACTTTACGTTTTTGACGTAAGTTAGTTCTGTGAATCAGGCCCTTCCTATTTCTTGCTGGTTACCTGAGCCACCAAATCTTCCATTGCTGATGATGGAGTGAGGTTTGTAAATTACATCCTCATGAAATTAAGTAACCCCATAATAATGTATTGACTGCATGAACTAATCAACTCCAGATACACCCATCTACACAGGGGGCAAACGCATTCTATATAATATACTAAACCATGTTGGCATGAGTACGTATTAATTGTTTGCGCATTGAAAAACCGTACTACTACATGTTTATGCTGTGTTGTACATTGCACATTTTGCATGTTGTGCACAAATAACGAAAAGGTTGCTTTAAACTAATAGCTTTCGCTAGGATTTATTTAACACATGGCATTAGTATGGTGGGAGGTAAACATAATGGGTTTATTTTCATGAATTAATATTCTTTTGTGTTTGTTTATTTTAGTACGGGATTGGGCCTGCATGAAAATGGCCTCTCATTGAAACCAGCATGTGGCTGGCCTAGTCGGTGTGGAGTGCGCATGTGTCAAAATGAGTTGCCTGCTCGCAGACTACAGAGTGTACCCGATGATGCAATCCGTGTGAAGGCCATGTTGACCTGTGTCTTATTGTTTATGTGCCAAGATGTGACAGCGACTGTGGGAACAGCCATCACTATGTGCAATTCGAATGTGAAGACGGATGTTGATATTAACAATGTAGCCGAATGTATAAATATGAATACTAGTAGTATATGAATGAATTTGTCTTAATCCTTCCTTTGTTAGAACCGGTATAGGATGGGTTTGTGGGGAGAACTGGATGAGGCGACCCTAGTATGATTTACGACAACCAATCACAGTCCGAGTTTTTACTGATACTGCAACATTGTAAGATAGCGTGCTGGAGAGAAGAGTATAATTGATATCCCAATAGGGGTGTGGCAAGGAGGTATGGCGAAGCAGTGCGGTCCGGTATAGCAGTGCAGTCTGATGTGACAGATCAGAGAGAAGATCCAAGACAGAGAGAGCAGACCAGCACAGAGACAGAGAATCTTTAGGTATGAGAACGTCACAGGAGTGCTTGGGAGGAGACTGCGACCGAGGAGGTAGATTAAGTGGGAGATAAATGTAATTGTTAGTATAGAAAACTTTGCTGCATCTGTCCTGTTATCTTTGTCCTCTGAGCCTATCTCTGGGGACCTCTTGCCACAACCTCGGCCAAGGAAGTGGTTTTCCTGATTCTTTGGTGGGTATTACCCTCCTTGATTGCTTTAATTTGCAAGTATATTTCTGCAAGTTTTATGCTGTTCCTTCTCTTCCCCATTCCTGATGCACGCTTTGATTTCGATGCAAATGATTCATTTTGATTACATTGCTTGATAATTTGTTCTCTTATATGCAATCTTGTGTATGCACTGATGATTAATTCAAAGAGCATTTAATAATATAAAACATTAACTGAAAAAGTGGCTTTGTGGTAATTTAGTTAAGTATTAAACTGTTTAGTTAATCATAGTCACCATCAACTCTTCAACTAATGGTCCATCGACCAAAGGAAGAAGAAAGTTGATATTACAAATAGATAGAATTATATAAAAAATGTTATTAATGTGAAGTGTATCATTGTACTTAATAAAACGGACAAAATAAACCCCCCAAATCCAGCGCCTGTTCTCAGGGATCATTTATGGGTAATGTGTGATGGGCCCCGTTGTTTGGTAAAGCAATTTCTGTGTGATGAGATTTCTCTTGGTCCCTGGTTTCAGAATTTAGGGGTTGTGCTGGATCAGTTTTTCTGGTAGCAGAATGATGGTTATTATTGATTAGTTTGGTGATTTATTGATTATTGATTACATGTTTAACATTCTATGTAAAGTGAGTCAGTGTTACGTTTCTATGTAGTTTTTTGGAACACAGGTACGGAAGGGTATCTGGGAAGCCGGCAGAGTAAAAGTTACCCTGAAATAAGGCAGAGGAAAAGTGTGAGAAGTGAAATCACACGGGAATAGGTACATTGTCTGTTTAGGTTATTTTAGGGACTATTGAGTGTGCATGTGATAGCGAAGGGTCCACCTGTGAAACTTTAGCCTTATCCCCAGAAGAGTAGTGAGACCTCCTTTTTAACAAAAGGGTCCTCTTATGAAATTTTGGCCTAATCCCTAAGGAAGTAACAGGTCCTCTCCTAGCTTGAGTGAAGGGAAGGATAGCGGAATTGTTATACTTGCCCGTATTGAAAGAAATGTTCTTGAGAGTGACAAGCTATCTCTCTATATAGTAAACAGACAGTGTGGTATTGTTTAAATGTTGTGACTAATAAGTTATTTTAAAGAAAACCGGACTTAGAAAAGTGCAGATAAATTTTGTAAAGGGAGGGTCAGCAGCAGGAGGAGAAGCTGATGTCACAGACAGCCGTGCTGGCATTGGTCAGTCTGTGAAGATAGAGCAAGCACCGATTGGTTAGTTGGTGTGAGCCGCGCTGGTATTGGACAAAATAGCGGAGAAGTAGAAAGCTCCGATTGGAAGAGTTAAGAGTGTGTCGCGCTGACATTGGTCAGGTGTTTAAGGAAGTAAAAGAGTTCAACTGGTTAATTATAGTGAATTGTGTTGATAAAGATTTGTATCGAGTGAAGGTGTTGAATAAGTAACGAAAATGTATTTCGAACCACCGCGACAGGAGAAATTGACTTTGTTTGGCAAAATTAAAAGATTCTTTAAAAAGGACAAACCAGTAATAACGAGAGAAGGAGTTCCTATCCCTCCACCAAAGACACCAGCGTCTTATATGATGTTAAAATATGGTTATCACACATGTATTTGGTTAGGATATACGAAGAATGATGGTACACTAGCTTTCCCAGAGCATGGTTCTTTTAATTTGGCAGTATTGCGTAATTTAAGAGATAAAATGATGGCATTAGATCCAAGACCTAGACCTACACAGTTTGAAGCACTAGTAGAATGAGAAGATGAAATGTATGAAAGAGAGAGACACAGAAGTGGTAGAGTTCATAGATTTATGTTTGGAAGATTTCATGATGAAAAACACGAAGATAGAATGAAGAGGTGGAGAAATGGAGAGATTACTGAAGGATTGTATCCAGTTTTAATGGTAGGAGAGACTGCAGGAAATAAGTGTAAGGAGAAGAAGAGACATTTAGAGCAATTTGGTTATGGATATAACCCGAATGAAACTGATGATGAGCTGCTGGATGACATATTAGTTAAACGACCACCACCTTATCAAGAGAATTCCGTGATGGTGACACCAAATGCACCGTCAATGGAAGCCCCGATGACACCTCAAACGACACCAGTTCCAACTGTAAGCGATGAAGAGCAGGAAGGAGAAGTAGAAGTTGCCATACAAACTAAAGAATTAGTTGAAAAATTAAAACAGATGAATATGAAAATAGATGCAATAACTGTGCCAGTAACTATAGGTCCAGCAATACCTGTATTTGAAAATAGACTTGTCCATGAACCTTCCTTAACTGTCCCATTACATTCTGCTATAACATCAGCTAGTAGTAGAATTAATGCTGTAAATGTCCAAAGTGAACAGCCCACTACAGTTACTAGATCTACACCTCCGACTAATTTAACGATTATTGGAACGCCTAGGGAAATAATGCAGTTACAGCCCAAAAGGATAGAGTTGGATGAGATTCCCAGAAGTGAGGTTTCAATAGGTCCAACCACTGAAGAATTAGATGATTGGGTGAAAGGGTTACAAAGGAGAAAAACACAACCACAGCCTATAGATGTATGTAAGTTAAAATTAGATCTGGAAGGAATGATAATTGGAACCATAAGTCCAGACAGGCTAAAGACTTATCAAGATGATGAATTGATGTATCTGTGTAAGAGTATTACTTGGAAAGCGAAAAATCTACATGAAAGGTTAGTGGAAGCTGCAGAGGAGTTGGGAATGGATATAGGAAGATCAAAGGTGTTGCAGAAGACACATAGAGTGGATTTTACTGAAAAGGATATAGAAAATATGAATACGTCTGGTAGGCGATTGCAGATAAAAGAGTTAATGGTTGTTTTAAGAAAACGGGGAGACGTTGAAAGATGGAAAGGTAGATGGATGAGGAAGAAAGAAGAATTAGCTGCTAAAGAAATACATTTGCATCCCGTAAGAGAAGTGGAAAATGTAGCTTTGGAATGTCCCATGAGAGAAGTTCCAGGAGGAGGTTATGTGCATGTTCCTTGGACTAGACAGGATATATTGTCTTTTACCAATGAGTTTCCTAGGTTGAGAGAAAAACCTGTGGAATGGTATAAACAAGTTGAGAGGTTTGTGAAAGTATCGAAAGTATTGTTAAAAGATCTAGATGGATTGTTTGGAATTGTTGTCCCTGCAGATTTATGGACTGAATGTAAGATTACAGTAGATTGGCCGAAAGACGAATATCCTAGAGATGCCAAAACA
Source organism: Calotriton arnoldi (assembly GCA_963921515.1). Classification (NCBI taxonomy): domain Eukaryota; kingdom Metazoa; phylum Chordata; class Amphibia; order Caudata; family Salamandridae; genus Calotriton; species Calotriton arnoldi. The sequence goes on from CAWUFW010001776.1 coordinate 1,297,047, forward strand.
GGAGCACCTTCTGATGAGGTGATGAAAAAATATCATCAAGTGATTACTTTCATGAAAAGCAAAATTTCCCCTAAGGAAACGGATTGGGTAAAAATTGATAGAACAACCCAAGAGCCGAAAGAATCTGTACATGCCTATTACAAGAGGTTGTTACAAGTCTTTAAGCAGTATAGTGGTTTTGAGAATATTGGAGACAAAGATATGGGTCATTTTGTGTATAGGTTTGTGTATGGATTAAGACCTGAGATTAGTCAGATGATACAACAGCATATTGTAGTGTAGCTCCTATTTCCCTAATAGGCTCTGCGCATTGGAATAATATCCCCTATAGGTTTGACATAGGTCTAAGGTCAGTATGTCCCTATCGAGTATATTAAACTTAATTACTTGTGCCAGCTAGCTCAGAGGCCACTAGAAACTCCTTGACAAACAAGAAGGGAGTAGTTTCTGGCAGCCGCAAAACATGACCACTTTGTTTCCCTTTAGAATCAGAACGTTTCCCAGAGTCGTGGAAACAATAGATAACTATTTCACTCAGCTCAATCGTGCATGCTTAGTTTTCCTCAAAGTTACACAGAAAGAAATAGACGGGCGTTTCAATAAAAGATTTATTGAACAGTCTTGTTTCTCGTGTAAGTAAAATGTGCTGTTACGATCACAAGACAGTATGCAAGAAAAATAATGTACAGCGTAAGCAGTAGAAATAAATAATACTGCGATAGCATTATCTTTTAGCAGATATCATTCACATAAATAACACAGACTAAAAAATGCGAGTACTCATACGATGCGTTGCTAAGCTAGTTCTACCCCAATGTGCCTAACCTAACCTAGGTGTAGGGAGAGGTATGAAGTAGGTGAAGTATTCCTTACTATGGTATACTAAGAGTATGTTAAGTCTAGTATGCCAAGAGTCCCTCTAGGTTCTAGTCAGCTCCATACCTTTAGAATGAGAGAGGTGGGAATCTCTTTGCCAGACTCGAACTCCAACACCCCGCAAGGGAAGTTAGATCACTGGAAGCTGGACTCTCTGCGTGCAGGGATGACAGCGTCTTCTCAGTGCGTCAGGCCGGGAAACGGGCTCCTCTGAAGTCGAGGTCTCCTCTAGTTTACAAGGGCTAGGGAAGGTATATTTATACCTGAGAGGTACCTCACAATGTTAGCATTGACGTGAATCGGTCAGCGGAAGACGTCATGAATGAACCCCTAAGGTATAATGGTTCATGCATAATAGATGAGTCCTTGAAGAAATCAATAGTCCTGTGCTAGGGAAACTCCCGAAGCCTAAGGGTCTGTTCTTCAAGAACTCGTTGTGACGTTAGGGTGGACGGATGTCGGAGACCATGCCTGTATTTGGAGTGCACGGTTTAATGCCTAAATAAGGACTGGGATTTTATGCCTATATAAGGGCAGGGCGAATTGTGCCTATATAAGGACATGATACAGGAAAGCCCGTGTATGGACACCCTAAGAGGAATACAACACCCACTCCACTTTCGTGTGTACGATAATACTAAAATGCTAAACATTTAAAATGCTAAACATTAAATGGAGTACCGCATATTGCTAAAATATTTCTTAAAACCGTTTAAAAAGGCATTTAAAAAACCCATTAGAATGCAAAAGGTACTGTACATTTGAAGCATTGCTTTTCATTTCAGGCATATTTTCAAAGTAAAATGCAATTCGAATGAAATAAGCAGTAATATTTACATGTGACAAAAAAATGACCGATAAGTTGTCCAAAATCAAAAGTCATTTCATGTCATGGAAATTAATGAACTTTTTTAGACTAACACGATGATAAAAGTGTCTGAGGAAGTACCGCGAAGTCTGTACTATAAGGCTAGTTCTACTTTAAGCAGATTGAAGTGCCATTTTAGTTCGAAAAATGGGAAAAAGTTCAATTTTGGGAAGAGTTCCAAGTTTTTGAAGTATCAAGGCCAAATTGTTACTGCATCTCTGGAACACTGTGGGCTGAATCAGAGTCAGTTTACGGGTCTGGTGTAAACAGGAGATCATCTATTTCTGTAAACAAAACATCGTCCACTGAAGTTGGTGTCAGTTGGAACACCTCGTGTAGTAGATTAATTGCACAGAGATGTGAAGCATCGCTTTCAGCATAGGTTGCCGCAGCAATGTTCGCGTCCGTTGTTACCTGTGTGCCTGTAGATCTTTCTCGTACCTCAGCAGCAGCCGGAAGCGTCTGTGAGATCTCAATGAATGCTGACATCAGGATAGGCAGCCTCTGGGAAAAACACAGAGCATGGGCCGTTATCGGGACCAGCAGAGTATCGACATCCGTTGGCGTTGCTGATGGAAATGTTAGACAGGTGTCCAACACGCATTCTTCACCGCATAGCAGGCATCGTAGTACAGGTAATATGCAATCTTGCCAGATTGGTCTGAATGACAGGAACCACGTGGTATTAAGGTCCAGTAGACGAGTCATGCCCAAAAGCTGTACTATTCGCTCACGGCACTTTCGTTCAAGGAGAGCTTTCTCCATTTCGCTCGTAGTGATGTCTGCGAATAGGCTGGCCATAGCATAATAGCAGAAAGAGAAATAGAATTCCGGCAACAAGTGCGAGAGGTAATGGTATGCCACCAAACACCGAATGTGCAAAGTTCGGGATGATTCCGAGTATTGCCTGGAAAGGTGCTAACAGACCGGAACAGATGCTCTTTAAATACATGTACAATTCCGCTTGTATCAGACATGTTAAAGATACGTCCTATCATTTCCACGAAATATATAGGGCAGTTTGTACGTATTAAAGTCTGTATCTCAGCCAAAGTCCTTGCTACTTGTAAATCATAGGTTTCTTTGGCCGAGGTCAAAGGCACTGTTTGCTGTAAAAGCATGGCTTTCATTCTGCTTAAAGTATCAAATCTTATAAAAGAGACGTTCAGCGAAGGCCACAAAGGCGACTCCCTGACTGTCTATTGGGGCAAACAATACTTGCATACAGCAAGTGACCCTGGAGTTGACCGTTACTAGATATGGGATGCCTGGCAACATGCCGCAGCAACTCTGATCATTCAACATGAGGTAACTCCCATTAGAAAGTTGTCCAAACGTTGGATTAATCACAGCAGCTGGTGTACCCTGCTGATGGCAAGACAAATTTGCCACAGAACCATTGCAAGCCCCGTGTAAAGAAATGTCCTGACATATAAGTGAACCGCTCAGTGCACTTTTACAGTGTGTACCGCTCAAAAACACTTTACGATCCCCACTCCAACATCTATATGTATACGGTAAATTCCAAGATGTCTTAATGTATTCCTTACTCAACCTTTCATATTTGCCTGCTTGCATTTGTTTGAGGCAATACTGAAACTGAAAAGTAGTCACAGGTAGCGTGATTTTGCCATGAATGAGCCATTCTGTAGCTGGTTTTTCTGCCACTGCGAATGGTAACTTTTCCAGTTTTTCAATGCTCAGCACTGTATACTTTGCTCCTCTTTGTGCCAGTTCGATCTGTTTATCAGTTAGATTGTATTCTGCAAATAGAGCTGACGTGTTGATGAAACGCCAAGGCACATAGCCCGCACGCAAAGATTGCAGCGTCCAGCTTAATAACACAATAGAACGTAATTGAGATTGGCCTTGCTGTAACATCGCCAAATCTTGTTCTAGTATGTCGATAGCAGAGGATACAATGCTGTCCAATGAATATATTCTGGAGGACAAAGTTGTTAACCCATTGTCGACCACAGAGAGAGTTTTCTCTAAATTAATGCGATCTAGTTCACGTATTCGTTCTGCGGCCTCCATCTGTGACACTCTCCATGCTTCATTATAGGCAGCATAAATGCCGGCATATATGAAACATTTTTGACGCGGTTTTCTTGGTCCAAGCAAGAATTCCCTAAGGTCTGCGTCTTCTTTAAGTAAGGATAAGTGTTGTTTCACATCCTGTAGTGTAGATTTCTGCAGCCAATCGAGGCATAATTTCCCTACACTGTATGTTGTTACTACCCCCGGATGCTATCTTTGGACGTATCTTGGGTCTGGCCTATGAATAGTAAATCCCTGAGTTTTATTCAGGAATCTTTCCTGACAGTTGTTCGTGTCTGTGGGCCAGATCAACCATTTTCTCCAATCAGAATTAGATCTGTTGAGTTGTAGTATTTGGTCAACTTTCACCGCTGCTTGTGTATTGTTATCACTTGCAGGTGTTGGTACAGAAGGTGTTTTCATATCTTTGATCTTGGCTAGTCCAAGACAAGATGTTTGTTGGACAGTTTCATTCAAAAACATTATTTGTTCAGGGATGATGCAGGCTCTAAATAAAGCTTCTATCCCCTGCACTTGCCAATCTTTAGTACCCCAGACAGTTTTTGTGTCTATTGTGTCTTTCCATAAGTCGAAACCCTGTCTAGACAGTTGGGCAATAAAAAATGCAGAGTAAATCTGTTTCGTATTTGTTAACATAATTTTCAGTCCTGTTTTGTTTACATTTTTGTAGTAAAACGTTTCTGGATCAGAGGTATTGTAACCTGAAAAATATGGAAACTTGTTGGCAAATGTTTTTGAACTACCTTGTGGTGGTGTAGGACAATGCTCCCATTGGTTAAACATAAACACATTTCTAGGATATGCAGATTTATGCAAATAATGATGACCATAGTGGTTATAGCAATACAGCTCTTCATAGTCTGATGAACCCTCTAAATATTCATTTTTAGAAAATGCAGCAGATTTTTCTAAGTCAAACATTATGTCATTAACAGTCTCAAAGTCCCAATCATCAGAATAGGTACTGGACGAAATTAGATCACTTAGTGAAATTTTAAACAAATGTGGAATGTTCAATTGTTCCGTCGGGCCGAAGATATCAAAATCTGTTTTGTCCCACACTATACCATCCTGTATAGGAACAGCTGTGATGTTCACTGATGACAAGTCTCTTGCTTCACGATGGGAAGATTTATGAGGTCTCAAAAGTACGTTCACGTCTTTTCCCTCAGTATTCACATGGATGTATCTGCTACTTATAAGCACGCTCACAGTTGTAACCAAAGCTAGCCAAAGCAGGAAAACAAAAAGTCCAGATATAATCCAGAGTTCAATCCATGGAGAAACCAAATAAGTCTTTTTCAAAAAGTGAAGAAAGTCTTGTACTTGCTGCTTGAATTTCAATGATGCTGGCGTCGTTTCAGGTTCACTCGGATCTTCTGAGAACGTATCAAAGTTAATGAAATAGCCAGAAGCAGTTCTGTCAATTGTTGGAATTGCATCAGGATTTGTAGAAATCGCTGGAACCAGTTGATCACTTGCTACATTGGTGTAGACAGGTGTATTTGGATGAACTGTTACTTGATTTTCAAGAGGGATGAGTTCCATTGCATTGTTGCCTAGTCCTTCATCTGTTACAGCTGAATTCTCGATGGTTATCAGTCTTTCAGTCTGAACCTCTTGGATAGTAGCGAGAGGAGTGCGTCTGCTACTAGGTCGGAGTCCACGAGGCCTACTATTTAGTATTGGCCACATACTGTGGTTTGATGAGGTCGATGGACACAAATCTTTTCTCCTTTCTTCCAGCAAGGGGCGGCAGAAGTACTGTTCTTGTTCCTTGAACTGCTAGGACAGGTACTGGTTGTCTGTAAGAAGGTCCAAATTCCTTCTTGTCCGCAATCTTTTCTCTGACTCCCAACTTTTGGAATCCAGACAGGCCTTGCTGGGTCCGCCGTTTTTTCCCCAGTGGTGGTTGGCTGTAGGGATACGTTGCTTTGTTTCGTTCTTAACTCATTCAGTTCCTGTAAAACAGCCAAACGATCTTTGATATCAAATGTTTTATTTTCCACCACTGTGCCTACGTCATCGAGATCTGGTACCCACATTCTTGTCCCAAATAGGACCTCATATGGAGTGACCCCCCCTAGAGAACTTCTTGGCAGGTTATTCAATGAGCATTGGACCCCATAAAGATGTTTGACCCACCCATCACCCGAACCTAATACCCTAGCTGTTATAGACTGCTTTATGTCCCGGTTTTTCCTTTCCACAACCGAATTTCCTTCAGGATGGAATGGAGAGGAGTACCGCAATGCAACGCCCAGACTGGCCATGGCTTCTTTGTAAGCCCGAGAGCTAAACGCAGGGCCCTGGTCAGAATGTAGCGTGCCTATTGCGTATGTGCCGATAAAGACTCGCAAATCTTTTATAACAGTTCGAGCGTCAGCCGAGCGCTGAGGCCATATCCATAGGAACCTAAATTCAGTATTTGTGGGATTGCATTTGTCCAGAAGGACGCATGCGCGTAGATAGTCTAATGCTGTCTAACAGTGGTGTCTGTACTGGGCAGCTACCTTCGTAGCATGGTGTCTGGTGGCGTTCTCGCTGTAGTTTACAGTGTAAGCAGTTATTGATGAATATGTGAATTTCTGTATTCATTCCAAGCCACCAGTACATCTCCTTTAACGTCAAAATTGTTTTAGAGATCCCTTGATGTGACAGACCCTCCCCCAAATGTGTTTCATAAATCAAGGCTTCTCTACGTTCCATGTTTGGGATTACCCTATCCCCCACTCCAGGGATTCGAGCAAAGGGAACGCTGTTCGCATCAATTACATAAGAGTACTTGAGTGGAAACTTTTTTGGTAACGCTGCACCACTGCCTTTGCTTGTAGCATAGACAGCCAACATTATCTCACTGTCTAGTTTTGTTTTTGAAGGAGTCATCGCTGCTACGGAAGCCGTTTGAACAGCCCCCTTTGCGGCTTCATCAGCCAATGAATTCCCTGCAACGTGAACGCCATCACGTTGATGACTCACGTGTGCCTTTGGTAGTTCGTTTTTCAACTGAACTACTTGTTCCCAAAGCATTTTGTGCTTTATTGTGCCACCTTTCGCATCTTTGGAACCATTTTCAAGCCAGTTTTGTATATAGTCATTATACGACTGAACACAGTAAAAGGAATCGCACACTATCAGTGTGGGGAATTCTTGATCTGTACTTTCAAGTGCCAGTTTGAATGCTTGTAGTTCAGCTCGCTGAGCTGTACAATCTCCTAGAGACTGTGTTTTTGTGACCATAGGTCTGAAGATGCCATCTCGCATGCGACCTTTAACGATTGCACACGCTGCACTGTAAGCTTGCTTACTCCCTGTTGCGGGTTGTGCGGATCCGTCAGTGTAAATTATGAATTCGTACTGATCGAGAGGCAGAATTTCAGTGGGCAGAGGACATTCTTGTTCATATTGCAGGAATGCTTGTGTTTTTAAATCAGGATCAAAAACATATTCAACATCTGTTGCAGCAAGAGAATTAACCCATTGTATCCATCTTGGATGTAATGCTTTAGCATTTGGAATGCTTGCTTTTGTGACCGCTTCTAAAGCCGGTACTGGGGTTACGACAATAATGCGTTTCCCTTGGGCTAAGGCTCTTTCTTTTGCTACAACGGTTTGAACTGCTGTCAGAATTTTTTTCAGTTGAAGTGAAGCGCATTTCCGCTTGTGTATACAAATGAGATTTGTATGCAATTGGTATTTTTTCCCCCTCGTTAAATGTTAAGTAGGTGAATCCGCATTGACCCGGGATTATTCGGATCTCCAGGTTGCGTTGACTTACGCGTGTTTGTAAGTGATTTGTTGCTAATATGTTAGCCTGGAGTGAACGCAAGATTTCTGTGTGTTCGTTTCTCCAATTTTTGATTGAAAAATCAGGTTTGATTAATGCGTAGAGAGGTTTAACCCTTTCTGCGTAATTTAGAATGTATGTTCTTCCAAAGTTTAGGAAACCCAGGATGGATTGTAAGTTTTTTTAGCGTTTTTGGAGGTTGGAGCAGCGCACATTTCTCTAGAAAGTTAGTTGCCAAGCTCTTGCCTTCACTTGAAAGCTCATATCATAGAAATAGGACATTGAGATGGGCAATTCGGGACTTTTTAAAGTTGAACTTGTAGCCCTCAGAGGCGAAGCCCAGTATAATGGTGCTCACCCTGTTCAAGTGTTTGTCCAGGTCATCGTCCGTCAGATAGATGTCATCGACATAGGACAATGCCTCATTGTCATAAATTTGTAGTAACTCCGTTACCCTCGCTGAGAATAAACCTGGGCTGTTCTTGAACCCTTGTGGGAGTCGACAAAAGTGACGCTGGGTCCCCATTATGGAGAATGCTGTTAAGTACCTGCTTTCAGGTGCTATGTTTTGACAAAAGAAACCATTTGAGAAACAAAGGATTGTTCATTGAGGAGGTGCATGTTTCAATCACCCCTTGGTATTCAAGTTGATCTAAGATCTCCCTGACCTGTTTTTTAGCTTCTTGCTTTATTGGATACTACCTTTGTGCAGTTGGTTCATGTTTCAGATGTATTTTATGGTGAGGTGAGTCCTCATCCCATCCTACATGATTTTTATATAATGCTGGGGCCTGGGCTACTGCCCATTTCCTGGCATATGTATATTTTAGATGAATTGGAATATGGTTGGAGAAGGCAGGCATAATAATGTCCTCGCCATGTGGGCACTCCCTGACAAATTGTGGTGGCCAGTCTTTTTCTGCTAGAAGTATGTCATAGCCCCTTGATAGTCTTTCCCAAAAAAGTGCTTTCACCTGTCTAGGTTTGTCTCCCTCCATCCGGAGTGTTATTTCATATAACCTTTGTGGAGTACTAACCCTGGTGTCTACAGTCTCAACTGTAAGGTACTCATTCAAGTCCACTATCTCCAGAAGTTCCTTCAGGTTCTGGCGAACTATTGTGACTTCTGCTGCACTGTCCAGCATTGTCTGAGCCCATTCTCCGTTCTTGAGTTGTGTTCTCAGTATTCTCGGCATGTCTGATCTTCAGACCTGCTACTTTCTTTTGGAGAATTGAGGTTTTGTTTTGTTTTTTGGAGCGTGTTTTTCTCCTTTGGATTTCACGCGTTCTTCTCTATGTTCTGATCGTCCTCTTCTTTCGGAAATCCTTGACGAGATCTGAAAGGGACGAGAGGAACGTGTATCAGTATCTTGATACCTGTCAGGTTTTCTCAAATTATCCCTATTCCTGAGGTTATACCTCCTTTCAGAGGGCTCCTTTTGAGGAGACCTACCTCGGGATTGAGAACGTTTCTCGTTTGATTTTTGTTTAGTAGACTCCCACTTCTTTTTAGAAGATGTAGGAGTTTGTTTAATAGAGTCCTTCTCAGGACTTTCAGATAGTTTTGGTTTCACTGGTCTTCCACCCAAACTATCTCTGCCTAATTCTGCATAAGATTGTTCAATTATTCTGGGTAGTTCAGTTTGATGTTCTGTAACATCGAATTCCCTTAATTTTTGGCGGATCGCCACTGCTGCTGCCTCCCCTTTAATATTGGATAATATTATTGTTGAGACCTGGTCGAAATTTTTCAGTAATTTCATACCTAAATTTAGAGCAGGCTCTGCCCCATATTCATTTTGAATTTGTTTCAGGACATCTGGGATTACCGCAATTGACGGAATACCATGTGTTTTAGTATAGATGGCAGCAAAGACTGAGCCCCAAGTGGTACAGTCTTCTAGTTGTGGTGTGATCCCCATCGGTAAACTGATTGTTAGTATTCTGTGTTTCTCATACGGGCTAGTATTCGGAAATACTGCTTCGATTTGAGTAATTTTTTGAGCTATCCAGAATGGAATTTGCTCACGTTTTGTGGGCATTTTACCCATGACTGCGTAGAGAGTCTGTGGTGTAATTTTAAGTGTATTACCCTGTTGGGGAGTTGGATTTGGAAGTGTCAGTGGATGCTGGACTGTGAAAGTCCGCATGACATATTGGACCAATTGTCTGTAGATTTTTATTAACTCTGTGAGTTGAGTAAGTAATTCCTCGTCTGACATCTCTTCAATGTCAGGATGAGGTGTGTAGCCGGCTAGAATCGGCCATGTTGCTCCTGGTCTACCTAGTGGACCGAGCCTGGTAATGTTTTTGTGATGTTTTAGGGCGCCTTTAAACCAGAGCTGATGCTCTTGGTATGTTAATGGAATTTCTATATCCTCGAAAGGAATGTATTCCTCTGGTGGATCATCTTCTTTGTAGAAGTGAAACATGTGTGTTACTGGATTGGATTCAGGAAATATTACCCATGAATAGAATACCTCTGTCTGAAAGGATTCGTGTGCCTCTATCACGAAAACTGCTCTACCACCTCTTGGTGGTAGGCCGTGTTTTATGAGTTTTAGAGTGATGGCTCTTCTTAAGTTTGGATTGATGTTTATGACACCCTCCTCGGTTTCAATTAAACCTGTAATGTTAAAAACTGCTGCTTGGGCTGGATCAGCCGCAGCTCTACCGTTTCCGGTGGCTTCGTCCCCGTTTAAGGACATTTTGTTATTTTTGAAAAATGTAGAACAAGTTTCAAGGAAACAAAGATAAGGTGCACAATATTTTGGAACAGTGTATCCTTCAACGTTGAGCAAACCAAACAGCTAATATATAGGGTGTTTCCCTATGTAGCCGTGGTGGATACTTAACCCTGCCCACTCCAGACGTCTTTTGGAGTATATGGGTAGGGGTCTCTGAGAGAAAAAGCAAGGCTGAGTTACTCAGTATCTAGCGTTAAATTACCGCCTTACCAAACATTGGGCGCCATGTAGTGTAGCTCCTATTTCCCTAATAGGCTCTGCGCATTGGAATAATATCCCCTATAGGTTTGACATAGGACTAAGGTCAGTATGTTCCTATCGAGTATATTAAACTTAATTACTTGTGCCAGCTAGCTCAGAGGCCACTAGAAACTCCTTGACAAACAAGAAGGGAGTAGTTTCTGGCAGCCGCAAAACATGACCACTTTGTTTCCCTTTAGAATCAGAACGTGTCCCAGAGTCGTGGAAACAATAGATAACTATTTCACTCAGCTCAATCGTGCATGCTTAGTTTTCCTCAAAGTTACACAGAAAGAAATAGACGGGCGTTTCAATAAAAGATTTATTGAACAGTCTTGTTTCTCGTGTAAGTAAAATGTGCTGTTACGATCACAAGACAGTATGCAAGATAAATAATGTACAGCGTAAGCAGTAGAAATAAATAATACTGCGATAGCATTATCTTTTAGCAGATATTCATTCACATAAATAACACAGACTAAAAAATGCGAGTACTCATACGATGCGTTGCTAAGCTAGTTCTACCCCAATGTGCCTAACCTAACCTAGGTGTAGGGAGAGGTATGAAGTAGGTGAAGTATTCCTTACTATGGTATACTAAGAGTATGTTATGTCTAGTATGCCTAGTATGCCAAGAGTCCCTCTAGGTTCTAGTCAGCTCCATACCTTTAGAATGAGAGAGGTGGGAATCTCTTTGCCAGACTCGAACTCCAACACCCTGCAAGGGAAGTTAGATCACTGGAAGCTGGACTCTCTGCGTGCAGGGATGACAGCGTCTTCTCAGTGCGTCAGGCCGGGAAACGGGCTCCTCTGAAGTCGAGGTCTCCTCTAGTTTACAAGGGCTAGGGAAGGTATATTTATACCTGAGAGGTACCTCACAATGTTAGCATTGACGTGAATCGGTCAGCAGAAGACGTCATGAATGAACCCCTAAGGTATAATGGTTCATGCATAATAGATGAGTCCTTGAAGAAATCAATAGTCCTGTGCTAGGGAAACTCCCGAAGCCTAAGGGTCTGTTCTTCAAGAACTCGTTGTGACATTAGGGTGGACGGATGTCGGAGACCATGCCTGTATTTGGAGTGCACGGTTTAATGCCTAAATAAGGACTGGGATTTTATGCCTATATAAGGGCAGGGCGAATTGTGCCTATATAAGGACATGATACAGGAAAGCCCGTGTATGGACACCCTAAGAGGAATACAACAATATGTTGTGCTGGCAAGCCAAAACGATTGACGAGATCTTGAGGTATGCGAAGTATTGCAGCGACGACATTGAGTCTCGCCATCGCAAATTAAAAGAAAAGATGACGTGGGCACAAGTAAAGGTAGCGGAGCAGCAAGAAACTCAGTTGAATTCTCAGGCTATAAACCAAATGGGAGGAGTTAGTCAGAATGTTCAGAAATCTACTGGAGGTAGAAGTAGAGGACAAATGAGCAGAGAAGAGGCGAAAAAGAAATTTCCTTGTCATGGGTGCGGAAAGTATGGACACTGGAAGAATGAGTGTAGATCAGTACAGAGGACTAATGGAGGAAATAAATTTTTAACCCCACAGGTGCAGAGTGAGATAGTTGTGCAGCAGACACCACAACAGCAGGTAGTCACTACCCAATATCAGGTCCCTCAACCATCGTTACCACATAGTGAAAATGCTGAAAGATACAGTGCGGATACAGGGTTTCACGGAGGAGACCAGGTTGGTAAAAATACTAACACAAATGTGATTCCCCAATTTTGGATGCAATGTGATGGAAGTGAAGCTGAATCGAGTCAATGACGGTGCCTGAGGGGGGAGGAAGAGTGAGTGCTTGGCGCTACTCTAGAGGTAGATCAGTCAGGTCCATTTGTTGATGGAAAAGTGGAAGGTAATGATATCACCTTTCTTGTGGACACTGGTGCTACCCGTTCTACTGTGAGAGCAGCAGAAATTCCAAACCTACCCCTCTCGGGAGAAACTATCCAAGTAGTAGGAGTCTCAAATAAACAGATAAATACTCCAGTTACTAAACCCATTGAAGTACATATTGGTCCCTTTAAAGACATGCATCGGTTTGTAGTGTGTGACTCGAGTCCAGTGAATTTGTTAGGAAGGAATTTGCTGTGCAAGATGAATTGCACAATTTACTGCACACCGGATGGTATTGCATTTCAGACACCTGATGAGGATGTCGCGTTTAAAATGAACAGAAGTGAATGAGTTATATTCGCTTCCTACAGACAAAAGTGTGCCTGAAGAATTAATGAAGGTAGTGAATTCGGAAGTATCGGATTTCACAGGACAGGAGATTGGGTTGATGAAGAAAGTGGATCCGATTAGAATTACAGTAAAGGATGGTGTTGACTATCCAAATACACCACTATATAAAATGAAACCAGAAGTAATAGCAGGAATAACTCCTGTAATTGATCAAATGATTGAACAAGGAATTGTAAAAGAATTAATGAGTAGTCCTTGTAATTCACCTATTATGGGATTGAAAAAGCCAAATGGAACTTATAGAATAGTACAAGATTTGAGAAAGGTAAACAAAATTGTTGTGCCTTGTTGTCCAGTTGTGCCAAACCCAGCAGCGATTCTATACCAAATCCCACATGATGCGGAATGGTATACAGTGATTGATTTGTGTCATGCATTCTTTTCGATTCCCCTGCATCCAGATAGCCAGTACTTGTTCGCATTTTGGTTTGGGGATCGTGTTTTGGCATGGTGCCGAGTTCCTCAAGGCTATACTGAGAGTCCTTCAATTTTTAATCAGATATTGAAAAAGTGTTTGGAGGATTTGAGAATGTCTGAAGAGTCTGTTTTGGTTCAGTATATTGATGACCTACTGGTGGCATCAAAGACTCGAGAAGCCTGTGTTGCAGATACAGTTGCTTTACTGACCCATTTGGCAGAGGGTGGACATAAGGTGTCCCCTGCAAAATTACAATTCTGCCAACAAGAAGTCCAATACTTAGGTCATAAGATTGAGAAGGGAGTCAGAAAAGTAACGTCAGAGAGTATTCGAGTGATCAGGGATATGAAGCCTCCAACGACACAGAGGGAAGTGCGAATGTTTTTGGGAGTGGTTGGATATTGCAGACAGTGGATCAGTGGATTTTCCCTGATGGCAAAACCTCTACAGAGGTTAACAAGGAATGATGTGAAAGATCCAGTTAAACTGGATGAAGAAAGTATGGATGCTGTTGTTAAACTGAAAGATAGTTTGTGTAAGGCTCCGGCATTGGGAATGCCTGATTAGTCAAAGGATTTTGCATTATATTGAAGTGAGAGAGATGGATGTGCACTTGCAGTTTTAACTCAAAGGCATGGAATGTCAAGACGACCTGTGGCATACTTTTCAGCAACTCTAGATTCAGTGGCTGCCGCATTGCCTGGATGTTTGAAAGCAGTAGCTGCTACTTGTGTGAGTTTGGAACAGAGTGAAGGGATCATAATGGGTCATCCTGTGAGAGTGTATGTGCCACATTCAGTTGAGATCCTTTTAACAAGAACACAGACTCAGCACCTCACCTATAGTCGGCTGACTAGGTATGAGAGAGTGATTCTGGGAGCAGAAAATGTGACCATAGTGAGATGTACAAATGTGAATCCTTCTACTCTATTGCCAGATGTATGGGATGAAGAAGTAAAGGATGAAGCTGAACATGATTGTTTGGATGTGACTGAATTTTGTACCAAGCCCCGTCCTGACATCAAGGACGTTCCTCTTGAGGAATCAGATCGTGTGATGTTTGTTGATGGTTCATGTTTGCGAACTGAAAAAGGTGTATTGAGTTCTGCTTATGCTGTTTGTACTGTAGCAGAAATCCTGGAAGCATCCTGTCTAAAAGGGGTAAAATCTGCACAAGTGGCTGAATTGATAGCTCTAATTCATGCCTGCAAATTGGGAAAACGTCAGAAAGTGACCATAATTACTGATAGTCAATATGGCTTTGGCATTGTGCATGATTTTGGAGAACTATGGATGCAGAGGGGATTCCTGACCTCTTCGGGGTCCCCCATCAGAAATAGTCAATTTGTAAAAGAATTGCTGAAAGCATTACAATTGCCAAAACGAATTGCAGTGGTCAAATGTGCCGCACATAAGTCAGGAGATGATTATGTGACTCAAGGCAACAGATTTGCTGACCAAGTAGCACAATATTGTGCAAAGAATGAGACTTCCATAAATCGGGGAAAAGCAAAAGAACATACGGTTTGTCAACTTATGTTTACTAACACTATTGAAACTTGGGATGAAGTGAGACAACTGCAGGAAGAGGCAAGTGATGAGGAAAGACAGGAATGGGAGAAAGCAGGATGTAGAAGTTGATGGAAGACCAGTCATGCCAGATAGTTTACTTTCTCATATGGCAAGGATGTACCATGGAGTGACACATGTTGGACGAGACGCCATGGTCAGATTATTCAAACAAACATGGTTTAATACTAGGTTCAGAACTATTGCAGAGAGTCTTTGTCAGAGATGCCTAACATGCCAACAGCAAAATCCAGGAAGAAAGACAATAGTTAGTCTGGGAACAATAGGGAGGGCAGGTGGTCCTTTTACCAGACTACAACTCAATTTTATCGAGTTACCTTCATGTGATAAGTTAAAATATGTGTTAGTGATTGTGTGTTTGTTTTCCCGATGGGTAGAAGCTTATCCCACAAGAAGGAATGATAGCCTGACAGTGGCAAAACTTTTGTTGAGAGAATACATTCCTAGATATGGTTTCCCAGTCACTATGGAAACAGATAGAGGGACACACTTCACTAGTGAATTGATCAAACTGATTTGTGAGGCCTTGAGCATTCAACCAAAACTTCATTGTGCCTATCGTCCAGAGGCTTCTGGAATAGTAGAACAGATAAAAGGCACAATCAAGAACAGGTTAGGTAAAGTGTGTAGATCCACAGCACTGAAATGGCCTGACGCTTTACCCCTAGTTTTGATGAGTCTCAGAAGCATTCCTGACAAAAAGACAGGATTGAGTCCGTACGAAATATTGATGGGAAGAGCAATGAGACAAGCATTTGTACCTGCGAACAAATTGATAAATATATCTGATGATCTCATCCTTGACTATTGCAAAGGATTGGCTGATGTGGTACGCACTGTGTTTCATCAGGTTGGAGCAGACGCGACCACAACACAGCAGACTCAAGCTCATGATCTAAGCCCTGGTGAGTGGGTTCACGTGAAAAGGCATAGAAGAAAAACTTGTTTAGAGCCCCGCTGGGAAGGGCCATATCAGGTTATATTGGTGACGACTACAGCAGTAAAGTGTGCTGGTTTAACAAATTGGATCCATGCCAGTCACACTCAGCGAGTCCCAAGTCCACTTGAACCACGAGTAGAGCGGCATCTGGAGATCTCAAGTACAAGCTCTGAATCAGAGGGTGAAGCACAAGAAATTGGTGAGGTTAGAGCAATAGAATCTGAAACTGGCCAACCTGAACCAAAAGACTCTGAAGAGCAGCTTGATGATGAATTGCTTAGCACAAGTCAAGTAAAGTGGGCGCCAGCTACTGAGACTGAAGAAACTGCTGTTGAACAAGAAGAAAGACAAATTTTAGGTGAAAAGGGAAAGTATAGAGAAGAAGTAGGTGAAAGAAATACCGAAGAAGAAGAAGAAGAAAAAGAAAGCAAACTTAGAGTAGGTACAAAGAAACGGAGGTACGAATTGAATAAAGAAGAAGAAGTAGTTCAACCAAAGAGAGCAAGGAAAGACGAGCAGTGGCCAAGTGGAGTTAAAAGACTGAAATATAGAGTAGTAAAAGGAAGACCAGAAAATAGGTTAGAACAAATAAGCGAAACTTCAGGTCAGTTAGAACAGGGAGAGTCAGATGACGAATCAGTGCTGCGACCAAAGGGAGTGAGAAAACCAAACAAAAAGTTCAGGTCACCTGATTGGATTTATATAGTGTTGGAAGAAATTGAGGAAGAAGATTTAAACCAAAGAAGAAACAGCACTGACAACGAACAAGAAGAGAAAAGTGATCTAAATCCGCCTTAAGAGACTGTAAACAAACTAAGGTGTCGCGTTATGAACTGAAAAGTTTCTCTGAAGATTCAGAAGACGTCCTGGAAATTGGATTAAGTTAAAATAAAAGAAGGGGTAAAGAAGAAAGCTTTTGAAGTGTGGGATCACACTACATTTTATTAATAATATTATGGCAGATACACAAGTAACTAGACCTAGATGTAGCCTTATGTGTAGATGTTATAAGGTTTGCTTATGTTTAGTGTGTATATTGATAGTATTCCGGATAATATTGACAATCGTAATACCTTTACATTTGATAAAAGAAGATACACCACGTCTTAGTAATTTAACAGGTCCAAGGATAGATACTGATATTAGACAAACACAAATTACTCACTTGAATCAAATAGATGCTAGTAGTTTACATCACAACAGATTAGTTACTAATTTTTCCTCAAATGTTTTTACTAAACTACTCTACGAATATGTAGAAACAATGGATGTGAGTGACTTCTATGTATGCATACAGTTGCCATTGTCTGTTTCTGAAGGTGTGACTTACCATCACCTTCCTTTGACATATGGTGTGACCTGTAGTGTTTTATCAAGTTTGTTGTATAGAACAGGTAAATTAGACTATTATTATTCCAATGTAGATACAATATTTTCTAAGGTTCCTGTAGTACCTGAATTGAATAAGATAGCACATGCAAATGTCATGGGAGATTTCTTCTTGACAACAAAATATTTAGGTATAGCTTATGCTAAGAAAAATAACTTAACATGTAGACTGGAAAGAGAAGAGAAAATATTTTTAGAGATGGTAGAGGAAAGAAGGGCTAAGTTTCAGAGTAAAGCTGTTGAAGAGAAATTGAAAACACCACCTTGAGTTTTCAGAGAAGGCAACTATGACAAAAGTGAGACTTATGCTGCAATGGCTTTGGATTGGTCACAGAAGGGAAAATTATGCTTACGTAGGGAGAAGACTAATTACAACCACTATTTCATCGGTTCCAGTGAATGTGAAGATACCTATAACATGATTGGGGTTGGGGATTAAAGGGAGGAACTGACCCTGTCTTGCCTGGTATATATTATGTCTGTGGGAGGAAAGCCTATTATCGATTGCCAGATAACTGGTATGGGATATGTTACCTTGGGATTGTCTTTCCAAAAGTCTATCATGTAGACAAAAATACAAATGGAATCGATGAAGTAAGGCAAGGACTAAACCGTGTAAAAAGAGAAAGTTTTTCAGAAATTGTAGGTGATATATTTGGAGCATTGATACCTGGAGTTGGAGTTACACTGAATGCATACAAAATTTGACAATTGTCCACAGTGGTTGATCGTTTATCAACAGATACCGCTGGAGGATTCTTATTGATTGACACCGAAATGATTGCCATGAGATCTATGGTTATGCAAAATCGACTTGCCCTTGATATATTGTTGGCAAAAGAGGGTGGAGTCTGTGGAATGCTAAAAGTTCAACATTGTTGCACTTACATTCCAGATAAAAGTAAGAATTTGGAAGGATACATTCAGAATATCACTAAATTGCATAAGGAAGTAACTCAACTAGAGATTGATGGTGTTTGGGAGAGACTAAGTAAACGTTTCTCTACTATAAGCAATTGGTTTTCTTCTATAGGTAGTTCCTTAGTTGCAAAAATAATAGTACCAATAGCTTTTGTAGTCATCATGGTACTCATGATACGAATGACCTATGTTTGCGTGAAGAAGAGTCGCAAAGAAAAGAAAGAAAGGAAATTGAGTAAAGAACATAAAGAAAGGGAAAGAGAGATAGAGGAAATAGAGATGGAAGGGTTTAAAGAAAAATTGTATGAAAAATTTAAAGAGCAAGGGTCAAAAGACAAAATAACAACTATATAACTTGAAAAACCGTATGTTTTGTGATTTTATGATGGTAAAAAACCATCAAAGGGGGGATTGATGGAGTGAGGTTTGTAAATTACATCCTCCCGAAATTAAGTAACCCCATAATAATGTATTGACTGCATGAACTAATCAACTCCAGATACACCCATCTACACAGGGTGCAAACATATTTTATATAATATACTAAACCATGTTGGCATGAGTACGTATTAATTGTTTGCGCATTGAAAAACCATACTACTGCATGTTTATGCTGTGTTGTACATTGCACATTTTGCATGTTGTGCACAAATAACGAAAAGGTTGCTCTAAACTAATAGCTTTCGCTAGGATTTATTTAACACATGGCATTAGTATGGTGGGAGGTAAACATAATGGGTTTATTTTCATGAATTAATATTCTTTTGTGTTTGTTTATTTTAGTACGGGATTGGGCCTGCATGAAAATGGCCTCTCGTTGAAACCAGCATGTGGCTGGCCTAGTCGGTGTGGAGTGCGCATGTGCCAAAATGAGTTGCCTGCTCGCAGACTACAGAGTGTACCCGATGATGCAATCCGTGTGAAGGCCATGTTGACCTGTGTCTTATTGTTTATGTGCCAAGATGTGACAGCGACTGTGTGAACAGCCATCACTACGTGCAATTCGAATGTGAAGACGGATGTTGATATTAACAATGTAGCCGAATGTATAAATATGAATACTAGTAGTATATGAAATGAATTTGTCTTAATCCTTCCTTTGTTAGAACCGGTATAGGATGGATTTGTGGGGAGAACTGGATGAGGCGACCCTAGTATGATTTACGACAACCAATCACAATCCGAGTTTTTACTGATACTGCAACATTGTAAGATAGCGTGCTGGAGAGAAGAGTATAATTGATATCCCAATAGAGGTGTGGCAAGGCAGTATGGCGAAGCAGTGCGGTCCGGTATAGCAGTGCAGTTTGATGTGACAGATCAGAGAGAAGATCCAAGACAGAGAGAGCAGACCAGCACAGAGACAGAGAATCTTTAGGTACGAGAACGTCACGGGAGTGCTTGAGAGGAGACTGCGACCGAGGAGGTAGATTAAGTGGGATATAAATTTAATTGTTAGTATAGAAAACTTTGCTGCATCTGTCCTGTTATCTTTGTCCTCTGAGCCTATCTCTGGGGACCTCTTGCCACAACCTCGGCCAAGGAAGTGGTTTTCCTGATTCTTTGGTGGGTTTTACCCTCATTGATTGCTTTAATTTGCAAGTATATTTCTGCAAGATTTATGCTGTTCCTTCTCTTCCCCATTCCTGATGCACGCTTTGATTTCGATGCAAATGATTCATTTTGATTACATTGCTTGATAATTTGTTCTCTTATATGCAATCTTGTGTATGCACTGATGATTAATTCAAAGAGCATTTAATAATATAAAACATGAACTGAAAAAGTGGCTTTGTGGTTATTTCGTTAAGTATTAAACTGTTGAGTTAATCATAGTCACCATCAACTCTTCAACTAATGGTCCATCGACCAAAGGAAGAAGAAAGTTGATATTACAAATAGATAGAATTATATAAAAAATGTTATTAATGTGAAGTGTAGCGTTGTACTTAATAAAACTGACAAAATAAACCCCCCAAATCCAGCGCCTGTTCTCAGGGATCATTTATGGGTAATGTGTGATGGGCCCCGTTGTCTGGTAAAGCAATTTCTGTGTGATGAGATTTCTCTTGGTCCCTGGTTTCAGAATTTAGGGGTTGCGCTGGATCACTGAGGAAATGATCAGATATGTCATATGGCAGGATCATCCCATGAGTTGTGACAAAGCAGACATCATAGCTGCATCTCTAGAAGATCCCACTCTTTTGGCTGTATTGGAATTGATAGGATCTGAAAGGTAGAGACAATGAACAAGGCACACTGGTGCTGTAGTGCTAAGGAACTATGTGCTATTCAAAGTGATCAATGTGATCTTGTAAGACATAGAAAAGGGCTTTTCTGATGCTCACTAATCAACTTTTACCTCATGCATTCAGAAAGCAATTTGGGAATTAGTCTGTGAAGGTCACAGACTCACTTAAAATATTTTGCGACAGAAGGAGTGGTTCCCGTCACATAACGAATTGGTAGAGAATATTTATGGCACATGCCATGTCTTTCTGAGTCTGGGAAAGTACAGCCCTTCAAAGGCGCTGAGAATGCCTCAACAGGAAATTTGATAAGAATCATCATATATATTTTGGGCCCATTGAATGCGTTCAGTGTCTATTTGTTGTGATTGATTAATACTTTATTTGCTGGAAGGTGTGGCTGTTCCAATACCTCAGCTGAATTGGTCATCCTTTTGGCTGTAAATTTAGAGAGTGGTACCACCTTTACAGGGAATTACTTCAAAGTATTTGCAGAATAGCTGGATTTACATCATCACAAAAGTATGATGTCTTGGTCTCAGGCGAATGGCATCTTCGAATGCTTCATAGCTACTCTTAAAAAGGCCATGCAGATTGTCAAAGCCACCAAATCTTCCATCTGAAAAACATTGGGATAGACCTTAACAGAATATTATGACATCCCTCATGGCACAACTGGGAAACCAATGGCTCAATGTCTTTTGGTCAGAAATCCATGCCTCTGCGCCTCCTCTTAAAACTAAGATGTGAGACTGCCGGAATTCTCCAAGGTGTGGACCGACGAAGACAGACATTCAAGACCTTGTCAATGGGGCCAGGTAGTAGCTTGCTCAAAAGTCTCCCATATAGGTGAGCCCTTTTTAAATTCACAACTAGATCTAATAATGTATTTGAATGGGTCTATAATCACAGCTTGTAGGTATAGGCACGCCCTTAGTTGTAGCTCTGAGTGCTCAACAGGGATCCTTACGAATTTGCATTCACTGACAAACTAACTTTGATGAGGCTCCTGAAGAAAAACTCTTCCACGATAGTCTCATGTCTGATTTTATGTTTGATCCCACCTACCTTTGACCTCCTCTCTCTCCCCTTCTAAGTTCTGAAATTCTACCCTCTCACCCACTTTGAGGGACATGCCAATACAAAGTCAACGGGGAGTGCTAGCAGGACGACACAAGTTTTCTTGACACAGTGCTTAGGGGTTGTCCTTTATTAATACCCAATGAAAAAGGTTCTAAATACGTCTTGTAAGTTGCCTGTAGGTCCTTGATGCTAGTTCATAGATCACTGTGCTATATTAGAAGGATTGCAATTTATGAACTGCAAATAATAAAAGGACCTGTGTGCCAAAAGCAGTGACCCACTTACCTACCAACATATTAATCTGTCATCTGCATGTTACTCAGTGTGCTTTTGTAGGAGAGACATTGACTATCTATGCTCCTTTATGAGTCAAAACTGTGACTAACCAAAACACAGATCTCTCTAGCAAGTGCTTTCACCACCAGAGTTATCTTACCATTATTATTATTCCCTGATATTTACTGGGCATACAAACCTCCCTGCACAGGTATTTTAACCCCATAAGGTATTTTAAAATGCTGCCTCTGCAACCAATTATGCCAGCACAGATTTACTGTCAGGTTTCTCCTTGGTGCCAGTTTCTATGTGACAGTTTTGTTTTGTTAAATAAATGTGTAAGTTGACTGTCAGACTGCCTTTCATGACTCCGCCCCTTGTGACTCCACCCTCTTTTTGGTGCCCACCTTGACCCTCAATTTATGGGTTCCCAGAGTAAAGTTTTTCCAATTACAGCACTGCTTCTTATACAGTAAAATGGAGTGTCTCTGTTTTCATAGTAAAGTGATTAGTGAGCGGCAAAACATTTCTATGTCTCATGTTTAAGGATTAGGGTTTGCCTGTGCAATGAAACACAAAATCTTGCGGCCCATATCTGCTAGCGAGATTGGGTCAATGACTCCCTGCATGGGGACATATCTTGGTACTGAAGGGGGAGCTGCAGGGGGTTGGGTCATTAGGGGTAGTTGAGATGTTGGCTCACGGGCACAAATGGCATGCACCAAGACCAACCATGCAAGACCTCTCGGAGCTTCTGGATCTGGCTAATACGCAAGACAGCTGGATGCTGGAATGTGTGCGCAGGAAGGTCCGGATATCAAACTCCCAAGTAAAGCTCAGGAAAACTAAGAACTGTGATCGCAGGTGCTCAAGGGACACCTAATGGAAGGAGATACATAGGAGGAAGACGGGTGAATGCCCCAGAAGTTGTCCGTCCTTGAACAATGGGTAAATTCAAAGGGGCTTATTTATGAGCCCTCGCGTCACTTTTGCGCCGCCGGTGCATCACTTTTTGTGACGCACCAGTGGCGTAAAAAATGCGCCTGGTTGCGTCATATTTACAAAGTGACGCATCTAGGTAGATGCGTCACTTTGTAAACCCCCTGCGCAACATTATACCTGCGCCAGGTATAATGTATGCAAGGGGGGCGTTTTGACGCAACAAAGAGTCGTAGAAGTGACGCAGTGAAATCTATAAGATTTCACTGCGCCATTTCTTGGACGCTAATGCGTCAAAATCTTACGCCTGCCTCATGGCAGGCGTAAGACTGACGCAGGCTCTAACAACATGGGACTTGCCCATGTGAAAGTACACATTGCTGGAGATGTGTCACTTTTGTGACACACTCCAGCAATGCGTCACTTTTGCGCTTACAGATACGTCAGAAATACTGACGTATCTGTAACACCTTGCGACATGATGCGTCATACTGTAAATATGACGCATCATTGGTGTCGCAGGGAGAGCGCAGTGAAAAGTGACGCATCGCTCTTTTCATGCAGCGATGCGTCACTTTTCATAAATAAGGCCCACAGTGTTCAGATTTCCTTCAACAATGGGAAACCTCTAACCCATTGGAATGTAATCCTTAAAGAGATAAAGGACAGAGCTGAATGGTTATGTAATACATTGTTTTATGGTTCCAATATATTTAAAACATTTGTGATCCTGGAATAATGCAAGATGATTGTTTATTTTAAAGTATAAGATTCCAAGACAAGAACCACAGTGCATAGGAAACAGCCAACACGTGTTTCGCCCCTTCTCTGCGCGTAGGCCTGGGGCTTTCTCAAGGCTTAGTCCACAATGTATATTAAAGGTCAAAGAATCAGTCCCGACGTAGGGCCATATAAAGGGGCGTGTCAGCAGCGAGGTAAAAAATCTCTAAGCAGGTCAGCAGATCGAAATATGCTGTTCGGGGGGCGGAGGCGGGTGGGGGGGCAGCAGTGCAGGATGTTCCCGGCAGAAATCTGGATGGCCTTAGAAGGCAAGCGGGAGAAGTCTCACAGAGACAAACAAATAAAGCAAACATTGGCAGAGAGAGAGCATGTTCATCAGTGAGAGTCACCACTAAGCAATGGAAGGCTACCTACCACAGCGGACATGGGGCACTATGGCTCCTACAAACCCTTAAAAGTCTCCAATGTAGCTCGAAATTGAAGGGTTTATCTTCTCACCAAACAGTTTAACCTCCATTATCACTAACGATAAAACAGGTGCTCCAGCACTCCAAAAAGAATTATGCTCGCTACTGCTCAAGCTTTGATTCATCTAGCTAGCAAGCCAATTATCTGATTTTCTACGTCTCGTATTACGTTATTATAGCAAATAGGAGGATCAAACTCAAATGAAAAAACATATATTAGGATAGATGACCTAGAGTGGGTATTTCTTAGGAAGGTGGCTATAACTACCACTACTACTACCTTTAGGGTGCTTTTCCAAGCTGGACTTGCCAGAGATTCTCCAGAAACTGTTTAACTAAGTCCAACTCACTTTCAACAAATTCCAAACTTCATTGCAAAATGCAACTGAAGTAGGGATATGATCTGACATCAGAAAATAATCTGAGAGTAACTCGGGATCAATAGTTTCAAATAGAGAAGTCACTGTTTATATCAATAGTTCTTCCCTGGCAGCCCAAACAAGATTTCTAGCCATTGATCGGTCATTTTGACCCATTTCAGCACTCCATACGTTTTGACGTCTTCACACGCATACTTGCTGGCACAGTCAAGATGAAAAGTAAATCTTCCTCACATTACCTTGAATTGTAAAATGACCTGACCTTTGTGGTCCGAGTTCTCTAACACGATAACACAATAAAAAAACAAATGAAAATTTGTATTACACTTAATTCCGCTATGTTTCGTACATGCTTTTAAGAACATTGCCAATAACACCAGCAGGAAAAGTGCTTCTCCTTGAGTTACTTTTAGATATTCTATTTTTGTTCTATAAACAATTCTAGACAGTTGCAAGAATTCTAGCCAGATCTCGGTTATGTGTATATCCAACTACGTCAGTATAGCCTGTCTAGTTTGTTGGTTTGCACGTATAATACATTTGTATATGAGCATGATATTTCATTATTGGGTTTGTATATCTTTAAGTCATATCCCGATCACAGTCACGTTAACCCTGCAGCCCTTTTCTTTGTTTTTAGATATTATTTTTCTCCGATATTATCCGCTATGGTTCTGTAATTTTCTGAAATATGATTTTCTAATATTTGTCCAATGATTTTTGTAGTTAACACAAAGAAATGTAAACACTACATGTCGTACAAGGTGTTATACGGTCCCTTCAAATATAGCAGGACTGTGTATAAGACCAACACGAACTTCTGAATATAGGGACTTAGGGCCTGATTTAGAACTCGGCGGATGGGTTACTCTGTCACAACGGTGACGGATATCCCGTCTCTCAAAATATAAATCCCATAGGATGTAATGGGATTTAAATTTCAGTGCATGGGATATACGTCACCGTTGTGATGGAGTAACCAATCTGCTGAGTTATAAATCAGGCCCTTAGTCCACATATATCATCAGTGAGTTTTGGTGGGTTTCTCAGCTAGCTCACAGTACCACATATAACCCCTAAACTAGTGCTGGGTGATAAATTCCACTCCTGGCCAGTTCTGGCCATGTGGCGGAGCTTTTTCTCACGCACGGCTCGGCAACAGTAAGTTAGCAAGCGAGAATTGGCATCCCCTAGTGAGGTTTTCAGGCGTTAGGAGGGCACCTAGCAAGAATTACTCAATGCGGGCGGTGGCGGTCAGTCGCGACTGTTAGCGACCGTTCGCAGTGAGAAAGCTGCCGCTTAAGTAGAAAATCGAGTGGCAACAAAGAAGCAACATACTCTGGCATGCCAGATGGTGCCATTTGCACTGATTTTGCAGTGCGGAACAAGCTCCCAATGCTAAAAATCAGTGCGGGCAGATTGACGTGTCAATTTCCGCCCATTCGCAGAATTCCACCGAATCTTGTGGAGTTTTCATGTAACTCTGCGGAATTCCGCCCACCCCAACCCTAAACCAACCAGGGTAATAGATATTTTTGGTAACTTTGAATATAACACTTTGATTCCCAAGGAATCAGTTGAAA
The DNA here is from genome assembly GCA_963921515.1 of Calotriton arnoldi. Lineage (NCBI taxonomy): Eukaryota > Metazoa > Chordata > Amphibia > Caudata > Salamandridae > Calotriton > Calotriton arnoldi. Next base: position 1,322,862 of record CAWUFW010001776.1, read on the forward strand.
CAGATCTAACCCTTTCGTTTGTCACTCTTGCACGCCCAAGGTACACGCAAAAAAGATACGACAATGCATTTTCAAACGTTTATTGAATTGATTGTATTCTTGCATAAAAAAGCATGAGCTATAATTTTCAGAAAGATAAGACGTGCTACTGTAATCAGCTTTGTTAGAATAGTAAACAGTATGAACAATTCAACCGTGTTAATTGTTTCTAATGTTTGCCTACTCCTATCTGTACCTAAACTATGCTAAAGAGAGCATAGAGATAGCATTATTCTGCCAGATCAATTGGGAAAGTCTAACCCCCATACCTTGGGCTTATGAAAAGTATGAAATGAAAACTATATTTATATAGCGCACTACTGCCCGAAGGCGTCTAGGAGCTGCCTGCAGTGGAAGTGTGAGAAATTAGTGAAAGATATCGTACGAGAGAAAAGAAACAGCTGTTGTCTTCAGGGCTTTCCTAAAAGAGAGAAGGCCTGTGCTTTTCTTCGAATGGATCGGAAGGGAGTTCTATCTTTTATCTGTGCAGTGAACAAAGCCTCTGCCTCCCCAGTGGACTCTCTTGACCTTAGGGATCATCACATTATGGGCAGAGGAGGACCGCAGGGTTCTAGACGGGCAATACCAGATGAACTTCTGTTTAAAATAAGACAATTAAAAGCTTTAAAAGCAATGCAGAGTGCTTTGAAGTCCATACACTTTCAAATGGGTAGCCAGTGCAGCTGAGCCAAGGCTTGTGAACCTGAATGATACTTGGGAATCCTAAGTAACATGTGTGCTGCAGCGTTCTGCAGGACTTGAAGTTTGTTTATAAGTCTCTGCTGCCAGTTGATAAATAGTGCATTATAATAGTCTAATTTCGAGGGCACGAGAGCAGTGACCAACAACTTCTGTGTGTCTTGGGGAATAAATTTAATAGATCTTCCTCAAGATCTTAAGGACAAAGAAGGATGAGGAAGTCACAGAATTAATTTGGTTATCAAATGACAATTTGTCATCGGAGATGAGCCCTACATTTTTAGCCTTGGAGACCAGAGTAGTTAGGGTTCCTAATTCTTGTGGCCACCAAATAGGAGACCAGAAAGATGTATTATTGCCCAGAAGGAGCACCTTTTTACCAGAATTTAGTTTTAAACAGTCGTTGGACATACAGTTACAAATCTCCAGCATGCAGCCATGAAATATGGTTGCTGTGTCCTCTGGGTTACCGGCCACAGATACAACTATTTGGGGATCCTCTGCATAACTAACAACCAAGAATCCAAGCTTTTTAATCAGTGCAGTCAAGGGGATAACATAAAGATTAAAAAGTGTAGGGCTCAGAGATGAGCCCTGCAGAACCCCACACAGTAGCGTGAAGGTGTTGGAAGAGAAATCACCCAGGGCCACAAATTGTTCTCTTTTCGAGAGAAAGGATTATATATGGGCCTGAGAGGAGCCCCTGTGCCTAGAGAACGGAGCCGGTCAATCAATACAACCTGATTGACGTATCAAATGCAGCAGAGAGATCCAACAAAATCAAGGCTGCATTAAATCCTGAGTCTAGAAGGTTCTCAATTCTTCCGAGGCAACTATCATGGCTGTCTCTGTGCTGTGTTCAGCCCTAAAGCTGAACTGTAAATGGTCCACAGGTGACTGGACTCAAGGAATACTACCAATTCTTGTTAAGCACCTTCTCCACAATCTTAGCTGGGAGTGGAAGGCATGATATTGGCCGATAACTATTTGGGTCTGAAGGAGTAATGGCAAGATGGAGGCTATTTTTCCAGGCCTTCAGGAAGTGACCTTGGCTTAGGTGTCAGGAAGCCGGTCACAGTGCACAGGTTATCTTCCTTAGGAGGATGGAGGTCGGAGTTAGCAGGGCTGCATCTCAGTCACAGCCTGCAGCGGTACTGTGATATTTCTCAGCATGGAAATACTCCTCACATAGTGGCTTAGCACAGAAGCTGTTTATAAAATAAAAATGATGTTCTTATCAACTATGGCAGATGCGTAGAGCAACTCATGTAGTTTCATCTAGCTAAAATGAAGTGTCTCCTAATGAGAACAAAAATGTAAATTATTATAAAATAGAAACTCATCTCCAAACTGATAAATAAAACCTAACTACCTCAGCCCCTACAAACTACCAATGAAAGCATTTAAAATGAAATTGATGCTCTTTTTTTCTTCCAACAGAAAAGAAAGCACCTGCTCCACATTATAATACCCCCAACGGAAAAGCTGCAATAAATTTTGAAACATCTAAGAACATACATGTAAATATAAATAAGAAAAGTAGTTGCATAATTGTATATGGAAGTAACAAACATATAAACATTTTAAATTTGTAATTCTTTATACAAATACACTATTTTCAGCCATAATAACAGAAAGAGCAAGATACATAACATCACAGAAAAGAAAGCAATCATTAAGTCGCAAGAGCTACACCTACAACCAAGAAAGTACATCAATGGAAACTGTGAATTGGAAAAGTACTAACTATTACTCTAATGCATGTTCTGGGACGGCCTTTCAAAAGATGATATTGTATTTAATTTAAGAAAACAGAACCACCAATGTCCACAAATAGAAGTAAGGGGGATATAAGAGAGGCAAGCACTAGCTTCCAGCAAAAATCCTGTATGATATACTCCCGAAAGTCCACGAATACATCACAGGCCAAATACCACTTATATCCACTTTAAAATGTTTAATTACACAAACTAAAAAAACACCACAGATACCCCTCGTGCCCCTAGAAGATACCAGGATATAGAAATACCTTAACACTTAAAATGACACATTTTGAGAAACCCTTCCTGTTTTATGACAACCTAAACAATAATAGACGAATCCTAATATTTTCTACAGCAGATAACTTACTAAAACTAAGCCACTGTCAAACCTGGATGATGGATGGGACCTTCAAAATGTTCCCAAACCATTTATTCAAATATACACCATACATGGTGAGTATCAAAACACAAATATCCCTACTATCAAATAAACAAAGTAGCACTTACTACAAATGCTTAAACCACATTAAGCATAAAACAAATAACTACTACCCACAAAAAATAATCATAGACTTTGACAAGCCACGATTCAAACCATTTTAAACATGTACCCACACATAGCCAATACAAGGCTGTTCCTACCATTTCAATCAAAGCATATGGAGACACCTCGAACAATCTGCACTAAGGACCTTATTACAAGTTTGGCGGTCCATGAACCGCCACACTCGCGGTCCGACCGCCACAAGCTCTGCGGTCCAACCGCTGTATTACAAGATGGGTGGATTTCAACTGTAAAGACTGTGGCTGAACTGCCTACACCACCAGCACACTGCAAACTGTCGGGGTCACGGTCGGGGAAAAGCAGCTACCATAGGGCGGTGCAGAGGAGTTTCACCTCTGTCCATATTACGAGTTGGCTTATATGAGCCGACCACAGCGCATGAACTGCCAGCTTCAAGTCGATGGAAATGAAGGATTTGGGGTGCTTACTCACCCCTTTCCTGCTATTTCGGTCAGAATTCGACATGGATCCCTTTCTTCAGGTTCCCCCTTCACAGTAGCATCTTCACCCCAAGGATTTCGACCCTGTTTGCGGCTATAGTACTTTTTGTACCATGTACCCATTGCCTGGACTGCCCACATATGGGCCAAACTCCAGCAATGGATGATGGTATTTTTCCACATGTATCATGCATATGTGTGCATTTGACACTTATGCAGTCAAAATGTTCTGACAGGCATCGATTCATATGGAAAACTAATCACCACTGCCGCAAGATCTCCGCAGCCACATCGCCGGCACCGTAGTAAACTCGTAATATGGCGGTCGGAAGACCCCCAGCGCTGTGGTCTTCTGGCACCCGCAGACGCAGCGTTCGGGGGGTCGGACTGCCAAACTCATAATCAGGCCCTAAATGTGGAATATGCTTGTTAGACCTGGCATCCTTAGCGTGGTCTCCCCTGTCTTTTTGACTCAACCTCCTGTATTTTTGGCTGCATGCCGGACTTCGTTTTTGATGGTTTGTGTACTCTGGCACTTTACCACTGCTGATCAGTGCTAAAGTGCAAGTGCTCCCTGTGTAAATTGTGATTATGTTTTGTCATCCATACCTCATATATGAAGTCTCTGTGGGAGGAATGTGGGGTGACCTACAAGTTCACCACTCCTTACCGTTCCCAAGGTAATGGGCTGGTTGAGAGGTTCAACCGAACCCTGAAGGGTTTGATTATGGGTCTGTCATACTCCATGAGGCGTATGTGGGACATCCTCTTGCCATGCCTTGTCTTTGCTTACAGGGAGGTACCACAGAAGGGACTGGGATTCAGCCCCTTTGAGCTATTGTATTGGCACCTTGTGAGGGGACCTCTTAGTCTGGTGAAAGAAGGCTGGGAGAAAGATCCCATTAAGCCCCCCTATGATGTATTCAGTTACATGCTGGCCTTCAGAATCCAGACTGCGCAATTCAGGAAACTTGCTCAGGCGAACCTGGAGGCAAGCAAGGAGGACATGAAATGCTGGTATGACCAGGATGCCACTATGGTAGAGTTTCAGCCTGGCCAGAAAGTGTCGGTCATGGCCCCAGTGGAGCCGCGTGCTCTACAGGACAAGTAGACTGGGCCTTTTGAGGTGGTGGAGCGCAAGAGTGATGTCACCTACCTGGTGAACTTGCAGACTCCCAGGAACCCTTTGAGGGTCCTACATGTAAACCAGCTCAAGCCACACTTTCAGAGGTTGGAATTGACTATGCTCTTGGTTACAGCTGATGGAATGTAGGAAGAGAGTGAGCCTCTTCCTGACCTCCTGTTTACCAAGGAGCAGGATGGGTCCGTGGAGGGTGAGAACCTCTCCCCAACACTGACCTTGGAACAGCAGAGTGACTGTCTCCAGCTGCTGGGACAGTTTGCCTTTCCTTGACCCCAGGAGTCACCCACTGGTGTACCCACAATGTGGAACCTATAAAGCACAACATTTACAGGTTGACTGACAAGGTGAAAGCGAGCATGAAGGAAGAGTGTTCCAAGATGCTAGAGCTAGAGGTGATAGAGCCCTCCAACAGCCCTTGGGCCAGCCCAGTGGTCGTGGTTCCAAAGGCTGCTGCGCCCGGTGACACACCTGAACTTCGGTGGATTACTGTGGGCTCAATGCCGTCACTAAGACTGACGTGAACCCCATCCCCATAACTGATAAGCTCATAGATCGGTGGGAGTTGCCAGGTTCCTCAGTACATTTGACATGACAGCTCGTACTGGCAGATTGCCTTGACTGATGGGGCCAATGAGAGGTCAGCATTCTCAACACAGGAGGGGCACTTCCAGTTCTGTGTCATGACCTTCGGGTTGAAGAACGCCCCTGCCACCTTTCAGAGGTTGGTCAACCAGGGCTGGGTTGGAGGATTTCAGCGCTGCCCACCTGGATGACATTGCAGTGTTCAGTTCCAGTTGGAAGGATCACTTGCACCACCTCTGGGAAGTGTTGAAAGCTCAGCAGAAAGCAGGCTTTACTATCAAGGCCAGTAAGGGCCAGATAGGGCAAGGGTCTGTGGTGTACTTGGGACACCAGGTAGGAAGCAGCCAGGTGGAGCCCCTACAACCCAAGATTGACACCATTCTGGCTTGGGAGCCCCCCAAGACCCAGATTGAGGTGAGAGCCTTTTTAGGTCTCACTAGTTACTACAGTAGATTTGTCACCAATGCTGCCCCCTTGACTGAGCTGACTTCTAGAAAGCAGCCCAGGTAAGTGATCTGGTCTGAGGCTTGTCAGACCGCTTTTGATGCCCTGAAGGAAGCCATGTGCATGGCACCTGTGCTTAAGGAGCCTGACTTCTCCAAAGAACATGTTATGTAGACAGACCCTTCAGAGCTAAACGAAGAGGGCTTAGACCAACCTGTAGCCTTTATTAGCAGGAGGTTACTTCCCCGGGAAAAGAGGTGGAGCGTAATTGAAAGAGAAGCTTTTGCTGTGGTCTGGGCACTGAAGAAGCTAAGGCACTACTTGTTTGGGACTCACTTCCGGGGTCAGACAGAGCACAGGCCCCTCAGATGGTTAATGCAGATGAGGGGTGAGAACCCAAAACTGTTGAGGTGTCCAGTTCCCTACAGGGATAGAGTTTACGGTGGAACACCGCTCTGGCACAGAACACACCATTGCTGATGGTCTGTCCAGATTCTTCCGCCTTAGATAAGAGAACTCCGAGGAGGTTTGGTAGTTCTCCCTACTTTCAGCTGGAGGGGACACGTGTTAGACCTGGAATCCTTGATGTGGTCCCCCTGTCTTTTTGCCTCTACCTCCTGTATTTTTGACTAAATGCTGGACTTTGTTTTTGCTTGTTTGTGTACTCTGGGCACTTTACCACTGCTGATCAGTGCTAAAGTGCAAGTGCTCCCTGTGTAAATTGTCATTATGTTTTGTTATTCATGATTGACATATTTGATCTACTTGTAAGTCCCTAGTAAAGTGCACTGTGTGTGCCCAGAGCCTATAAATCAAATCCTAGTAGTGGGTTTGCAGCACTGATTGTGCCACCCACCTGAGTAGTCCTGTAAACATGTCTTAGGCCTGCCACTGCAGTGCCTGTAAGTGCAGTTTTAAACTGCCATGTTGACCTGGCAAGTGCATCCACTTGCCAGGCCCAAACCTTCCCTTTTACTACATATAATGCACCCCTTAAGTAGGCCCAAGGTAACCCCATGGGTTGGGTGCAGTGTATGTGAAAGGTAGGACATGTGGTGGTGTGTTTTACATGTCCTGATAGTGAAAAACTGCCAATTTCCTTTTTCACTATTGTAAGGACTATCTCTCCCATAGGGTATAATTGGAGCTGCATTGTAACATCTTACAAGTATAACTTTCAATTGGGTAGAGATAGAGATTTGGGGTTTGGGCTCCCCGAGCTCAGAATTTAAAAATACATCTTTTAGTGAAAGTGGTTTTTAAATTGTGTGTTTAAAAATGCCACTTTTAGAAAGTGCAAAAACAACAATTGATGGACATAATGCAGAACAATGTCATACATTCACCCCAGTACAGAGATCTGGGCCTAAATCCATCGTTTTTTTGCTCACCATGCCATTCCAGTTTGAACCCTGCCATATGCAAATCAGTCTTGACCCTGTGCCCAATGGGAACAATCCAGCCGGAACTGCCAGGCCAGGTCCTCCCTGTACTGGAAACAAGCATCCTAGGACCGGTTTCGGGGTGGTGTGGTGAACAAAAGAATAATGGATTAAACCCAGATCCTTGTGACTGGGGGTGAATGTTTGCATTGTCAATCATTCCGTCCATCAATTGTTTCTTTTGCATTTGTCGCCCTAAGTGGGAAGGGTATGCCCAGACATGGGTCCCGTGCTCACTGCGCCACTGGATTCAAGCTAGCCTGGCTGATGAAGGGTGATGCCCTGAAACTGGTCCCAGGATGCTTGTTTCTGGTCCAGAGAGGACCTAGCTTGGCAGTTCGGGCTGGACTGTTCCCATAAGGAACAGGGTCAAGACTGATTTGCATATGGCTGTGTCCAAACTGGGGTGGTGTGGTGAGCAAAAGAATGATGGATTAAACCCAGATCCTTGTGACTGGGGGTGAATGTTTGCATTGTCAATCATTCCGTCCATCAATTGTTTCTTTTGCATTTGTCGCCCTAAGTGGGAAGGGTATGCCCAGACGTGGGTCCCGTGCTCACTGCGCCACTGGATTCAAGCTAGCCTGGCTGATGAAGGGTGATGCCCTGAAACTGGTCCCAGGATGCTTGTTTCTGGTCCAGAGTGGACCTAGCTTGGCAGTTCGAGCTGGACTGTTCCCATAAGGAACAGGGTCAAGACTGATTTGCATATGGCTGTGTCCAAACTGGGGTGGTGTGGTGAGCAAAAGAATGATGTATTAAACCCAGATCCTTGTGACTGGGGGTGAATGTTTGCATTGTCAATCATTCCGTCCATCAATTGTTTCTTTTGCATTTGTCGCCCTAAGTGGGAAGGGTATGCCCAGACATGGGTCCCGTGCTCACTGCGCCACTGGATTCAAGCTAGCCTGGCTGATGAAGGGTGATGCCCTGAAACTGGTCCCAGGATGCTTGTTTCTGGTCCAGAGAGGACCTAGCTTGGCAGTTCGGGCTGGACTGTTCCCATAAGGAACAGGGTCAAGACTGATTTGCATATGGCTGTGTCCAAACTGGGGTGGTGTGGTGAGCAAAAGAATGATGGATTAAACCCAGATCCTTGTGACTGGGGGTGAATGTTTGCATTCTCAATCATTCCGTCCATCAATTGTTTCTTTTGCACTTTTAGAAAGTGAGCATTTTGTTGCTTTACCATTCTGTCTCTACCTGTCTGTGAAATCAACGCCTGGTTTAGACTGACAGCTGGGTTGTTTGTGCATTCACTCTAGACAGTCACACAAAGGGAGCTGAGGTGTGCCCTGCATATCCTGACGCCTATCACAAGGCTGATGGGCCTTCCTGAGCTAGAGTGTGGGAGGAGCTGCCACTGACACCTGAATAAGGCTGTGCCTGGCCTCTCACCATGCTGTCTCTGCCCCCTTGTACTGTGTCTGGAGCCAAGGCAGGGCAAGGCAGGATCTTGTGGACAACATAGACTTTTCTTTGAAGTATACCTACTTCAAAGGCCAAAACGGTATAAGTATTGGACCTATAACCCCCACATCTTTAGAACACTTCTGAATTGAGGACTCGACCAAGAAGAAGAGCTGTCAGGAGGAGGACTGCTCCTTTGTTGTGTGCTGCTTGGCTGGTTTGGCCTGCAGTTGCGTCTTCTGACTGTGGGCAGTGAAAGAACTGCACTTTGCTTTTGAATCCTGCTTTCCCAAGGTTCTCCAAGGACTTGTTTGTGCTTGTCTCTTGTTTGAAGTTTCAGGGCCGTCAAAGACTTCACCTGCAGCATCCCTGAACTCCACTGCTGGGAGTTCTGGCCTGCCAAGTGGTGCCAATTCCAGTTCTGGGCCCTTGGAGGTTGTTCCTGCTGCAAAAGACTGAAAAATCCAGCGCCTGTTTTCTGATGCAGCACCGCCGTGCAGGAGAAGTTTCCATGCACTGCCACCATGCGGCCGAAGAAATCGAAGCAGTGCCTGTTCGTGGCCGGAAGAACCTCCACAGCCCGAGTCCAGCGCATTGTGTCTCTGACGTCCGAGACCACCTCACTGACTCCGATGCAGGCCCTGCTGTGTGGCTGAAAAAATTGACACATCACCGGTCTGCGGCTGAAAGCATCGCTGCATCGCCAGTTTGCCACCGCCTCGACCTCCAGTGCATCTGGATTTCCACACATCACACCTGTGAGCCCGGTTTTTCACCGCACCACCCGCAGACCAGTACTATCTTCGAGCTTCGACGCATCACTTCTCCTTACAGCCTGGAACTGATTGACGGATCGCATCCCCAGGGATTCAAGAACCGACGTATCACTGTGTTTTCCAACACTTCCCTTCGCTGCAGCTGTTTTTCCTTGTGGATTTTGACGCACCAGAGTTACTTTGTGTAAAATCACCGCATCCATAGAGTTCTATGGACAGAATTGCTTAAACCTTTTAAAAGTGATATTTTGAGATATATATGCTGGATTTTTTACTTTTTGGTCTTGTTTTGTTTAGATAAAGATTGGTTATTTTTCTAAACTGGAGCGGTGTCTATTTGTAGTGTTTTTACTGTGTTACTCTGTGTGTTATGTACAAATACTTTACACATTGTCTCTGAGATAGACCTGACTGCTCATGCCAAGCTATTAACGGGTTGAGCAGGGGTTATCTTGGGTGTGCAACTCCCTTACCCTGACTAGAAGGCAAGGTCCCTACTTGGAGAGGGTGTATATCACTGCCAACTGGAGACCCTAATTTCTAACAATACTACATTCAATTTGCCTTTGAAATAAAAATATTATCGCACCAGCCTTTGTCCCTGTTACAGAGGTAGTTCACCACTACAATTTACTAATAGAAAGCCCTTTCTACCAACAAAACAAACACAAACTAAGCTCCCTGATAGATTGCTTTGAAGATATTTGGGTTGGCAGATTACATCACTCCGAGCACAGACACCAACCCAAATCCCAAATACCAATGTGGAATGTGTATGACAGCACCTTGGCACCGTAAGCCTAAACAAGCAACGTAGTGGAAGGATGGCGCAATGTTTTCCAATCCACACTATTAGAATTAATGGGTTAACCCTGAATCCCTCAGAACCTGGGAATTTATGATATAACGAACAATTGATTCTGTTGTGTAGTGCAATTGCTGTGTTATAATGCATTTAATACCAAGGCAACAGATTCACTCAAGTTATTATCAATGAATGCACCAAATTTTTATAAAAAAACAAACGTTAAGAACACACCAAGAGAAAAAGATTTGCAAAAAGCAGAGTTTTTTACTCCTTAGTGATTTACAAGAAAATTGAATATGGCTGTCAAAAACACAATTGAATGGTGGCGAAAGAAAGGTGAAAGTTTAAGTGAAAGAGCAGTGACAAGTGCAATCAATGGTGAAATATATACAAGACATACATAAGTGACATGAATGCATATGGTAAAAAAATCCTGTCCTATCTATAAAGTTATTAACATGAATCCAGGACCAAGTGATAATTTGACAGTTAGGGTCAAGGAGACTGTATGGACATGGATGGCATGTCGACGTTTCGACCCACAAAATAGCGCAGATTGTTATGCGTCACAACGGATCTTCATCAGGACAGTAAAGGTGAGGTGGACAGCCTATAAAGTTAATTAAGAGAGATCAGATGTGTTCTAAAATGTCATGAGACTTGTGTGTGCATACTGGTAAGTAAAGACATGGCTTACCACATGGACGAATAATCCAATCAATGGATTGGGAGGAAGCAATGATTCCACGAGAGGTAGAAAATCTATAATTAAGGAAACCACCATTAATGCAATGGCGGTATTTTGTGCAATTCTGTATTGATGCAGCTGGTAAAAAGACTTACCAACAATCCCTGCTTGAGAGTCAAGGAACAGATGGAATTCAAAAATGGTATCCAAAGATAAGGAGAAACTTATCACTTTTTACGGTCCAAAGTCGAGAAGACCTCCCCCATCTGGTAGGAGTCTAGGATTAGATAAAACGACCCGTCATTCACTATTCAAAACCTATTTTGGTCAGTGTTTGTGAAACTCAAAAATAGGAATCATACCTTGTTTGAGAAATGATTGCTCGACTGCAGGAGACCTCCACCAGCAGGTTGGATTCTAAATAGAAAACGAGCAAGGTACTGGTTTAAAAAAAAAAAAAAATTCCCCAAGTTATGACTTGAACAGACAATCATGACTTGTCAATGAGAAGCATACCTTACATAGGACCGGATAGTCTCCACCAGCCGGTTGGAGTCGTGAGTAGTTGAATTAATTAAATCCCACCACGAAAAGGTCGGGTACTGCAGGGTTAAAAAATAATAAACAGACACTCTCAGTGAAAAGTTCTTTAACCAGTACAAGGAATCAAGGATACGCGCTGATGCACATTTGTGCTTCCTCTCACCTCGGTAGCTTGCCGTGCGACTGAGAATTCCTTTGGGCGTAGCCGCGGTGGAATTCAGCAGCTTTTGACAAAGCGCTGACATAATCGTCAGCTGGATTGGGCCGCATGCAAGTTGAGGTGCAGCAGATTGGCTGCGCTTCTCCCTCTATCGGTACCGGTCTATCGGTACTCTGTTACAGCTAGGCAGGCTTGCCCAAGCTTACGATGTAAAAAAATGTTGAAACTAAGTTACACCTTTGGCTTGGGACTCCACGCATAAAAACGGGACTTCGTATAAAGAGAAAATGTGACTCGATACTTTGTTTAAAAATCATGTGATGTTGGCATATGACACATTGTCTCAGGTTTTTGTAGAGGACGGTTCGCTCAATGTTTTATATAGAAGCGACATGGTGGCACATTTATACCATTGTTGTGATTTCATTTTACAGACAGATTTTAAAACAACGACACCTTCTGAACAACGCATATGCCGGCTTAATCGATTATATACATGGCATTCTTAAAAAAGAATTTTTACATACAAGGATAATCAATGTTGGGCAATGTTATCCATAAACAGCGATATTAGTATTCAATTGCCTGAGGCACATTTTCAACATTGTTACTCATTAAGGGCATCATTATCTTTACACATACGATGATTTTAATGTGTTCCTGCGCACCTCAATCGGTTAGTTTAAGGCAATCCACAGCCTGAACACATAAAGGGGCCGATTCCGATCTCGGCCGGAAGGGCACCGAATCGGATTCGGCTTAACCGGATCCGATTCGGAGCCCTCTTTCCCGAACGATTCGTACGTGCGTCCGGCCGAGCGAGTACGATGCGAGCGCACGAGAAATCGCCGACCGACTTGTTCGCGGGTCCGAAGCGCTCCGACCGACTCGCACGGACACGCCTCGCACCGCGCGATGGAGACGTTCCCCGGCCGGGCAAGTACGATGCGCGCCGCGAGCAGTCCGACCGACTCGCGCCGTCCGGCTCGAAAGAGCAGTCGGAGCCGCACTTTGGGGGTCCGTGTCGGACCCCCCTGTACGCGTAGCCGCGCGAGTCGCACACAGGGGGGACCCATGGGTCCCCCCTACCTGTGCATGTACGCCGCGAGTCGCTTCGAGGCGTACCCGCTGTAGGGGGCACCCTTGTTCGCCTCGCACCCATTGGGTCAATGGGAGCCCGCGTACGCGTTGTACGTCCGGCTCCCATTGACTTCAATGGGAGTCCGACCGAATCGAGTCCGATAGCATACGTACGCATCGTACTCGTTCGGTCGGGCTGCTAGAGTCCGATTCGGGCGGAAATCTCTCCGGGTCCAGCTCGGTCGGAGAGATTTCCTGCCCGAATCAGAATCGGCCCCAAAGTGTCTTCCTTAATAGGCATTTTTCAGACAAAAGGGGTCGACCTTAATAAGCATTTTTCAGATATACATACATCTTAAACATGCGTTTCTACATGCATCTTTATAATAGTACTTGTATAGTAGCAGTTGTCAACAGCATATTTGTACCAATGGAAAAGTCATGTGCCCACTTGCTATACTAAATGCTGTGTAATTATAGGGACCATGTGGAACCCAAGGGGAACCCTATATTGCCTCTCTGCCTGTCACACATAGTCAAATGTGTGTAGGTGTGTGCAGAAGTATGTACGCTATTGGGCTCTGGGTCAACTACAGCCTAACCATCTGTCTGTAGGTCTCTTCTTGTTCGTTGAGACCTTGATTGACAGAGTCCAGAATATGTATCCATCTGCACTCCTTCAGATTAAGAGCGGAAAGTACGTTGCCACCTCTGGGATGCTGGTGGATCTTCTCTAGCACCCACCACTGTAGGTTATCCGCCATATGTCCGGTTGTAGTGTAGTGCTCCACTAGGGGAGCTCCTTGTACTTTGCAACGGATCCTACTGCAATGTTGCAGAATCCTTGTTTTGACTTTTTGAGTGGTTTGGCCCACATAAATTTTCTCACAGGGGTATCTTATGGCGTAGATTACATTTGAGCTATTGCAATTGGTATGTTGTGTCAAGGAGTATGTCTGGCCATGGTGCGTAAATGTTGTGCCTACCAAGGAAAGGTTGCAAGCTTTGCAATTGCTGCATTTATAATGGCCAACTAGTGGTGGCAAATTAAGTTGTTGTCTGATGTCAGGTGCCTTAGGTGTTTCCAAATAGGAGCCGACAACATAGACTTTAATGTTTCTGGCCCATTTAAAGGCAAACATTGGTTCATCCTTTATGTTGATCTCTATGCCAACCATACTTCTTGATCACCTTCTTGATCTCATGGCTCCTTGTATTGAAGGTGGGAACACAGACCAACTTATTCATTTTGTCATCCTTTTGTTGTACTTCAAGGAGAGTTTCACGAGGGCGGTACCAAGCCCTCTTTCTAGCTCGGTTCAGAAGGCCCTGTGGGTAGCCCCTATCTCTTAATCTCGTGATTAGGATGTCCATCTCTTTGAAGAAATTCAGTCTGCGAGTGCAGTTACGTCGTAGTCATAAAAATTGACCGTAAGGTAGATTATCTCTCAAGCTTCTTGATTGATGAGCGTTATATTTCAAGAGGGTGTTACGATCAGTAGGTTTTCTGAACAGTGTCGTGAGGATCTTCGCTTCTTCAACTTGTAGAGTGAGGTCCAGAAAGCAAATGGTCTCATTGCTGAATGTCATCGCAAATTGAATAACTGATGAACGTCCATTCAGCCATGCCTTAAATTCAATCAGGTTTTGTTCAGTGCCTGTCCAAATCATCAGGACGTCATCAATATATTGCTTCCAAATGGCGTTATTATCAATGTAAGGGTTAGAGAGGTCATATATATGGGTATCCTCATAGTGGTCCATGAAAACATTAGCCAAACTGGGAGCGAACCCAGCTCCCATAGCGACACCCTTACATTGATAGTAGTGAGTTTCTTGGAAGACAAAGTAATTCCTAGTCAAGGCTATCCTTAGGAGTTCCACAAGGAAGTCAGTGGGGATCCAACAAGGAGTAGGTCGTTTGTCCAAGACCTTCCAGATTACCTCAATTGCCTGATCTTGTGGTATACTGGTATACAAGGATGTGACGTCCATTGTCACCAGAAATTGAGTCAATTTGTCAAAGGGTTGGTTCTCCACTATCTGGATGGTATGCATGGTATCTCAAAGATATGAGCGAGATTCCAAAACCCATGGCTGCAGGAAGCGGTCTATAAATTGATTTAATGGCTCCAGGTTTGACCCACAACCTGAGACGATTGGTCTCCCTGGTGGATGTTCCATGTTTTTATGGATTTTTGGAAGGGTGTATATTGTGGGTATTCTGGAATTTGATTTATTGAGAAAGTTGTACTCAGGTTTTGTGAGAAAACCTTCCGTAAGCCCCTTGCTGGTAAGTTCCTTGATGAGTATGGATATCTCCTGGGTGGGGTCATTATTGATGCGTTGGTAACTGTCGTTGCAACTCAATTGATGTCTGATTTCAGCCACGTAGTCGGTGGTATTTTGAATTACCACTGCGCCCCCTTTATCTGCTGCCTTTACCACAATCGATTGGTTGATACTTAATGCTTGCAGAGCTTGTTTTTCTTCCTTTGTAATGTTGTACTTGATGTATTTTTTGTTACTGAGAAGATCCATTACCTCCGACAGTACAATTTTTCCGTAAGCCAGGATCTTTTCACTTATTAAGTTAGCAGCCGGGGTAAACGTGGACGCTGGTCGAAAATCCGTTGCCGCAGAACTTTGGACCCATTGGTCATTTCTCATAAAAAAGTATTTTAATTGGATTTTCCGAAAAAATTGTTGTAATTCCAGCTTGATGTTAAAGGAATTCGGGGGGCTGTTGGAATGAAGGATAGACCCTTTGCCAGAATGTCATGTTCGGCAGCTGAAAGGCAATACTCAGAAATGTTAATAATGGGGTCCGTTGATATCGGTGCCATGGTCAAATCTAGGGGCACTACCATCTGTAGGTCTGCCGCCGCGTCTGGATCTCCCCGTGATTCTCCTGCTGGTGGAACCTGACTCTCGTGTTCCCTCGTTGTGTATTTCTTCCTCGGTTCCATCCTCTTGGTCTGTCCCAATTCGATTCCCTGTTCATCCATGTGGGATCCCCTAAAAAAGGAGATGCACAGTGGGTATCCTGGAACCTTGGTCTTTGTTGGTATGGTCGATTACTGGTACTGGTGGTAGCTCTTTCTGAATACTCTCAGACCCACTTCCAAACGATGAGTTGGAGAAAGTGGCAAATCTGCGTGGTCCTTGTCTGCTTCGGGTAGTGAAGAAGCCTTGAGAGTCCTGCTCATAATAATCCTCCTTCAGGTATGGATAGGTCACCTTTTTATCATATGACCTAATATCTTTACTCAATTTCTCGAATTTTTTGTTCAGTGTGGTAGTGTTGAAATCCGCAATAGCTTTTTCGGCACGTTCTAGTGCTTCCTTTGCGTTGTTAAGGGCTTTGTCCTCAAGGATTTCTTTCTTCAAGTCCGCTATTTCTTGGGACAGCTTTCCCCCAAAAAATTACAACATTACAAATCGTTATTTATATAAATAATAACCATGATATTTTATTACATCAGCTACAGCATTAAATTCAGTTTTAAATAAGACTGATATACTAAAATATTATATAAAATATTTATATAAAAAATAAAAACCTCAACAACCATAAACCACAAAGAACAAATTCTATCTGTTATGTAAAATAATTACAAAACATAAAATATACAATACCAAATAACAATCACATAACTTACATAAATAATAAAAAATAACATTTCCCACCCAAAACAAATAAATTAAATATGTCATACTGTTATGTAGCTGCAGATCATCTTCTGTGTCTGCAAAGACTATCTCCCCATAGAAATGAATGGGTAAATAAGTTGCAAATGTAGAATACAATTTTCAAACTTTTTAAAATTATTAAAAATGTAAAACATGTCAAAAATGTAAAAAATGTAAAAGAAATTGTAAAGTATAAATTAAATACTAGTATAAAAATATACAATAATTTAATATATACTGGAAACAATGATGGTAAAATTATGTTAAGAATATGTATATGAAACAATTTAATTATTGTTAAAAAAGTTTAAACAATAGAAAAACCATGAAAAATATACAACATACAATACTTTTTAAATATGATTTACAGTGTAATTTAATAATGAAAATGTATAATAAATGGTTTTATTTATCAATATACAAATGTTTTTTATAACTAGAGGTATATATTTAAAAACATGTAAAAATGTACATTAAATAATCTTTGAAAAAATAAAAAATAAAAAATGTGTTGCATATCTTTATTCTATATTACATATGTAAATAATATTGTTATTTATTATAAATATTCACCAACTACTTTTTAATTATCTTTTCAAACACCAACTATACTAATTAAATTAAATCAACTACTCCCACAACATAGAAATACATTTTAACAAAGGAATTTAAAACTAAAATAGTTCAAATAAATATTCACACTCCAACGTAAACCATTCGGGAGAACGTGTTGGCCAGTAAAGGGGTGATATTTATTATTCCCACTCCAATCTAAACCATTCCGAGGAAGGTGTTGGACACTAAAGGGGTGATATTTACTATTCACACTCCAATCTAAACCAAGTTGGGGAAGGTGTTGGACACAGAAGGGGCAACATTTTCTATTCACACTCCAATCTAAACCATGTTATGGAAGATGTTAGTCAGGAAAGGGGTGACATTTACTATTTCCACTCCAAATGAAACCAATTGGGGGAAGGTGTTGGACACAAATGGAGCAACATTTACTTCTCCCACTCCAATCCAAACCAATTTGGGAAGGTATTGGACAGGGAAGGGGTGACATTTACTATTCACACTCCAATCTAAATCAATTTGAGGAAGGTATTGGACACAAAAGGGGTGACATTTATTATTACCACTCCAATATAAACCAGCTTTGGAAAGGTGTTGGAAACTAAAGGGGTGACACAATTTCCACTCCAGTCTTATCTATTTTAGGCAAGGTGTTGGACACTAAACATTTTATATACACAATCAACAATCCATACTCACACATACTTTTAGATGTATAAAGTAAAATACATATTACTTAGAAGACCCAATAACCCAAACTAAGCACTTATATATTTAAAATGAAACATTCACATATAAAATAATGTTGATTATTATTTATAAATTATATATTATTATTAATATTCCTAAACTTTGTAATATAAAAAAGTCTTAATCCAAAATTAAAAATCATTGAATATAAACATATTACTAACATTCTAATTATATATTAAACATAATTTAAATTAAATGCAAAATAATAACATTTTAAATATATATTCTCAACAGAATTTACTCCAATAATAGAAATAATAAAAGTAGCATTATTAAATTTTGTTTAATAAATTATAAATAATAAGCATATAGCATCTTAATATAGAAATAAATCTTAATTTATACATAATAAATAATACACATTTATTCTATTTCATTATTTAATTATACATAATTTCAAATATTTTTTTTATAATTTAAAAAAATAAATTAAAAAGATGTCCAGCAATTTATTAACTATCACATTATAATTTTCAACACAAAAATTTGTATTTTGTCCAAAAGTTCTATAATTAAATAATTATTTAAATATTTACTATAAAATATTTTTTTTACATGTAATGTAATATAATAATTTAAATTCGATACAATTATAAAATATTATTTTGAAACAATACTGTAACAATATTAATTTATAAATTTAACAATATTAATTTGCATACCATTAAAATATTTAACATTACATTTAAATTAAAATATTCACTTCTTAGAAAGCTCCTGACCCTCATCCCCTAAAACTCAACTTCCCACTACTAAAAAAAATGTATATATACATTGTTTTTACATTAATAAAACTAAAAATATAAATGTAAACTATTTCACAATTAATACATTATCTTACTAAACACACAAATAAAAAAATAAACACATAATCAAACACACTGCAATAAAATACATATAAAATAACACAAATTATATTATGTACAACAATATTTTCCAAAGCGATATTTTTTACAACGATATTGAAAACAACACTTAAAATGATATTCTTACCTTCGATATTCCTGCCCATGATATTCTCGACACAATATTTTTGCATCACAATATTTTTTATTCAATATTTGTTCAAAGACTGCTGTTACCATCAGCCCCAAGCCCTGTACCTTAATTTCCCTTCCTTGGCAACTGGCTCACTCACTTCGCCACCTCACCCTTCATGATTTTTTATTGTCCATGTAAACCAAGTGATGAAATTACCTTTCTGGACACATGCGCTACAAATCTTGCCAAGCATGGGCATCCCTGAAAGCAAGTTAAATGGAATTCACTTACATATCTAGAACTCAATAATGAGGATTCACTTTTCTCCTTTACTTCCACACTACCAGTTTTATTCATAGGATGCCAACTCTCCTAACTTCTTTACAATCTTTTTTCATGTAATTGTTTATAATCAGCTGGTTGGTAGCCTTCATAGTAGTAATAAGTTTGATGGGTCACCCTTTGTGCATAGTTTCTCCTGAATTTTTCGACTATGGGTGAGGACATCTTCAGTTGTATCAAAACTACAAGTGGCAGCTAAACTACACAATACAGGTAAAATGTCACCAAATGTTTGTGACTAAAATGAGAGCCATGTAGAATTTATACCGTTCCAAATCTACATTGATGTGACATTAAAAACACTTTTGTAGTCTCATTAATGCTTCTTCAAAACCATTCCAGTCCCCCTCTGCTGCAGACCGAACAGCTATGTTCTAAATATTTCTTAACCCTCACAATAATGCACCATGTATTGTGCTTGATTTGTAAAAGAATAGGGGGCAGATTTACAAGCCCCTTGCGCCACTTTTGCGTCACTTTTTCCATGTTAAAAGTGACGCAAAAGTGACGCAAGGGGCTTGTAAATAAGCCCCTAGGTGCCTGAGCCCAAAGCTTTGGCCAGCAGCCCATGGCCGGTGCTATTGAGCATTGGTATACTGAATACCAAAGGTGCGTTGTCTTGATTCCACCTTATGCCTATTGAACCCCCTGCTGAAATTAGCTGGTGTTATAGGTTCTTGCTCTTCCGCTGTAACACAGTTTTATCATCGTTTTCTTACTCCTTCTTTCCCATTGTGTGCTATACACTCTCCTGCTCAGATCTAAGTTTGATGAGGAAAAATAAGTGCTGGGTCACAAAATAAGTGCCGGTTGGCCTTACCTGCAACCACCAGCTCAAATTAAACACTGAACAAGTAATAATATATCTTGTATGCATTCAAGTGGTGGTTTCTCTGAATCAGTAGCAATTAATAATGTTACAAATTCTTCTTTCCACCTCTTCCTGGGAATAGGTGGTTTCTCTTTGCACTTGTGGTGTTTATAAATTATACTAAATGGTGGAATAACAGTGGGGTTGAAACCAGAAAACAAACAAAAACACAGAAGAGTAACAGAAAGTAAAATACTAAGGCCCTGATTCCGAGTAACGTTGTCTGACTGCCACCTCCTCACCGGTCTGACTGCCCAAATACGAAAATGGTGGTCAGACCGACAGAAGACCACCGCCACCGCCAGGATCCCGGATTCCGCAGTGGTTGGGAAAGCGGTGGGGAATGGAGGCGGTGCCAATGCTGGCACAACCGTGCCTATTCCGACTTGCCTTTTTGCCGACCTTTTCATGGTGGGGATCCTACCATGAAAAGGCCGCGGGAAAGGCATGGAAGGGGCGCCAAACAGGGCCCCCAGTGTTTTAGTCCTTTGCGTATTGTGGCTGAGGGCACATGTTGTGTCCCCCTATGCCTGCACTGTCGTGCGCGCACTGTGTGCCATGCACAATATGGTGCACGGCAACAGTGCGCACATGACAGTGCACTGCCTTCCGGCTCACTCTGTGAGCAGAAGCATGCCGCCGCTGCAAGACCGCCACCAGCCCACCGCCGGCTCGACGGTAAAGTCAAAATGAGGCGGTCAGGATGCCGTCGGCTTGGCAGATTCTCCAGACTGCTGATGCTGCAGTCTGGCGGTTCGACAGCCAAGGTCAGAATCAAGCCCTAAGTGAAGTGTGGAATCAATAAAAAGCAGTGATTGTTCAAATGCAATACATAGTTCTGTGTACATAACCCAGATACTTTTCCATAAAATCACTGCGATGTCCAGGTACACGACAGGAACACCTAAGAAATGAACTCAAAATATGTAATGAAAATTCGGAGCACATCACAGCGGAAACTGATGCTGAAACACTTGCATGCACACACAAAAAGAACTTGACAAAAGGAGCTGATGTAAAATGGTGGTATCTAATGCCCAGGTTACAGATCTAGACTCCCCGAAATAAAAAAATGAAACTGCTACTGAAGCTACAGTGAAGTATAGCCCAATCAAAGATGGTGTCATCTCTAAATGGTCAGCACTACTCACATGGCATTAGAGGCCAACAAAGAAGCACATGTGTTAAATACTGACATGCTTACCATGACTCCTTACCATCAACCTGTGTTCTACGATGCCATTACCTCAGTATGGTATGTGCGTGAGCTTCAGGCTCTGCGTGTTAATCTTCCATATACCACATTCTTCCCTGATAAGCTGGTTCTGCCAACTAGGGCATCTTTTCTACCAAAGTTGTGACACAGTTCCACGTCGGTTAAACAATCACCCTGCTGGAGTTCTATGCTCAACCTCCAGTTAGTCCGATTGGTCCTTAATCTTTCTTGGTTGTTCATTTTTGCGTAAGTCATTGGGTGCAGTCACCAAAGCTGGCCAGGGCTCTTTAACGTCATGTAGGGGGGGCCCACTTGGGTTTTGTTGTGGTGATTCCTGGCCCCATTGCTGTACATTTTTTTTATGGTTCAGGTGTTAGGGCAAAGAAAATGCAATCTTGTGCGCGGAATGTAGCAGACCCCGGTTGTTCCATTGGTTGTGGGGTCGCCAGTGAGAAGGGAGGATGGGATGGTGCAAATGGACTTAGAATGTTGTCTTGCCAATGCACTGAGTCGTCCTTGGTTTTTTGGATTGAAATTTGCGGTTGCTGTTGGACTGGTTGGGACACTTGGCTGACCAATCAGTCCGATCCTTGACGAAAGCACCGACTGGCTCCCCAACTACCTTCGTATGGCCCCACCTGTTAAACACCATGGAAACCATTGGAACTGCAATGACATACCACACTGACAAGCTAGACACCCAAGTCTACCTATTAAACATCCTAGCCATCCACGTTCAGGGGACAGAACAAAAGTTGGATGTTCTCAACACCATGATAGCGAAGGTACAGCAAGATCGGGACACTACATACCATACGTGTCACTGCCCCCAAATAATCGACAAACTGGCATCGGTACCAACTAAAATGGCTGTTGGGGGCAGTCAGGGAACCTCACACAAAGTCCGAACCGGCAAGAGTCCGCAAACATGAGGAACTCAAGGGAGAAGGCTGAGTGAGTCCCCAGCCGCCTCGGAGCCATCTCCTAAGAGCCAGGAGACCCACAAGGCCCCTGAGTGCGTAAGCTCAACCATACTTGACGCCACGAATGAGTTTGAGCAACCGAGCGAACAATCTCAATCAGGAGCACCAGACGCTTCACCCAATCAATACAATCTACTATTGACAGCAGATGAAAGCCCCAAACAAGCAAACTCGACAACTTCCCTCACGAAGAGGGAACAAAAACTCCTGAGGAAAGCAAGGAAAAGCAAAGTAAATAAATCAAACCCACTTTCGTTACAAAATATAACGCCCACCGAGAATGACAAAAAAATTGAGAAAGATCAAATTGAACAAAGTATTAGGAACGTTGTCTGCATATTGGACCACACCACTCCACCCATGAAAGAGGCTGCCACTTCAAGAAGCCCAAGCCACAAAAAAGTGAAAACCCACCAACAATGAAAATATATAGCATATTTAATCCTCCGGATAGGCGGGAACCAAAGAAAACAACCATCCAGGTCACTCAATAAACAAACTTCACTTCAACCCCTCAAGGAACAATGACAGAAGCAAGCAAACTTAGCCCACAGGAGGCCGACATCAACAGGAAAGTTGTCCCAGAGGAGAGGCGCAACAACAAAGTAGTCAAGACAAGTGCATACCACTCGGGAGGCATGGAGGTCGATTCAGCACGAACCCTCAAAGCACTCAACAAAACAGTGCACGACATCAACCAAACTTAGCCCTACAGTACCAAGTGTCTATCGAGGCAATAATAGAGATCCCGAGCGACCGAGCCAAAATACAACAAACTGATTCTCTCAGCACATGTCACGAAAAGATAGAGCTGGTCCCACATTACATCTCAAGGAGAGCTCATGACATATTGAATAGAAGCGCAATATTAAGATTACTAGAAGCCCTCCCAGCCCTGAGTCACATCAAATCTAGTGATCTGGAAAGAATCGAGTTCAAATCCAATCCTAATCGAACCGGCCCCGAAATCACGATAGTAACTTGGACACATCACTCCTTCACAGAACAGATCTTGCGGCACAGTGAGTCCTTCACAAAATGGGGTATTGAGCTAAAAAAGGTGGAGCTTCCTCGCTACCCAAGCCTGTTACAACAGCCCAATCGAACTGTGGGCATCTTAAAAGGCCCTGATGATTTCTGCATAATGAAAGGGGATGGCCAAACAACAAGGCAAATCACAATCACAATACCACATTCCGAAGCAGCCAACCTCAAGGATAACCCGCAGGCGATAGACCTAAACATGAATCATGGAGCTGCATGAACTAAAGCATGTAAGGATTCCAAAAAAGCTCAGGGTTGCAAGATCTGCCCATGGAACGTGAACGGCTTAGGTTCAAAACTCGAAGATGCCGTCTTTAAAGAGTTTATCCTACAGTATGACATACTCCTACTCCAAGAAACTTGGCAGACCATAAACGCACCAATTGTAGGCTACAAAGAATATCTCAACCCAACCATAATGGACGGAAAGCACGGAAGGGCAAAAGGCGGTCTATCGACCTTCATCTCGATGGATAATACTTGGAAAGATGAAGTCATCGACCTCGACTCTCCCTTGATGCAATGTATCAAACTCGCAGCTTTGCCCTTGACTAGCTTGTTAATTTTGAACATCTACATCCATCCAGCCCACAAGCAAAAGGGGCAAAGAATCCAGCAACTGATCGCCGCACTTAAAACTCTAAAACTCACTTATCCACATGCCAACACAATATTGACGGGGAATTTAATATGAATTTATTGCGAGGTCAAGAAAAAAACCTAGTAGGCTTTACACAGGCCCGACAGGGCAACGCAAGCAGACGAGACACTTTAAGCAAGAGATGCGCAGCTTTATTGGACGAACTCTCACTGTACATGCTAAACGGACGAGGCCCTCAGGACAGTCCCGCAGCATTCACAAGAGTGACGAACAAAACAGGCACAACCATCGATTTTACCCTGGCCGATCCCGATCTGTTCCCTTCTATTTCCAACTTCCAAATAAAGGAAAGAGCAGAAAGCGATCACTATCCTCAAACTTTTACATTAACCAACATTCTAAAAAGGTCTCGGCAAGCCAAGGCTCTTACACTACCAACTCAATCCTACAACTTAAAATGACTCACATGGAATAAAAATAATATAGACACCATCAGGGAGACATGTTTCTCCTTATTGGCATTACCGGAAGAAAAGCCACTTCGAAAAGAGGCCTGGGAGTCGTTTGTCAATAATTTAAATTAAAAAAATTCCAACCGCTCTACCAGCCATAAAGCCCCCAGTATCACCGGGGCAGCCTAGTATACACACAATCTAAGGACGCAAAAAAAACACCTAATCAAACACCTAAGATTATTGCGAACCCAGGGCTCACACCCTACTCAACATTCTCTTACAATAACAGCAAAAACGAAAAGAGACTTAAAAAAGAAAATTATGGCGGGAAAGCGAACATACAATGAACAATTCTGGATGAAAATGCTCCACGCCAGCAGGCAAAGAAACTCCAAACTGTTTTGGGCAAACATTTTTATTTATTTATTTATTTTATAGTTTTATAGAGCGCGAACCAGACCTGTGAGGGTATCAGAGCGCTTTACAGGATTAAAGGTGGTATACAAAGCGTTAGGAAAGGAGGGATCAATTGGGTACAATAGGGGATACATTATACAAGAGAAGCAAGCAGTCTAAAGTCCCAGGTACATGTGGGATAAAAATTAAAACAAGTAGATACATTATACAAGAAGGCACGCAGTCTCAACTCTTGGGGGGATGCCCAGGAGCGCAGGAATAGGTATCATCCGTAGAAGCCGTGGATAATGCCGAGGTGGAGGGTGGAACATGTCGCTGAGGTGATTGTGTTGTATTCATTAGAGGAGGTATTTGCCCATTAAGAAGATTTTGGTCTCCTTCTTAAAGTGTGCCAAGGACGGAAGTCTTCTGATGGCGGGTGGGAGAGAGTTCCAAATTCTTGGAGCGGCCCCAGAGAAGGCCCGATTGTAGGTTTTTTTCTTCCGGAAGCGTGCTGGTTGCAGCAACAGGTCTTTGGCAGATCGGGAGTTTCTGGCTCCTCCGGATATCACGAGTTTTTGGGCGAGACATGTAGGGGCATTGGAGTAAAGAGCTTTGTGAGTAATGCAGGCCAGTTTAAATTGGATTGTGGCCTCTAGGGGAAGCCAGTTCAGAACTTTTTTTTTTTTTTTTGAAACTTTATTTTTCGATTTTTCAAAAAAACAATACATCGGCATCAAATAAATACGTATGCATACATTTCGTTGATAGCAATTATAGTCGCATGAGACACAAGACCGCACCAAAGAGGGAAGGGACAAGGGGGACAGGAGAATCATCCACAAACATGTCCCTGCGGGGGGAGGGGGCGGCAGAGAAGGCACCCCTACCCAATGCGGACCCCATCAGAACTAAGTGTCGCGTTCCCCACTAGAAACAGACCCCCCGGGTATATCTGCATCACTCTGCTCACTAGCAGTAACATCCCGTGAGGACGGCTCCCCCTCCGCTAACCCAGTGGCACACAGGACCCGCCAAGCCATCAGGTCATCCTGCAATTTCTCATCCCGTCGGGTATGTTTCATGTGTGCCTCTTCAGCCAGCGACCACTCTCGAACATCTTTGAGCCAAGCAGGAAGTTCAGGGGCCCTCTGCCCCATCCAAGTTATTGCCACCTTGCGCCTGGCAAGCACCAACATTAACTGTAAGAGTTTATAGGGGGGTTTCTTCCTCTTGGACCTGCAAACCATCGCGAGTAGACATTGCAAGGGATCGAGAGCCACCTGAAGCCCCGTGGCGCTTACAACCCTAGTCACCACCCCCGTCCAGAACTGCGCAACCAATGGGCATTCCCATGCCAAATGCAAAAAGCCTGAATTCTCTGCGGCACATCTAGGACAGCCAGCGCCCCTGCTACTGTCAATGCGTCTCAGAGACACCGGGGTAAGGTAGGTGCGGTGTAGGTAATTAAAGTGTGTTAGCTTAAATCTGGCATTGCATGAAACAGTGTGTGTAAGGGAGCCTATGCGCGCCCACTGTGCCTCCTCCAGCGGGGCAGCGAGGTCCCTCTCCCAGGCAACCCTAGACGGCGGAACCGGGGGGGTGGAATCCTGTTTCATCGCTTTATATAGGAGGGAGATCAAGCCGCGCCCCTTGCCGCACGTGAGCATAACATCCAGTGTATGTGTCAGTGGTGGAATATCTGGGTACTGGGGCCAGGTGATTTTCACTACATCTTGCATAACCCTGAAATGCAAAATTGGCCTTGTCCAAGGCCAAAGTTCTCCACCGCCTGCTCGTAGGTGATAAAGGTTTCATTAGGATATAGATCGGCGAGAACCTCGCACCCTCCCTCCCTCCAAATTCGGAAGGACATGTGACGTGCCATAGCTATAAATGGAGCCAGTATCCAGAGCGAGAGCTCCCTGTGAAAGGGCGCCCTTCGAAGGACCCTCTCAACAAAGCGCTGCCATATGCCAGCTGTATGTCGCACAGTATAGGGGAGATACATATCTGATCCCGCACCCTGCATCAGCGCCTCCTGCAGTGTCTGGGTGTCTGCCCCATCAAGCAAAAGGCGCTTCTCCCAGTTGTCAGTGTCGGTGAACCAACGGGCCGCATATTGGAGATGGGCGGCATTATAGTATAGGTCAAATCGAGGGGCTTCGAGACCGCCCTCCTCGTAACTGCGGCAATGGTGCGAAGGGCTACCCTACTGCGCCGACCCGCCCAGAGCAGAGATGTGAGCAATGTGTTGAGAGTTTTAAAAACTCGAGGTGGCAAAGGGCAAAGTGAGTTCTGTAGCACATAGAGTACCCTGGGGAGCATCACCATTTTCGAGATGGTGAGACGGCCCATCAGTGAAAGTGGGAGAGTATTCCAGAAAAGCATGGACTGCCGCAATGCCGTAGTGACGCGGTCCACATTCCGGGCCAGCGCTTGTTCGTCCGTCAGGGTCACCTGAATACCCAGGTAACGGAACGCCGTCCGCTCCCAACGCAGTTCCAGATCTGGCAAATCCTCCGGAGGCACCGCCGCTAGTCCTGCCAATGGGAAAACGAGGGATTTACCACGGTTCAGCCGCAATCCAGAGACCTCACCAAACTGATCTAGGTGGTGCAACAGCACCAGCAGGGCATCGCGCGGAGAGGCCAAGTAAAACAAGGCGTAGTCCGCGTATAAAGAAATGACGTGAGTCATGTCCCCCAGCTTAATACCCCACTGCGCCATATCCGCTCTAATCCGGACCGTGAAGGGCTCTATAGCCAGGGCAAACAAGAGTGGGGAGAGGGGACACCCCTGTCGTGTACCCCTCCCAAGTTGCCACTCTTCGGACCGCGCGCCCCCAAGCTTAACTCTAGCGCATGGAGCCGTGTATAAGATACGAACCCAGCGACAAAATTGGGGACCCATCCCCACAGCACGCAAGACCTCGAGAAGATATCCCGAATCCACCGTGTCAAAAGCTTTGGCAAGGTCAATGGAGACCAATACCATCTGCTCCTCCCTGTCCCGCACCTCATGCAAAATGTGAGTCAGTCGCCGTAGATTCATAGCCGTGTTTCGTCCCGGTATGAACCCACATTGATCCTCGTGGATTAGGCGGGCCATATGCGGCGCTAAGCGAGATGCCAAGAGCTTGCAAAGGATTTTTATATCCGTATTGATCATCGTGATCGGCCGATACGATGAGGGCTCGTGTGCATCTCCCGCTGGTTTCAAAATCATACAGATTTCCCCCTGTGTCATACTTGGCGGGAGGATTCCTCGTTTAAAGGCCTCATTGTAAACTTGCAGGAGGGGGGGGGAAGAATATCGGGGAATGCTTGGTAGAACTCGGGCGGAAAGCCATCACTACCCGGAGATTTGGCCCGCGGGAGATGCTTCAACGCGGATTGAACCTCACATAGCGTCAGTGGCTCATCAAGTTCCTGCCGCGCCTGTTCAGACATGGTACTCAGGGTCAACCCATGTAGATACGGGAGATAAGACGCCTCCCCTACCACGGGATCCGCGGTATACACCGCCTGAAGATGCGATTGAAGGACCCGCAATAATCCCACCTGTGAATGCACCAGGCACCCAGTGGAATCCCGTAAGGCCTCAATCGCAGCAGGAGCGTGTTCTCGGCGGAGGATCCAGGCCAAGAGACGACCTGATTTATCCCCTTCCCTGTAAAGGTGCTGTCTGTATTGCGTGAGCGTGTATTTATCAAGCCTGTCTAAGATGTCATGGATGCGCTCCTGGATCTCTCGTTCCCCATCCCTCTCGGCTGCGTCAGTAACTATCGAAGTCTGTACCTTCGGCAGGCGGCGTTCCTCGTCTTGCAGCTCTTGTTGGAACTGCTTCCGAACCCCATATGTCACACTCAGACATGCCCCTCTCACTACCGCTTTCAGGGCCTCCCATTTGGTGGCCTGCAATAGGTCTGTCCCACCCCAATTTAGATCGACGTAATCAGTAAGGGCAGTTTCTACATGGTGCCTCCCCACCTGATCCTCAAGAATCTCTGCCTGCAACCTCCAAGTCCGCGGCGGCACCTCGGGGCTCCCCATTCCATCACACATGCTACAGGGGAATGATCAGATAGGAATCGCACTAGATGGGTCACCTCCAGAGACATGTTGGGACCGGGATTCGCGACTAAAACCCTGTTGAGGCGGCTATATGTGTTATGGGTAGATGAGAAGCAGGTGTATACTTTCTGGGTTGGGTGTCTTTGGCGCCATACGTCTTGGGCCCCTAGATTCCCCATGACCTCCCGGAGTTTCACAGTCATTCTGGGTTTCGTGCCAGTGCGGGGGGAAATCTATCCAGGACAGGATCGAGAACACAATTAAAATCTCCCATCCAAAGCAGTGGAACCTCTAGTTCCGATACCAGGACCTCCTGCATGGACTGATAAAAACCCGGGTCATCAGTGTTCGGCGCATAGGTGTTCACTATAGCCACGTCTCGACCATCTAGCTTGGCTCTGAGGAGCAGGTACCGCCCCTGGATATCAGCTTCCACATATTGGACGGCTAGAGGAACCCCGGGTGCCACCCACACAAGGACCCCTCTAGCATAGCTTGAAAAGGAGGAGTGAAAGAGCTGGCCCGCCACTTCTTTGCCAATTGTTGAGCCCCTTCATCCGTGAGATGGGTCTCCTGGAGGCATGCTAATGAGACCTGATGTCTACGAAGGAAAGACAGGACCCTGTACCTCTTGGTGCATGTACCCAGCCCCCTCACATTCCAGCTTAAAAATGTAAACCCCATAGTGGTTGTAACGCCCAATGCCCGGGCAGTCCATGCCCCACACAGCTACCTACATTCTGTGCCTCAACTGTGATGCATACGATGCCAACAAAAACCCAACAAAAACCCCCTTAAAGCCCCCCTCCCCCCACCCACGAGCAATTTACTGACAACCAAACATGCAGAAATGCCCTTCCCGTGCTGGTGCCAGGACGTGCACAGCGATCCCATGAGCCCAACAGGGCCTAACTTCGTTTATGAATGAAAGAAAAAAAAACCTCCCCCTCCCCAAAAGCCGACCCCCGACCCGTACCAACCGCTCATGTCATGAATTTGTGTCCCGGGCCACCCAACGAAAATCTGATACACATAGTGCAGAACAAAGCAAGCAGCGGAGCCCAATAGACACAGCCATCATCATCTCTGTAATCTTGGCGAAATCACTGAAACCCCCAATGTTCCATAATCCCCGATCCCTCACAGCCCAGCCCCAACCACCCCAACTTTGGGAAAAACAACAGGATAACAGCCAGGGGGACCCGCAAGGAGCCCATGTCCGAAGCAGGAAGTGCACAGGCAATGTACAGGTGAGGGACCGGCAGCGGATCCCCCCGAGCCACATCCACACCCACCGAGCCACCACGGACCAACTGCCTGCGTTACAAAAGTGAAGCAGAGGGCCACTGTGTACTCAGGGTGGGTCCGCAGCAGAAGGAGGCGGGTCCATAATGGTTTCTGGGATCACTTGATTAGTGGATAGAAGGGTGTCCGGCACCAAGCTCTCCTCAGGCGGTCCCGCCATCGTCCGCGGGGGAGAAGCGTCCGAGTCCGAGGAGTCCACACGCAGAGCACCATCATTCCCCACCGTGATCCGCTGTCGTTCCTCCCTGGCGCCGGCCATGGCCCGGCCCCCGCGTCTGCTTCTGCGTCTTCTCCTGGGTCTGGTCCCCCAGGTACTCCGGGAGTCCCTCTGCTCACGCTCGGGGAGGGCCTCTCCCCGGACCTCGAGCCACTCCCATACTTCCTCCGGTGAATCAAAGAATTGAGCCTTTCCCTGGGAGATCACCTTGAGTTTCACGGGGTACAATAGCATGTACTGCAGACCAAGTTCACGGAGCTTTTGTTTAACGCCCAGATAGGATTTTCGCTGTTCCTGAATGTGGCGGGTGTAATCAGGATAAATAGATATTCTAGCGCTATCATAAGGGAGGTCCGTTGCCTCCCTAGCGGCTTTCAGGATACAATCCCTGTCCCGGTAGTTCAGGATTTTAGCAATGAGGGCCCTAGGAGGGGCCCCGGGCGGAGGTGGAGGGGTCAACGCCCTATGGGCCCGCTCCACCACAAAGACCGCAGACAGTCCCGTGGGGCACAGCTTCGTTCGGATCCATTCCTCTAAGAAGCGCTCCGCATTGCCCTGCTCCGCGCGCTCCGGGATACCCAGGACCCTGATGTTACTGCGTCGGGCCCTGCCTTAAGCCTCCTCCGCTCTGCGCTCCAACGCACCGGTCGTGGTGGTGAGCTGAGTAACCTGGTGTTTCAAGGAGGCCACCTCCCCCTGCAGCTGGACAATGTCCCCCTCTGCCGTGGAGACCTTTTCTGCCACCTTCCGCAGATCCGCCCGCAGTAGGTTCACATCAATGGACACTGTCTCTATTTGCTTTCCCAGGGCGGTGTGAGAGCCCCGTATAGCCTCCAGCAATTCGGCTCGGGACTGTTCGGTATGGGTGTCGCCCTCGCTGTCGAGGCCTGTCTGGCGAGTGATCCTCTGCGTGGGGAGGCGCTGCGTGGTGTACTGTGTGATCGTATTGGGGTTAGAGGCGCGTGGGGGCTTATCTTTACCCATGGTGCAGA
This sequence comes from Calotriton arnoldi, assembly GCA_963921515.1. Classification (NCBI taxonomy): domain Eukaryota; kingdom Metazoa; phylum Chordata; class Amphibia; order Caudata; family Salamandridae; genus Calotriton; species Calotriton arnoldi. Next base: position 1,353,946 of record CAWUFW010001776.1, read on the forward strand.
ACTCAGGCCATCAAGTGAGGTGTTCACCTAGCCCGGTCCGGCCTTGTAGGGTAGTCTCTCCCCCTCCACAGGGTGCACTGCACAGCAGAACAATCCGGAGTCCAGGGGACCAGTGTCACTCCCCAGGACACCCACTCTGGGATGGCGTCAACCACGGGAGATCAGGCCGGCCAATCCGGCTCCCCAGGACCACTTCACCACTGCATCGGTGCCAGGACGACGACGCAGGCCCTCTGCACACCCACCGCCGGGGTCCACGCCACCCCTGCCGATTCCAGGATCACTGTTTGGAGTGCCCCAAAAGAAGGACCAGACACCTCCGCCGTCACTCAGGAGGGCACTCCGCGACCAAGGATGGGCCGGACAGGAACCCCCACTCCACTCGCGCTGCTCACCGTGGCAGGCCGGCCCTCACCGCCACGTTTGCCAATCACCGGGTCAGCGCCGCCAAATAGCCGTGGCCCACGCGCTGCGCTCTCCGTCACAGGAGCTCAAGCCGGCGGGAGGAGCGCGCGACTCCAGCGCCCCCCAGACGGCCGCCGTGCGTCGTCGCAGGCCTCGCAGCTCAGGACCTCTCCGCAGGGCCCCAATCACGGTCCACTGCTCAATGCGGAACCAGGCAGGTAGGCACCGCTATAAAGATTCCGCCAGGCCCCGAGGCCCCCGTAGGTTAAGGCCCGGCGCCCGTCAGCGCGCTGCGCAGGCCTCCAGCCTGCAGGGCCGTGTCACGGGGATCAGGGCCAGCACCCCACCGGGAGCCTCCGGCGGACAGGATCGTCATCCGGGCCGGTCCGATGGCCACAGCACGATGTCAGGGGGAGCTCCCCCACTCAGGGCCCGAATCCCGCTCACGCGAGCATAGGCCGCATCCCCGGCCTCTCGTAGGTGCGGCCCGCCGGGGCACCAGCCGCCGGGACGATTCCGCCGGTCTCCAGGTCGGATTTGGTTCCGAGACAGGTCCGGAGCACCGCCGCTCGATTCAGGGCTCCGGGCGCTCGGAGAGTGCTGTTGTGGGCGCCCGTAGTAGGGATTTAGCAGGATTTTTTGCGGCTGGCAGGTCGGGAGACGAAGGAGCTTACGTCCTGTCGGCCATGTTGCTTGGCCACGCCCCGCCAGTTCAGAACTTTGAGGTGGAGAGAGATGTGGTTGAATTTCTTTGAGCCAGTTAGGAGTCTGGCGGCGGTGTTGAGGCAGGCTTTCAATGGGGCCAGAGAGTTCTTGGGTAGCCCTGCGAGAGTAGAGCATCCATATTCTAGTCTGGAAATGACTCAGTGCCTGGATTGCCGTTTTAAGGTCGGAAACTTCGAGGAAGGGTTTTAGGTTTCTTAGGTAACTCAGGTGGAATCTAGCTGTTTTGGCCATCGAGTTTATATGGCCACGCATGTTCAGGCTGCCGTCAAGGGTTATTCCAAGGGATTTCGCCGAGTCAACAATGGTAGGAGGGCAGTTTAGTGCTGTGATGGTCTTGATCCATTCCTGGATGTCTGGATTCGGTTTGGGTGGGGAGATCAGAAGAAATTCAGTTTTGTTTGCGTTGAGTTTAAGCTTGTTGGTGGTGAGCCAATGGACTGTCAGCTTCAGGGCCTCGTTCAGGGAGAAGATGTCCTCCGGGGAAGAGATTTTATGTAGATCTGTGTATCGTCGGCGTACATAAGGTAGGAGATATTGGCGGCACGTAGCACCTCGGTGAGAGGTTCAAGGTAAAGATTGAAGAGGGTAGGGGAGAGGGTTGATCCTTGGGGGACTCCAACCGTGACCGGAGAGGGGGCGGATAGATTACCGTTAATGAGGACTCTCTGTGAGCGGTTTTGCAGGAAGGATCTAAACCATTCAAGGACGGTGCCATCCAACCCCATCCTGAGTTTGAGGCATTCAAGGAGAATTTCGTGGTTAACCGTATCAAAGGCAGAAGAAAGGTCTAGGAGGATTTGGAGACAGGTTTTGCCTTGGTCGAGGGCTTGGAGGGCGTCATCCACAATGTGGAGGAGGGTGGTTTCCGTGCTGTGTCCAGGTCTGAACCCGGATTGGAAGTCATCTAGCAGGTGAAAGTTGTTGATGTGTAGGCTCAGCTGCTGTTGCACACATTTTTCCAGAACTTTGGCTAGGAGTGGGATGTTGGATATGGGTCTATAGTTCTCAGCGGAAGCAGGGTCCAGCGAGGGTTTTTTAGGATGGGGATAACTTGGCCAGCCTTGAGCGAAACAGGAATTGAGCCCTGTAGGAGGGAGGCGTTGATTATTGAGGTCCAGGAAGGGATGATAGCCTGAGAGGTGGCAGCTAGGCAGTTATAAGGGAGAGGATCATTGAAGTGATTGTTCGGGTTTAAGGAGGCAAGAATTCTCAAGATAGAGTGTCTGGTCATAGATTTTAAAGTTGGACCAGTGCGCTAGGTTTTTGGGTGAGGTTTGGGAGGACAACGTGGAGAGAAGAGGTAGAGCTGGCAGATTTTGATTTTGGTGGTGAGTTGCGGATTTAAGTTCATTTCCTAGAGCAGAGATTTTGTCGCAGAAGAAGGAAGAAAATTCCTCGCTTGATATTAAGGGTTTAGGTGTTTCTTTGGAGGTTTTCGCTAGTTTGTTGGATTGGTGTTTGACCAAGTGGAACAGCTTGCGAGGTCGATTTTTGGCGTTCTCAAGTTCAATTTTGAAGAATTCTTTTTTAGAGTTGAGGATTTTCTTATTGTAGGCATTTCTGGCCTGGCGGAGAAGTTTTAGATGTGCTGCTGATGGGTGTTGTTTCCAGTTTCGTTCCGTCTGTCGAAGGGATCTCCTTTCCTTGTTGAGGAATCCGCTGAACCAGGGATTTCTGTCTTTGATCTGGGTTCTTTTTAATTTTAGTGGTGCCAGGTCATCGAGAATGTCGGATATGGTTGAGGAGTAATGATCCGCTAGGTTATCGACCGAGGTGCACTGAGGGGGGGGGGGAGGTCGGTCTCACAACGTGCTGTCAGTTTCTCGTGATCAAGGTTCTTGGTATCTCTAACCCATCGTTTGGGAATCACGGGTTGAGGTGTCCATGTCTTGTGGGTGCTGGGCAGGAGGAAGGTGGACGGCGTGGTGGTCAGACTCAATCACAAGGGTCAATAGAGATAAGTTTGACCGCTGATTCCTTAGCAATGATCCAGTCTAGAGTGGCGCCTTTCGAATGAGTAGGGAGGGAGCAGGCTTGGGTAAGGGCTTGATCGGCCAAGAAATCTCTGATGGCATTGACCTGAGGGTCCTTAGGATCGTTCCAATGCAAGTTGAAGTCGCCAAGGAAAATGTCATTAGAGTTTGGAGAAACCTTGGCTGTGATGATTTCCATGAGGAGGTCCGTAAAGGTGTCATTCTTGCCTGGGGGGTGGTAAAAGATGTGAAGTTTGCACAGTTGTGAGGTGTTATTGGAGATGGAGAGTGCGAGGTATTCGCAGGAGTCTGTAGGGTCCACCGGCAGTTCCGTAACAAGGAGGTTAGAGTGGTAGATGCATGTAATGCCACCCCCATTTTTTCTTTGAGTGCCTGTCCATCCTTACGATGTTGTAATTGGGCGGGACTAAGAGGTCTAGGTAGGGCGATGAGGATTCCTTTAGCCAAGATTCAGTCAAGATCGCTAGGTCCGATTTATGTCTCAGGATGAGGTCGGCGACGTCAGATGCATGCTTTACAGCTGACCGGCAGTTTATTAGGAGGCCGGCTAGGGAGGGGTAGGAGTGAGTGTCAAGGGTAGAAGCAGAGATGGGCACTCTAGCTAGGTTGCTATTGACCACCCCTCTGATGCGGAGGGTAGCAGATCTGTTAGGGTTGGTTGCAACCGTGCAGATAGGGTGTTCTTCCCTCAGGTCTGGGGGTGCATGGGGTTGTCAAGGCAGAATCGTAGCTACTGAGGAGGTCAGCCACTTCTTCCTCCGTGAGTTCTGAGGGGTTAAGCGTGCCAGGGAGGGTTTGTAGGTATGGAGGAGAGCAAGAATTTCCTCCTCCGAGAGGTGGCAGGGTTGCTGCGCGGGGCGCAAGTGTCTCAGGGATAGTGGTAGTGGGTGAAGGAGGGGCTTCGTGAAGGGGATGTGGGTCGCGTTCTGCGAGAGCCAGAGATTCGAGAAGGAGAGTTCGGTGATGTGAAGGAGGTGCTTTAGGTCCAGAATGGACTTCTGGATGCTCCGTGTTAATTTGGTGGCTCTGCGGTGGAGATTATCAATATCTCTAAGAGAGGTAGGTTCTGGCAGGCAGGGGGCCAGTTGCAAGGGAGCGGTTCTGAGAGAATGTGCTGGTAGCCTAGAGGTGGGTTCGGGCGGGCCGAGGGCCGGTTGCAGGCGAGTTATTCGGATGGAGTGAGGGGGGCTAGGTCGATCAGCGTCCCTATGAGAGGGAAGATCTTGCGGGCAGGGGGCCGAAAGGGTGGGAGCGATTTCGTCGGACTGAGTTTGCAGCCTAGTGGTGGGGCTAAATCGACCAGAGTTCTGGGCCCTATTAGACGTTTCAATACTAGTGTTGTGGGCCCTAGTAGGAGTTTCAGTAGTCCGGAGTGCAGGAAGATTACGCGGGCAGGAGGTTAAGGGTTTAGGGACGCTTCTGATGGTATGTGCTGGATGCGTGATAGCGGGGCTGGGTTGGCGTGTGATGTGGGCCCTAGGGGGAGTTTCGGAAGCCGACGGAGCGGGGATCGCTTGAAGGTCAAGGTTCAGTGGTATGGGCACGCAGTGGTTGGCATGCGTTGGTGACAAGGTGACAGGGCCGGGTCGCCCAATGACGTGGTCACTGGCATGAGTGGTTAGTGAGAGGTATGGTACACTTGGCGGATTGGGCGAGAGGTGGAGCGGCGGGAGCGTGGACTGGGACGGGTTGTGAACATAATTTTTAAGGAGGGTGAAGAGGTCCGCAAATTTGATGAGGTTTTTGGGATGCCCTTGAATCAGGATAATGCCACTGTTGTATAAGGTGATGGTAAGGTCAGCCCGCAGGTTTGCCGATGGAGTGATTGTGAGTGTTTTTCCGTGAGGGATGTTCCTGGCTTCCTGTACTTTGAGGAGGCTCGAGAAGGCATTGCGCCAGAGAGACGTTTTCCTGGAATGGAAGATGAGGTCGTTAATGACAGTGCCCTGGTTTACGGAGAGACGAAGGTCAGATATCAGGGTCTCAGGATGACTTTTCAGGATGGAGTGTTTAAGGGATTTAGAGGCGGATTTGGAGAGATTAGGAGGGTAGATAACGGTGTAGTAGTTGTCTCCCGTGGAGGTCAAGCAGGGCTCTGCCATGCTGGGGAGAGTGATGAGACTACCGTCCCAGCGGTCGGTTTGCGTGGTGAGATGTAACCGCAGGTCTGCCCTACTATCAAGGTTTGCTTATGGACAGTGCTACCGCGCGAAGATGGCCCATCTGAAATGGTTTACCAGGACTCTTTCAGTAGAGTAAGTTGAGAGGGCTGTTTAACAAAAGCCCATGCCAAGATGGCCACTGTAGAAGTCCTCTTTCTGCTATTATAGGGAGCTTCTGGCTCAGTCCTCTTTCTATTGTTGTGAAAGCATGGATCAGTCCTCTTTCACTTACTATGAATAGGGCAAGTGAGGACAGTCCTCTTTCTATTGTTGTGAAAGCATGGATCAGTCCTCTTTCACTTACTATGACTAGGGCAAGTGAGGACAGCTTCTATTATGTAATGCAAGCGTCTTCAAAATGGATGAACCGGCACATAAAAGTCGAGATGGCCATCTCAGTCAGTTTCAATCTTAGGGTGTATACAAAGTAAGCGTCTTTCAAGAGGTTAAGTCAGCACAAATAAAGACCACCCCTATAAGTTTATATAGATAGGTTAGGCAGGCAGTCAGCGGATATGTCACAAGCAGGCGAGCCGGGATCCGAAGTCAGAGAGACTCAGGCGAGACGCCCTGCAGGGCGCTCCCCGCTTCTACTAGGCAATTTGGGTCAGGGCGGTCCGCCGAGTGAAATAAATCGCAGGACTCGCTCGTCGGCACCCTCGAAGAAACCCACAGCCGATCCGCGCACCAGCCGGCTCTTCGCTGGGGCGCCGTGAGGAAAAACGGCATCAAAGGCGGGCGGAAGGCGGGCTCAACACCGGCATCAAACTCCGGTATCAAACGGCATCACAGGCGGGCGGAAGGCGGGCTCAACACCGGCATCAAGCACCAGCCTCAACTCCGGCATCAGAGGCGGGCGGAAGGCGAGCTCAGCATCGGCATCAACTCTGGCTGAGGACGTCGCGGCATGCGAGGCCAGCTCCTCACCGGGGCACCAAGAGCCCGATTGAAGTTGCGCTGGACGATCCCTCCGGTAGAACAATCGAAGCCCGCTTCACACCCGCTTCACAAACATCAATATTCTACTAAATGGTAAAAACCGACATTTCAATTGGGACATAACGGAACATACATGGAGAGCTTACATAGAAGCCACATACAATAAGACGTTACAATCAAGTGTACCAAACATCTCCAAACCTTTAAAAGAGATCCGGATGGTTGCCATTCAGACAACAAGTCCCAATGCCTCAAAACCCAGAAACATCCAGAAAAAAGATACTAAAATCTGCTCACTAACACCGAAAAACTCCTTCAACCCCCAAGAAATTACTCTGATGACAACTCTCAGCCGGAAGTACTGGAAACAACAAGGACAGATCCAACGGAACACTACCTACAGATTACAGAAAGGCAGGTACTGAACATCATAAAACATCTAAGACTTGATGGGGCCCCGGGGCCAAACGGCCTGCCTAACGCCCTATTTAGAAAAGACCCATCCTTTTGGTCCGGCCACCTAACTTCTCTGTTCATAAACGCCTTAGAGACTCGCATCATTCCAGATTCTTGGCGAGGAACCATCTTACAACATATATACAAATCAGGGGCGCGTTCTGACCCATCCAATTACAGACTGATAGCGTTCATCGATGTTGAGGCAAAAATCTATGCAGCAAACTTGTTGGCAGACCTAGAGGACTGGGTTAGTAGTACAAACCTAATCCCGAAAACGCAAACAGGATTTCAGGCAGGGATGGGCACTTTAACGAACATATCCGCAGTCACCCTCTTGGCCAACCAAGCTATTGCCAAATCAAACGCCCTTTATGCGTGCTTTGTAGATCTCAAAGCAGCCTACGATAAAGTGCCCAGATCCAAGCTGTGGACGAAAATGAAATTATGGGGAGCTCCCACAAAATTGTTAGAGGCAATCATCAATCTTTACTCAAAAACATAGGTCCAAATGAAAAAGGGGGACGGGCGAAGTCTAACTAATAAAATTCCGACCATCAACGGCTTAAAACAGGGGTGCGTCCTGGCTCCTTGCCTATTCAACATCTACACAGCTGATTTAGAGAACAACCTTCGCTAAACACAAGGAGACTCTCCAAAATTGGGTAATGTCCCAATAGCAAGCCTCCAATATGCTGACGACATTGTCCTACTCTCCCAAACGCCTCGAGGCCTACAGCGGCTGATCACCCAACTAGCAGAATACACATCCTCAGCTCAATTACTAATCAACCTCCAAAAATCGAAGGTTGTGTGCTTTTCCAGTACCCACAAAAAACACCCTAAATTCACATCAACGATAAACAGCAACATCTTGTCCCATGTGGAAACATATAAATATTTGGGGGTACTAATAGACCGCCATCTCAACTACCAGCAACACCTGGACCTATGGCACGCAAAAGCAAAACAACTGCTATTTGCATTTAAAACTTGCAGAAAAAACTTAGCAATTGTTCAACAAACCACCTACTAAAGGTCGTAGCAGCAAATTTCTTGCCATCCATTTTGTATGGATCAGAAATGTTAAATACTAAGGACTCAACAGTTTTAAACACTGCACAAACTAGCCTTTTTAAGAAACTATTCTCAATTCCACGCCACAGTTCTCAAGCCCAGATAAGATTGGAATTCGGATTAAAAAACCAGATACCAACAAGACAAGGAGTCCTGGTCAAATATTACTGGAGAATGAGGTCAGCAGAGGAAAACTCTTTAGCCCAACATTGTTGGCAGGAGGTCGAAAAGCAATCTAGGTTGAGCAAGTCAGTATATCCTGTTTTAAAACAATCCCTTTCAGCATTAAATCTAGAGGATGCTTGGCTCACAATATCGGCCTATTCTGAGTTCAAACAAACAGCCAACAAAGCCATCAAGCGACAATCCCTGTTAATAGATAAAGCCTCCTTGGCCCTCAAAACGCACGCGTGGGCGGTGATGCCATCTTACAAATTTTTTAAACCTCAATCGTATCTGTTAGAACACTTCTCAAAACAGAACAAGTGGAATCTGATTTTATTGTGACGGAGATCCTACCCATCCAAAGACCTTACCCCAAAATGGAAATTGACCTGGTCGACAAAGGAATGTTGCCTTTGCGTTCATGAAGACGAGTCACTACTCCACCTGTTATGTATCTGTCCGGCGCTACTAAACATTCGGAAAACTCTCTTACGGCCAATACTGAGGAGAGAACAAATAAAGACTTGTAGAGCGGCCATCATAAAATGCCTAGGAGGCTCGACCGTCCAATTGGCATGCAAGGCAATAACATTTTTAAAGCTAGTGGCAAATGAACTAGAAAAGAGCAATAGATGAACTGAACTTGACTTTGCAGAATCGCCTCGTTCACTTAATTTAAATTCTGTAGTTCATACACCCATAGCACTAGCACTTTATTATATCCCGGGAAACTATGCATGCTTGTGTACAGTTTAATCCAACTCAATTAGAGGTCTTCTTTCCTAGTAGGGCTGGACATTACATGCCCACATGACTGGAATAGAAAGTCTTAACATTATTTTACCATTTATATAAATGAGTTTATTGCAATTTTAAACTAGATCAATTGTTTGACATTTTATGTATTCAGGTGGTTTGTTCCACCCAATCAAACTGTTAACAGTTCGTTCTTTTATTTCCACAACCAAATATTAAGTAATGGATTGTACACAATTGTTTCAGCAACATATCTTAAAACAAAACTAAAAACCATTGCCTGATTCCCTTCAGTTATTTCACGTGCTCTTTAACCAAAAAGTCCACATCATATTTTCATTTTATAATCTGTATATCCTGGGTGTGCTAGTGCCCATGGTCGGCGGGTCCTCCCCCCCCCCCCCATCGTCCCAGTAACTCCTTGCACACTAAGCACTAATTCTCGAGAATGCATTATGAACATACTACAGTGTGCCAGATTCAGTGAAGGAGGCTAATACTTCTGTCCTGTCGTTTGCTATGGGCTATTTACACAGAGCTACTTCTTTGGCCACCCCCCATGTTCGGCATCTTTCTTTCGCTTCCAGTGGGGGGGCCCTCTGGGGATCTCCAGTGCAGGGCAATGTTTCGTTTAGCTAGTGCTAGCAGCAGGCCAAGGAACCTGAAGCCCACCTATTCCTACCTGGAATATAACAAAACTTGAGGTCCCCTCCTGCAAGATATGCTGAGAGGGGCCCTTAACCATGCTCTGCCTCTCCCACTTCCAGAAAAATCTGTATTAACGTGTTATTTGCAGCTGTATAAAGCGCTACATATAGACCGAGTTCGGGTCTGTGTTATGTCCCTTGTCTATCTCTCCATCTCCCTCTCAGCAGTCTTTAACGCTTCTTCCTTTGCTCTGCCCTTTGACCTTTTCCTGGCCACTGCTCTTGAGTCTTGCTTGCTGCACTCCAGTGCTCAGTTTCTTAGAGAGACACTGGGGTGCCTTTCTCTCAAGACTTCTCTACTCCAGCAAGAAACAAAATGTTCAAATTGCAACCTTGTTACCTTTTTTTAGGCTGTGATCATCACGGCACTGCCACAAGTCCAAAGAAAGGATGAAGCTAAACAGCACTTGCTGTGCATTGCAGTGTGGCCCTTGTGGTAGTCAGACTCACATCAGTGGGGGCCCGGCTGAGAGGGCCCCCTCCAGTATGGGGAAGGGTGCCCCCCCCCCCCCACACACACACACACACTGCAAGGGCTGCAGAGGCCTCTGTATGCATGAATTCTAAAAGAAAATGAAATCGAAGCTCGGACTTCAATGTGCACTTTTAGATTTGTATTTATTTGTTTAAATAGGGTCAAATTATTTTACTTCCCTACTTGTTTTATTATTGCCCTCGATAATTAATATTTTCTAGTCTTGGATCAATGTATACTGAAAGGCAACAAATCTCCTATATGTATAGGCATTTTCAACATCTATTGGTCGGTGGACAAGATACAGTTTTTGCAAGATAATTAATCCTGAATCTGTTGTGTTTTTACTTTGCATCTTACCCTTGTAGTTTCTGAACAGTGTGTGACACAATGTTTGGACCCAGTCATAAATGTTCTGATAAGTGTCAAGAGAGGTTCCCTTACATGCAGGTTAGGCATTGGATCCTCTATCCCAGGATGAAAGATCAGGCATCTCATTCCCTTACAGATGGCCTACATGACAAAGGTCTGCCCTCCCTACTCTATTGATTTCTCACAGACTTTATTCCTCAAGATAAGACACATGAACTACACAAAATACTCCTGTTTCCATTTCACATAGCCTCTCGCTGACCGGATGCTTGTAGGCGATGCTATGTATAGCTGAATGTGGAATAAATGCAGTTTAACCTCAAAATAAATAAGGACTTTACGCAGAGCAGGTGTTATGGCAAGGCAAGGCAATTCTAGGCAGCCACCTTGGATGCCACCAGCAGATATCCATCAGATTGTTCATCAAAGTATAAACTGTGCTTCCATTCCTAGGAGAGTGAAGGAACAAAATAACAGTTTGGGCTTAATTTATTACTTGGCGGACAGGGTGAACTCTGCAAGGACAACGGAGTAAATTACTCCAGTGCCCTGACGGAGTCCCCGCCCGCAAAATTTAAAACAAGCATTGGCATAGCCAATAGGTCTCGCCTTTGGGATCTTATAGAGTGTTTAGTTATCCAGCACAATATCCTTGGTGCAACAACATCAACTGTTGCATGGCTAAACACTTATAAGGTCCCAAAGGCGAGACCTATTGGCTATGCCAATGCTTGTTAAGTCTGGGGGTTGACAGCGCAGTTGTCAAACAACACTATTGCTAAAATAGATAGGGGTTGGCTTGGGTCTGCCCCATTCAACTTTTGTCTCTTTTTGACCAGTCTCTTTCAGCCATTTGTGTGAGACTTTTATAAATCACGTCTTGACTCCGCCCATTGGAGTATTCATCTCTCACCTAAAGCTATTGTCAGATCGGTTGTATCCTTCCACCTCTACTCCAGTGCTTGCATTGAACTGCACGAGGGCCTGTTTTACAACTATATCCCCTCGCTGTCATTTCCATGTGTATCACTCTAATTGCTCAAGTCACATGCGTAAGCACAATAAACCCAGAATATTGGCTTCACCAATACTGATTTTTTTTTTTTTTTAGTGCAGTAGGCTGTTTTGATGTTTTAGTCAGGACTCAGATTGCAAGCCAGGCTTATTGGCTTTACCAACTTTTGTTGATCTTCTAGCATTTAGTAGTCTACTCTTCCTTCCCCAAAACTAACAAACTAGGTGAATGCTGGAATATAAACCTGGCTACCAATTGACCCTGCACCATTTTCTTGTGTAGTGTGACTTGGTCCAAAAGCTATAGCTCAAGTAGTGGCAACATAAGTCATTGCCTACCTGCTGATGTGCCAATGCAGACTAAGTCTGTCCTATGGGCTCCTCTTGAAAGGGGTGAAATGTGTATTAGGACTTTGTAATTTCCTGGTAATTCTGCACTCCTGTTCCAATTGCAAGACCCCTCAAGGGTATCCACGCACTGAACACATTGAGGGGGACATATCTGCAGAGACGCAGGAAGAAAGGCAACGGCTTAATGCTCTTGTTAAGATCTGTTTGAAAAAGACAATGTGTAAGAAAAGATGAGGGTCTACTTTTCCAAACAGTCCCCAGTCTCTAGTGATGAGTGGGGAGTGGGGAGACTGGCCACATTTATAGAAAGGAGCAGAGAATGCTTGGTAAATCAGATTTGAATCTTTTTCGAATTCTGCATCAAGTGCATGTACACAAGACCACTCTTCTTCCCCACAAAAGCACCGGTAGACTTTCCTAGGACGATTTTCAATCTGTCTTTATCATTTTTGAAATAGGGTCTTCAGAACTTGTCACGGAATCCCACATTTAACCTCATATCTTCTCTTGTTCCTTGGGGTTCTGTGCTCTACCTGCGTTGCTTTGCACCTGGTTGTATGAACTGAAGTTAACACCTACAAGCCCGTTTTACAGCTCTTCTGAAGGGCACCTCATTGAATGGATTCCCTTTAAGGAGTGACAATAAGTGTTCCTACTTCAGATATTTGTCAGGGGCATGGGCCTGTACATGAAACTTTCATGTGGCATTGAATGGCCACCAGAGCTGTCACAGACATTTTGAACATGTGCAGCAAAGATGATTCTCCCTCACAAATGTATAGTATTTTTCTATGCAACGGCTGAGGGCATGCTGTTTTGATTTCAATTATTTCCAGTCTTGTTATCTCTAAATAATAGCATCTGCATGAGCCAGTAATGTACAGGTGTATTCCTATCTCGAAGACATTGAAAATTATTTTGCACTATTCTCAAGCTTCTAAAACACAAACAGTGGATGACGTAAACAGAGTCTGGTGTATCTTTCCTTTAGCTTCTGCATACATTGTGTCAGATCCTGGAGTACTTTCTGATAGCCTCGAAACCTTAAAAAAAATGTTTAATTCAAAGATGTGATTTATAAACCCAACATTGTACTCACACATCCTGCCCATAAGTCCAGCATTGCTTTGCTAGACCGGAAGCACCGTGACCTGCGGCCACTGCGCCACGGTAATTTACACGTAATACCTGCTTTCTGGAGCATGGGCCTTTCAACTTGCGGCACCCATTCCACTGAGGGATGCAGAACGCCAGTGCGTGATGATGTCATCAGGTGCTCCACAGGTTAGATCCTTGCTTGCAAGACTGGATGGGAAAACAGCCTTCTAGAAGCATATTTGCGGAAATACAAGAGAAAAACATATTTTCAGTCAATGACCGGTCATCATCTGTCAAAAGGGCATCAGCGCCAAGCGTCGCGAGGGCGCCCCCATGAAAGAGACCCTGGTCCCGCTTGGCACTGACAGGCTCCGGCGAGGATCCTCCTCTTGTGCTCGCTACGCTCCCTGACCTTTAAGCCTCCCTCGGTTTCTCCGCAGCCTCATGAGCTCAGCAGAAACCCTGCTCTCCAATTCCCTTGTTGTAGCGTTTTCACTTAAGATCAGAAGTGATGAGTAAAAGGTTTCAGGCTCAATCCTTGAGCAAAGGGCTGCTGTGACAAGGATTATTATTTATTTGTCATCTTGGATGTAATAAGCTGTAGGTACAGCATTGAGAGCCCTTGATTTATTGCGCTGTCGGCTGCCACTTGCAGGGCGCACGATCTAGCATGCAGGATGAATTCCGTGCTGTCAGCCCTGTCGATCCGTCTCTGCCGCAGCGGCTCACGCACGCGCTCTCACGCACATAACACATTCCCATTTCATGCCAGAATACATAAACAATCTTTCATTATTTTGATGCCTTTTTCATATTTGTTCTTTACAGAACATAAAGTTTGAATTTATGGGTTTCCTGTACATTATTTCAACACACTCCGCCATTTTCCGGGTTTGCGGTTTCACGCCGGGAAATTGGCTGCCAGGTGATTTAGTTATTTTGGCTCTGCCTGGCTGTTACAGTTATTTGATATCAGCGTGGGGGGATGTAGTCTGGTTGGAATCTGAGGGATGCACAGGCAGGCTCGGTCACCGGTGAAAATTGTGACCCCCGAGCGCACAGCGCGTGAAAGACAGCGACGCTGAAAATGGATGCGGCCTGCTCCCTCATGTGTCCCCAGGGAATACTCTTCGTGGGTACCAGCTCCAGCAAGCATACAATAAAGCAACAGCTATTCCGCCGCACAAGAGGGCCCAGTGGAAGAGCCAGTGTACCTCCCACTGGTGTGTTGTCAATTAGTTACAAATTCTGTTTTGCACAAACAGAGTTTTACTTTCAGCGCACATGAGGATTTTGTCTTATCTAGATCAGAGTTGTGGACAAGGTTTCAGACGGGGGCGAGACTCGCACAGCATTTACCTTGCGGGAGCGAGCAGAGGCACCATCTGTTTCCAAAGCGCGAGCGCGATAATTGCAAACAGATGGCGCCGCTGCTCGCTCCCGCAAGGTAAACGCCATACATGCACGAGTGCTCATTGGAAACAGTGCAGAACATGCATGAGTTTCCCAAAAAGTCCGGAGTGATTCCAAGAGGTCACTCCAATGCAGCGCTTGCGCGCTGCGTAGGCGAGACCTAAAAAGGCAACCAATCTGACGGTCATTTCTAAAGCATTGACAGGATCTGAAGCCAGGGCGGTTCCTGACAATGCTTGTGAGAAGTTGGCCTGGTATATGCTGTTCACTAATTAAAGTGGACACCTTGCACCAGAACAATTCGACTCTTATGGTTGGTAGGTTTAAGACAACCTTTATAGAAAGCTATCCTAGTGGTAGCTGTGGAGAGCAGCCTTCAGGATAAGTCTTGGAGGAATGTAAAGCAGCTTGTTTTACCACACAATCTCTTGAATCACCAAATGAAAAGACACCACACAGGTATATATATCAAATATATATGTATTTATTAATAAACAACTCTCTACTAATCTCTTTATGAGATTAGAAGTCAGGAACATAGGTACAAATCAAATGTTATCAAAATAAGTTAGCACAATCAAATATCACAATCTTAGTTTGGCTAGACCTAGGTCTAGAGCAGTTAGAATCGAGGGACCCCCAAGAACCACCCCAGGTAGTTGTAGGAGACCCACAGGGGACGGACGCGGTGTCCTGGCACCGGTGCGAGTCCTGTACGAGTCTATGCGAACAGACGCGATTGAGATTTCAATGTTAAAGGTCCCTTGCGTGTTCGAGGCGAACACACCGATCGGTCCTTGTACGAGTCGAAGGACGCGGTTACAGATAGAGTTGCAAGGGAGATGGACGCGCTGTGTCTGACACAGACGCGAACCTTGTACGAGTCAGCGCACTGGAGATTTCAATGTTACAGGCCCCTTGTGTGTTCGAGGTGAACCCACCGATCGGACTCAGTAAGAGTCGAAGGACACGGTTACAAATAGAGCTACAAGGGAGATGGACGCGATGTGTCTAACACAGACGCGAACCCTGTACGAGTCAGCGCAATTGTCGCACTTAGAAAATAAGAGTTTTAGGGCACTTCTAGGGTAGCCACAAGCAAGGCACTTACAGGGTAAGTAGTTCTAGGGCCCACACCCACGGGAGCACCGTAATGCTAAAGTTACCTCACCCAGGGGAGCCGGGTGCATAGGTGTCCTTTGGTGTCGGGTCGCGGCGCCGTTTTCAATGGGAGCCAGTGAAGACTTGCTGCTTGCGGCGACAGAAGAAGTGTCTGGTGGAATCCAAGCCTGGATTCGGAAGGAGGAAGACCTGAAAGCAGAGGGGACAGTGTTCAAGGGCACTTGGCAGTGACCCGGGGCAAGGAAGATGAATGCCCACCGTCGTCGACAGATTCAGGTCGTTCACTGGTGTCTTGACTCTTCAACCACGAGGTCCAGGAGGCGTCGAGGATGGCTAGGAGCTGGATTCAGCGTGTCCCACAAAGTTTGCAGCTGACTGCGGTGTCGGCGACCTGATTGGAGCCAACAAGCCTTGGTAGCAGCAAGTCTTGTGGTGGAACAGAAAAGTCAATGGGGCAGACCAGCAAGGTCTGAGGAACTTACCCAGTGAGGGTAGGTCAGGGCAGGCCTGGAGCAACCAGGGGAGCCCTTTGGTTTCTTCGGACAGTCTTCTGGGGACCCACAAGCTGGCTGGCAAGGGATCGCAAAGATGCCTCAGGAGGATTCACTCAACAGGGGCCCACGGTCACTCGGGATGGTATAGGCCTCTGATTTTGGGAGGGATCTCTGCTGGAGGCTCGGACCACAAGTGGTCTAAAGCACAAGTTCGTAGAACGTTGTAAAGGGGTTGCACTCGACAATAGTGCATGGTACCCAGGATCTGCGGTTCATCATCGCTCGTGGGGTCCACTTGCCTCAGCTTCGCTGGGGACTCACGATGGCCTTGGAGAAGTCAGGAAATCCTCTTCCTGGGCTGCAGGGACTTCGGGCTCCGGCGGGAGCGGCATAGTTTGCAACCGTCGTTGTCGTTTTTGGTGCCTGCCAAGCAGGGAGTCACTCCTTGACTCCAAGGGAGATTCTTCAGTCTTCCAAAGGTAGTGGAACGTCGAAGGTCCGGGATTCTTCTTGTAGCGCGTCGTCCAGGGGTATCTAGTTTGCAATGCATAGGTTCCCCTCTTATACTAAAAGAAAGGGAGGGACTAGCTCTATGACCCCACCTATGGGAGGGTCAGGGGAGTGGGTGGTTACACCTACTTCCCTTTGTCCAGTTTCGCGCCAGAGCAGGGGCAGGTAGCCCCTGAGCCGGTTTGAACTGGGGTATGCACAGAGGAGCCTTCTGCTCCCCCAGTGCAGGACTTCAAAGCACTGTAAGAGTGCACCCACCCAGCCCAATACACTAAACCCTGTCTGGGAGGTGGTCACACCCCCTTGGGACAGGATATCTATTGTTGGGCTTCCTCCACTGCAAGTGTTGGTCATCAGCAGGAGGGCAGCCCAGTGTCTGTGACTGGTGGCATCCATTTTGTGATGCCAGGGCTCTGCAGGATTCTACCGCGTTTCCACAGTAGGTACCTGTCTATCCCTCTAGAAGGGTGGACTGCTACCCCCGCCGCCAGAACTGGCGGGGGGGGGGTAGTATTCCAAGATGTTTGACACCAAACACGACATGTTTTGATGCAGCCATTCCAAAGTTAGCATTCTACCGCGAGGATATAATGCACTTAAGAGTATATGGTTTAACCGCATCCACAAACAGCCCCAGAGAATGGACTCTGAGAGCTGCAGAGGGGCGCTGCTCAGGCAGAGGCACCCTCTCACATAGGAACCAAGCACCCTGCCCTCAGGATTGATAGGGCCTGCCTTAGGGGTGACTGATAGGTTTAAATGTGTGTGCAGGAGAGATATAGGGAACCTATATCTCAGTGAGGAGTGCTAGCACCACCTCACCCAGGCTGCAGTAGCAGCCTGTGGTGTCAGATTTAGTCTGCTTCCCAGGGGTGGCATAATACATGCTTCAGCCCCTGGTAGGCCTGTGAAGTACCTATGCCCTTGGTACCTAAGGTACCATATACTAGGGACTCATAAGGTACCACAGTATCCAATCACTAGTGCACCTAGAGTGCACTCCAAATCGTTTAGAGAGAACAGAGAGGCTGGGGCCCTGATTGGCAGGGTCCCAGCCAGACTATAGCCAGAAACCAGTGTAAACATCAGAAAAAAAGTGGGGGCAACATAAGAGGCAGATCCTACTCTCCTACAATGCTTTTTTATGTTTGACACACAGCTCCATCAACATGACGGAGCTGTCCATCAAACGTATTTTCTTTTTTTTTCAAAAGGAAAATCCTGAAGCCTGTGTCTCAAGAGCAAGTAGGAAGAGGGGAACTAGAGAAGGGTGAGGCAGAAAAACCTGGCTTTTCAAGCAGTAAAGTTTTGTTAATGGCGGCGGAATTGCACAAAAATCACAAACTTTTACAATAGCAATTTTAGAAAAAAACAGGAGCACAGTTTAATACCGAAAATGCTGACCTATTGCTTTAAACAAGCCCTTTGATTATAGTCAAGGAGTAGACAGCTATTGGGCTGATAGGCAGACTCTGGGAGCCAACAGGGCCCTGTGAGTGAAGAGTCAAGGGGTCAGAGAGAGCAGGTGGGAAAACAGAGCAAGATATAGGCTGCAGAGAGGGAAAGCAGAACAAACAAAAGGCAGCAGAACCCCTGAAATGGAGGGGAGTGGGAGGGAGCTGAGCGGGATCAGAGAGGTAAAAGTGGTGCAGAGCGGAGGATAAAGAGAGGAAGACAGAGGCTGCAAAGAGGGTGAGAAGAACAAAGAAAGGGGAGCTGAGCCCCTCAAAAGGAGTGGGGGGTGAAGGGTGACAGAGTGGGGTCTGAGAGGAAAACGGAGTGCAGAGTGGAGGATAAAGAGAGGAAGACAGAGGCTGCAAAGAGGCAACGGAAGGGGATTTTACAGACTTCAACATCATTTACTGCTGTGTCTACCATCACTGCCCTGTATTTCATGGGTAGAGTCAGCTTTTCATTGCTGCTGAAATCCATTGAGTTTGAAGCAAGCCAACATCTACATGACAAATTGGAACCCCATAAGCATGGCAAAGTCCTTAATGCTGTAAGCATCGAAAGAAAAATGTGCTACCTATCTGCAATGAGCTTCCGCTCCTCCTCAAGTGAAGAAAGGTCTATATATATGCTACTAAGATACAATACAATGATGGGCAGAAGTTTGTCTTTTAAGGTAAGCAGGATCCGTTCAGCATTAGAACACAGATAAACAGTTGTGCAACATATGCAGTAATTTTTTTGCCAAAATTAGATAAAGTCTGTCTTCTCCCATTCAGATACTTGCCTGTCTGCACAAAATTGGCTAGAAAGTCACAGAACGAAAGAAAAGAGACTACATCAGTGTGGCAGATGTCGAAAGTTCTAGGGACCATAGAGGAATGGTGCTGTGTATCAAAAGCCACAGTTAGATACAAAATAATTTAACCCAGCTGTAATCCTACCTCCCATGATCAAACGATGCTGCCCCTAACCGCCTAGGTGCTTTTGCAACAGGAACAGAGGTGGGCCCTGGTTCAGACAGGGACCCCTCAACAGACTCCTCTGACTCTGATGGTGGTGTAGGATTTGCCACCTTTACCATGGGTCCCACAGCAATGGGCAGGTACAGACTGGAGCCAATGATTAATGGTCAGAAAGCTGTGGCCTTTAGGGACACAGGGGCTAGTGTCATCATGGTGGCAGGGAAACTAGTCCCCCCTCACCAGCTTTTACCTGAGTTTAAATACCGGGTGACCAACATTGATGGTGTCAGAACAGATCACCCCATGGCCATAGTCAATCTCAGCTGGGAGGGGGTCAGAGGCCCAAAGAGAGTGGCAGTGTCCCCCACCTTACCTGTAGATTGCCTGATGGGCAATGATCTGGAGATTTCAGCCTGGGCTGAAGTTGAACACCAAACCCACCTTAGGATGTGGGCCACAGCCCCAGCCCAAGAATTTGGAGAGATGGAGTCTGAAAGAATGGCCCACTCTCCCCCAAAAGAGAGCACAAGGGTTGAAGAAAAGTCTTCTTCCCTCCAGACAGTAGGTAAGGGTCAGCCTCCTCAGGGAACTGACCCTACCCCTAGTGAAGGAACTGCCCCAGAGGTAGTCAGGCCTGGCCTGGCCACACCCCTGATGGCAGAGGACCCTTCCAAGGTGGTACCCAGTCTGGAGCAGGTAACCTGCCCCTCTCTACCCTGCCTCAGCCAGCCCAGGGCTGCAGAGGTCAGGGAGGTCAGTGGACCCCCCAGGGCCCCCTGTCCAGAGGAACCCCCATCAGCAGATTAGGGGCACCCAGTCTAGTAGCCCTAGCCAGGTGAAAACTCCTCTACACACTGAGGGATCCCCCATGCCTTTATGTAGGGACCTCCCCCAGAAGGACTCTGGTAGGCAAGGGCAAACCTGGGACCTGAAGGTTCCAAACCTGCCCTGTCCCTCCAGTAGTCCATCCAAAGGGACCCAACCCCCAGCTGTAGGCAGCCAAAGGTTGACCCTTAGAGCAAAGTGCAACTCAGTCATGGAAAGACAGGCATACATGGTGACCAGTGATCTGAGGAAGCTGAGGCCAACATTCCTAGGGCCTCACTTCCCTACTCAGACACCTCACCAGCCTTGTACTTTACCTAAGCACACCACAGGTAGTGATTCCCCATGGTGGAGACCCTCTCATACCCTTAGGGTGAGGGATTGCTTAGTGGACCATAAGACAGGGGGCAACCATGCTAGTGCAGGTGCTTCCTTATATGACCACTTAGTCAATGAAGGCTCAACTGGCCAAGGTTAGCCTTATCTCCTTTCGTTTGGGGGGTTATGTAGGAAGGTGGAATCTGACTATATGGTTGCCCCCACTTTTTTATGGTGTTTTGCTGGTCTATGACTTAGTTGGACTGGGATCCTGCTATTCAGGGCCCCAGTCTATCTGCTTTCTCTGTAAAGGTTTCCATGTGCCTTAGGCACATCTCTGATTGGAATCTGGAGTGCCCTTATAAGTCCCTAGTATATGGTATACTATGTACCAAGGGCATAGGTACCTCAGAGGCCTACCAGGGGCTGCAGCATGTATTATGCCACCCCTGGAAGGCCATCCAAACTGACACCACAGGTCTGCTACTGCAGCCTGGGTAAGGTGGTGCATGCACCCCTTACTGTGATATAGGTTACCTATATCACTAAATACATACACACATATAAACCTATAAGTCACTCCTAAGGCAGGCCTTATCAATCCTAAAGGCAGAGTGCATGGTTCCTATGTGAGAGGGTGCCCCTGCATGAGCAGGGCCCCTCTGCAGCGTTCGGAGACCCTTCTCTGATGCTGTTTGTAGTGCAGCCTGACCATATACTCTTAAGCGCATTATAACCTCGCGTTAAATGCTAACTTTGGAATGGCTGCACCTAAACATGTCGTGTTTGGTGTCAAACATCTTGGAATACTACCCCCGCCAATTCTGGCGGCGGGGGTAGCATTCCACCCTTCTAGAGGGAGAGACATGTTAACCCTGGCCTGGCCGGTAGCTTCTTTCTAAAGCCTGGCATCACAAAATGGATGCTACTGCCACAGACACAAGTCTGGCCTCCTGCTGCTGGACGAAACTCCGGCAGGGGAGGCCTGGACAATAGGTTTCCTGTCCCAGGGAGGTGTGACCACCTCCCCAGACAGGATAATGTGTATTGGGGCTGGGCGGGAGCACTTTCTGGTGCTTTGAAGTCCTGCACTGGGGGCACACTTGGTGTCCCTGTGCATACCCCAGTTCAAACCGGATCAAGGGCTTGCAGCCCCTGCTTTGGCGCAAACTGGACAAAGGGAAAGGGGTGTAGCCACCCCTCTGCCCTGACCCACCCATAGGTGGGCCACAGAGTAGTCCAACCCCTAAACTTGGTATAAGTATAGGAACCCAGTCCTTAGGACTTGAGATTATCCCTGAACGAAACTCTGAAACTGAATCCTGGACCTTCGACGCTCTACTCACGATTAGAGGACAGAAGAATCTCCCTTGGGGTCAAGGAGTGACTCCCCTGCTTGGCAGGCACCAAAGAAGCATCTGTCCGGTTCGCATTTCTGAAGCTCCCGTCGGACGCCGAAGTCATCGCATCACCAGAGGTGGATTCCCAGACTTCCCCGAGGCTACCCTGAGTCCCCAGCAAAGCTGAGGCCTGTAGCTATCGTGGGTGACTTGAGACCGTGACCCCTGGACACCGAGCACATTTGCAAGTGCATCCTCTTCTGGGTCTCCCCGAAGTCGTGCTTTGGGCTCCGAGTAGCCCTAGCCTCCAGCACCAACTGCACCGAAGATCACTGGCCTCCACTCCACGAGTGTCCTGTGAGCCAGATCCACGTGCGACGTCTCGAGACTCCTTCGTGGTCGCTAGCCCGTTAGCTAGTAGCCCTTAACGAAGGCCAATCTTTTTCTTACTTGGTATCCTGGTTGCTCCAGGCCTGCCCTCACTTACCCTTGCTGGGTGAGTTCCCCAGACCTTGCTGGTCTGCACCATCGATGATCTTCCTCTGCATTGAGACTTGCCGTTGCCAAGGCTTGTTGGGTCCAATCCGGTCGCCGACACCTCAGCACTCGACAGACATCGTGTACCAGCCCGAATCCTGCTCCTGGTTGCCGACAACGCCTCTTGGACCTCGTGGCTGAAGAGTCAAGATGACCATCAATGCACCTGAAGCACTCGACATCGGTGGGCATCTGTCCATCGCCTTCCTGGTCACTGGCTAGTGACCCAGACTCTGTCCCCTCTGCTTTCAGGTTCTTCAGAACTCCGATCCACTCTTGGATCCACCCGGACACTTTTCACTTGGTCGCCAGCAGCACTTTGCAGCAGATCGCCATTCAAATCGACGACGAAACCCGACCCCGAAAGGCACCTAAGCACCCGGCTTCCCTGGGTGAGGTAACACGAGTACTCCGGTGCTCCCGTGGGTAGAGACTCTTCAAAGTCCTAGATCTCAAAGGGTTTGCTCCAAGTCCTCCTTTAAGTGTCCCTTTTCTCTAATTTCCCGATCACGACTTTCTCCATAGAAGTCAACGGCGTATCGCGGTTGTGTATTTACACTGCACGCGTCCCCCGTGGGTCCCCTGTGTCACTACCTTGGGTGGTTCCTTGTGGTCCAAGCACTTCTAGAGGCTCTAGGCCTAGTGTCTAGTTCAGTCGTGGTTCTTATACCACTTTATTGGTATATGGTTTGGTACGCCCCTAGGGCCCAAACGTGTATTTGTGCTATTACTGTGTTTAAATAACTTCTAACTTATGTACTTCGAACTCTAGCCTCATAAAGAGACTAGAGGGGTGTGTTTAGCAATAAATACATATATTTTGAATATATACCTGGTGTGGTGCTCTTTCATTTGGTCACTCAAGAGATTATAGACTGGTAAAACAAGCTGCTTTACATTCCTTCAAGACTTAGCCTGAAGGCTGCTCTCCATAGCTACCACTAGGATAGCTTTCAATAAGGTTGTCTTTAACCTATCTCCAATAAGGGGTTGTTTGGACTGGTGCAAGGTGCCCACTATAATTAGTGGACAGCATATACCAGGCCAACTTCTCACACAGACCTTAGGTTGTGGCCTGCCTGCTGGCACAACATATGGTAAAGAAAAGATTTTCTAGCTAGTAGGACCCCGAAGAGGACAGAGAAATGTGTAGGTGATGCCTGCAGGTTCGTACAAGGCGGGGAAATGAGACTCCAGAGCCAAAGAGATGTTGGGGAATCTGTTTTTCTGAGAATGAAACACAGAGACACCTTGAGAAGAATAAAATCATGTGGGAATGTGTTAGAGCTGACATGCACCCCATTCATTGCTCTGTGTCCTAATTTGCAGGTTGTATTTTTAAAAAGTATTGCATGAAATCTTGACAGGCCCTCTGGAGCGGTCATTGGTAACGCTGCTTCATAATGTCCCATGTCCTAATGATATCTGTAAATACCCTGCGTTGGAGTATGTCTTTAATAACTAGATGCTTACCATACTGAAGGAATTCAGGGTGCTCATCCTAAATGGCATCTTGGGTGATGGTTTTCTTAACCATTTCAATAGTTGAGGACTATAGTGGCGCTTGGCTTTCCATTTTCCAAAGTCTTTCAATCATTGATTATTTATTTATTTTATTTATAAAGTTTTATATTGCACGAACAAGATCCCGAAGGATATCAGAGCGCTTTACAAAAGGATGGAAGGAAGGATATAAATGCAATATCGACATCAAATAAGAATACAAAATAGGAATAATCGCATAATTACAAAACAAATGAATCAAGGAGAGTCATACAATAAACAGGTATATAGCGGGCTACGAAGGGGGGCACACTAAGCAGTAAAGAAGAGCCTCAACGAATGATGGTACAATGGTTGTAGGATCAGTGACTTCGAGCAGGTGAACCTAGCGCAATTAAGGTAAGAATTTGTTCATTAGGAATCTTTTGGCTTCCAGTTTGAAAACAGTCATTGAGGAGATTCTCCGTACTTCTGGTGGAAGAGAGTTCCATATCTTTGGGGCAGCGCCGGAGAAGGCTCTGTGACAAGTTCTCTTTTTGCTAAGGATGAGTAGTTTCAAGAGGAATGTGTTAGCGCTTCTTGAGGCTCTACCACCACAGGATAATTCAAGCTTTTGCGCTAGGTACCTGGGAGTTTTGAAATGCAGGGCTTTGTGCGCCAGAACGGTAATCTTTAACTGAATTCGAGCTTCGTAGGGCAACCATTTAAGAGATTTTAGGACTGGGGATATGTGCTAATTTCGTTTGGTACCTGTGACCAGTCTAGCCGCAGCGTTCAATGATGCCCTTAGAGGAGCCAGGGTGTATTTGGGAAGGCCACAGAGCGTAGCGCTGCCGTAGTCTAGCCTTTGCAAGACAAGCGCTTGGACCACCTGCTTGAAATCCTTTTGTGGAAGGAATGGTTTGATATTTCTAAGTGTCCTCATCAAGTGATTAGCTCCCTTACACACATTGCTGATATGGTTTTTCATATTCAGGTGCTTGTCCAGGGTGAGTAGTAGAAGCTGTCAGTGGTCCAAGCAGATGTTTTGGACTTCTCGATAGTAGAATGTAGAACTCTAAGAGGTATTTCATTGAGGTTGGAAGTGCTGGTTAATGTTTTTCCTGCTTGTGATCATGAACTAGTGAGGAGATGGAGTCAAGACCTAGGTGTTCCAATGGGTAACACAATATATGTATCTGCCATCAAAATTTTCCACAAATTAGTCCACCCAGCAAATTTGATCAGCATCGTCTCTACAGGTTCCATAGGATAAACTGGACTTCTGAAAAGATTTTACAGGTCTTAAAGAATTGGGGTACATGTCCCAGGTGCGATATGGCAAATACTGCTTACATGTTTGTAACCTTCCCTGATCTTGAGGTAAACTGAAAGGTCAAGGGCTTATTAGGTGATGTGTGGATAACACCTTTAAAATAAACTCTGATGTAGTCATATTTTTTTAGCGATAAAGATAATGTCTGCAACACTAGTCCAGAAAGTGAGTTGCTGCTTCACTTATTCTATACTTCAAAGTTCTCAAACTCATAAAGTTTCATTAGAAAAGGCCCTCCTTCATGGAAGAAATGGCTCTTTCCATCATTTAGAGGCATTTCCCTAATGATGAAGGTCAGTCTGATGAAATCTTTTTTTAGGTTTTAAAAAGAAGTTTATTGAATTCAAATAAAAGTACTACAATCATAGAAATACACATGAATACAGCAGTTGAAAAAAGGAAGGGAACAGTAAAAATAATAAGTGAAGGGAAATGAAGAAGGGAATTTATGCATAAGTTAAATAAAGTTACATAAATGTATGATCGTAAATCAGTCTGACTAAATCTGGCTGACAAAATTTCATTGTGGATGAATGGCAACATGAAGAAATTTTTCCGTGAAAAACATATATGTCTATTTGAAAAAAAGGGTGAGAAGCGAAAGGGGGCAACACTAGGGATAGACAGGAAAAGGAGTAAAAGAAACAGAGGGGATAAAGCAGGCAAAGGGAAGAGGGGTGTAGGAGAGAACTCCCCTCTAAAATACAGGGGGCTAACATGGGAATACCCTTAAAAGAGATAAGGATAAAAACTAACATGAAGAAATTAACTTCAAGAATTGTTTTCTGCACGTTGGTTTTGTCCACCTCTGTGGTAAATGGGATAGGGGCTCCGGTGCAGGTCCAGGTAATGGGGTGGATGTTCGGTTGGAAGGAGTCTGCAGTAAGGCCAGAGTGAGCCTTCCATGCTTCCCCAGCCATCAGGAGGGGGCTGGTCTAAGCAGATGCCTGCAGCCCCTGCATGCGAGTCTACCATGCAGATCCAGCCTGGTACAACCATGACTGTGGTTCAATGTACAGGTTTATAGTGTGCATTAAAATTGCACCCCATAATGCCGGGTACGGGAACACCTGGCAACTCAGAATCACCCAGAGCAGTATTCACCTACAGGTGCCCACTTGGGTGACTCGTCATGAAGACCTAAGTGTTGTTAATGTTATTTGCCAATCAGGAGAATAAGGGTATCTCCCATCTAATTGTAAAATTTTCCCTTTACCTGTCCTCCCCGTCCCACTCCTTAGAACGTGAGGTGCCCGGCCCCCTCGAGATAGCTTTTTCCTCCAAGCATTCAGGCAATAATTTTCTTACATGTTTCTTTTACCTCCACATAAATCCTTCCACTGGACCATAGGAAATAAAAAGGGACTCTGGGTCTCTATTTTTTTTGGATCCAGCTAGACTAGGATTGCTCTTTTGACATCTAAATATAAAGGAAAATCTAAATCTGTATCTGATTACAATACTGGAATAAATACCCCCTTTGAAGAATGAAATTGCATTGGCACTAATGTAAGGATAGGTAATGAGTAAGGCAGCTATTTCCCCTAATATCTTTACTGATGTTATGGCTACCGGAAATGCAACTTTTGCTGTCAACCACTGGATTGGCCCAGATTCTAAAGTTCAAAAGGCAGTCCTTGTAGACCCTTTAATACTGTGAGGGAATCCCAAAAGAGGAGGAACAGAAGACGGCACTGGTCTTTTCAAAGAAAAGCTCTTAATTAGTCTTTTCACTAATAGCAACATTTTATGACATAACAACTGAAGTCCCCTTAAAAACTCTGATAGCTGTCTACTGGGCTGATAAGGCAGAAGATGCAGGCCTTTCTGAAAACCTTCCTTTAGGAAGCCCAGAATCCTAAACTGAGCAGAGGAGATAGATATTAAGCCCTTGCCCTTGCACCAATGCTCAAACTTTCTCCAATGTTCATCTTTGCATGCAAGGGTAGAAGACTTCTAGACACTTGAATGGGTATAGCTACCTCTCTTGAGTGGCCTAAGTTCTAGAGGTCTTCCCTCTCAACTTACACTGCGTAAGGCAAAACATCTCCAGAGGCTCTTGAAGCCGCTGACAATAACAAAGAGGGGATGGCTGCGGAGGTAGATGGAGACATTGATGAATTCACATATGAGCTAATGCTGGAAACCATCAATATGGAGTGATCAGAATCACTGTCGCATTCTCCTTCTGAATCTTCTGATGCATGCTAGCAAGAAGCGGAATAATAGGGAATACATATAGCAGACCTGTTAGCTGTGGAATTGATAGTCTACGGCCCACGCTTCCTGGAACCTGGCTCCGTGCAAAATTGAGGAAGGAGAACATTGGATGGAGATGCCAGCAGATCCAGCTGCGGATGACCAAGGATCGAAATAATCTACTGAAATACCTACTTCCCCAATTGGAAGATTCCGGAAGGTGGAATGCTCCCATTAGTAACACTAGTCCCGAAGGAGACAGACAGCAAACGGGAGGTGGGAAAGAAGAGTGGGAGGTTATAATTGGGGCGGGGAGATTTGTGGAGGCAAAAGAAACATGTAACAAAACGCTTTCTTGAATTCTTTGGGGAAAAAGCTGTCTCAAGGGGCCAGGGTTCCTCGCTTTGTAGGGACTGTGATGGGAAGGACTATGGATAAGGGTAAGCAAGATTACCAGAAAGTAATAGCATTATTATTGTTAGAAAAATTAAGCAAAAGTGTTGGAATATCAGAAATGTGGATTGAAAAATATAGACATTGAAAATGGTTGACACATTCATTTCAGTCTTGCAAATAAATACACCGCTGGCCAGCTAACAATGTCATTGATGTTTTTTTGCAGACAGTAAAGGGAAATGGATTTTTAATAAATGATTGTAAACAAGTTGCACAACAGGAAGCATCAAAACTAGAATATTTGATTTTAGCGTCAACGGACAGAATTTCTGGTCATCGAACCAAATGTAGGCGGCAGGAGACGGTCTGGTGATGCAATGTATGGTTTTGTCAGATAGAAAGAGAAGCACGCCAGCTGGCTGATGCTAACAGCATGTGGTTGTTTGACCTGAAAGAAGCTCGCGCCGAGCCTCAGCTTGGGAGTTCTTAGAGATTAGCAGCATCAGGGGCGTGGCAAACTCTCTTCCAGTGGCGGAAACAGGAACATCCTAGTTATTAAACAGATACAAATCGGGCTCTTTTCAGATCCAATCCATCGAGGAACCCGACTGCTGAAATGGCTTCTGCCTGTCCTCTTTCACAGATAAAGGGTGAAAAAATGGGCCATCGTGTAAATGTGAGTGCGAGGGATGCATTCCACACCTCCATTCCAAGGCTACATTGGATTGGATTAAGCATGCAAGTGATAAATGATGCCCTGGTGCAGTAACTATCAGGCCACACCTTCATATGTTGTCTTTTTGGCCAATATGTTTATTCAGAAATTCATTCCTAAGTAAAGAGCAGGGGGTGCTGGCAACCTTCCCTACAAGTGAGCCTGCATCTGTTGCCATTGAGACTGGAAAGACTGGAGTGTGTTGTCAGTAGCGAGCCTGTATCCCTTTCTGAGCCCATGAAAACACCCATTCTCAGCTGACCGCTCTGCATGGATTATCAATAGCAGAACCTGCCATTTGATGTTCTATCTTTTTATTGAAAAGCCGATGCCAAGGTTTAATGCATGTATTAGTACTTATGAGTATGTGTAAAACTCTACATGTAGATGAAACAGCTGCACCTGAGTGTGGAATGGTTTAGGGAGCACAGGCTGGTGAGAGGTGGGAAGGAAAAGTGCGAGTCAGGGATAGGGTGATGGTGACCAGGGAGTGGCCAAGAAGAAAGGAAGGAACAGACAAGCCATCGCAGTGCATGTGTATCATTGTATATCCGACAACTATAGTGTATATCAGTAGGCACTCAGAGGAATACACCAACATGACTTGTAAACATGAAGTTATGTTATGGAATTGCAGCATGGCGGCAGGCTCCACAAGCCAGTAATGGAAGCAGGTATGACACTGGCATCATACTGAAAATAAGTTTTTATATTGAAATAAGGAAGGCGGGCTGATTTGAATTTTCACACGCTCCCAAAAATCAAAGGGGCAGATTTACAATAAACTAACGCAGCACGGCGCAGAAAAGTCATTTTGCTGCGCCGTGCTGCGTTTGTTTGGAAAGCACAGCGATGCACATATTTACAACAATATGTCGCATCTCTGTGCTTCCCCCTGCGCTGGCGCACAAACAGCTGCCATGCGCCGGCGCAGGCACCCTTGCACCATGGTGCAAGGATGCCTGCGTCGTGGGGAGATTGTTTTTGTTCAGGAAGGGTTCCCTTCCTGAACAAAAACAATCTGAAATGCCGTTTTTCAACTTCTATGTGTGCTGCATTAGCACACATAGAAGTTGAAAAACAGCATTCTTTCAATGATTGTTTTTGTTCAGGAAGGGAACCCTTCCTGCAGAATGCAGCACACATTGAAACAGGAAACAAAAACGAGGAGAAATGAAAACATTTCTCCTCGTTGCGCCTCGCTACGCCTCCCCTGGGGAGGCGTAGCATTGACACACATTTCCAGATTTACGATTCCTCGTAAATCTGGAAATGTGTCTCGTTCCATGGGTGCTGCATGGGAACACCCACAGCAACACCCATGGAACGCCCCTTCCATGCAAAGTGCTGCGTGTGAAGGGGCCATATTTACAAGGAGAGGAAAAGTCACGCAGGGTGGCTTTTCCTCTCCTTGTAAATATGGAGAAGTGGAATGCGCCTCCAGTACGTCACAAAAAGTGACGTACTGGTGGCGCAGGTGGCTTGTAAATCTGCCCCACGATTCCTCGTAAATCTGGAAATGTGTCTCGTTCCATGGCTGTTGCGTGGGAACACCCACAGCAACACCCATGGAACGCCCCTTCCATGCAAAGTGCTGCGTATGAAGGGGCCATATTTACAAGGAGAGGAAAAGTCACGCAGGGTGGCTTTTCCTCTCCTTGTAAATATGGAGAAGTGGAATGCGCCTCCAGTACGTCACAAAAAGTGACGCACTGGTGGCGCAGGGGGCTAGTAAATCTGCCCCACGATTCCTCGTAAATCTGGAAATGTGTTTCGTTCCATGGATGTTGCGTGGGAACACCCACAGCAACACCCATGGAACGCCCCTTCCATGCAAAGTGCTGCGTATGAAGGGGCCATATTTACAAGGAGAGGAAAAGTCATGCAGGGTGGCTTTTCCTCTCCTTGTAAATATGGAGAAGTGGAATGCGCCTCCAGTACGTCACAAAAAGTGACGTACTGGTGGCGCAGGGGGCTTGTAAATCTGCCCCACGATTCCTCGTAAATCTGGAAATGTGTCTCGTTCCATGGATGTTGCGTGGGAACACCCACAGCAACACCCATGGAATGCCCCTTCCACGCAAAGTGCTGCGTGTGAAGGGGCCATATTTACAAGGAGAGGAAAAGTCACGCAGGGTGGCTTTTCCTCTCCTTGTAAATATGGAGAAGTGGAATGCGCCTCCAGTACGTCACAAAAAGTGACGCACTGGTGGCGCAGGGGGCTTGTAGATCTGCCCCTGAACGCTTAATAGTTGTTGTATTCTTGTTAGCAAGACTTAAGGGTCAGTGACTACGGGGCATATTATCAAGAACGGCGTTAAAATTATCGCCGCTTTAGCGGCAGAAAACTGCCGCTAAAGCAGCGATAATGGGCTTGATAATATGCCCTTAAGAATTCCAATAGAAGCCCATGTTGACACCAGAACATGGGCTTCTATTGGAATTCTCAAGGGCATTATCAAGCCCATTATCGCCGCTTTAGCGGCAGTTTTCTGCCGCTAAAGCGGCGATAATTTTAACGCCGTTCTTGATAATATGCCCCTTAATAACTGAGTCAAACATCGAGAAAACAATATATTGGTATTAAAATTACACCAAAATTTGAAAAATGCGGCTCACATTCCTTGAACAGCATGATTTCTGAGTGAGGCATTGCACTCCTGCATGACCGGCAATGTACAGTTTTTATTGCTTGTGATTTGATGACACATCTTGACTGCTATGTGCATACTCGTGCAAGGTCAGTACTGATATGCCTATTAAAAAATATGTTTTCTTGTTTTTAATTTGACACAAAAAACACTGGCTGTATGTTAATGTCCTTTCTTCGACCCCATTACTTATTGCACCCGGTGGATGTTTTATTTGTACGTTCTCGAGACCTAAATGCCAATAGTTCCTGAACGCCTTGCACCGCTTGAATGACAAGACGACTGCATGTTCACGCGCTCACTATCAGCGCCCTGTACAAGCAGAGCTCATTCGTGTGCACAGTGCTAGAATTACAGTTCAGGAAAAGGGAATGAGACGGTAGCCGCTGGCACCTCAGTGCCCAGGTCCTTTATCCGTAACACTGCCGGGGCGGCGTCTGCTCAATGAGAGAAAGCAATTCTCCCCGTACGTGCAGTTTAATTACACTCTACCGCCAAACCAGTTAATATTGTGGGCCATGAGGGGGTCAGAGATGGAGCAGCCGCTGCCGAGTATGACCCCTCCCTCTCTCCGTCCTTTGTGCCGTCTGCCATTACCATGACACTGCTCTGCTTTTCACGCTCCAGTGGGTTGAGAGGATGCTCGACGTAAGGGGGATTTTTTCCCCTGGGCCTTCTGCAAAAGGAAACATTAGACTATTACAAATACAATTGATCGCCCTTTTTCCAGGCCCCGTTCTATTTTCTGCATGTGTGGCAGTGCACAGCCAGTTGTAGGACGTTACAGTAATAGTAAAGGGGCTTCGGAAAGGCGTTGTTTTTAATGCCATGAAGGAATCATGCAGCTAGGGCGGCAGCTGTAGAGAATGCACTTCCTAAGCAGTGATGTAATCGGTTCTGTCAGCCTTCGCTGTTGAGCACAGAAATATGCAGCAGAAATTAATCTGCAATGATCGCTAGCTTTACAGAAAATCCGGGAGGGTTTTAGTGCAAATAATGTTTATGTTGGTTATACCCCTATCCGCTGTCGCACAGGACAGACGACGCTCAATGTGAATTCTAGTTCAAGATATTAAATGTATCTACCAGTCAAAGCCCCCTAAATCTCCTTCTGTCTGCCTTCACAGTCTCACCACCAGAAATCCTGCAGCGCCATAGCCGCTGCAGCCTGGCAGCCAACCACGCTTGATTCATTGTGAACAACACAAGTTGTGGTTGTCTGTCATTGCAGACACACAGCTGCTTTGCTTTACGGGTTCAGAGCACGTTATACCTCTGAGGAATCACAAAGCTAAAGGTGATCTTTTTCCTTTTTATTCTGGTTGGACCGAATATTGGAAATTTTGGAGACCCTTTTCAGCAGTCTCAGGCAACCCTAGGTTACTTGGCTCAAACTGTAACATTGAAAGCCTTTTACCCCCTGGTGTCCGCGGGCGAAACTTACTATTGAGCCCAAAATGTTCATCAAGTACATTACTGTACAAAAAAAATTCAGAAGACCACAAAACTTTACACAGGTATCAAGGGAGCAATCTCTTTGTGGAGGAACCAGCTAGCATTGGCTTAGGCTGATCGTCTAGGTAAGGATTCATACAGATACCGTCAGTGCAGGATTGGAAAAACTGCCCACTGGGAAAATAATAGCGCGGCATCTCCTGACACCCGCCTGGGTTCACTGTCTACTCCCATCCCCCTCACCAACATGGAGTATGGTTAGGTTGCTGGTAAAGCATGAATTGTTCCTTAGTCAGTTCCCCCTGCACTATCTCACCCTTACACTGTATCTCTGATGGGAAGAGCCTGTTTCTGCCAGCTAGGGAGGGGACTGCACTACTCTCAGTGGTGAGTGGTCCTACATGCTCTGATTGGGGTTTGGTAGGTCTTCTGTCAGGGATATTCATTGGTCCTGAAGTGAATAATCTCTCCCACTCCCCAGGGTTGCAACAGTGATCAAGGTGGAGGTCGGGCTGATTGCCAAATGTGATAGCGATCTTGATGCAAAAGCAATCCTTGAGCGGTTCTAGCTGGTTTCGTGGTTGAACTGTTGACTGTGGTTGAGATTCATCTTGTTGGACTGCAAATGCGTCTAGTCGACTCCTTCTAGCATTGTGCGAGTTAAGTTAGCATTTGCGGCGCCATTTTGTCTTTAGCCGCCATTTTGTACTGTGATCGAAAGTAAGACTCTGCCTCATTAACTGTCTGCCTCAGCAAAAAGGCAGCTTCGAGTTATTTCTCTGTATCGTATTCAAGGTTGAATCCTAATGTTTTAATGAATGGTTTATTTTGCTGTCGCATGCCTTTCCTCTCTCGTATCCCTGCTCCCACGTTGGAGAGCGCTGAGCTCGAGCAAGAGAACCGTGAGAATGTGATAAGATGTACTCGTTCCGCAGGTGGTAGCTCATCTCTCTGTACCTCCTTTGTTCACCCATGCCTGAGCTGGAAAATTCCAGAGTGGGCAGGGTTTTAGGGGTGTTGGCAATGTATATTATGTGTTCCTAAGAGTTCTGAAGTCAGTCCCTCGGCAGCTATCCCATGAGGCTGGTCAGACTGGACTCCGCTGCGGCGCAATTACTAATAAATAACTTGGTTTGTATTCTCTACTGTGTCACCGACTCTTCATTTCTTGGAAGGCTTAGAGGAGGTCGCGAGTGACCCAGGTGGCCAGATTCGGGTCACTTCCTTCAGTTGGCACCCGAACAGGGACCCCATCGGGCTGACCCATCTCGCCCGCAACCGGGTGTGGAGGACGGGGTCGCGTCCGGTCGGATGGGCGGATCGGGGATCCCCACAAGACAGAACTTAGTTCTCGCAGCTGCCCCACCTGTCTGATCGGGTGTTGCCTCGTCTAGCGGTCATCCCGGCTGGGGTCCTGAAAGGCGAAACCCTTGGATCTGACCGTTTGGTCCGAAGAGTCGGCAGTGGAGAATAACTTTGTTCGACCTGTGTGCACCAGGTGAGTTTGTCTTGACTCTTGGCAAATATGGCGCCATCTTGAATAATCTTGGGTGTGGTCTGGAGACCATTTCTTGGCTTGCTTGAACTTGCTAGGTCTGCGGACCGTTTAGACACTGAGGGTCTGCGGACACTCTGCCAGGCAACATAATGAATTTGTCGTGCTCTTGAAAATGCCTGGGGCTTGAATCTGTCTCTTTGGTGCAGTCTGAGGACTGACTCTTGGTTTCTTTTGTTTGATGTGGTCTGAGGACCAACTCGTTGTATATTTGCGAATTTATATATTTACGAATTATTCGTCTGGTACGAATAGTGAACGTGTCTTATATTAAGATGCCTTGTTTGAGCAAAATGTGGTGTTTGGGGTGCCGTTGTTGTTCTGCTGATGCCCGACTGGAGGAAAGACAACCTGCACCTCCGGAAGGTACCCCGAATTTTGACATGTACGTAAAGCACGGCATTGGCCCTATTATGTTTAGTACATTGTGGCACAAATATACGAGGGACAATGCCGAGCTCCAGTGGCCACTAACAGGTACCTTTGATGAACAAAAGCTGAATTTCCTGCAGGATAAATTGTTTGCAAAACGAAGTAGACAGTCGATGTTTGATTCTTTTCAGCTATGGCAAAAGGAAGCTAGGCAAAGGCGCATGTGAGCAGACAAAGAGGCCCGGAGAGGGAAGATGCAGACAGTGACTCAGAAAGCAGTAGCATATGACAAAGAGAAAATAGAAAAAGGCATAGAGTGTGCTGATAGAAAGTTTCAATTGCAATGTGATAAATCTTATGTCGCCCGAGAAGAGGGTGATACATTAGTGGAGGAGCTATTAGACTCTCGACCTCCGCCTCCCTATGCCCCGCAGAGAATATACCCTGTTGTCCCGACGCCTCCGTCTTCTGCCCCTCCTGCTTCCACCACGGGTTCTTCTGCCCCTGACCCGGCTGCTTTGGCTACAGCACCTCCTGCTTTTTCTCTAGCTTCACATGCTACGGATGCCATAACTGCAAGTCTCCCTGCTACGCCTATTGTTTCCACTTATGCTCTCTCTCCGTCCCTCACACCCTCAACACAGCCACTGTTAACGCTCGTGCCTGCCCCTTCATCTATTGTGTCTTCCTCAAATGTCATTCCCCCGACATTGTTGAGTATTGGGGCGACTGTGCACGGACCAGATGAGGGTAATTGGGCAGCAGCTCGAGAACGAATGGGGCGGGTGTTGATTTGATCTGATGTGGGGAATGAGGAGAAAAAGATGGTGGCTGATCAGGCTGCACAGTGGGCCCGGAGTCCGATTTACAGTGTGGAGGATGTGTGGAGTGTGGTGAACGATTATTGTACAGCAGCATGCACTCAAGCATATGTCGGCCACATTAATAGGGTTGTGGGAACAGTGTTTTAATGGTGTCGCACCTCAGATAATTTATGACATCCGGGACCGTGTGTATGCTGCTGACATGGCTCCTAATGACGTTTTTAGTAATGTTACCACACTGATTGGCTATCGAGGTAGGTTACAACAGAAAACACCAACGACAGGTTCCCAGTTTCCAATGAGGGAAGTACATCCTATTTTTCACCCCGAGATACCAGAGCTACGTAATCAGCAGAATGCTGTTGTCAGGCAGCGAGTAGAGGCCCACTTTCAAGAACAATGGGTTTACCCTCCATGGAAAAGGAGTGAGGTTTTATCTCTTAAGAGTCAGTTGCCGGATCCTAGAAAAAATCTGACTGCATATTACAAAGAATTGACAGAGGCTGCCTCGTCGACAGTGATGACGTTGGCAGATATTGAGATGTTTTTCGGCTTGTTGGTACCGTTGGATATTTGGAGACAGGTGCATACACAGGACCATGTCGTGGTGTTGGGTGGCACTTGGGAAGAGATCAGGGCATGGGATAAAGAGAGGAAGCCTGGTGAGAAGCCTAGGGCTGAGATACTAGCTTTGCCGAGTCGAATTATTACCTACATGCATTCCCTCATCCCACCTAGACGGGTAGATTGGGACAAACTAGCAGCATGTCGCCAGAAGAAAGATGAAAGTGTGTCTGACTTTTTCACTAGGTTTGAAGGTGTATTTTTGGATTTCAGTGGGCAGGACTTGTCAATGGAGGGAGGTGTCTGACTGTTTGTTAACAGGTTTGTTACGAACTTGCTTCCCGAGATCGCGACTCGGTTACAGGCTTTGGAGAGCACTTGGACTACCTCCTCCCCTTCAGTGATATTGAGTATGGCACAGTATTATGAGCATAGGGAAAACGAGGAGAAGGAGAAGGTGGAGAAGAAAAATAAAGAGTTGAAGACGTAAGTGTTGATGCAGCAGGCAGCTAGGGGGAACGGTATAGGACGTGGTTTCGGTTCGGCTCAACAGTTGCCCCGCACTAGCAGGAATAGTGCGCCTGTGGGGCCGAATCAATGTGCGTATTGTAAAAAGGAGGGGCATTGGCGAAATGAGTGCCCGGATTTGTTGCAGAAAGTTGTGGCCCCCAGAGGACGGGGTCCTCGGGGACGTGGTGGAAGTGGTCGTGATGGGGTCCAGGCAGATGAGTCTTCGCAGGGTCGTTCTGACCAGAACTATTTTGATGACTCTCGAGGAAAGCAGTGCTATCACGATGACTATGATATGGATGAGGTGACAGGGATGTCCTACAGCTAGGACAGCCTGGGACAGGGTGAGGGACCAGTTCAAATACCTGTAGATCAGCGTGGTCCTTATGTCACAGTGGATTTGCATGGCTCGGAGAATTCTTTTTGGGTGGATACAGGTGCAATGAATAGCTCTGTTTCTCGTTCACTGGTCCCCGGGGCAGCTCTGTCTGGCCAAAGTAACGTTTCGGTAGGTTTTTCAGGCGTACCGGTCGTGAGCCCCATTTTCAAACCCCTTTCTTTGATTTTGACTATTGGCCCTTTTACCATAGATTCACCATTTTTACTGACAACAAATTGTGGAAAGAATTTAATGGGACTAGATCTGTTGAAAAAGTTGCAAGCTACGATTTTTTGTTCCCCGGATGGTGTCTATATGACAATAGGACCAAATGTGACTAGTACCAAATAGTGTTTTTCCAAAGATGCGCCACTCCCCGCTGAATTCAAGGATGTGCCGCCAACGTTGTGGGCTACAGGTGATACAGATGTAGGGTTGTTGCAGATACCTCCAGTCTCTATTAAGGTAAAAGACAACGCAGTGTTGCCTCGTATTCCCCAGTACAAAATACCGCAGGCAGGGGAGCGAGCTCTGTTGCAAATTATACAGGATTTGATTAAGTCAGGAGTTGTTGAGGAGACAGCAGCAAATGTGTATAATAGCCCTATTCTCCCCATCCTTAAGAAGGCACCCTCGGATTCCCCTGATGCTCATCCTAATGTCTATCGTTTTGTGATTGATTTGCGGGAGATTAATAAAATAGTGGATCCTCAGTTCCCGGTGGTCCCTGACATCACCGCCCTTCTGACAATGATTCCCTCCACTGCAAAATTCTTTTCTGTGATTGATTTGAAAAACGCTTTCTTTAGCATCCAGATAGCCGCCACCTCTTTGGGTTCACTCTGGCCGGCAGAAGCTTCCGATTCTGTTGCGCTCCTCAGGGGCATACTGAAAGTCCTTGTATATATAGTCAAGCTTTAAAAAGCCAATTGGATTCCCTCACACTTCCCTCAGGTAATGTATTGCTACAGTACATCGATGACCTACTGATAGCTTCTGACACTGAAGAAGGTTGCAAAGACTCAATGGTTAAATTATTGCTACATCTGGCACACGACGGACATAAAGTGTCCCTTTCAAAATTCAAATATTGTCGACAGGAGGTCACCTACTTAGGTCACCTACTGTCGAAGGAGGGAAGGAGACTAACACCTGAGCGCATTGGTGCCATTGTAAGAATGCCCATCCCTAAGACTCAGAGGGTTGTGCGTGCTTTCATAGGCATTACCTTGTATTGTCGCCACTGGATCCCTAACTATTCCCTACTAACGAAGCCTCTGTTGCAACTAACCACTAAAGATGTGCATGAACCCTTGTCCTGGATGCCTGAATGTCAACAAGCTTTTGAGCAATTGAAAGTTGCGCTTTGCTCTGCGCCTGTGCTTGGCACTCCCGACTATACTAAGCCGTTCGTGTTGTATGTGCACGAGACGGCTGGTTGTGCGCTTTCTGTCCTAACACAGGCCTTTGGAGGTAAGCAGAGGCCGTGTGCTTATTTTTCTGCCCTGCTTGACAACGTCGCGAGATCCCTCCCGAGCTGTCTAAGAGCGGTCGTGGCCGTGGCCATCTCTATCCGACAATCGGCAGGGCTCGTCCTTGATACCGATCTCACAGTTATGGTACCTCATGCTGTGGACACACTCTTGAATAAAACGAAGACACAGCACCTTACCAGTGCACGTCTGACTGGTTATGAACTGACCCTCTTCGCACCGCATGTCACTATAAAACGATGTACTGCTCTGAACCCAGCCACGTTACTACCCCTCCCTTCTGAAAGTGAGGATGGAGATATACATGATTGTATTTTTCGGACGGAGGAGGAAACGAAGGGACGGGTAGACCTGACTGATGTTCCCTTATCTGACCCACAAGGGGAACTATATGTCGATGGCTCCTGTTTTAAATTACCAGATGGCACCACCACTGCAGCATATGCTATTACTACGCTGCGTACTGTAGTTGAGACATCACGTGTTCCTTATCAATCAGCCCAAGCTGCAGAGCTAGTTGCTCTCCTACGAGCATGCGAGTTGAGTGAGGGGCTGACTGTCAATATTTATACTGACAGCCAGTTCGCCTTCGGGGTAGTCCATAATTTTGGGTGGCTCTGGGCAGAGACGGCATTCTTGACTTCGCATGGATTAAAATTCCAGAATGGCCCACTGATACACAGGCTTCTGTCAGCTATGACACTTCCCAAAAAGTTAGCAATAGTGGAGTGCAGTGCCCACAAGGCAGTTACTGATGATGTGGGAAGAGGAAATGCGTTCGCAGATCAGACAGCAAAGGAGACTGCCCGATCTAAAATGAAAATAATGTTTGTGGCAGGTCCTGCTAGATGGGTACCCGACAATGCGATGTTTGAGGATACATTGGAGAATGTTAAAGAAATCCAGAGTGAGGCAACAATTGAGGAGTTAGCAATATGGCAGGAGAGAACAGGACGTTTAGACGATGATGGGTGTTGGACTGATAAGTCAGAGAAGCAGAGATAGATGCTACCAGACGCATATGTACTCCCTGTAGTCACCATGGCGCATGGGTCAGCCCACATTACTGCGAAGGGAATATGTAAATTGTTAGATCCTGTATGGCAGAACGATAACATCCCTAAAGTAGCTGCTCACCTGGTGAAGTATTGCATGGTCTGTATGATACACAACCCTGGAAAAGGTACCCCTACACCTTCTGGTAATTTTGCACCACCCTCCTTCCCTTTTGAAGTCCTCCAGATGGATTTCATCGAAATGGAACGAGTCAACAATTTAAAGTATGTGTTAGTGGTTGTTTGTGCGTTCAGTAAATGGATTGAGGCTTACCCCACTAAAGAGAACACAGCCATAGCAACGGCAAAGGCCCTTTTAAAAGAGTTCTTCCCGCGCTTCGGTCTGCCCCGTTTGATTTGGAGTGACAACGGAAGCCACTTCAACTCAAAGGTTATCCAGTTAGTGTGTGATGGTTTGCACATCAGGCAGAAATTTCACGCAGCAAACCACCCCCAGTCGGCAGGTTTAGTTGAGAAGTACAATGGTACTCTCAAACTGAAGTTGGCAAAAATCAAAGAAAGCACAGTATTGCAATGGCCAGATGCGTTACCCCTAGCTCTGTTGTCCACAAGGGCGACAGCCCACTCTAGAACAGGACTGTCACCATATGAGGTCGTTTTCGGCCGTCCCGCAAATGTCTGGGGCGTCCCTCGGCCTCGCCGTTTCTCAGAGATAGAATACCCTTTACTTGTGGACTATTTGTGTGAGTTGACTAAAAATTTGCGTTCTATTCATCAACAGATCCACGAGGCTCTGCCGCCAATACCTGAGGGGCCAGGCCACAGCATTCGGCCCGGCGACTATGTCCTAGTCCGAAACTACCAGAGGAGGGGGAGTTGGGAGCCACACTGGAAAGGACCTCTGCAGGTCCTCCTCGCCACCCGGACGGCAGTGAAGGTGGACGGCCGGAAACACTGGATCCACTCATCTCATTGTCGGAGAGTCCCACTACCTCTCCCCTATGATCAGTGGGTCCTTGATGGCGTAGGGGACCACGAGACGGAGAAGGTGCCATGCTTTGTTCCTTTTTCTGACGCTCGACTGACATGGGCACAAACGGAGGAGGAGAACGACGCTGCTTTGCATGAGGCGGTCCCCCCAGAAGTAAGGGCTGCCCAGGATCCTCCTCCATCTGGCCCACAGGAACCCCAGTCTCAGTCCCCCGACCCCTCTGAGTTTAAGATCCTTTTCCGTGATGACACAGTGCCCGGAGTGGCTATGTACAATTTGCGCCCCCGACGGAGGGACAGTGCACCAAAGGAAAAGTCAGATTAGTAGGGATGGACTTCATGAATGAAGAATAGGGTGTATGTACCTTGTCTGTGGTACCAACGATAGATCAGGGAAAGGGAGATTGGTGCATTGTCCCAGAGACTGGACAGGATAAGTTGAGGGTGCCTTCCCAGGAGGGAGAGTGCCCTATCCTGAGCGAAGTGGCTTTTCTTCAAGAAAGGGCTGCGATCGCGCAGCTCCACCGAGAAGTGCTCAATATCCAGCGAGGCTCGGAAGGACGCTGGATTTGTGCCTCTTTTCTTTATTTATTACTGTTGGCTCCATTGTATGACCCTCCATCTGGTAGTATGATATATATATATATTTAAAAAAATGTACCCATTTGGCCGCCTCATTATGGATAAAGAACAGCCCCTAGCAGCCCCACGTT
This sequence comes from Calotriton arnoldi, assembly GCA_963921515.1. NCBI lineage: Eukaryota > Metazoa > Chordata > Amphibia > Caudata > Salamandridae > Calotriton > Calotriton arnoldi. The sequence continues at coordinate 1,394,269 of CAWUFW010001776.1, forward strand.
TTGAGAAAAGTGGTCCTGGCTGGTCTAGCTGGTCTACTAAAAGCAAGATCGTCTTTATCATAGTTGCTCTGATATTTTTGCTAACTGCATTTGGAGTTATGTGGTTCCTGGAAGAGAAATATCCTGTGCATTCTTTGATCGGTACTACTCCTGTTCCCCCTGAACATGTATTTGTCACTTTGGCCCCTCATAAGGAGAGGCACAGACAAACGTATGTTGATAACGTTTTCTTGCAGATGCTCCATCAGGCGCACCATACGTCTAATATTACTGATTGCTGGGTTTGTGGCTTACTCCCTTCTGTGATGCACAAAAATGATTTATTGATGTCCCTACCCTTCTCTTATTTAGGGAGTTGTGAAGCCTGGTTTCAGCTATTTACCATGGTGTATATCCATTACCATACTGATGCAATGAATATAACGTATGATGATTATGAGACAGTGCTAAAATACATCAGTGTACACCAGGGGTTTACTCCGGGAGAACAAGGGGCCCCTGATACTTTGCATCCAGATGCCTGCATGAATGTTTTTGAAGCCAAAACGAATGTCACATGGCTCCAGAATGAAATGATGGATTTTCACGATTTCAATGTTACTGAATATTTTAGGTCTTTTCAGATGCGTAATATTACTCAGGACAGAGCAGTGCCGGTGCCCATAGTCAATACGACCGCGAGTTTTTGTGTCCAAGGTTTCGGGAGTGTTAAAGTGGGAAAGAGCATTTGCAACTATACTTATGACTTGAACACGACCAATAGCCCACCTTTACTTCCACCCCACAATGTGTACTTTGTTTGTGGGTCTCAGGCCTATGTATGGCTTCCCAGGGGGTGGTCTGGCATATGTTATGTTTCTTTCCTCCTACCTCCAGTATATATAGCACCATCCAGTTATCACAGAGACCATCGATTGCAGCAAAGGAGCTTATACTTGCCCCGAGTTAGGAGATTTATCAGCATGGAAGACATAGATCAGACAGACACTACTTTGCAGCAGTTTACTGATGCTATGAAGGGTATCCTGCCTTTCTGGGGTCCCATGTCCAATAGCCTTAACATTCGCCGACTCACAAGATTTGTGGAGGGAGTTATCAACACCACGGCAGGAATACTGACTAACATTACAGCTGAGCTTCAGGCTACGAGACTTGTTGCTCTTCAAAACCTGATGGTGTTAGATGTCATCCTTGCTGATCGGGGTGGTTCCTGTCGCGTCATCGGAAGTAGCTGCTGTGTGTACATACCGGACCATGCTCCAAATGTCTATGCAGCAATACAGAAGCTACACTGACTTGCATCCGATATTCACCAAGAGAATGGCACCTGGTCCCTTTCTGGTTGGTTCTGGGGTTTGATATCCTCATGGGGTTGGAAAATACTCCTTTTCCTAGTGGTCATTGCGGGTATCATTTTCACTTGTTGCCTGTGTATTGTCTCCCTGCCTGTTGTACATATTGTGTTAGCAAGTTAACAACTCTACCTAAGGCCCCAGGGCATGACACTAAGCCCTCAGCTATGATAATGCAAGCTGTCCATGACCTCATGAGCATCAATGAGGGCATTTTCAAATATTAATATATATGTGTATTGCCTTACCTTAATGATTTTCTCATTATGCTAGAATAGACAAAATTGTTAGCAAATGCTAAAAGGAGGGTCTGTTGGACTGCAAATGCGTCTAGTCGTCTCCTTCTAGCATTGTGCGAGTTAAGTTAGCATTTGCGGCGCCATTTTGTCTTTAGCCGCCATTTTGTACTGTGATCGAAAGTAAGACTCTGCCTCATTAACTGTCTGCCTCAGCAAAAAGGCAGCTTCAAGTTATTTCTCTGTATCGTATTCAAGATTGAATCCTAATGTACTAATAAATGGTTTATTCTGCCGTCGCATGCCTTTCCTCTCTCGTATCCCTTCTCCCACGTTGGAGAGCACTGAGCTCGAGCAAGACAACCTTGAGAATGTGATAAGATGTACCCGTTCCGCAGGTGGTAGCTCATCTCTCTGTACCTCCTTTGTTCACCCATGACTGAGCTGGAAAATTCCAGAGTGGGCAGGGTTTTAGGGGTGTTGGCAATATATATTATGTGTTACTAAGAGTTCTGAAGTCAGTCCCTCGGCAGCTATCCCATGAGGCTGGCCAGACTGGACTCCGCTGCAGCGCAATTACTAATAAATAACTTGGTTTGTATTCTCTACTGTGTCACCGACTCATCATTTCTTGGAAGGCTTAGAGGAGGTCGCGAGTGACCTGGGTGGCCCGATTCGGGTCACTTCCTTCAATCTTGGTGCCATGTCATCGAGGCACATGGACTGCTCTGGTCTCTGGAATTCACTGGGGACCTCACTGGCTGTGGTCTGCAATCCTCTTCAGATCGGGCCTGGGAGACTATTTCAATGTCCACTTGTAGGCACAAAGCCAGGCAGCAAGTTATTTTACTCCATGCACAGTGCAGGTGAACCACGGTCACTGGGCCATACCACAGAGCCTAGCAGTGCAAATTCTTCCCTGGGCTGGAGCCAGTTACCCCAGTTCTTCCTGTCCCAGCTACTTGCTGCCCTTCTTTTCTTTTCTAGGCAGCCTTTCCTTCATGCAAGGGTACTTCTAGCAGCACTCCTCACCGTTCAGTCAACTCCTTTCTTCAGGCAGTCCCAAGGCAGCTCTCGTGGCAGGTTACAGAACTTCGAGATTCATGTTCCCGAACCTGGTAAAGGGTATTTGTCAGTTAGACAGGCTAACTCGGGACCTATAGGAGACTCTCAATCTCCATTAGTACCGGTCCACAAGAAATCATCCTGCCTGACTGGTAGTTTCTGCCTATACTTATAACAAGTTTGCAGATGGGGTTTGGTATTTCAAGGGCACAGACCTGAGACTGGTTTCAGACAATTAATGACTAGTCAAGCTTCTGTCTTCCACTGTCAGAACAAAAGTAGAGTAGGGCTGAGAGCCCCTTGTAGGAGGGGGAAACAAAAAAAGTCACAAAAGAAAGAGGTTTCCTCACTCCTCAACCTCTAAACCTGTAGGGGGTAACAATTCTGGGGGAGAATGGATCGCGAAAGGGGCAAAGACTGCCCCTACAGTACAAAAGAACACTCTGTCTACTATCCTCCACACCCTAGAGTCTCTCTTCACTACAAAAGACCTCAAGAATGCTTTGGAGAAGTCCTGCAACTCAAATTTCTGCCTGAAAGGCTTGCTACAGACCACATCTTAGACACCATGCATATACAAACGCAAGGTGATTCCTGGACATCCACACTCACATGCAGCACATACAGTCCTCTGGTGTCTCTGACTGATTGGATTCTAAATGCCTGAAAGTTAATACCAAAAGATGCCATGATCCATTTAACTCAAGGGGCCAAAGCTGGAGAACTCCTCAGCCCATGAGCAACTGTGGAGGAGGTTTTTTTTAAATCAGTGGGGCATATTAGCAAGACCCACGTTAAAATTATCGCCGTTTTAGCGGCAGGAAACTGCCGCTAAAACGGCGATAATGGGCTTGCTAATATGCGTTATAGAATTCCAATAGAAGCCCAGGTTAGATGTGCAGGACATCTAACATGGGCTTCTATTGGAATTCTATAGCGCATATTAGCAAGCCCATTATCGCCGTTTTAGCGGCAGTTTCCTGCCGCTAAAACGGCGATAATTTTAACGTGGGTCTTGCTAATATGCCCCAGTATTCTTTAATTCATGGTCTTTTATACACTGAACAGCACATAGTTTAGGATGTTCAGGGAAGCACAGGTGTTTGACACTGGTGGAAGCATTTTTTGTTTTCTGAGTAATAGTGAAGAAAACATCAGTTGGGAAAAATTGTCTAGAAAAGGTATCAATAGTCTTATAATCAAAAACTCTTTTAAACCTAATTAAGCGCAGAAGGGTGGTAAGCTTTGCTGGGAGTGCTTTAAAGGTAAGGAATCATTATCAAGCAATTGATTGAACAGTTGTAAGACCAAAGAGTTGAATAGCAAGGTGTGGGTGGATTAGAATATCAAACAGATTTTAACATTCTATAGTCTAAAGGGTGCTCTCCTAGGGATTTATCATTTGTCCACGAGTGACCTGCTAAGATAGCTGACCCTTAACCATTAATAGTCTGAAATGATTTTCCCTCAGACGCAGGGGAAGCCAGAATATTCAAAACTTGAGTGGCATTTCCTGAAATGGAATTGAAACCCCTTTCCACTCACCAGCTACTCCAACCTCTCCAAGCAGTCTCGTAAGCCTTAGGAGTTCTGTTGGCCAAGGAATTTTGGATGATGCTAGTAACTGAAGTAAAAAGAGCGAGACAGGGTGACCTAATTTTCAAAAATTCGAAATTATCCAAAACATTTGTTGGAAATTATTTGACAGGATTAGGTCATGATTTTCACATTAAGAACTGCTGCACAGAAGAGGATAGAGTGGGAGTATTTGGAATGACCATGGGCATTTCCAGAAGAGAAGGAAACTAATCCTGTGCTCTCCAAAGAAGGGTTATTAGCACCAGAGATGCCTGTTGTATGTAAACATGGACCAGAAATGTAGGTTTCATGGCAAAAAGGAGGAAATGCATAAAGAAGACCATCTACCCAATCTGGCATAAACATATCTTTTACCAATGCAGTTGGATCTAGTCTCCATATGAAGAAACAAGACAATTTGGGAAAAGCCCACTGAAACAGACCCCAATAAACATTTATAGTCTACATCCGATGATGGACATGCCAGTCAATAAAATCCCTTAAGTGTTGGAGTGCCAGTCCGCTACTATATTGTTAATTCCAGGGAGATATTCTGCTTGGACTAATTCTCTGTTGAACACAAAGTTTACAGAAGTCTTTCACCAACTTATTCAGGGATTTGGACCAATATCCAAAGATGATTTATGTATGTTACCAACAAGTCTTTGTTCATGCATAGAAGAATTGCAGATTGAGCCCTGTCTTTGGTGAAACTATGGGTGTCAAAGGAGTCTGCAAGCAGTCCTCAACAGTTGACGTGCAAGGTGGACTCCTCCAGAACAAAAAATCCGCGGGTCTCAAGGAAAGATATATATAAAGAGACAGGCGTTACAGCAGTACACACAACAGGAGAACATGAAAAAAACGGGGGGATCTCAATTACGAGGACGGATTCCCATCACCCACCGAAGTGGCATGCTTCATCATTTGGGGATCTCCTCTCGGCCACACAGTAGTGCAACCGAGGAGCTACAACTCCATACTAGTATACAGGAGGAGCTCGCGGATGTTTTCAAATATGATCCAGAACTAGATCACCTAAGATCACTGAAGCATAAGGCGGTGTAGTGAGTATGCGGTGCAGTGTAAAAGAAAAGGTGAAGTAAAATTGACTACCACGAGAAAACAAATTTATTAAGATCACGTGGTGTCAATGGTTAAAAAGCAGTAAGCGCGCAATCTGACTGCGTGTACGAGCGCGCTAGTGAAGAGGTCTACATGTTTCAGCCACTACCGATCTGACTATGATCAAGGCTTTCTTCAGGACCTAATTGTAACTACTGCACGTGAAACAAAATTATACAAAACAGTGTGAAGAACGATACAACCATATACCTGGGTACGTAAATATGTTGGCACTATAGGCATAGGTGTAGTACTCCTGTTGACAAAAATAAAAAGTTTGAATATATATGTGTACATACTAATAAGGTCTATATCAATATATAAAGAACACATTACATTACAATGTGAACATGCTATAGGTCCTCAAAATAATTCAATGAAAACTCTATAACGGAACACCTTACCCGTATCAAATAGGGAGGAAACTCGCCGCTCCTGGCAACTGCTCAGGGTGTGAGGCAACGCTCTGTGAATTAAAAAGGGGAAGAAGAACTAAGCCCACAGAAAATAGGATTGAAATTTAAAAAGTGGTAGGCCAAACATGCACCACCACTATTATCATGCAAGTTTATCGAGAGTTATATAAGGCACCAGCAGGAGTTTGATAACGATTGCTATTCAGATGTCATAAGAAATGAGCAATCCGATCTACACTATCCTGTTTTTCAAAGACAACAGAATACATGCAGTCTACAGGTGACATGAACTACCAGCAAAACTATTAGTGTTGATATTAAAAAGAGCCATATAGACCAGGGGCACTTCTGGCAAGGGGAGAACGCTCCGTATAATAAACCCCTTCATGATAGTATGCCAAACAAGTCTGAGCAAGTCAAATACTACAAACTACGGGTTCATCCCCTCTGGAAATCCACACATTTTACTTCACCTTTTCTTTTACACTGCACCGCATACTCACTACACCGCCTTATGCTTCAGTGATCTTAGGTGATCTAGTTCTGGATCATATTTGAAAACATCCGCGAGCTCCTCCTGTATACTAGTATGGAGTTGTAGCTCCTCGGTTGCACTACTGTGTGGCCGAGAGGAGATCCCCAAATGATGAAGCATGCCACTTCGGTGGGTGATGGGAATCCGTCCTCGTAATTGAGATCCCCCTGTTTTTTCATGTTCTCCTGTTGTGTGTACTGCTGTAACGCCTGTCTCTTTATATATATCTTTCCTTGAGACCCGCGGATTTTTTGTTGTTGTCATATATGGTGAGGGGATTTATCCGCACAGGTCTATAAATTTTCCCTTGGACCCTCTATCTATCTGGTATTATATTGGACTCCTCCAGAAGCCATGTTTCTCCTGTCAAGGCTACATATGTCATGGCTTGTCAAAGGTGCGCTTCTCCACTACCATCCATCTTTAATCCTGGATATTAATGGCTGCCCCTCCCATCCCTTGCTCAGGTCATTGTCACTCAGGATGTCAACCATGCTGCACGATAGGAGTCATGCCTCCTGGGATTGTGGCTGTCACATGTATGCTGCCCAGTTGTTATGCCCCACCACCAACGCAGTCAATACTGTCTCCATGCAGGCACCACAAAAGTAGTGACTTTATGCTGCATCTGCGTGGCAAGCTACAGAGGGATTTGAGGATGTGCTACAAAGTTTGATAATCTCAGGATTTGAGGATCTTGCAGTCTATGAAAGCACACCTGGGGCATGATCAGGTGATTGGCTTTCCTCCCTGTTGAGGCGAGGAAGCCTTTACTTGGGCTCTGCTCTTCAGCTATGTTTCTTGCTTTCCAGTCAAGATTATTTTCAAGCCAGACATTAAGATCATCTTCCCAGACATTTTCTGTTTGCAGTACTTCTTGAATTTCTTCCTACACCATCACCTCAAAGACTTTCTTTACATCCTAGGAATTATTCAACCACTTCCAGCACTGTCTCCAGAGGCCTCAGGTTACTGTTAGCTAGGGAGAGATAGATATTAATTGTTTGGATTGTGGGACTCCTGTGCAATTGGATTCTGTCATGCCCGTAAGGTTGTGCTGTAACAACTGTCTCTTGGACCTTTCCAATACATATTCTAAGTGAACCATTGTTTTTTATCAGTTTCTCTAATTATGGAACAATAACAATTGCTATAAGACATCAAAACAAAGCCAGTCTAAGGACATTGCATTTGGCTGTAACAAGGTAAAAGTACTGTGCCTTTGATATGTTGAATGTTTACCATAGGGCATCAGTTACAAGAGAAAGCTTGTGTATGTCTCATTTCCTGTAGAATGTTACCATATTACCATTCATGCAAAATCCATGAATATGAAATTGCATTGATGTAATGCAGAGAATAACCGTAGTCTAGTGTTCTATTTAGTAGAAAAAAGTTGCCAATCGTGAGAGGCTGCAAAAAATCCAAGAGAAACTCCATTTGATAAGACCAGCTGTGTGACTACAAACCAGCGACGTCTCTTGGTGCCTTCTCTCATATGCTTATCCCACTTACCGCCTCTTTGCCACCAGTGCCGAGAGCAGTCATATGTGTTCAGCAGTATCAACAGGGAAGGAGACTGGTGAGTTCCCCTTTGTTCCAAAAGCAGCAATTGGATCTACAGGTTAGTGATGAATTGAGTCTGACAATATCACACACCTCAGCACCACTGGCTTGCATCAGACTGTAAGACTTGATCTATGGAAGTAGAAAAAGCTGCCTGTTGCACACTTCTAGATGATGCATCCACTGGTTAATCTCTTATTGAGTTTTACTGTTTAGTTGTTGTTGTTGTTGTATAAGCTTTATTCGACAAATAATGTCATAAAAGCTATAAAAATAATTTTTTAAAAGAAAAGTACAAACAGAATAAGTATGACATACAACAACATAAACGTATGTGAATCAGACAGTACAACAGAGTAACCTATTGAACCCTCAACACATAATACAATTGTCACATTCAATTAGTTAAAAGTTGGTACGCCACATAAAAATATACATTGTATACAATAAAAGTAAGATAAAAACTGAGTAAAATTTCATCTTAGTGAAAATCCTTATAGTGAGCTCGGGCAAGAGCACCCATTATATTTACTAAAGGGTTTTGGGTTTCCCTGAGATAGCAGCAGAAGTTAACAGATAAAGTGCTTGTGCATGTGGTCTGATTTTATAGCTTGGCTGTTGGAAAACGAGGCAGTATCTGTGAGGCCTGCACAAATAACATGACTACATTTGTCCTTCACTGGGAACCAAACACCCAATTGTAGCGCCTGACTCTCAGAGGGTAGCGTTGCAGAGCAGTCTGAGGCTTTACTCAAGGGAGATGGTGTGGGCTAGTTATCGCCATTTGCAGGTGCGCAGAAATAACACTCAATAATTGATTGTCCAGTCTGTACTTTGCTTTATAAAAGTAAGAGTACATTTATTAAACACACACACTACTCAATACTATGCACCAATTTACAAATATACATAAGCTGTTGGAATTACTTTGTGACATTGCGTAACATCTCCACCCCTCCCAAAAGGGGGTGGGGTCTAGTACCACCACTCCCATGTATGCACATCATCTTGCCCCCTAATGCAGTGTGTTGAGCCTAACCTGGAGCGAGGGCCCTGCGCACTGGCTCCATCCCAGTGGCGACCCACCCCATTACCTCAACGCGCATTAAAAATGGGTACACCTGCCTTGGTGACACATAACCCTGACTGAGCATTTCCTACTGACCATAAAGTATGCACCTCTATATCTTAAGGGCTAGCAGTCTGGGTCTTCACCTAAGTGCAGCAGCAAGAATACATGTTTACGCACACCTTAGAATGACAGTACTCATCACCTTTGTTGGACATTAGAATGCATTGCAATTACAGCCCCTAAAGGCATCACAGATGAAATCACAGGATTACGCCTATACAGCCAGACACCCTAGCAGGAATGTCTGGCAACATAACCCCTTTGCTTATGGCATCACCTTACACAGGTACCTCACATTACATATGTGACCTTCAGTCCCTCTAAAAGGAATAACCGTTAGTAAATGCAGTTCTGGTGCAATTACACCTCTTCACCTCCAGGGGATGCCCTTCTCCAGACATCCCCAACTCAGCCCTTCACTCCATGAAGCACTTTGCAATACACCCTCAGCTGTAGAACAAAAGTTCCAGCCCAGAAGGTATAATAAGGCAAGCTGAGCCCTTGAGGGGTTATTCTTTTTAGCTCCCTATGACACTTAGGAGGGACTTTTCTTCGTGCTGGGGGAGACTGTGCTTCTTCAGCAGCTCCCCCAACACCTTTGCACAAATTTGGTGGTGACCCCGTTCTCCTGGGGCCACCACGAGCAGGGAAAACGCTGTTCTGCCCTTGCAGGCCGGTCCTGGCCTGCAAGGCATTATGGGAGTCCCCGCATATTCTAACAGCGGCTCTCCCGCTGTGCCGGGGAGAGCGCGCAGCCTTCCTTGCCTCGCGGGGCCCGGTCCCACCCGGGCCCTCCCGCATCTCTTCACTCGTTGGGGCCTCCTGCCCGTGGAAGCCGGCTCGGGGAGCCCACCCCCGGCCGCTCCGGCCGGCTACCTGTCCGGCCCGCACCTCCGTGTGTGGCCGCAGGAGCCGGCACATCACTTCTGGTCTGGCGGGCAGACACGCCGACAGCCGCTGGCCCAGCGAGGGTCCGGGGGAGTGCGACAGCACTCCCCCCTCTTCACCGCAGCACACGGGGGCGATCTTCGCGGGGAGCGCGCCGGCGCTCCCCGTCTTCCATTGTTCGCCGGGGGCCAGGGTGGGCTCCTGGCACCCCCGCCTCCCGCATCTTCGCGGGGAGCGCGACGGCGCTCCCCAACTTTGCTTCGGGGCCCGGGGATGGGCTCCCGGGCCCCTTGGGCACCTCTTCGCGGGCGCGCGACGGCGCTCCCCGCCCCCTCCCCTGCAGCTCTTCACGGGGAGCGCGACGGCGCTCCCCGGCTTTGTTTTCAGTGGGGGCCAGGGTGGGCTCCTGGCACCCCGTGGGGCACTTTCACGGGGTGCGCGACGGCGCACCCCGACTTTCCTTCTTCTTGGGGGCAGCCCCGGGACCTGACCCACCCGGGGGCATCTCATGGACCGGCGGCGGAGCCCCACCTGCTTCGTCGTCGGTCTTCTTCTGGGTCAAAGGTCGCTCACCTTCCGGGGGCCATATCTCAGCCCCTGGGGGTCCGATCGGCCCCATTTTTGCGTCTGCTTGCTCCTGATGGCGGCCCCCAGCCACTGGGAGCCCTCTCCTTCGCCCTCCAGGTCTCCAAGAGGGGGCATTCTGCAGGGAGCGGTCTTCACTGGCTCCCTGCGCCAGACTTTCGCCTGTCTCCCCTCCTTGGCCTCTCTTCTCCCTGCGCAGAGGCCTCTGCTTCTGCGCACTGGTCCTGGGCTCTTCTTCTGGTGCTGGCAGGCCCTGGGGGACAGTCAGGGGGTTCCTCCTTCCAACTGCCCATTGCCAGGCTCCAGCACCTTCCGCCTCCGCAGACCACCCCCAAGAGAGCTTCTCTTCCTGTCCAAGCACTTTTTAAAAGTTGAGTAGGGGCTGGCAGGAAGTCTCTGTTTGTCCTATCAAACAGCGACACATCACTTCCCTGCCCCTGCTCCCTCCTCCTGGTCCAGCCTCTGGGCTTGTTCAAAATGGCGTCGTCCAGGGTCTCTGGCCACATGGTCTTTCCCCAGTGCTGCCTTCATCTTGGTTCAGCTTGGTGCCTGGCACCCAGCGACAGCTGCTGATGGATTAGCCTGTAGCTCCACCTATCTCCTCTCCTGGGAGGGAAGATCTTGGCTCTGGGAAGAAGGGTCATTAATCTAACCTGCCAGGGGCCAGACCCCAGCCAGGGACTCAGAGAAATATGACATTCCTGGATGACCCAAAAGCAGTACAAATATGACTTTGGACTCTGCAGAATACTTCTTTTCACATCCGCTACCGTGGACTTTAGTGTGTGTCTGGAATCTGTAGGCCTTTTGGAAGTTAATCTAACACATGGGCTCCACATTCCCGTAGGGGAATAATGAAGTGAAAAACACAGTAAAGCACACTGACTTTCCCTGGCATGTTCCTTCCTAGTGTATAAGGCCTATTCCGTGTCACCACCGAATTCTGCATAAGTCCTGCCACACCATTCATTTTGTAGCTGCTCCTGGACTGCGCACACTAGGAATCTCCCCTGCGCAGCCCCTACACGTGTGCACACGCCTGTACACAGGTGTCTGCATGTAACCAGCCCGGTGCCCCTTACTCCAGCTGCTGCGCAGCGGCCTAGTCAAGCTAGGGGGACACCAGTAAAATCCACATGCAGTCTCTTCCATCATGAGTTCACTGTGGATGAGTCCCAATTTACGAGGCTCTCCCACAGTAAAAGCTCAACAATTAGGTGCTCAAAAAGCGAAAAATCCGGGCGGCCCATAGTGTCAGAACCACCTTCTAACATTGGCCAAACAACCTTAGAGTCGTGCGATAATTTCGTCACATCCTCCTTCAAGTTAATGCTGTGCCACTCTTAAGAGGGCTTTCCATCTGATAGGCCATGCCTGGCCGAGAAACTTTGCCACACAGCAAGCAAAAAGAGGTCTGGGATCAGACCTAAGGATGCGCAAAGCTGCCGGATAGTCCCGTGTACCCAGTTGCTGACAAATCAATTTTAGCCACTTGGACCGCGAGATGTTATATGCCGGGCAGGCAAACATAACATGGGTAACGCTTTCTAACGGGGCTTTGCAACATAGGCAATCTTTTAATGTCTCATTGCATGAGTGCCATTTCGTGGTCATCTCACAGACAGGGAGAGTTCCAAACCTAAAATGTATATACAACATCCTGTTCCTAGGGACCTGGATTATATCTGAAAAGGGCTCTAAATATCTAATTTGCTTATGTAGATAAAATTCAGTTGTTAATCTGCCCACATTAGGTTTACAGCTTTCCCGTTGGTCCACCCATTCCCAAAACAAATGTTTAAGCTCGTCTTTCCTTGGGGGTTCCTGCCTTTCCCAGTGGGCTTGGAGCCCTATAGCTGTCAGCATTTTTCTAACGTTAGAAATCCAGCCAATTTTGCGGCCAGTATCTAGTCGGATGATCTCAGTGAGAGCTTCAGCATAGGGGAGAAGCTCTGGGGTCCGCCTAATGCGAGCCCAGAAGAGCAGTGGGCGTAACCTAGCTACATCTCCGATGGACCGCCTACCCATATCCAACAGTAAAGGGGTGAGAGGAACGTTTTGGGGTAGCATCACCAGATCTCTAAGAAATTTATACTCGGATCTGCAGAGATCATCAGTTTTGTCAAATCCCCAAACCTCTGCTCCGTAAAGGGGAGAGCTAACTGCTTTAGCGTCATAGACTTGGAGGGCAGGGGCTAACGGCCTGGAATGTGAGAAACGATGTTCTTTCCCCAGCACTCCAGCCACTCGTTTGTGCCCCAACAGCATCTTTGCTAGGTGGGGTCTCCATGACATTTTGTCGGAGAGTCTGACACCTAAATAATCGAAGGTGTCTACCCTTTTCAGGGATGTCCTGCCCAGCAAAGGACTCCTGTATGACTTGTGGCAGTTGAAGGCCATGAATTTGGTTTTTGAGCTATTTATGACCAACCCCCGATTATCACAAAAAAGTTGGAACCTATTGAGTAGACGCTGTAAACCGGCAGGGGTCTTAGATACCAGCAGGGTGTCATCGGCGAACAACAAAGTTGGTACCTTATTGCCTCCCAGGATTGGTGAGTCTGCTGGGTCTTCTTGAAGAAAGCTGACCACCCCATTCATATACAGGGAGAATAGGGTGGGGGCTAGAACACAGCCCTGTCGAACTCCCCTGTTGACAGGGATGCGTTCTGTTAGTTGTCCTTGCGCCCCCCATCTGACCTGGGCAAAGTTGCCCTCGTGTAGCCGGATCAGCAGTCTAAGGATAAAAGGGGGAATGCCCATCTCACTAAGCGTTGACCACAACTTATTTCTAGGGACCAGGTCAAAGGCAGTCTTTAAGTCGATAAATGCGAGGTAAAGACTGCCCTTGCCAATCACCACTACCTTCCAATGGATGAGGAGGAGTCTAAACACCTGGTCCATCGTTCCAATATTTGGTCTAAAACCGGCCTGGTACTGGGAAAGGATGGCTTCGTCCTCTGTCCATGACTGTATCCTCTGGAGAAGGACTTGGCCAAAGACCTTCTGCAGAGCATCAATCAAACTAATGGGTCTGTAATTGGAAGGGTCGTCTCTGGCTCCCTTTTTATAAATAGGGACCACCTCAGCGGCCCTCCAGGATCCAGGGACCGGGGCTCCACTAGCTATAGCTTTTGCTAGGAGTAAGATGTTTCAAGCCCAGTTAGAGGGATCGGCAAGAAAAAGATCGCCTGGCAGGCCATCTGGTCCTGCTGCTTTGGAGGGCACTATTTTGCTTATTGCAGCCTCTATCTCCGCTAGGTCAAAGCACTAATTTTCTACAGGGAACCCGTTTAAATCATCTGGCTCCACAGGTGGGGTGACCTCTGGCGTTGAGTAAAGCTTTCTAAAGTGATCATGCCATACCTGGCCCGTGATGTGGTTCACCGGTGGGCATCCGCCTGATTTGCTCCCCCAGGTGACTAAATTCCAAAACAAATTAGTATCCTTGGATGAACATGCTTCCTTAAGTTGCTGCCAGCGCATTTCATCCAATGCTAACTTTGCCCCCTGCAAAGCTATTCTTTAGGACTTCCTGGCAGTTTTTATAAGTGGCTGGTTCTTATCTTTAATCGCTACAGCTAGGTTCAATCTTTTTTGCCTACAATTTTTTGTATACCACGAATATGGCCCTTTGGTGGGCATACTAGGTTTTTTGCCTGAGTTAGGGACATGAAAGTATGCACTAATTTGATTGATGGTGCGCAGATGGACCTTAGGTACATCCGTCAGTCTGGTTACACTATGGGCCGCAGCCTGGAGCTCGAGTATGCCTACAGCTAACTCATGTTACATACCAATGATCTTTGTGTCATGCAAGATTACCTTCCGCCATTTCAAAAACTTTTTACAGTTTAAGGGAATTATCTCTTTGGTAGAAGTCAATGGTAAATTGCTCACTTGATAGTAGGGTGCCTCCCACAGGGGTTTCAAAGTTAAGTAGAGAGGATTGTGATCACTCTCTGTGGTGGTACCCACGATCATATCAACCAATTACTGTTTAGTGGAACTACATATGAGTAAGACAGACTTCTCCTAGGTAGGTGGATGTTTAAGTCTCTGATTGGCCCACTAGTGGAATGGACCCAGGAAAACTTCCTGGATGAATAATGCCTAAAACCCACCACCTTACATGCTTACTAGAGAGTAATGTTGGACATAGAAATTGTCATTCTCAAGTAATTCTTGACCAAAGCTATTTTGTACTGTGGAAGTTGTAAAACTCTGTCTGTTGCAGCAGAGACGTTTCCAAGTTGATATTGTAGGAAAGTGGGTTATTAGTAAGTGGTGGTATTCACCCTCAGCTAGTGATAATACCAAAATCACTAATAGGTCCAGTCAAGTCTCAGTAAATTAATTCTTGCTCAATCATTTGTAGCTTAGCAAACGAGCAGTCAGGCTTAATTTAGGAGATAGGTCTATGCAAAGCATTTAATACCACAAAAACAATAAATAAGTAAAAGACACAACACAATAAAAAGTCAACACCAATTTATAAACATAGAGAATATTTTTATCTTCAAACAACCCCAAAATTACAAAAATCCAATGTAAGGAACCAGAGTTATGAATTTTTAAAGATTAAATAAAAAATGTTACATTCTAGCGCCAAAAAGCTTAAAGCGACACTCGCTGCTATCTGGTCAGGATGGACTGGGACATAGTCAAAGTTTTAGACCAACTGCAATGGAGCGCGGGTGGGATAGGTTCAGGGCTAGGTCCTGGTCAAAAGTTTGCCTTCAGACTTAGGGCATGATTATGATGGTGGTCGGTCGGACCGTCGACAGCCATTGCAGTGGTCAAGAGACCGCACGACAAGCATGAGGATGGCCTGACTGCCAAATTTGGATAGGACCGCTGAGCTGGTGGTCGGAACTTCAGCGATACCACGGCGGGGGCATGCCGCAGCCACAGGAATGTTCTGCAGCAGATGCCGCCGTTGTGCAGCACCTTCAGCACATCAGTGCACTGTGTGCCATGCACTATGTCGTGCATGTCACACGGTGCACGGAGGTAAGTGTCATAGAAGAGGGCCACTACATGTGCCCCCAAGGACACTTTTACAGGGGCTACAATGTCCGGGAGCCCTGTTTGGGGCCCTCCTACCCCTTTCCGATAACCTTTTCATGGTGGGGTTCCCGCCACTAAAAGGCTGTTGGAAAGGGATATCGTAATCCCAACGGTGGTGCCTGCCTCAGCACCGCTGCCATATCTGGACGCTCCTCTGACCACGGCACCATCGGGATCCTAGATCCAGGCGGTGTCAGCGGTCTTTTGTCAGGCTGGTGTTGGTCCGACCACCAGTATCATAATACGGTGGTCGGACCGAAGGGCTGTCAGTAGTCGGACTACCTCCAAAAGGATGGCAGCGGTCTGATCGCCAACATCGTAATCAGGCCCTTAGTCTTTTTCTTGGAGCTTTTCTCTTGTGGACGAGCTTGTCAGCAGGTCCTCGGGCTTCTCGGATCCAAAGTTCGATTCAACAGCATTCAACAAGCTTCTGCTTGATACCTCCGTGAGCTTCTGAAGGTCTTTGTCCTCGATGTTGATTGTGAAGGGGTTCCGGAGCTTTCAGTGGTACAAACCAGAGCAGTTAGGCCGATTCGCGATTCAAAGGTGGTGGCTTGGCTCTCAATGTCGAGCCGGTCTGCTCCTGGGGCTTTTCTGCAAAACTTTGCAGAAAGTTTTGAAAATTTGAGATCTGGTTGTTTCTGAGTTCCTTTGGGGAATGTAAGGGTCCAGTATCTCCAGTCAAGGGTTCAGAGGCTCTGGGTTGCCTATTGGTGGCTATGACTCAATTTCCCACAATGCACATGCACATTCTAGGAAAAGTTGCAACTCGTCAGCTGGGAGGATCCTCTCTTTGGCTTTGCAGGTGACTTCTTCCAGCTCTGTTGTAATTGTTGCTGATCAGGGAGTCCACTCCTTTATCTTTGAGTCAGGCACAGTCCTTTCTTTGTGGAGCCTTGTGAGTGCAGCAGGTGCAGTCCTTCTGAGGGCAAGCCTTCTGTGGTGCAGTCCTGGAGTCCAGCGGGGCAGTCCTTCTTCTTCTGATGTTCTAGGCAGTGTTTTGAGGAGCTCCTCCAGATCTCCCATATTTATCCTCCATTCTAGACTGACAGAAGGCGGGACACCCCAACCAATCGAGGTAAAGCTACATCCCCCCTACTATGACCACTTCCTGCAAAGTGTGGTATATGTTTGACCCAGAATGCACTGTTCTCACAAAAATCTAAATAGAGAAAATCTCTCCTTGGTGTGTGTCTGTGTAAAGCAACCCAAAAGTGTGGCTAACAAATGACTACACTCCCTTTCCAGCCCCTCTCCTCATCTAATTAAGAAAGCTCCAACCTGCCTGGGAATCAAGGAAGTGGGGCCTGGCCTGGGTCTTGTGACATATGTTCTCCTGCCTTTGAATTCCAGGTTATCTCCCCAGGCTCCTTCCTCTCTCTGGCTTCTCCAGGAAACAAATCTTCTCACACCAAATGGGTGGATTGTTTCAGCCCTAGGCCTCTTCACATCTAGTCAGGGAGCGGCTTGGCTCAGACTATCAAAAGCTGACTGATCAGAAGAGGCTGCTACATGGCTGTTTTAAGTAACTTTGGGATAGTAAGTTCCAAAATGACTTTCCTGTAATAGTTACAATAAATTCAACTTGGGCAAGTTGTTGGATTTAAGGTGACAATTAATTTGATATTTGAATGATATGTCTAGCTATCTCCAATCAAAAGATAGACTTTATTAAGTTTAATAACGCCTTCCCGTGTTAGCCTATGGGGCTAGCAGTACTACAATAGGGAAAACGGCTTTGGCTGGTTTACCTTACCAGGGCATATAAAACATCTTTTATATTGTCCCTGCTTTTTTTCTAAATGATTTTTATTTATATTTTGAGAAACACAAGACCAGAGAGCACAAGCAGAAAACGGAATAGATTACGAGTCCAACAGGAAATGAAAACAAAGCTTAAACTGAGAATATAGCTAACAGAGCAGCGTAACAAATCCACACCCAGATAAGGATGCATTGTACATAATGCAGAATAAAATTAAAACAAAATAAATGTGGAAGGGAGCAACGTGGTATGAGGAAAAGAAAAAACTATATGCCCTTTCTCCTGGGCATCAACCGCATCTGCCATCCAGAGCAGAACTAGATCCCAAATCTGGCTCAACCGCCACCTCTGTGGATCATTCTCTATTAACATAATTTCCAACATACTGATGTTCAAAATTCCCACCACCAGATCCAAGGATCTCACTAGAGAGCCAAAAGAGTGCCAGAACCAATATGGCCAGAGAAATTGAGACAAAAAATAGACCCGTTAAAGCGGGAGGAATAGCCTGTGAATGTCCCAACTTAATCAGGTTTGAGTCGGTTGTGACCGAGTAATTCAATATGACTTGCATCTTTCCAAAAACGAATTCTCAGAGCAAACGCAAAGTAGGGCAAGATGCAAAAACATGAACCGCATTGGACCCCTCAAGCCCACAATGAAAACAGTGATCCTCCAAACATAATTTCATGGCAAAAAGATGGTGAGGGGTATAGTACAGATCATTAATACATTTACAATGATTCACCTTGATAAGCGACACATTCAAAACCGATTTGCCAGGATAGTGCTATGCCACTTAACTTCGTAACAATGTATTCTCAGAGCCTGGATCTCTTCAGACCATTTAAGGGATGGGATAAAGGGCTCTATATATAAAGCAAATAACTGGGGGGAAAGAGGACACCCCGGTCTGGTATCCTGAGAAAAGGAGTCTGACAGTGAGACTGAACAACAGACCCTTGCTTTAAGGCCCAAATAGAGGTGACAGATTCTAGAGATGAAGACAGATCCTAGATCCGCAGCCTCCATGATCCCCCCAAAGGAAGAGCCAAGAGAGTCTAGAAAAAACATGCCCACGGGCCCCCCGCCGAAGGGGGCCGTCTCCAGCGCTCTGATTGCAATATTGACATGGGATGTTGTGAAGCGACCTGTTATAAAGCCATGCTGGTTTAGATTGACCAGCTCCTAGATGATCACAGACAATCAATTTGTGAGAACTCGTGTATAGATTTTGGAGTCAGTATTGATTAAGGAGATTGGGTGGGATGATCCGCAAAATGAGGGATCTTTCACTTTTTTTAGGAAAGATGACAATATTGGTCTCCACCAAGACTCGGGGATCCAAACAGACATATCAAAGGAGTTAAACAGATCCCTAAGCACCAGAGTCAGAATCTTCGAAAAGATGGCGTAAAATTCCAGCGGAATCTGATCAGATTTGAAGCCTTTCTTCTAGCAAGGGAACCAATGGCATTTTTCACCTCCAAGAGAGTTATAGGTGCTTCTAGTTTTGAGCGCTGAATATGGCTCACCTTATGATGGAAATACAGACCCACAAATCACAGAATATCTTCAGCAGCGGACGGGCAATCATCTCGATAAAGGTCTTGGTAGAACCATCAAAAGACGTCTCTATTGTTTGGATTCGCCCACAAACTCCCCATTCTCACCCCTGATCTGCTGAATGGTGTTTAAACTACAGCTATTCTTTACTCTAAGGAGAGAATTTGCCTAATTTCTTTGCTAATCTCGAAGCTAACCATTTGCCTGACTCGCCCATTTTTCACCGCCCAATCCCAGATTTGTTTTCTGAGAGAGGCCCTGAGGCTGATAGACTGCTCCAGAAGCCTCTCGGCCCAAAATCCGTCCTTCATAATGGTGCTATATCCTAAGTTGGATTCTAAAAAGCTGGGAATCCGATGAGCTGCCTTTTCCTCAGTTGTTGCCATCTTCCATTGGCAAGAAGCAAATTGCAGAGTTGCCCACAGCACAAAGCCTTTAGGGCATCCCAGACCACCGAAAGTGATGCTGAGCCGATGTTAAACTCTATAAACTTGCGTAAACGGGAGTTCATAGAGTGGGGCATGGGCTGACAGCATGGCCGACAGGACGTGAGCTCCTGAGCTGTCGCCCAGCCAGGAACCTTTCTCCTGGCTGAAGTGGAGTAATCCAATAAGAATAGATGCATTGCATACATATTGAGCCAATCCTGGCCCAAGTTTCTGGCCTAGCTGGGCCTGCGGTATCTTGGCGGTCTCAGTTGTGCAGAGTGGAGAACATCTGCACAGCATGAAGTCCATGGGTCCAGCCAGCCCCGGAATCCACTTGGGCTTGGAGCAGCTGGGGGATCCTGATTTGAGGGTGGTGAGGCCCTCTCCCCCTGGGGAGCTGCGGCGCGGGCCAGGGGCCCTGTGAACTAGCTAGAGGGTGAGTAGTCACAGCCTTGTGGAAGACTGGCACCAGTCCCCACCGGCTGAGGCTCAATCATTGGAGGCCGGTGCAGCACCTGGCATTGGGGACCGGAGGTAGCTGACTACTGAGGCCGCATGCCACACTGTGACTGCCCTGATGGAGGAGGGAGGGTGGCTGGCCCCATGGGGCTGCCCCACACCAGCTGGAGACACAGGTGACTGGGCGCCGCACTCGAGGGGAGGCCAGCACGTGCCGCGGAGCTGCACTGAAACAGCTGTTGCCCTTGGAGCGTTGGGTGAGCCTGCCCTCGGGATGCTCCAGAGGCGCCTCATGGCCCCTGGGTTGATAAGAGGAACTGCAGACATTGGGGGAGTGCAGTCAGGGCCTGGGTGGCCATGTGGTGGGTGTTGGTTGGCCCCCCTTCTCCTGCGGGGTGCGATGTTGCGCTCCCCCAGCGTGTTGGTTCTGCAGTCCCGTTGGCCCTTCCCTCAGCACAACATGGGGCCCTGAAAGTGGGGGACTATGTGGTCATTTCTCTGGGCCCTCACAGGGACATTGGAAGCCCTACACCTCAATGAGACCACAGTGAGTAATATGGACCTGGTATGCAGGAGGAGTACTGGTCATGCCAATGGAGGGCCCATGTAAAGGCAGCGAATGTGCAGACTGAGGGTTCCCTCCCTGCCGTGAACTGGGGGCTGATGCAAGTGACTGTAGCCTAGGGCTGAATGCTGCTTGTCAATTTCCAGAGAGTCTTGCTGAACTGTGTATTGGAACTCTATCACCTGCAATATGTGGAACTCTCTGGCTCTTTTGATCCTCACAGTTAGCTGTTGCCTGGGGGCTAGTAGGTGCTGCTGATACCTACCGGAGTGAGCTTTGGGGACATCGGTACTGGCTTTGCTGATCTAGTATTCCTCTGGTAGAGCCCTGAGGACTTCTATGACCCTGGAGGGTGTGTGTCTCTAACTCTTAACTGTGCAGTTTGGTGCTCCAAGTTCACAATACAGTCGTCCTCCGACCTCCTCTTATTCCTGCATCGAGCCCTACACCATTCGGGTGTTCTATAAGAGGAGAGGCATTGTATGGTTGGGTGCAGGTGGCACTCGGGCGTCTGAGGGTCTCCGGGAGCACAAACGTGGGTGCGCATTGTGAGGTGCGACCACCATTGCGGCGGCCATAATGGGTAAAGACGAAGCAACACGAGCGCCGATGACCAATACTATTACGCAGTATACCCCCCCATGACAGCTTACACACAGGTTGACAAGACAATCGGAGCTAGGAAGGAGAGTGGAGGTCTTGGAGGGTCGTCCCCACGCAGCAACATTCAGGTGCTGGGGTTTCCGGAAAAAGCAGAGGGCTCGTCTACTGAACGTTTCCTGGAAGACTGGATTCGAAAATCACTGAAGCTGAGGGGCCTCTCTGACATCTTTGTAATTGAATGGGCCCACAGGACCTTGGTCCCGCTATGGCGTCCCAGAGCCCCCCAGGGCCATCATTGCTAAGGTCCTCAATTATCGGGACGGGGACTACATTTTGAGAGCAGCACGCGAACAGGAAGTCCCCCAATTCGAGAACTGTACAATAACTATCTTTCCGGATTAGACAAAACTGGTTCAAGAACAGTGCAAGTACTTCATGGCCTCCAAACAGAAACTGAGAGCAGTGGGATTGAGATATATGTTATTGTATCCAGCTAAGTTGAAAGTCCTGCACAATGATAAATCCCACTTCTTTGACAGACCCGAAGATGTTTGGGAATGGCTTCAGGTTCGAGACGCTGCTATTACCTCGTGTGGTGGTCCCAGTTGACAACAAAAATGGGAACACGCCCTTGGGCCACCCTGTAAGGACTTGCACTGGTACTGATAATCCGAACCGGTCTCCGATAGAATCCATATTGGAGAGGATGTGACAATGCACTTGACACTACCAGAATCCCCTGAGGGGGGTGGACTGTCACCAGCGCCATTGTCTTGCTGCTTCGAGGGCCCGAACCTCACGTCTGAGATGATTCCGGACATGGCAATTGATGGGGCTGGGGATGGAGAGGGTTGAGGGGGTCAGAATAGGCAACATTATGAGGTGTTTTTATTGATTGATTTTTTGGGTTTAATAGGGTGGATATTGGGGGCTCATGCAAGGAAGCAAAAGGGTAGAAAAATGAAATAGAAATTAATGCAACTGGCCCTACTGCTAGCAAAAAGGCGGGTGGCTATTTCATGGATGCGCCCGATCGGACCCAACGAACAGGGATGGATCAAGGATGTTAAAGAATGGGCGGTAGCAGAAGAAATCGAACGTGGCAGTGTTGGAGGGATGAGCATGCAGAGGGAAGTGAGGCGCACACCTGGGAAGAAGGATTAACCAATGGTCAATTTTTAATGCACTGTTATGTAATCACTGGTCCCTTGATGTGGGAATATTATTGATCTACCGAATATTTGGGATGTTGACTACAATGTTTGAAACTATTAATGGTACAGTATTTTTAATGTACTGACAAAATTGTTAAAATAAGTAAATTCTTTAAAAAAAAAGGGAGTTCATAGAGCTAACATACCAGTACTCGAGTAATAGTTCACGTTCAAATGTCCATACATGAGGTCGTGATGTCTGGATGGGCTCACTGATTTTAAATAAACAAAGATAGAGAGTTGTGGTCCGATAGAACCCTCGGATTAAGTACCAGGGTGTTACTGACCAAAAAAATGTCTAGCTGCGAAGTTGCTTTATGGGGAGCTGAGTAGAACATGGTCGCTCAAAATGCCAAAGGCCAATCAAAGCATATGAGGAAAAGACCTGATGGAGAGCCCCCTACGACAATGCTTACCCCCACGTGCCCAGCCCTCCAGCTACTGATCAGAGTTCAAAGACTTAGATGCCGAATCTCAGGTAGGACTTAACATCACGTTAAAATCACGGCAGACAATATCGGGTGGTGGCCAGAGATGAAGCTTGATCAACAGAAAATTTAGAACTCTTGGGTCATCCGTGTTTGGCCCATAAACAACAGAAATAGTAAAGCGAACATTATCCTTCTGGATAGTCGCCAACAGCCCCCCCGAGTCCGTCCTTCGACGTAAAACCCTTCATTTGCTATCCTATGCCAATAATTCAACCCTCCTTTAAGCAGAGGTAAAACATGAAATAGACAAAACTGAGTTCTTTAAGCAATGAGCTTTCTTTCTGAGATAGATGTGTCTCTTGAAGGCATATCATTTGTGGCTTAAGAGTATTAAGTTCGTCCTGTGCCAAGTTACGGTTGTGTGGCGACTTACCTCCATTAATATTCCAGGATAGAATACACAGCCACTGGCCAGGACACCCACAGTTACCGGTTGTAGACATTATATCTCCAGAACCACATGCAATCCCCCACAATACAAACTGAAAGTCAACTTTCTCATAGCCACATTTCCTATTTCAACCCCTATGCTCTCTGCAAAAACCAACCAATCCAAATCTTCAACCCCAGCATGCCCTGCCCCACACCACACCCCTGGTTCCGATAAAAGCAAACCAACCCACCCCACCGAGCTATGCCTTAAGAAAAGAAGGGCCATTATCCCCACCATTAAGGTTTACCATTTTTTAGGGCTCATAGCTGAGGTCAGCGCTCGGCCTTGTCCTCCCTGGAATGCAGCTAAAGTGATATAAACCCCCAAACATAAATAGTAAAACACTCTATTAGAAAGAGATAGGGAAGTACAGAAAAATAAAAAATCCAAAAAGAGAAGAAACACCAAGGGGGAGAGAGACACACTCTGGACCCTACAATCTGCCAAAAAGAAAAAAAACAATAAAAGACCCAGTCCGTCCTGATGCAGTACCTTCTCCCCCCAACAGGAAACCCGATCCAATAGAGCCCAGCCCAATTGGAGACCCTTATACCAAGAGACATGAGAATCATCCTTGTACCAATTAAAAACATGGAAAATTGACAAAACATTCTCAGCCCCCCTGTTGCCATTTAGTTAACAGCTCCTAAACCTTTTGGCATTGGTAGCAATAAAAAGTTTGGCCCTCCATTCAAATTCACAGAGTTGCAGGCTCCATAAGAGAGACAGATGACCCGATCTTCTGGAGAGGTGGGATATGCTTCTGGAGCTGCCAGCATCTCACAACTGTTTGGTGGCAAAAATCAGAGCAGATGAAAAATTCCACACCACAGGATCTGACTGGCAGCTTGGGAGTAGCCGCTCTGTGGATCACTTGTCACAGGTAAAAGTTCCCAATATAGATGAGGATAGCCTGGGATAGTGTGAAGGCTTGCTGGGAGGTCTGAATGGAAAGCAACGTACCCTCTGGATCATACAAACCATGTTCCAGTTACTCAGAGCGGAGAAAGCCTCATGGAAAAGGAGGACAACAAAACCCCTAGGGTTGTTCCCTTCCATACCTTCAGGGACGCCAAGGAACTGCAAATTGTTATGGCATGACCTGTTCTCTAGATCTTCTACACTAGAGGAGAGGGTAGTGAGCTGTGATTCATGCTGAGCAATCTCCAAGCTATTTTCTTCCTGTGCCTTTCGGAGGACAATCTGGGAAGCTTCCACCACCCTCAGTCGAGATTGTATAATAGCCATGTTTTTTGACAACTTGCGAAGAATGACCTGGGTTTTCAAATGAGTGGCCTTCAATGGCAGCGAGTCTTTCTGATATTCCTCAAGGTGCTGCAATAGTAGATGCCCCCCAAAGTTGGGGCTACTGGTGCCAATCCATATTGTACCTGCTTTTTATAACAATGCACGCTACCATTGGGGCACCTAGGGCAGATCTTAGGGGTGACTTATAAGTTATAAAAAGGTAGTTTTGGACTTTGAAAGTACTTTTAATTCCAAAGTCAAATTTGGACATAGTTGAATGTTAAAACCAGCCTGCAAGGCAGGTCAGGTTTTAAAATGACATCAGAAACAAAAGCAGTGCCCACTTAAGTGCATTAAGTGCACTCAGGTCTCTAAACCTACATGCCCTACCATATACAAGGGACTTACAGGTAGGTTGTGTAGGAAAGTGCCCCTTTTTGCATGGTTACCCCCCACTTTTTGCATGGTATCTGATGCACTTTGACAGAGTGTGCACTGAGTCCCTGCCAATCAGGTTCCCAGTGCCTGTGTTCTTTCCCAAATCTGTACCTTTGTTTCCACAATTGGCACACCTCTGGCTTACATATGACTCCCTTGTAAAATATACATGGTACCAAGGGCCTTGAGACCTGAGAGGGTCTCTAAGGGCTGCAGCATGTATTGTGCCATCCTCGGAGACCCATCACCTAACACACATACACTGCCATTGCAGACTGTGTGTTGTGGTGCAGACGAAACCTAAACGTCGAAATGACGCACACCCCTGTGTGCCAGGCCTACACAACACTGCCTGTTATATAGGTAAGTCACCCCTCTAGAAGGCCTCACAGCCCTAAGGCAGGGTTCACTATACCACAGGTGAGGGCATAGCTGCATGAACAATATGCCCCTACAGTGTCTGTGCCCACTCACAGACATTGCAAGTGAGGTAAAACCATATTGAGTGCATGGGCTGGGAGTCTGTCATTACAAACTCCACAGCTACATGATGGCTTTACTGAATGCTAATAAGTTTGGTACCAAACATCTCAGCATAATAAACCCACACTAATGCCAGTGTTGGATTTATTACAAAATGCACTCAGATGGCATCTTAGAGATGACCCCTGAAAAACAACCAACTCCCTTGTGTCCAGCAGACTGGTCTGCATCAGCCTGCCACACACAAACATGTTTCTGACCACCTGAGGTGAGAGCCCTTGTGCTCTCATAGGTCAGGAACAAAGCCTGCTTGGGTGGGGGTGCTTCACACCTACCCCCTAGCAGGAACAGCATTCAGGGCGGTGAGCCTCAAAGACTTCCTGCCCTTTGTAATGCTTGCCAGGGCCTCTCCATCCATTGGAGATGCCCGCCCCCTTGATCAAGCCCCACTTTTGGTGGCAAGGTCGGCGGGAAAATTTGTAGTCAGGAGAAGTGTGTCCCCTGTCAGCCAGGACCACCCCTAAGGTGTCCAGAGCTGAAGTGACCCCCTCCTTATGAAATCCTCCATCTTGAAGGGAAGGATTTTACCAATTCAGGTTAGGGGAATGCTCCCTCCCCAGAGAGAGGGGACATTCTAAGGGTGTACTCAACCTAAAGGCAGGTAGCCCATTGGCTACCATCTGCCAGAACCTGTAACACCCCTAAATTCAGTATTTAGGGGCACCCCTGAGCCTTGATCCTCAGATTCGTGCAACCTAAGAAGAAGACGAACAAAGAGGATGCTCTGCAGCAAAGCAAGAAAACACCTACTGCCTTGGCTCAGCCTTACCAGCCTGTCTCCTGCTTCTCGAGCCTGCAAAGAAGACAATGCCTGTCTCAGGGCCAGCGACTTCCAAGAATACCAGGAAGACTGCCACTCTTCAATAAAGACCAGATCTCCCGAGGACAGCGGCCCTGTCCAGAAAAACTCTATCTTAAAGGGTTCCGGATCCAGGTTGATCCACAACCCCTACCCACTCTGCACCCGACGCCCACAGCCAGAGTCTGAGTATCTTACCTGTCCAGCGACGTCTCCCCAGTGATCCAGACTTCGACTCTATTGGTGGCTGACCTCTCCTGGACCCTGTGAAGTAGCCTGCAGTCTCTTCACAAAGGGTCCCCCTGACCACGACAGGTTACAGCAAAGAAAACCCAATACCAAAAGGCACCCCTGCATCCTCAGTTCTCCGACTTTGGAAAGCCCAGCCGAAGGGTGCCCAGGTGTCCAGCAATTGTCCAACTTACCTGACTAGCCATTGGTCACCTTTGTTGAGCCTCCTGTTTAGAGCCTGCAGCCTCTTTGTGTGACTGAGAACCTCCATAGAAAAGCATTGAGCGCCCAACAGTGATTTGCGCTCAGCCGCCCCTGGCCACTGGTGGTGTAGCTTTGGTGCTGCCTTGTTCCCCCCCCGTGCTGATCTTAACCCTCAGGGCCTGTGCCCTGAAACTGTGGGTGCCTACCTGCAAACCAAGCCTTTTCGAGGTGCCCCCAGTCTCCATTGATTTACATTGAGCCCTGTGACCTCTGACCTGGCTGCCCCAGTGCTGCTGGTGGTGCAGTACCTACCTTAAACTGAACCTTGCCCAGTGTTGGTCCAAACCCCCGAAGAGTCAGTTGTGTACTTACCTCAGGGGTGTGGAATTCCTAAAGCCCGACGCCCAGGACATATTGTTTGGGGTCAAGGACAATAGGTTTTTATGTTTATTTTGTCCTTGGGACAAGTAGGCCTAACCCCTGCAGCACAAACCCTTTTGCTGCCAGTTTACAGTAACCCATTATGGATCAGGGAAGGGAATTGTCTGCTGCTAAGGTAATATTTGTGTCCAAAAGTTAATGCTATTCAAACTTGTATTCATGGTTCATTAATACAAAGCTTTTATTATTAGGGTGAGCGCTCTAAGGAAATGTTGTACTCTTGGACTGCACTACTGACAGTGGTTCCGGTATGAAAATGCGTACACATGTTTGTAAAGTTGAACAATATGAGGCTACGCATAATGCTCCCAGAATGCTCTCTGAATAGATGCAAATATTTGCAGCAGCTT
Organism: Calotriton arnoldi; assembly: GCA_963921515.1. NCBI lineage: Eukaryota > Metazoa > Chordata > Amphibia > Caudata > Salamandridae > Calotriton > Calotriton arnoldi. The sequence continues at coordinate 1,421,595 of CAWUFW010001776.1, forward strand.
GAAAGCAAAATTGATTAGTCTTTGCTTTCAAAATAAAATGTTCACAAACAAATGCAACTAGGAAAAAATGTTTTGCTAAATTACTGTGAAATTCTAGGGACCATTTCTTTGAACCATCAGTTAGTAAAATATGTTGATACATGCTAGTATTTCCCCAAAAATATTCCTAATGGAAAGACGGTGTAACCAGTTTCAACAAGATTATGGGAAACTTGAAAATAAACAAGCACTGGCAAAACCAATAGGTCTGACAGTGGTGGGCAGCCTTTTGCCAATACGTGTCTTGTTTTGACATGGTTTTTGTAAAACTTTATTGTTGTAGGAGCTGCCGGGCCCTTGCCATTATATGAAACATTGGCAAAATGCAAAAATATATTTTGGTTTCAAAAAGCACACATTCCGACAATAGTTCCTGGCAGTGAACAGAACTTAGGGGCAGATTTACAAGCCCCGTGCGCCACTTTTGCGCCGCCGTTGCGTCACTTCTGTGACGCAACAGCGGCGTAAAGCCAGCGCCATGCTGCGGGGTATTTACAACGTGACGCATCTAGGGAGATGCGTCACGTTGTAAGCCTGCGCCACATGAAACCTGCGTCAGGTTTCATGTGGGCGTTCTGGAGCAGGGGCGTTCCGGCGCAGGAACACCTCGCTAAAAGTGGCTGAGTGAAATCTACAAGATTTCACTCAGTCACTTTCTCGACCCCGCTGCGTCTAAACCTTGCGCCTGCTTGAAGCAGGCGTAAGGTGTGACGCACCATGTGCAAGATAGGCCGGGTTGGCACAGTGCTGGAGTTGCGTCGCGCCCGCGACACAACTCCAGCACTGCGCCAATGTTACGACGGCAGATGCGACACGCATCTGCCTATCCTTGCACCATGATGCGCCGCATTGTAAATGCGGCGCATCCGTAATGGCGCAAGGATTGTGATGCGTATCGCAAGTTTCCTGGTGCATCCCTGCTGATTTGCAGGGATGCGCCAGGAATTGTAAATCTGCCCCTTAATGTGTTGATATGCTTCTTGTGAAAGAGCAGAATGCTGTCACAGTGAAGCCAGCCGGTAGAGAAAGAGATACACTTTCAATAAAAACAACAGATCTTGGTTAGCACCAGACCTAGTTAGAGGCCCAATTCACTTTCCCTCCAACCACTTTTTTTCCAACCCTGGAAGAAGTTTTACTTCTGCCCTTGTCAAGGAGTAAACTTCCAACCTTTCTTAGTATGGTAAAAAAATTTAGAGATGAGCTGGTAAAAACCCCTAAAACATGCAAGTTAGTAGGTTTGCACAGACTCAAAAGGGCATTCCAACCTTGGAACTATTGCTTACCTCTACCTCCAATCCCAGTATGCAGAGCTGCAGAAAGGTGGAAAAATAAGGAAATAGCTGGTGTTCAGACCTTACTATAGTATGAGCCCTGGGATAATCAGAGAGGTTATTATCTGAGCTCTTATATGATGAGATTGCTTCCATAAGTTGTGGCCGCACTATATGGCACCAAAGGGACAGTTGGAATTTGTTACAGGACAAGTAGATGTAAGAAGCAGCCTGTCCCATGGACAAGTACATATTTTATTAAATTCCATACCCCTGTTACCTGTTAATGCATAATACTGTTTTCCTCCCACAGGATTGCGTTGAATTCTCATCCTATTGCACACAAAAGTTTATCTATTTTTATTGCACAGTTCTACTGTTCTAAAGCCGATTTTGCTAAAATATTTCCAATACTGTAAAGCATTGTTCACTGCCTTGAAAAACAATTTCTACTGCATTTGAAAAGTAGTTCTACTTTTAAATGTGTTACTTACCTGCAACTGAGTTCCTCTTGGTTCTAAAAACAAAATAACAAAGTAAAACCTTTTTGATACAAAATAATTGGTCTTGGATTCAGTCTTTGAGTGTGTGTAATCATTACTTGGCTGAGTGTGTACAACAAATGCTTAATACAGCCCTCTGATAAGCCTAACTGCTCGACCACACTACCACAAATAGAGCTTTTGGTATTATCTACTTAAGTCTCTGTAAAGCCCCTGGGGATCCACTGGGCTCTGTGCACACTATACCTTACTTTGGTATAGTATATAAAGAGCCAGCTTCCTACATTGGTAGATCAGTGGTGGTGTTCCAACTTTGCATTTGTTGGACTACTTAGTCAACATCTGATCACACAACTACAATTCAAAATTGCCTTTAGGTTCAATTCATTTTTGAATCGAAAAGTCTTGTTAGGGCCTTGGTCAAATCCCTTTAGTATTATTAAAAAAAAGTTAAAAATCTACGGTAGCTAGGGGTAAAAGTACTTAGAAGTTTTTTAGGCCTCTTAAAAAGATCCCAACGATTAGTAAAATAATGGCTGCAGTGAATATGGTGGTGGAGCTCAACCTGACCCCTTACCTCCATCTCAAGATGGGAGAGCCAAGGCCTCTCTGTAAACTCAAAAAGATAAAAACTGGTTCCAATCCTACCAAGGTCCAGCTCCAGGAACTCTTGCCAGAATATGCAAGGAACCACCCTTCTGAGGAGGATGAACCCCCAGCATAAGGGGAAAGTAGTGATGAGGAGGTCAATTCCAAACCCCATCAACTACATGGAGAAGATGTGGCCACTGTGCCCATCTTTCCAAAAGTAGTGGTTAGGGGACCTAGATCCCACACAGTTGGGACAGGCACCCTAAGTAGCATTGAGGACAGCCTCAATGAAGAGAACATCCTTTTAGAAAGGTTGGCCAAAAGACTAGCCCTGAAGGATTGACTCCTGGCTTTAGAAAAAGAGAGAGCAGACTTAGGTCTAGCACCCATAAATGGTGGCAGCAACTACATAATTAGGGACAGAGAGAATTCTTATGACCCTAAAACCCCAAAAGGATTGTCCCTAAATTTGAGGAAGGCAAAGATAACACAAAATGGTTCACAGCCTTTGAGAGGACTTGTGGACTGAGAAAAGTGAAGAAGTCACACTGGGGAGCATTGCTTTGTGAACTGTTCACTGGTAACTGCAGGGATTGACTCCTGACCCTTACTGGGGCCGATGCTGAGTCCTATGACCTCATGAAGGGCACCCTGAATGAGGGCTTTGGACTCACCACTGAGTAATATAGAATTAGATTCAGGGGGGCTCACAAAACCTTGAGTCCGTCCTGGATTGTTGACTTCATAGACTACTGAGTAAAAACACTATTTGGTTGGTTAACTGGAAGTGATCTGCATGACTATGCTGGGATATGTAATCTGTTTATGAAAGAACATCTGTTAAGTAATTGCACTAATGAAAAGTTCCATCAGTATCTGGTAGACCTAACTCTAATTTCGTCCAAAGAATTGGGAAAGAAGGCAGACCACTGGGTCAAGACTAGGGTGACCAAGACTAACACTGGGGGTGACCAAAATAAAGGGGTTACAAAATCTCCCCAGGTGAAAGTGGGTGATTCCCCTAAAGCTAAAAACTGGTGTCACATCTGTAAGAAGGTAGGACACCAAACTGGAGATTCTGCCTGTCCCAAAAAGAATGTCCCTAGTCCACCTCCAGTTAGCACTGGTGTGGTAAATCTCCAGATGGGATCAATAGTGTGCCACGAGCAAATCAGTGTGCACACTGAAGCACTTTTAGTTTCTGAGGGTGGGGTAGAATTGGCCACTCTAGCTGTCTGGCCGCCTAATCTAAAAAGTACCAGCAGTTCCCCTTGATCAATGGGACTAGAATAATAGCCCTGGGGAATACATGTGCCAGTTTCCCCATGGTGAGAGATACACTGGTTTCCCCAGGACAATAACTGACTGGAAAAACCTATCCAGTATCCAATGCCGATAATGTCACTACAGTCCATCCCATGGCTATGGTAACATTAGATTGGGGAGGGTTACTAGTGGTCTCTCCAAAACTCCCAGTTAAATGTCTGCTAGGGAATGATCTGGAGACTTCAGCATGGGCTAAAGTAGAGCTAAAAGCCCATGCAGCCATGCTAGAAATCCCTGAGAAAGTGTGTAAAAACAACAGCAAAATGTCGTGCACAGGTTGAAAAAAAAGTGTTGGAGCCTGAAAGAATTGCCCGACCTTCCAAGAGTAAAGGTAAGAAGACTGGGGGACCAGCTTCTGAACAGCAAAAAGCTCAGGACCCAGCTCCTCAGGGAGAGGACTTTTTTCGTCAAGAAGGAACTGAGCTCATGGAACTTGAACCTTAACAGGATGAGCTCCTGGGACCAGGGGGACCCTCTGGGGAACAGCTGTGTCTTGGACAGAGGACCTATCCAACTCTTGAAAGCCTGTGACAGCAAGCTGCAGCACAGGAAAAGAGAGATGTCAGCGGCTCCCACAGGAGCTATTGGTAGAAGGGGCTCCTTTACACTGAGGCCAGAGGCCCTATATCTGGTGCCACTAGGAGAGTGGTAGTGCCTCAGGTGTTTAGAGAATTCCTCCTCACATTGGCCCATGACATCCCCCCAACTGGGCATCTTGGCCAGACAAAAACCTGAAGTAGGCTTGTCAGCCACTGCTACTGGCCAAACATGCCCCAGAAAGTAAAGGAGTTTGTCAGCTCCTGTGTCACCTGTCAAGCCAGTGGCAAAACAGGTGGACACCCAAAGGCCCCCTTAATTCCACTACCAGTGGTTGGGGTCCCCTTTGAAAGGGAAGTTGAGGGCATAGTGGATCCACTGGAACCTCCCACAGCATCAGGAAACAAATTCATACTGGTAGTAGTGGATCATGCTACCAGGTATCCTGTCAGGAGTGTGTTCCTCATGAGCAGTACCCTCACATGCCCACCTTCTGGCAGCACCAACTCTGTGATTATAAACACCAGAGGTTCGGAGTGGCTGGATGAGGGGAAGGGTTGTTGGGGAGGTTACTGTGGGGAGAGAGACCTGGAACAGCAACGAAGACAGATTAAGAATATAGCTAATAATCTCAGGAAACAAACTGTTGATATTCTGTAGGTACACTCTAAGGTCTCTTACCTGTATGGGATTTAAGAGTTGAATATCACACCAGAATATGGATTTGGCTTGGCATTGATGTAGATAAGTTCACTTTCTTAGGATCTTTTCTCCTTTAATCATAATCATAGGATCTTTTCTCCTTTAATCATAACTTGTAGTCTATAGTGTCTCTGATTTCCTTTTGTCCTTAACTACACACTGTTACGCCAATGTCACTATAGTTTCCAAGATGCTGTTTTTTATTAGCACAACATCTAACCATGAGAAATCACTTTTCAGTGAGGTCCATTTCTGGTCAATCTCTTGGTAGTTTCCAAGATGCTGTTTTATGAGTACAAAATTTCACTCTAATAAATCGTTTTTTTCTGAGAAATTCGTTTTTGGTATAATGCACAACAATGCCCTCTTGAACTATTAATTCTCTCTTGAGCTATTGCGCTATGAGTCAAACATTTACACCATGTCTTGCAGCGCTTTAACTCAAGGTTCTCTAAGCATATTGAGTCTTTGTATAGCGTTCACAGAGTCAAGATTCTAGATATTCTGAGTCTTCCTTATAACACTCACATTTGTCACTGTCGCTGTAGTCTAAGCTGTTGTTGCAGGGCATAGGCACAGCAACTAGAACGTAAACAATGCAGTCAATTGGGGCAGTGAGGTAGAGACGCACATTGCGCAAATCATGGCAATCAAGCAATCAAGCACAGGAAAATGCTCATAGCATGAGTCATGGCAGGATCTAACTCTGTGATGACACAATCTGACACAGTCCAGCACGTTCAAGCACAGGCAAAAACAAATTTACTGCAAGTCTCTCGCTTATGGTCATACCATGGTGAGTGCACACATAAACCATAGAAGACAGGTAGGTGCACAGTGAGTCTATTCAATGACACAGAATGATACTACCACGCACCCTGAAGCCAGTGCACCAATTGAATGGTTAAGGAGAGAAAGGTGCCTGAGGGTTAGGACTGAGTAATCATGACATCTTTTCCCCCTAAGGCCAAAAGGAGGGCGGTATCAAGGAACTGGGTGCGTAGCGTGAAATCGTTGCAGAAGGTGTGGGTGCATGAATAGAAGACAACGGCTCCCATGAGTCTTCTTATGGACCGTAGTCTTTCCATGCACCAAGATACCACAGCTTACCTCTGCAGCGCTGCCCCTTTTAATTGCTCTTACTTCGTATACCAGATGGCCATCCACCAGTACTGGTGGTGGTCGGAACCTAGCCATAGCAAAAGCTACAGTAGCGAGGAGTGAAACACGGTGTATCTTCATGGTGGAGGGAAGAATGATCCGTACAGTAACAGAGTTGATAATGTCTTTGATTGGAAAGGGCCCAAAGAATCTCGGTTGAAATTTATGTTGATATTTGAAATGGATGTGTTTGGTAGACAACCACATTTTATCCCCAGGTTGAAACAGTGGTGCTTGTTGTTGCTTTCTGTCTGCAAATGTATTACTGCGAGCTGCGGCAGATTGGACATTGGTTCGTAGGTGTTTAGCTAACGTTGACATTTGGCGCACCCTATAGGAGAGTGTTGGCAAATTCTTTTCTACCTGTGGTGTTATCCATAACTGGCAAAAAATGGTGAGTAATGGGTGGAAGAATGTTGTAAGTTATTATACAAAAATACTGCTTCCCATAGAAGGGACACCCATGACCCAGAAGAATTTGACAGGTAACATCTCAAATATTGTTTCAAATCTTGATTGACACTCTCCATTTGTCCATCTGTTTCTGGATGAAAACTAGTGAAGAGATGACTTTGAATTTGTAACGCGGTACACCAGGCTTTCCAGAATCTGGAGATAAATTGTGTTCCGCAATCTGACACAATCGTTTTGGGAGACCAGGAAGTCGAACAACATGGTTTAACAAGAAGGTGACAAGTTCCGCAGCTGTTGGTGTTCCAGAACACACTATAAATGTGCCATCTTTGTCAATCTATCCCCAACCACTAGGATGGTATCTTTACCTTGATCCTTTGGTAAAGCAGTGATTAGATCTAAAGAAATGTTTTCCTACGCTTCTTGCGGCATAGAGAGTGGGTGTAATAAGCCTCTTTTTCTTTGTCTATCTGTTTTTGCCCGGTGGCAAATATAACAGTTTTGGACATAGCGTGTTATATCCATTCTCCAAATTGGCCACCAAAAATTTCTACTAATAAGTTCCAAAGTGTAGGTTTGTCCTGGGTGACCTGCCATAAGATGATTGTGACACCATTGTAGAAACTTTTTTGTAATGTCTTAGAAGGCCCATATAGTCTGTTTCCTTTAAATGGCAAATCGTCTTTAACCTGTCTTGTTGGTTCTCTGAATAGCCAGGATTCCAGTCGCTGATTTGACATCTGTTGTTTAATGTTTGTTAACCCCTTCGATGCTTATGACGAGCTGGACTCGTCATGGCACACAGTGGTCGTGTGCTCATGACGAGTCCAGCTCGTCATAAGACCACCCACGGGGGAAGCGCTGGCGCTCCCCCCGTGGGAATCCGATCGTTGTTTTTTTTGGGGGGGAAGGCAGGGGAAGGGCTTCCCCTGCCTCCCCCCGCCCCCCCCTCAATGACGTCAGCGCGCGAGGCGCGCTGACGTCATTGGGGGTTTCCCTTTGTTCCCCGACGCGCTGGAAGCCATTTGCTTCCAGCGCGTCGGGGAATAAGGTGAGTTTTGGCTCCGGGGAGGGGGGGTTTCAAACAAAAGAGGCATCGAGGGAAAGGAAAGGGTTTTCCTTTCCCCCGATGCCTCTTTTGTGCATTCCTGCTGCACGATCATGCGATCGTGCAGCAGGAATGCCCACTAGACACCAGGGATTTTTTTGGGGATTTTTTTTTAAATGAAAATACTGTTTTGGGGAGCGGCCCCTTGGGCAAGGGTCACTCCCCTTTTGGGGGCCATATGTTTTTGGTGGTCTGCCCCCCTGGGGGGGGGCAGTTATTTTAATATAGCGCAGGCTTTACCCGAAGGTGTCAGAGCGCTTCACAATAGGAAAAGTAACATTACATGAGGAGAAGGTTACAAGTGAGCATAATACAAAAGCAAGCGTTACATTACATGAGGAAAAAGTGACAATTGTGCAAATAAAACAAACAAGATACAAAAAGAGGTATGCGTTACAAGATACATGAGATACAAAATACAAATAGAGGTATAATACTGCAATAAGTGGCAGTCACTCAGAACACACTGGGAAGGCACTTCTATAGGCAATGAGTACAGAATTTCCTATAGTGGAAGAACTTCCTTGAGGGAGTAGAGAGGGCGTGAATTAAACAGGAGACTTAAAATGAAGGGTACACAAATGCAGCACAGCACGCAAGGGTGAGGAATGTACAGGAAAAAGTACAAATTTACAATGAAGAGCGAACTTCCTAGAGGGGGCTGAGAGTGAAAGTATTAGTTCTGAAAGTGTCTTTGGAAGAGAAGAGATTTGAGGTCAGCTTTGAAGATCCGGGTAGAGGAGGTGGCACGGAGCAATGGGGGAAGCGAGTTCCAGATTCTCACCGCATTGCCTGAGAAGGATTGCGCCATCGATCTTTCGCTTTTGAAGACGGGGAGGGGGGGGCTCAAGCAGAAGCTTTTCCGCATTGCGAGAAGGGCGAGAGCCACCGGACAATTTCAATTTATTCGCCAGGTAACGAGGGGAGGACGTGTGTAAGGCTTTGTGTGTGATGCAGGCAGTTTTGTAAATAGATCTTGCCTCGATCGGAAGCCATCGAAGAGAGGACAGGATAGGAGTGACGTGGTCGCTTCGTTTAGACCCTGATATGAAGCGAGCTGCTGAATGGAGGATGGATTTGAGAGGGGAGAGGTGGGATTTGGGTAGGCCCGTCAGAAGAGAATTGCAATAATCCAGTCTTGAGAGAACCAGAGATTGTACCAAGGTTTTTAAGTCTTTCTCCTGGAAGAACCGACGGATCCCCCATAGAAGGCGCAACTGGTAACGTGCGTTCTTAGCAATAGAGTTGATGTGGGAGATTAGGTTGAGTCTTTTGTCAAGAATGACACCTAGGGATTTAGCGCTGTCGACAATGATGGGTTTGTTGTTGAGTAGGTTCAGCTGATCCATCCAAGATTGAACAGGAGGAGGTGAGAGAGAGGTAGAGAGGAGGAGGAATTCAGTTTTGGCGGGATTCAGAATGAGTTGGTGAGCTAACATCCAGTTGTGAATAGAGTTGAGAGTAGAGTTGAGTAGGGAGAGATCGTGTGCGGAAGATAAAGGTATCTTCCCATTAGTCCACCAGGCATTTATTTGTGGAGAGTGACCCCTTGGGCAAGGGTCACTCTCCTTTGGGGGCAATATTTGTGGCTGTGTCTGCCCCCCAGGAGGGCAGATCGCCATGTTTTTTTAAAAAAATTGGGCCCACTAGACCACCAGGGATTTGTTTGAGGGGAGTGGCCCCTTGGGCAGGGGTCGCTCCCCATGGGGAGCAGTAATTTGGCCGTTTCTGCCCCCTGGGTGGGCAGATCGGCTGATTTTTTTTTTTGTATGGCCACCAGGGATTTTTTTGTGGGGAGTGGCCCCTTGGGCAAGGGTCGCTCCCCCTTGGGGGCATTGTTTGTGGCTGTCTGCCCCCATGGGGGGGCAGATGTCGCCATTTTTTTATATTTGGCCCACTAGACCACCAGGGATTTGTTTTTGGGGAGTGGCCCCTTGGGCAGGGGTTGCTCCCCTTCGGGGAGCATTAATTTGGCCGTTTCTGCCATCCTGAGGGGCAGATGGGATGATTTGTTTTTTGTAGGTCCACTAGGCCACCAGGGTTTTTTATGTTGGGGAGCGGCCCCTTGGGCAAGGGTCACTCCCTTTATGGGAGGATGATTGTGGCCATTTCTGCCCTCTTTGGGTGGCAGAATAGCAGTATGTTTTTAGGCCCATCTGCCCCCAAGGAGGGCAGAAGCCACTAGACACCAGGGTTTTTAAATTTTTGTGTTGGGGAGTGGCCAAAAGGGCAAGGGTTTCTCCCTTTACGGGGGTGAATATTTTATTTATACTCTTTGGCCTACCTACCCCTTAGCTTGGCTGGTGGATTGTGTGTGGATTGGTGCATTATTTGCATATGTGATTGTAATGTTTTTTTTCTCCTTTTTATTCTAGTGTAAAGCTTTTGATTCCTGTTTGCGGTTTCGGCAGTGGTTGTTCTGCAGTTTTGCGTAATTGCATTTATTTGGTAAGAAAAATATTTTTGTTGTGTGTACTCCAAATGAGTATTATTGTCATGCATGAATGAATTTTTTGGTAAGTGGTGTCATAATGGCAGCATATTTGTTAGTGTTCAGAGCATGAAATTCTTTGCGATGTTTTGCATTGTCTTATGTGTAATTTTTTTTTCTTCTTTTTTAGTGGGATATTGTTGATCCTTACTGTGTCTGTGCAGAGTAGGTGGTGGTGAGTCTAGCTGCTTCTGTCACGTGAGTGGTATAGTGTTGGAGTATATAGGTCTTTGTGATAAAGCTACATTTTGTTTATTTCTTTTTTTTACAAAGGGTTTGTTGTTGTTGACTTGTTTGACAAGTAACCTTTATTAGTAAGCATTATGGCTAGCCGTAGAATGACTGCTCAGCAGGTGGTTGGTTTGCTTCTTGAATCTTCCTCTGAGCATGATTATGAGACTGACAGTGCGTCTGAGGGAGAGGAGGGAGGGGAAGATTCAGGCAGTGAGTTTTCTCTCCACATGGAATCATCGGATGATGAAGGTAGTCTCGGTGCAGATGAAGTGCCTGTTTTAGAGGAGGATACTACTGTGCCGATGGTGCAAGAGGCATCTGGATTGCAGCCTGGGGCTGCTAGGCTTCCTACTGGAAGTGCTGGACTCTGGGTTGATCCAAACATGGTGCAGCCGGTGTTGCCTGCCTTTAGTGGTTATGCAGGGTGTAGAGTGGATTGTGAACATTATTTGCCTATACAGTATTTTCAGTTGTTTATGGATGATGTATTTTTGGGTGAGATTGTTGAGCAGACTAATTTGTATGCTGAACAGTTTTTGAGGGACAACAGTGCCAGACTTAGGCCCCATTCTAGAGCTACCCGGTGGAGTCCCACAAATCTGGAAGAGATGAAGAAGTTTTTGGGTTTGACTTTTTTGATGGGTTTGATAAAGAAGCCGTCCATGGGTTCATATTGGTCTACCAGTCCCTGCAGTTATGACTCGTGATCGGTATTTACTTTTGCTTCGGATGCTGCATTTTGTTGATAATGGTTTGGCGTTGCCACGAGATCACCCTGAATGTGACCGTCTTTTTAAGATTCGGCCTGTTCTTGATCACTTTGTAGATCGATTTTCAGAGATCTATACTCCAGGGAAAGAAATATCTATTGATGAGTCTTTGGTCCTGTTCAAGGGCCGTTTGGTTTTTAGGCAGTACATTCCTAGCAAGAGGGCACGCTATGGAATTAAGCTGTATATGTTGTCTGAGAGTAGGACAGGATATGTTTTTAATTTGCATGTGTACACTGGTAGGGATTCCACTATTGACCCCCTGGTTGTCCGTCCACTTTTGGAGTTTCAGAGAAAATTGTGTGGGATCTTGCTAGAGGACTGTTTAACAGAGGCCACCATTTGTACCTTGATAACTTCTACACTGCTGTGCAATTGTTTAAGGAATTGTTCAAAGTGGACACTTTTGCTTGTGGCACAATCCGCTCTAACCGTAAAGGTTATCCAAAAGAGCTTGTTTGCAAAAAACTTCAGAGGGGACAGTGCAGTTCCTTGCGTAGTGATGAACTTCTAGCTGTGAAATTTGTGGACAGGAGGGATGTGTACATGCTGACTACCATCCATGATGAGAGTACTTCACCTGTGGCTGTTTGGGGTCAGATTGCTGAAGTGCGCAAACCTGTGTGCATTTTAGACTACAATAAGCACATGGGTGGTGTTGATAGAGTAGATCAGAGGTTGGAACCTTACACTGCTATTCGTAAGGCTTACATTTGGTATAAGAAGTTGGCCATCCATCTCTTCAATTTAGCAACTTTCAATGCTTTTGTTGTGTTCAAGGAGTGTTCTCCTGCGTCAAAGTTGACTTTTGTTCAGTTTCAGCAGTCTGTCATAGGCAGCCTTGTTGTTGTGGAACAGGCAAGTGTTCCTAGAGTTGGAGTGGTGGAGGATGTGGCTCGATTGAAAGATCGCTACTTTCCTGATCACATTCCTCCTACACCCTCAAAAGACTTTCCCACTAGGAGATGTAGAGTCTGTTGGCGAAGAGGTGCGCGGAAGGAGACTCGTATGTACTGCCCTGAGTGTCCTTCTAACCCTGGGCTGTGGGTGCCTGCTTGTTATAGAGCGTACCACAGGCAAAAGAATTATTGGGAGCAACCATGAGTGGTAAAGTGAACTGCCTGGTCTGTAATGTTTAAGAATTGTTGTTCTGTTTCAAGGTTGGCATTAGTGCAATGTATTTAGTTTCTGATTTTGTGTTAGTAGATTTGTATCTATTTGCAATTTGTTTGTGTTTTCTTTTTGTATAAAAAAATCCTAAATGTGATGGTGGTGTGTGTAGGCTGGTGCTTGGCTGGCGGTGTGCGTGGAGTGGCGCTTGGCTGGGGGTGTGCGTGGAGTGGCGCTTGGCTGGCGGTGTGCGTGGAGTGGCGCTTGGCTGGCGGTGTGTGTGGAGTGGCGCTTGGCTGGCGGTGTGCGTGGAGTGGCGCTTGGCTGGTGGTGTGCGTGGAGTGGCGCTTGGCTAGCGGTGTGCGTGGAGTGGCGCTTGGCTGGCGGTGTGCGTGGAGTGGCGCTTGGCTGGCGGTGTGCGTGGAGTGGCGCTTGGCTGGCGGTGTGTGTGTAGTGGCGCTTGGCTGGCGGTGTGCGTGGACTGGCGCTCGGCTGGCGATGTGTGAGTAGTGACTTGCTGCTGGTCACTACACACACTGCTAGCCGAGCGACACTCCACGCAATCCATCAGCTTGTGTGGTTGCTGTGTTAGGAATGTGGGCGTGTGAAAGTGATGGGCCCTTGAATGGCGCTGTCTGCTGGTGTGAGTGTTGTAATGTGATGGGCCCGCGGCTGGTGGTGTGAATGGTTTTGTATGTGTCACACGTATGAAAGGTGTATGAATGGCCTGTAAAGAGGTTGGTGCCTTGTCGTGGCTTTACAGCTCAAGAGCTGTGAGTCAATGGTTCAGTTTCTCGTCCTTTCAATTATTAACAGTGCATTTCATTTTTGTGAAATCACTTGTTAATACAATTGTATATACTGAACCATCACTCACCCTCGTGCCAAATCCAACCAGTATGTGTGTCTGCTTGAGGATTAGATGGCTGTGCAGTAATATTTTTTTTTTGTCTTTCTCAAGCAGGGTGTACCTTGTCCCTTTTTGTGAATGTTGTAATGTGTTTATTTCGTGCCTGGTGGTGTGAATGGTCTTGTGTGTATCACGTATGAAAGGTGTGTGAATGGCCTGTAAAGCGGTTGGGGCCTTGACGTGGCTTTACAGCTCACGAGCTGCGAGTCACTGGTTCCGTTTTTTGTCCTTTCAATTATTGACAGTGCATTTCATTTTTGTGAAATCTCTTGTTAATAAAATTGTATATACTGAACCATCACTTGCCCTCGTGCCAAATCCAACCAGTATGTGTGTGTGCTTGAGGAATAGATGGCTGTGCAGTAATCTTTGTCTTTTTAGTCTGTCTGCCAAGGTGTACATTCCGTCTAAGAATAACCTACCAACTGTAGATATTGTCGTAAACGAAACACCCATGGGAGTACATGGTGATATCTCTCTTGTGGATCCCAACAAGTTATGTTACCCACAATGTCCTGCAAACCTCAAAATGTCTGTCACATTTTCCTTGCAATATTGTGCCAAAATTTTCACGCTGCAGAAATAAACAACACATTATCTCAAAACGACCTGGTTTTGCAAGGGGGTCACCTGGGTTTTGGCCCGGGGCTCGGCGGCCACCTAGGGAAACCTACCAAACCCACATATTTCTGAAAAGTAGACACCCGGGGATTCCAGGGAGGTATGGCTTGCGTGGATCCCCCAACGTTTTCTTACCCAGAATCCCCTGCAAACCTGACATTTTGCTGAAAAATCCCTTTTTCACACATTTTTGTGTGGTAAAGTTGTGGCATCACCGGGCTGACACAAATTTCCTACCACCCAGCGTTCCCCCAGGTCTCCCGATAAAAATGGTGCCTCACTCGGGTGGGAGGCCCAAGTACCCGCGACAGGCAAGGGCCCACAACGTATTGAGGCGACCTCAAAATGGCCTATCACCAAAAGACCTGGTTTTGCAAGGGGGGTCCCATGACGTTTTGGCCTGGGGCTCGGCGGCCACCTAGGGAAACCTACCAAACCCACACATTTCTGAAAAGTAGACACCCGGGGGATTCCAGGGAGGTATGGCTTGCGTGGATCCCACAAAGTTTCTTACCCAGAATCCCCTGCAAACCTGACATTTTGCTGAAAAAATCCCTTTTTCACACATTTTTGTGTGGTAAAGTTGTGGCATCACCGGGCTGACACAAATTTCCTACCACCCAGCGTTCCCCCAGGTCTCTCGATAAAAATGGTGCCTCACTTGTGTGGGAGGCCCAAGTACCCGCGACAGGCAAGGGCCCAAAACGTAGTGAGGCGACATCAAAATTGCCTATCTCAAAACCACCTGGTTTTGCAAGAGGGATCACCTGGGTTTTGGCCCGTGCTCGTCGGCCATCTAGGGAAACCTACCAAACCCACATTTCTGAAAAGTAGACACCCGGGGCTTCCAGGAGGTATGGCTTGCGTGGATCCCCCAACGTTTCCTTACCCAGAATCCCTGCAAACCTCAATTTTAGCTGAAGAAATCACTTTTTCACACATTTTGTGTGGGAAAGTGTGGCATCACCGGGCTCACACAAATTTCCTACCACCCAGCGATCCCCGGGTCTCCCGATACAAATGATGCCTCACTCGTGTGGAGGCCCAAGTAACCGCAACAGGCAAGGGCCCAAAACATTTTTTGATAGGCAATGTTGATGTTGCCTCAAAACGTTTTGTGTCCTTGCATGTCGCGGGTACTTGGGCCTCCCACACAAGTGAGGCACCATTTTTATCGGGAGACCTGGGGAACGCTGGGTGGTAGGAAATTTGTGTGAGCCCGGTGATGCCACACTTTCCCACACAAAAATGTGTGAAAAAGTGATTTTTTCAGCTAAAATTGAGGTTTGCAAGGGATTCTGGGTAAGGAAACGTTGGGGGATCCACGCAAGCCATACCTCCTTGGAAGCCCCCGGGTGTCTAGTTTTCAGAAATGTGGGTTTGGTAGGTTTCCCTAGATGGCCGCCGAGCACGGGGCCAAAACCGAGGTGACTCCCTTGCAAAACCAGGTGGTTTTGAGATAGGCAATTTTGATGTCGCCTCACTATGTTTTGGGCCCTTGCCTGTCGCGGGTACTTGGGACTCCCACACAAGTGAGGCACCATTTTTATCGGGAGACCTGGGGAACGCTGGGTGGTAGGAAATTTGTTTGAGGCCAGTGATGCCACACTTTCCCACACAAAAATGTGTGAAAAAGTGATTTTTTCAGCTAAAATTGAGGTTTGCAGGGGATTCTGGGTAAGGAAACGTTGGGGGATCCACGCAAGCCATACCTCCCTGGAAGACCCCGGGTGTCTACTTTTCAGAAATGTGTGGGTTTGGTAGGTTTCCTAGATGGCCGCCGAGCACGGAGCCAAAACCCAGGTGACTCCCTTGCAAAACCAGGTGGTTTTGAGATAGGCAATTTTGATGTCGCCTCACTACGTTTTGGGCCCTTGCCTGTTGCGGGTACTTGGGCCTCCCACACAAGTGAGGCACCATTTTTATCGGGAGACCTGGGGAACGCTGGGTGGTAGGAAATTTGTGTGAGGCCAGTGATGCCACACTTTCCCACACAAAAATGTGTGAAAAAAGTGATTTTGTCAGCTAAAATTGAGGTTTGCAGGGGATTCTGGGTAAGGAAACGTTGGGGGATCCACGCAAGCCATACCTCCCTGGAAGCCCCCGGGTGTCTACTTTTCAGAAATGTGTGGGTTTGGTAGGTTTCCCTAGATGGCCGCCGAGCACGGGGCCAAACACCCAGGTGACCCCCCTTGCAAAACCAGGTGGTTTTGAGATAGACAATTTTGATGTCGCCTCACTACATTTTGGGCCCTTGCCTGTCGCGGGTACTTGGGCCTCCCACACAAGTGAGGCACCATTTTTATCGGGAGACCTGGGGGAACGCTGGGTGGTAGGAAATTTGTGTGAGGCCAGTGATGCCACACTTTCCCACACAAAAATGTGTGAAAAAAGTGATTTTTTCAGCTAAAATTGAGGTTTGCAGGGGATTCTGGGTAAGGAAACGTTGGGGGATCCACGCAAGCCATACCTCCCTGGAAGCCCCCAGGTGTCTACTTTTCAGAAATGTGTGGGTTTGGTAGGTTTCCCTAGATGGCCGCCGAGCACGGGGCCAAAAACCCAGGTGACCCCCCTTGCAAAACCAGGTGGTTTTGAGATAGGCAATTTTGATGTCGCCTCACTACGTTTTGGGCCCTTGCCTGTCGTGGGTACTTGGCCCACCCACACAAGTGAGGCACCATTTTTATCGGGAGACCTGGGGGAACGCTGGGTGGTAGGAAATTTGTGTGAGGCCAGTGATGCCACACTTTCCCACACAAAAATGTGTGAAAAAAGTGATTTTTTCAACTAAAATTGAGGTTTGCAGGGGATTCTGGGTAAGGAAACGTTGGGGATCCACGCAAGCCATTCCTCCCTGGAAGCCCCCGGGTGTCTACGTTTCAGAAATGTGTGTGTTTGGTAGGTTTCCCTAGGTGCCGGCAGAGCTAGGGTTCACAAACTACAGCTAGGCACTTTGCCAAAAAAGGGTCATTTTTCACTGCGAAATTGAGGTGTGACCACGTTGCGTTTTGCGCCGTTTCCTGTCGCGGGCACTAGGCCGACCCACACAAGTGAGGTACCATTTTTCTCGTAAGACTTTGGGGAATGCGGGGTGGGCGGAAATTTGTGGATCTACGCAGATTCCAGAACTTTCCACCACAGAAATGTGGGGAAAATGTGTTTTTTTTGACAATTATTTAGGTTTGCAAGGGATTCTGGGTAACAGAACCTGGTGGGAGGCAGTCAAGTCACCCCATCCTGGATTCCCCTGGGTGTCTAGTTTTCAAAAATGTATAGGTTTGCTAGGTTTCCCTAGGTGCCGGTAGAGCTAGGGTTCAAAAACTACACCTAGGCACTTTGCCAAAAAAGGGTCATTTTTCACTGCGAAATTGAAGTGTGACCACGTTGCGTTTTGCGTCGTTTCCTGTCGCAGGCACTAGGCCGACCCACACAAGTGAGGTACCATTTTTCTCGTAAGACTTTGGGGAACGTGGGTTGAGTGGAAAATTGTGGATCCACGCAGATTCCAGAACTTTCCACCACAGAAATGTGGGGAAAATCAGTTTTTTTGGACAACTGTTTAGGTTTGCAAGGGATTCTGGGTAACAGAACCTGGTGGGAGGCAGTCAAGTCACCCCATTCTGGATTCCCCTGGGTGTCTAGTTTTCAAAAATGTATAGGTTGGCTAGGTTTCCCTAGGTGCCGGCAGAGCTAGGGTTCAAAAACTACAGCTAGGCACTTTGCCAAAAAAGTGTCATTTTTCACTGCGAAATTGAGGTGTGACCACGTTGCGTTTTGCGCCGTTTCCTGTCGCAGGCACTAGGCCGACCCACACAAGTGAGGTACCATTTTTCTCGTAAGACTTTGGGGAACGCGGGGTGGGTAGAAATTTGTGGATCCACGCAGATTCCAGAACTTTCCACCACAGAAATGTGGGGAAAATGTGTTTTTTTTGACAATTTGTTAGGTTTGCGAGGGATTCTGGGTAACAGAATCTGGTGGGAGGCAGTCAAGTCACCCCATCCTGGATTCCCCTGGGTGTCTAGTTTTCAAAAATGTATAGGTTTGCTAGGTTTCCCTAGGTGCCAGCAGAGTTAGGGTTCAAAAACTACAGCTAGGCACTTTGCCAAAAAAGGGTCATTTTTCACTGCAAAATTGAGGTGTGACCACATTGCGTTTTGTGCCGTTTCCTGTCGCAGGCACTAGGCCGACCCACACAAGTGAGGTACCATTTTTCTCGTAAGACTTTGGGGAACGTGGGGTGGGTGGAAATTTGTGGATCCACGCAGATTACAGAACTTTCCACCACAGAAATGTGGGGAAAATGTGTTTTTTTTTGGACAATTGTTTAGGTTTGCGAGTAATTCTGGGTAACAGAACCTGGTGGGAGGCAGTCAAGTCACCCCATCCTGGATTCCCCTGGGTGTCTAGTTTCCAAAAATGTATAGGTTTGCTAGGTTTCCCTAGGTGCCGGCAGGGCTAGGGTTCAAAAACTACAGCTAGGCACTTTGCCAAAAAAGGGTCATTTTTCACTGCAAAATTGAGGTGTGACCACGTTGCGTTTTGCGCCGTTTCCTGTCGCAGGCTCTAGGCTGACCCACACAAGTGAGGTACCATTTTTCTCATAAGACTTTGGGGAACGCGGGGTGGGTGGAAATTTGTGGATCCACGCAGATTCCAGAACTTTCCACCACAGAAATGTGGGGAAAATGTGGTTTTTTGATAATGTTTTAGGTTTGCGAGGGATTCTGGGTAACAGAACCTGGTGGGAGGCAGTCAAGTCACCCCATCCTGGATTCCCCTGGGTGTCTAGTTTTAAAAAATGTATAGGTTTGCTAGGTTTCCCTAGGTGCCGGCAGAGCTAGGGTTCAAAAACTACAGCTAGGCACTTTTCCAAAAAAGGGTCATTTTTCACTGCGAAATTGAGGTGTGACCACGTTGCGTTTTGTGCCGTTTCCTGTCGCAGGCACTAGGCCGACCCACACAAGTGAGGTACCATTTTTCTCGTAAGACTTTGGGGAACGTGGGGTGGGTGGAAATTTGTGGATCCACGCAGATTACAGAACTTTCCACCACAGAAATGTGGGGAAAATGTGTTTTCTTTTTGACAATTTGTTAGGTTTGCGAGGAATTCTGGGTAACAGAACTTGGTGGGAGGCAGTCAAGTCACCCCATCCTGGATTCCCCTGGGTGTCTAGTTTCCAAAAATGTATAGGTTTGCTAGGTTTCCCTAGGTGCCAGCAGGGCTAGGGTTCAAAAACTACAGCTAGGCACTTTGCAAAAAAAGGGTCATTTTTCACTGTGAAAATGTGGTGCGTCCACGTTGCGTTTTGCGCTGCTTCCTGTCGCGGGCACTAGGCCTACCCACACAAGTGAGGTACCATTGTTTTTGGAAGACCTTGGGGAACGCGGGGTGGGTAGAATTTTGTGGATCCACGCAGATTCCAGAACTTTCCACCACAGAAAAGTGAGGAAAATGTGTTTTTTTAACCAATTTTTTAGGTTTGCAAGGGATTCTGGGTAACAGAACCTGGTGAGAGCCAGTCAAGTCACCCCGTCCTGAATTCCCCTGGGTGTCTAGTTTTCAAACATGTATAGGTTTGCTAGGTTTCCCTAAGTGCCCGCAGAGCCAGGGTTCAAAAACTACAGCTAGGCACTTTGCAAAAAAAGGATAATTTTTCATTGTGAAAATGTGGTACATCCACGTTGCATTTTGAGCCATTTCCTGTTGTGGACACAAGGCCTACCCACACAAGTGAGGTACCATTTTTATCGGGAGACTTAGGGTAACACAGAATTGTAGAGCAACTGTTATTACCTATTGACTTTTGATGCATTTCTGCCTTCCAAATGAAAGACAATGTGTAAAAAATAAGTCATTTTGAAAAATGACCTATAATTCTCATGCTAGTATGGGTACTCCCAATTTCGGAAATGTGCAAATATCTACTGTTTCTAAAATCTACATTTTGTTCCCATTTCAGAAATACATAGGTGTCTTTCATAACAATTTTTCCATGTATACATTTTCCCAAAATAATTGCTATATACCCGGTACATAATAAAAAACCATTGCAAGATGCTGCTCAGTTATTGGCTCTGGGTTCGTCGGGTTCTTGGTGAACCTACAAGTCCTATATATCCCCACAACCAGAAAGGTCCAGCGGATATAACGGTATATTGCTTTCAAATAGCTGTCATAATTAGAAGAAGTTACAGGTGAAAACGTTGACACAAATGGCTGTTTTTTTCAACTAATTTTTAATTTTTCCTTCATTTAACTGTTAGTTTCTATAAGGAAAACTTTAAGGATCTACACAAATGACCCCTTGCTGAATTCATAATTTTGTCTACTTTTCAGAAATGTATGGCTTTTCAGGATCCATTATTGGTTTCATACCCATTTCTACCATTAACTGGAAGGAGGTTGAAAGCACAAAAAATAGCAAAAATAGGCTATGTCCCAGAAAAATGCCAAAACTGTGTAAAAAGTTGGTTTTCTGACAAAAGTCTGCTTGTCCCTGAAAGCTGGGAAGATGGTGATTTCAGCACCACAACCCCTTTTTGATGCCATTTGCAGGGAAAAACAAGACGCTTTCATCTGTAGCCCTTTTTTCGCATTTTTTCCCAAAAAAACAAAAGTTTGCTGTATTTTGGCTAATTTCTGGGTCCCCTCCAGGGGAATCCACAAACCCTGGGTACCTTTACAATCCCCATGATGTTAGAAAAAAAGGACGCAAATTTGGCGTGGATACCTTATGTGGTTAAAAAGTTACAGGGGCCTAAGCGCGCACTACCCCAAATAGCCAAAAAAAGGCTTAGCACAGGGGTGGAAAAGGCCTAGCAGCGAAGGGGTTAAAAAAAATTGTCAGTTACAGTAACTCCAAAGATCTGCTTTGGTGGGATTAATGTGATTGGATAGGTTTTAGCAATTTGTACTATCGGTTCCTGGCATGAAAGGGCATCCGCTTTATTATTGTTACTTCCAGGATGATAGGTGATGACGTAGTCACATTCCGCAAAGAATAATGTCCAGCAGAGCGGTCTAGGAGTTAAAGCTCATGCACATCGCAAAAACTGCAGGTTGCGATGATTGGTAAAAACCGTTATGGGGTATCTTGCACCAAGAAGATAGTGTTGCCATTCTTTGAACACCAAGCGTATTGCTGATAGTTCTTTCTCAGCAATTGTATAATTTGTTTTAGCTGGAAGCATTTTTTGGAAAGATACGCGACAGGATGGAGTTGACCTGTATCGATGTAATACTGTGGCTGTGATAAAGGCTTTTTTAAGGGTTTGAAAGGCTTGCTCAACCTCAGAGGTCCAAAGAAAGGAAACTCCTTTCGTCTGGCTTCCTTTTCCTCAAGGGTAAGGGGTTCTTTATGCCATCCATAGGTTCGCTAATCTCTGCTGGTACATTGGGTGCCTGATCTATAGTGCGCACATAGGTGCGGAACTCTGTTTTTCTCTTGTCTCCTTTTCGTTCAGACAGTCTATGATCAAGACGCAATGTGAGGGCTATTAAATCTTCACAAATTTGTGGTTGAGAATCTATTGGTGCCATCAAGTCCTTTAGATCATCTTTAAGGCCTTGATAGAATATGGCCGCTCT
Organism: Calotriton arnoldi; assembly: GCA_963921515.1. Taxonomy (NCBI): domain Eukaryota; kingdom Metazoa; phylum Chordata; class Amphibia; order Caudata; family Salamandridae; genus Calotriton; species Calotriton arnoldi. The sequence continues at coordinate 1,442,977 of CAWUFW010001776.1, forward strand.
TTTTTCCTTGGGCCAGTTTGTATCAAATATCAAACGGTTAAATGGAGTTAAATAAGAAATCAAATCTTTCTTTTCCTGTCGCAATTCTAACAGTCCGCAATCCGCGGACCCAGTGATGGTTCTGCGATTGAATATTTTTTCAAATTCGGTCTTGAAATTCCTCCAATGATACAATAAAGGATCATCATTGTTTACTAACGGGGCCGCCCATTGTGCTGCATCCCCACCCAAGTAGGAGATAAGGAAAGCCATTCTAGATTGTGCATCAGGGAACGAGGCTGGTCTTATCATGAAGCGAAGTTGAACTTAGGTTAAACAGGTTTGGGATTTTGAGGGGCTCCATGAAGTGCACTGGGGGAGCCAAAGGAACTGGTGTTGAGACTACAACAGAAACAACAGATTGGTCAGACCATGCGGTGGTTACCCTGGTATGTTGTGATGGTGACATCCCTATTTGACCTTGCAATTGAGTTAGTTGACTAGCTAGTGCCGCATTCTCTGGATTTGGCTTGGCATTGATGTAGATAAGTTCACTTTTCTAGGATCTTTTCTCCTATAATCATAATCTTAGGATCTTGTCTCCTTTAATCATAACTTGTAGTCTATAGTGTCTCTGATTTCCTTTTCTCCTTATCCACACACTGTTATGCCGATGTCACTACAGTTTCCAAGATGCTGTTTTTTATAAGCACAACATCTAACCATGAGAAATCACTTTACTGTGAGATCCATTTCTGGTCAATCGGTCTGTAGTTTCCAAGATGCTGTTTTATGAGCACAACATTTCAGTCTGATAAATCATTTTTTCTGGGAAATTCGTTTTTGGTATAATGAACAATAATTCCCTCTTAAACTATTAATTCTCTCTAGAGCTATTGCACTGTGAGTCAAACAGTTGCAGCGCTTTAACTCAAGGTTCTCTAAGCATACTGAGTCTTTGTATAGCGTTCACAGAATTAAGATTCTAGATAAACTGAGTCTTCCTTATAACACTCACATTTGGCACTGTCGCTGTAGTCTAAGCCGTTGTTGCAAACGATGCGCGCAGATGCAGGCTTACCGTGACTCAGACGGTGCAAAGACAACGATTGTTATCCAAACTGCTGCCAGGATCGAGGTTCATCCCTAATCATGAGCACTGAGTTGCAGGGAGGGTGTGGTTTAAATAATTTTGCCTGTTGCAAGATGGCGGCCGTGATGTTGTCAAGGATGCGGCCACGTATAGGCACAAAAACTAGAACGTAAACAATGCAGTCAATTGGGGTAGTAAGGTAGAGACGTGCATAGCACGAATCATGGCAATGAGGCAATCAAGAACAGGCAAATGTGCATCAAGCGAGTTATGGCAGGATCTAATTCTGTGATGACACAATCTGGCACAATCCAGCACAATCAAGCACAGGAAAAACAAATGTACTGCAAGTCTATTCAATGGCACAGAATGATACTACCACGTATCCTGAAGCCAGTGCACCAAGTGAAGGGTCAAGGAGAGAAAGGTGCCTGAGGGTTAGGAGCCATAGCCATTGGAATCTTTTCCAAGGTAGGGTTCACTAAGGAGGTGGTATCAGACCGAGGTTCAAACTTCATGTCTGCATGCCTGACACACATGTGGAATGAGTGTGGAGTGAACTACAAGTTCACTACACCTTATCATCCACAAACCAATGGCCTTGTTAAGAGATTCAACAAGACATTGAAGGGCATGATCAAGGGACTCACTGAAAAATTCAAAAGGAGATGGGATGTCCTTTTGCCATGCCTGCTTTTTGCTTACAGAGAGGTGCCTCAGAAGAGAGTAGGGTTTTCCCCCTTTGAACTTCTGGTTGGCCATCCTGTTAGGGGACCACTGTGTCTTGTGAAGGAAGGTTGAGAGAAGCCTCTCCAAGAACCTAAGCAGGATATTGTATGTATATATGTGTACTAGGTCTACGTTCCAGAATGGCAGAGTACATGGAGAAAGGATCCAAAAATCTTGAGGCCAGCCAAGAGCGCCGGAAGCTCTGGCATGACCAAAAGGCTACACTGGTGAAGTTCCTACCAGGGCAGAATGTGTGGGGTTTGGAGCCTGTGGCACCAAGGACCCTCCAAGACAAATGGAGTGGTCCTTACCCCAAAGAAAAGCGAGGTCACCTACTTGGTAGACCTGGGCACTAGCAGGACACCCAAGAGGGTGATCCATGTGAACCACCTCAAACCTTTCTGTGGCAGGGCTGATGTGACCATGCTGATGGTTACTGATGAGGATCAGGAGACAGAGAGTGAACCTCTCCCTGACCTCCTCTCTTACAGTCCAAAATATGGTTCAGTTGATGGAGTTGTCTACTCAGAAACCCTCTCTGCCCAACAGCAGGCTAACTGCAGGCAAGTCCCGAAACAGTATGCTGAGTTCTTCTCCTTAACCCCTGGACAGACACACCGGTGTACCCATGATCTGGACACTGGGGACAGCTTACCTGTCAAAACAAAGATCTAACAGCAGTCTGACCAAGTTAAGGAGAGCATCAAAGCTGAAGTAAGCAAGATGCTGGAATTAGGGGTTATTGAACCCTCTGAGAGTCCCTGGGCCAGCCCACTGGTTTTAGTCCTCAACCTCACCCAGAGGGTAGAAAGAGAGAAATGAGGTTCTGTGTGGACTACAGAGGTCTCAATGCTGTCACTAAGACAGATGCTCACCCTATACCCAGGGCAGATGAGCTGATAGACAAATTGGGGGCAGCCAAATTTCTCAGCACATTTGACTTAACTGCAGGGTACTGGCAGATTGGCATGGCCCCAGGAGCAAAGAAAAAACAGCATTCTCCATACCTGATGGTCATTATCAGTTTACTGTTATGTCCAAAGGTTGGTGAATCAAGTCCTTGCTGGGTTGGAAAACTTTAGTGCAGCATATCTTGATAATATTGCTGTCTTTAGCTCCTCCTGGCAGGATCACCTGGTTCACCTGGGGAACGTTTCACAGGCCCAACAATCTGCAGGCCTAACTATCAAGGCATCCAAGTGCCAGAGAAGGCAGGGTACTGTTGTATACTTGGGCCACCTTGTAGGTGGTGGCCAAGTGCAATCCTTACAACCCAAGATCCAGGCAATTCTGGACTGGGAAGCCACAACCACCCAGACCCAAGTCAGGGCATTCCTTGGCTTAACTGGGTATTATAGGAGGTTTGTGAAGGTGTATGGATCCATTGTGACCCCACTCACAGAACGCACCTCTAATGAGATGCCCAAGAAAGTGAACTGGACAGTTAGTTGTCACAAAGTTTTTGAAACCCTGAAAGAGGCAATGTGCTCAGCACCAATTCTCACAGCTCCAGATTACTCCAAACATTTCATTATGCAAATTGATGCCCCTGAGCTAGGGATAGGTGCGGTCCTATCTCAGAACAACGATGATGGCCAAGACCAGCCTGTTGCTTTTATAAGCAGGAGGTTACTCCCCAGGGAACAGCGTTGGAATGTCATTAAGAGGGAGGTCTTTGCTGTGGTTTGGTCCCTGAAGAAGTTGAGACCATACCTGTTTGGTGCTCACTTCCTTATCCAAACTGACCACAGACCCCTCAGATGGCTAATGCAGATGAAAGGTGAGAACCCGAAACTGTTGAGGTGGTCCATCTCCCTACAGGGAATGGACTTTACAGTGGAACACAGACCTGGGACTGCCCATACCAATGCGGATGGACTTCTTCAGGTTCTTCCACTTAGACAATGAAGACTCTCTTAGGAAAGGTTAGTCTCACCGTCTTTCGTTTGGGAGGGGGTTGTGTAGGGAAGTGTCCCTTTTTGCGGGGTTACCCCAACTTTTTTCCTGATATCTGATGTACTTAGACTGAGTGTGCACTGAGTCCCTGCCAATTAAGTTCCCAGTGCCTGTGCTGTTTTCCCCAAAACTGTACCTTTGTTTCCACAATTGGCACACCTCTGGCTCGCATATAAGTCCCTTCTAAAAAGTACCAGTGGTACCAAGGGCCTTGAGACCAGAGAGAGTCTCTAAGGGCTGCAGCATGTACTGTGCCACCCTCAGACACCCCTCGCCTAACACACATACACTGCCATTGCAGACTGTGTGTTGTGGTGCAGACAAAACCTAAAAGTCGACATGGCACACACACATGTGTGCCATGCCCACACACTGCCTGTGGCATAGGTAAGTCACCCCTCTAGAATGCCTCACAGCCTTAAGGCAGGATGCACTATACCACACGTGAGGGCATAGCTGCATGAGCAATATTCCCCTACAGTGTTTGTGTGCACTCACAGACATTGTAAGTGCAGTAAAGCCATATTGAGTACATGGGCTGGGAGTCTGTCATTACGAACTCCACAGCTCCATGATGACTTTAATGAATGCTAAGAAGTTTGGTAGCACCCTTCTCAGCATAAAAACCCACATTGATGCCAGTGTTGGATTTATTACAAAATTCACCCACAGGGCATCTTAGAGATGCCCCCTGAAAAACAACCAACTCCCTCGTGTCCAGCTGACTGGTGTGCACCAGCCTGCCGCACACAGATATTTTTCTGACCCCCCTAAACCCTGAGGTGAGAGCCCTTGTGCTGTCGTGGGTTAGGAACAAAGCCTGCTTGGGTGCAGGTGCTTCACTCCTACCCACTAGGAGGAATAGCATTTAGGGCGGTGAGCCTCAAAGGCTTCCTGCCTTTTGTAACGCTAGCCAGGGCCTCTCCAGCCAGTGGAGATGCCCGCCTCCCTGACCAAGCCCCACTTTAGGCAGCAAGGTCAGTGGAAAAATTAGTAGTCAGGTAAGGTGTGTCCCCTCTCAGCCAGAACCACCCCACAGGTGTCCAGAGCTGAAGTGACCCCCTCCATAGGAAATCCTCCATCTTCCCTGGAAGCATTTGACCTAATCAGGTTAGGGGATGCCCCCTCCCCAGAGAGAGGGGACATTCTAAGGGTGTAGTTACCCTAATGGCAAGTAGCCCATTGGATACCATCTGCCAGTACCTGTAATGCCCCTAAATTCAGTGTTTAGTGGCACCCTTGATCCTAAGATTCCTGCTATCTAAGAAGAAGACGGATGAAGAGGATGCCATGCAGCAAAGCAAGAAGACACATACTGCCCTGGCCCCAGCCCTACCGGCCTGTCTCCTGCTTCTCCAGCCTGTGAAGAAGACAACTCCTGTTCCATAGCCAGTGACTTCCAAGGATCCCAGGAAGACTGCCATTCTTCAATAAAGACAAAATCTCCAGAGGTCAGCGGCCCTGTCCAGAAAAACTCCATCTTCAAGGACTCCGGATCCAGTTGGATCCGCGACTCCTGCCCACTCTGCACCCGACGTCCACGGCCTGAGTCTGAGGGGCTTACCTGTCCAGCGAAGTCTCCCCAGTGATCTAGACTTCGACTCCATTGGTGGTTGACCTCTCCTGAACCCCACAAAGATGTCTGCAGCCTCTTCACGAAGGGTCCCCCTGACCGCGACCCGCTCCAGTAAAGAAAACCCGACATCAAAAGGCACCCCAGCGTCCTCAGACCCACTGACTTTGGGGAGCCCAGCCAACGGTGCCCAGGTGTCCAGCAAACTCTTCAACTTACCTGCCCAGCCATTGGTCACCTTCGTTGCGCCTCCTGGTCCGGTCCTGCAGCCTCTTTGTGCGGCTGAGACCCTCCATAGAAAAGCAATGGGCGCCCGACACTGAATTGCACCCTTCACCAGGCCTCCCTAGCACCGCTGGTGGTGTAGCTTTGGTGCTGCTTTGTGCCCCCGTGCTGATATTAACCTCGGAGCCTGTGCCCTGACACAGTGGGTACTTACCTGCAAACCCCCAGTCTCAATTGATTTACATTGGGCCCAGTGACCTCTGACCCGGCCGCCCCAGTGTCGCTGGTGGTGCAGTACATACCTTAAACGGAACCTTGCCCAGTGCTGGTCCAAACCCCTGAAGACTGGAAGAGCAAGTAGTGTACTTACCTGCTAATGCATAACACTGTTTTCCTCCCGTAGGATTGCATTGCATTCTCATCCTATTGCATACAAAAGTCTATCTATTTCTATTGCACAATTCTACTGTTCTAAACTGATTTCACTAAAGTATTTCTAATAATGGAAAGCATTGTTTACTGCCTTGCAAAACAATTCCTACTGCATTTGAAAAGTATTGCTGCTTTAAACTGTTACTTACCTCCAACTGAGCTCCTCGTGGTTCCAAAAATAAAATAACAAAGTAATAACTTTTTAATACAAAAAATTGGTCTTGGACTCAGGCTTTGAGTGTGTGTAATCCTTCCTTGCCTGAATGTGTGCAACAAATGCTTAACACAGCTCTCTGATAAGCCTAACTGCTTGACCACACTACCACAAATACAGCTTTTGGTATTATTTACTTAAGCCTCTGTAAAGCCTCTGGGGATACACTGGACTCTGTGCACACTGTACCTTACTTGGGTATGGTATATACAGAGCCAGCTTCCTACAGGTTGTCTTTGCCAGTTAGAATGATACCAATTACCATATAGTTTTAGAGGACAGAGCACTGGACCTGGTTAGCAGAGCCCAGAGCACTTTCAGAGTTAGTAACTACCAGCATCAGTCAAACATTTCATAATGAAGCCCATGACTTGAAGAATCCTATTTGTGAATTAAATCTGAAAAAGTATCAGGGAATTGTATTGTGCTAGAAAGAGCATGTCATTCAAGTAGATCAGCAAATGAAGACCCTGTGCCTAAAGAACTGCCTCCACTGAGATGATGGTGAAGCACCAAGGAGTCAAATACAGACTGAAGAGATGGGATGTGAATTTTGCGGTGGGCAGTCAAAATATCGAAAATGAAATATCGATATACACTAATATCGAGGTGACAATATCGAAGGGACAGAATATCGATGTTAAGCATATCGATGGACAGAATATCGACTCTAAGGTAAGTAATATCGATTTTTTTATATCGATGTAAGTAATATCGAAGTTAGTAATATCGAAATCAAATATATCGATGTTACTATTATTGATGTTACTAATATCGATATTTGTATTATTGTTATGTATTTTGGAATGTGTTTAATATGTATGTGTTATATGTGTTTTTGTTAAGTGTTCTACTTGTCTAAAAATATATGTATAAAATTTTTATATGTTAATAATGTTTTTTTTAAGTTTTTTGTTTTTTTTTTAGTACCGTAGCGGGTTGTGGGTTTATAGGGGAATAGGGTGGGAAGTAATTTAATTATACTAAATTAATTATTAATTTTTAGGAATTATAAATAAATTTTAATTATTTTTTGCGTTTAAGTTCTGTAGCGGGTTGTGGGTTTATAGAGGAATAGGGTGGGAAGTAATTTAATTGTAATTAAGTTATAATTTATTTTAATTAATTGGTATTGATAATTATATTATTGTTAATTAATTAATAATTGGTAATTAATTTTTATTAATTGGTTATTAATTTTTATTAATTGATTAATTGATCATTATGTTAAGTGTATTATTTTATTATTGAGTGTGTTGTGCATTTATAGGGGAATAGTGTTGGAAGTAATTGAAATCTAATTAAGTAATTATTAAATTTATTTTTGGGTATTGATAATTAATTTATTGGACATTAATTATTAATTGGTAAAAAATTTGCTTTAGAATTTTTTGGTTCTAAAAAGTAATTTATTGTTGTTTTATCATTAATTGGTAATTAAATATTATTAAATATTATTTATTGATAAATTTAATTAATATATTAATAACTAATTATTAATAGATAATTAATGTTTAATAATTATTATTATTGGTATAAAAAGCATTTAATTGTTCAATATTAGTTAATTGGTAATTTAGGGGCCCATTACGATGGCGGGCGGAAGCACAACCGCCGTGCTGGCGGATGCAAAAACCACCAGTTACCGCCGGCACGCAGCAGTCCACACGCCCGCCCAATTACGATGCGAAAGCAGGCCAAACACCGCCGGCAAGCCAGCAACACCGTCCGCCATCAAAGTGCGCCCGCACACGTAGCGGCGCAGCACAACTGACACACACCGTCCGACGAAACACGTCCCGCCCGGCGCATAAATTACGATGCCGCAAACAAACGGCTCCCACGGCAAAGAGACACCGCACGTGAAAGAGAGGCGGAAACACGGACGCAGAGCACGGACAACGAAGAAGCGGCACCCGGGCATGAATCCAGCACTGCAGGCCCTTCCCATGCTTCTGCTGATGCACCACCAAGGACGCAACGTACCGCGGAGACGCAGGTAGGCACACACACAACAAGTGCACGCAAACAGCGCACACAGTGCAAGGGCGGAAAAAGCGGACAACCCCCCACCAGCGCGTGCACACTACACATCCACCATTGCATCCACATATGACACACAGGCCAAATCCTAACATCGCGGAACACATGTGTACACACCACCTGGGACTAGGAACCAACCACCCCGTCACGGCCCCAAAGCGCCGATGACGCCGCCACACATGCGCACAACGCAGAGGCCAACCGCAGCGCCATGCATGCGTCGCACACAGACACAGGGACACAACCAAGCAGCACACACATCAGCCCCACCCCGAACGCACATGACACGTGACAGGCCGGCCACAGACATGTCCCCAACGCCCAATTCACGGACAACACCCAACGCCACACAACCGACGCACACATGTCAGTGAAGACACGCAACTGCAGGACACACCCCAGTGTAACAAACATGGCGTAGCACACAGCGGCGGCAACACCAACTAGGAGAAGCAGGGCGCCTTCGGGAAGAGGAACGCCAGTACCACACTGAAAAACCCATACCACCCTGCACATATGAACAAGACATATGAAACGGAACACCAAAGAGCCCGGGGACCGACAACAGGTGGCCCAAGAATAACATCCACACACAAGGCCCAACGCAGAGCGGAAAGGCAGCCTGCCGCCCACACAAGGGAGAGCAGACAGCACTGAATGACCTTCCATTCCAACTCCGAAACCACAGCCCTACGACAGAAGCCGGTGAATACAGCCATTGTCCAAGAATAGACCAACACAGGCATGCCGAGGAGACCGACCACAGGGCAGATAGCGCATATCACAGAAGCACACAACGGACGGGGAAGAAAGAAGAAAACACTCCCCCATGTCGGCCACATGCAAGTTAATTGGAAGGAGTCACACAGCACTGACCTTGAACTGTCTGAGAAGCATGTGGGAAGAGGGCCCGTGTCCTCCAAACAAGCCAACAGAACACAAGTCCTGTCTCCCTACGACTACACAGAGCTCACAGCAACCCCGGAGCGTGCACATTGCAGACTGCACACACAGCCGGAGCACGCCATCTCAACGAACCGCTGCGAAATGGCAACCGCAACACACCTACCCAACTACGCCGAACAGCTCAAGCTGTACAAAACCAACACGATACATACATTGGGATGCGATCTCCTGTCCCTGCTGAACGTAAGTTACCGACTGACTTACCGCATCACATTGTTCAGCTGCGTCATGCCCGTCTTCTACTGTCGGAGGTGTCCCTACCAGCATCCCGTCGAGATATGCCTCTCCAACCCGGCATGTCTGAAGGCGGACCTGCTACCACTACTCCTCCCTCTGGACGCACACGACAGGGCCTGCTCTGCCTATGGGGGCATGGCGTATGTGGCCAACATCGCACCCGCACTGAAATGGAACCACTGTGCCTCCACACGACGGATCATCGAGAACAGCTACATCGAATGTCACCCAGCATGCCCCATCATGGTCCTCCAAGGGACAACCTACGAACAACACCTTGACAGCCACCATCCGCTTCATTGGCTGGCAAACATGTACACCACCAATGACATGGAAGCCCTGCTGGACGGCATCGCATACCTGACAACCTGTAAATACGTCGGACCACAACGCAGGTTCCCCGAGTGACCTATGAAGTCCAACCCCGCACCCATGCTCAGCTTCCGCACGGACTGGCCAGTCACCACCACAACAGCCATACCAAACGACCGGCAACTGTAACCACACCATCAACGACATCGCCATGACATCGGATATGACCGGGACATGCACACTGTTCCCCATCACATCCAGGAACACCGCATGCATCGTGGGAGGCAGTGGCATGGGCTCTGTGTATCGCACCCACATGGACGGAACTGCACGAACAACCAGGACACGACATGGATCCAGCGCACATGGACACACACACCGCTCAGTGGACATGAATAGGTCGCCTGGAGTCTGTGGGTGCTGCACCCCTCCCACCCCCGCCCCGGGAATCCCATACCAGGACCTTTGCATGGACGACAAGTGCATACAACAACAACACGACCCCAGTGACTGTGACATGTCCAGTAACCACCACAGTGCAACAACAAGTGGCACGCCGCTGCATGCACGCAAGCACATGCCCTGATGTCATCTCACATGCACGCGTGCATGAGGAACAACCGCAGCAAACCTGTCACATGGAACTGAGATGGACTGTGCCCATGATGCCGAGCGGTCTGGTAGGCTACATGTATACCGTCTGTGTCAAAGTCCGCAGCTCCGCAGCTATACGTAAATGTACATTAGCACAGCCTTGGCCAAGCAGATGTAACTCTGAAGCCCACATCCCACATGCAACAGCTAATCACATGTAACCCTACACCCTATCCCATTTGTAATCATGCTCAGTATATCCTCAACATGTATCCCGCTGCCAGTAGTGTCCACTATACTGCATCACAGAGGACAGAAGACTCAATATAATGTTTGAAACCAAAACTGTCTCCGCTGACTCATTTCACAAGTACGAATGAGAGAGGATGAGAGTATGTGAAGTACACGGCAGTCGTGACATGACCATGTAGTCCACTGGTATTGGATGTCAACGCAAATGAGTAGCACTACTGTGGAAGACACACATGTGTCGTGTGAAGTCGTATGGACGCAGTGCTCAGGTGGGTGGGTGCGACGGGTAGATGCGCACATGCCAAGTTGGAGCACGCCGTGTTGGGAGGGGTCATGAACAGTACACCACCGCTTCCCTGGGCATTGTGAGAGGACACCTGTCGGGGGGAGTGAACACGTGTGTGCACAGCAGCCGGGCACACGTACAAAGCGGTACCAGGCGCACCTCAGCCCACCCTCTGTGGACAAGCTGGATCCTGTTGTGCGCCCGCCATGCCCCTTGACAAGGCACACACAGCCCCAGTCGACCAGGTGTAACCCCAACATAGTCAATCCGCACAGGCGATACAGGGCACGGGATGGCAGTGGAGCATGGTGTGTGTGAGGTCTCCTCGCGCTCCTCCTGGTCATATCACGCAGGCAATAGAACCTCAACGTCTAGCATGGCACAAGTCAGATGGAAGTGTAGGGGGACGCACCACAGCACGAGCAGCACTGACGTCACGGGAGGTGGCTCGCACCATCCCATCCATTGCCCATCATACCAACCACGACACATGCCATTGCGACTAAGTGCAAGCGCGTGCGCCACCACCCCCGAGCCCTCCCCAGAGAGGCCAAAGAGTGAATGTGTGGGCCAACAGCCACAGACGGACGCGGCCTGGCCGCAAGGGCAGCCACAGCCACTGGGTGTCGCAGGTGGCGGATCCGGAAGGCGAAGACTGTGATGCATAGTCCATGCAGGCCGGGTCTCCATTTGGGGCACCACGCAGGTGGACGGCGTCCCGCCACACATCATACCCTGAGACAGCCCACTCGTGCAACTGGACCCACACATACACTCCTTGCCCTCTCTGGTGCGAGCTTGGGGCTGCCTGTGCAAGCGCTAGCCTCGCAGGTGAGCATGCATATTGGGGGGCGAGGGGAGGACATGAGGGCTGGGGCGAAGATGACTGTATCACTGTCAGTTAGTACAAGGGATGACCCAGATGTGGAAAGGAAGAGACGTGTCCCGTGTGTACTGCAACTAGTCGCCAATCCAACTACCCCCCCATGTCCGGAATGTAAGCCCGCACCTAGGCCCGCCCATCCGCCACATCGAACATACCACCAGCACGACAACCTTCCCATTCGAAACACTGACTGGGGGTGGCGACCAGTGAACAATCATGTGTAGCCTACCCACGCGTACATGTGGGCCCTCCATGATCCATGTCACCTGCGGCAAAGACATGACATGCGCAATGAGGGAAGTGAGGAGAGCTGTCCGCCCCACGCGCAGAAGGTGCATCAGCTCCACAGACCCAGCAGCGAGTCCAGCAGGGGTCACATGTGCAGGGGCAGCTGTGCCTGGTGTGAAGGCACATGCATATAGACAGCACATCGACCAATGTGTAGTCTGCTCACATCCACAGTCCATCATCATGCGGACATAGGAATTGAACACAGGGCAACACATCTTAGTTGGTGCACCCACCGTGACCAACAATGCGCAATCATCGACGTACCCGCCCTGTGCATGGCCCCCCACCCAACGGAGGCACATCCAGTGCCACCATCCCACACACACAAGCCTTCCACGGAACATGCTGTGTCCAATGGTCAGTACAGAGTCAGCGCCCATCTGGTGGATCCTGAACAGGAGACACATGCACACACATGCCAGCTCCCACTATGTACGTCTGCCACCTGGCACGTGCAATGTAACCTCTCACCTGTGACGTGTGACTGCAAGCACACAGCCGTCTTGGCATGGGGCTGTCAATGTGGACACCAGTCAATGTTTCGGGAGCTGTGATCCGTACAGTGCTGTACATAGGGTGCAGTGCTGACACCTACTACTGTCTCATATCCCCTCGTGCCACAGGTCCCACTTGTATTGGCCGCTCAGCCCGTGCCCACATCGTCGTCGTCGTGTGCCATACTCATCCAGCCTCGGAAGCAGTTCCATGCTCAGCAGACACTCATGTTGCCGTGGCGTTGCCGCTTGACGAATATGCAGTCAGTCCCCATCAGCACGCCCCGCAAGTCATTGGGGCCTAGATCCCCATGTGCATGCACATGGCAGTGGTATGTCTCACTTGCCATTGCCATTGTTGGGAGACCTGTGTAAGTGTATTGTGGCCGTGCCGTCCCAGCTTGACAGCTGGGCTGTGGCTCATGTGCTTGCTCAGTCATGTCAGTGATGTGTATGCGAAATTGCTATGTGCCGTGTTGCTTTGACATGTGTCCTCTGCCATTTAACCCAGGCGGAGACCGAACATTGACCGCCCATACCAATTGCTGGCGGACATGGACGATACAGAGGTAATCAGGAAGTTTCGGCTGGACAGGCCAACTCTGCATCGACTGTGTGCCATGTTAGAGCCCCATCTCCGTCCCCGCAGGGTGTATCCGACTGCTGTCACCCCCACGGCTAAGGTGATGGCCGCCATGCATTTCTTCGCCACTGGGTCATTCCAGCACACAGTGGGCAGTGGAGGAGGGATGTCCCAGCCCATGTTCAGCAAGGTGCTGAGGGATGTACTGGCAGCCATGATGCTGTACCGAAACAGGTACATCAGATTCCCCAGGGCTCGTGAATTGGCGGCAGTGAAGGGTGCATTCTATGCCCTTGGCAGAATCCCACACGTCGTGGGAGCCATTGACTGCACACATGTTGGCCTTGTTCCACCACAGGCCACTGAGCACCTGTACCGCAACAGGAAGCACACGCACTCCCTGAATGTGCAAGTGGTGTGCCTTGCGGACATGGTGATCACCCACGTGTGTGCCAAGTTTCCAGGCTCGGCACATGACGCACACATAATGCGCAACAGCATCTTGCCACGACTGATGGCCAATCTGCAACAGGATCGTGGCTGTATTGTCGGTGAGTATGTGGAGTGGTGTAGCGTGCTGGTTGTGCGATGCTGTCCCCTGTCCAGTTGGAATAGCAACGGTTCTCTGTGTCCCTCACACCCAGGTGACTCTGCGTATCCGAATGGGGCATGGCTGCTCAGTCCATTGAGGAATCCTCGCACCCCAGCAGACGATCGATACAATGAGGCACATGGGAGGACCAGACGTGTGGTCGAGCGTACCTTTGGCCTCCTCAAGTCCAGGTTCAGGTGCCTGGACCGCACCGGGGGTGCACTGGCGTACTCCCCACAGAAGGTGTGCCAGATAGTGGTGGCGTGCTGCATGCTGCACAATCTGGCCATTCGGAAGCAGATCCCCCTCATTGTGGATGACGGAGATCAACCAGGGCCCCAGCCCGCAGACCAGGACAGCTCGAGTGAGGTGGACAGCGGAGAGGAGGAAGCTGGGAATGTGCGCCAGCAGCTCATCGCCCGCTACTTCACTTGACGGTGAGTGTCCATGTACGACGGATGATGTGTCTGTATCTGTGCAGGTGTGTGTGTGCTGTGTCAGGGTGGCCGTATGTTCACTGCGTGCAGTGTGTCAACGCTCCATGGCCAGGGTAGTATGCCACTGTTGGTGACTGTGGCATTGTGCCCTATTGCTCTGTGCGATGTGTGTACATTGCTTGTAGTTGTTGACATGTACTGTGTGATGGGTGTGTGACACACTCATTGAATGTGCTCCTGTTCTGTCTCCCACCCCTAGGTCCCTACAGGCCCTCCGGATTCCATTGCCATGCCACGCATCAGGTGCCTTTCCGCCCAAGGTGGCCGTTGTATTCCGTACAAATAAAACACAGGGCACAAACAGCAGTTAGTGAAAAAGGTGCATTTATTACAAACTGTGACATGTGATTGTGTGTAAGGTGATGACAAAAGTGGTGCGTGCAGTGACAATGAGCTGTCGGTCATGGCTGCGTGATGATCAGGGTGTACCCACTGGTTCTATGTCCATAGTCCAACACACACATGCCATCCAGCTGGCTGTGTGGAGTGGGATCGTAGAGCAAGTCAATGCAGTGGCTGGTCAAGGAAGGCTGGCGGAAGGCTGGCTGGCTGCCTCACTTGCGACTGGAGCGTGCGAAGTCCTCCCGGGAGATCTGTTTCCTCTTCGGACGGCCCCTTCCACGTTTGGGAGGGGGTGTGTGGTGGCGACCTGCTGGTGGTGGGTGAGGTGTGCTCACTGGCTGTGGACGCAGGGGAAGTGGACACTGCTGCCCGACCCTGCGCCCTAGCAGGTGGTGGCGGAGGTGGTGTTGCTGGCCTTGCCTGTGACCCCACCGCCACCACCAGCTGGCCCATGAGGTCCACGAGTTGGTCCATACGGGACACGAATTGGCCCATATGGGCGTCCATGGACCTCAGCACCCCCAGCACCTCCCGCGTGTCAGTAGCAGACCTGGCCCATTGTCCTTGGGCCTCTTCATAGGCCCCAAGGACTCTGGCCATTTGAGGCAGGGCATGGCTCCCAGGGGAGGCTGGCGTTTCCCTGACCCTGCTCCTCCTACCAGTCCTGCTGCCACCGGCCTGCCCACTAGCCACATTGCACACCACGGTCCTCGCTGTGGCTCCCAGGGTGGATCCAGTCGGCCGGGCCACCACCTGCGCTGGGGCTGGTGCCAGCGAAGACGTGGTGGTGGTGGAGGCGGTGGTGGTCGGTGCGGCGATGGTGGCGGTTGCGGCAGTGGTAGTGGCCGCAATGACCGTGGGTGTGGCCGCAACGACAGTGGCAGCAGGGGACTGGGACTGTTCAGCATCCCTGGATGATGGGTTGGTGGGTAGGAGGGGTCCTGGGGAGCGGCTGGGCCCTGCCACGCCAGATGGGCCAGCTTGGTGGTCCGTGTCCGAAGAGGAGGACAGATCCTCCAGATCCGTGTGTCCTCGTTGGGGGCTTGTGGGCTGGCTGTGCTGGCTGCTGTCTCCATCCCCAGCATCCGGCAGTTCGTCACCTGTGGAGAGAATGAGATTTGTTATTGTGTTGCACCTGGCGAAGTATGTATTAGTCGTCTGACATTGGCAGTTCGTGCAATCTCGTACATGGGTTTCCCGGAGGCGAGTGTGTGGCTGTGGCATCTGTAGTTGTGTGTGCTAGGCAATGGGACTGTGTGCTGTGCACATGTGGCATGGGACGGATTGGCCATGCCGATGGGTGTGTTGCTGTGCCCCTACTCATTGTGACTCTGGTGTATGCGGGCTCCTGGCCCATCCTGGGTCTGGTTTGTACTTTGCTTTTGGAGTTCATATGGAACGCTTAGGAACGCATATGGCAACATGGGGGCCATGCCCCAGATTCGCATTTGGGAGGGGATATGCTTTTGGGGTTCAAATGGAACGCTTAGGAACGCATATGGCAACATGGGGGCCATGCCCCAGATTCGCATTTGGGAGGGGATATGCTTTTGGGGTTCAAATGGAACGCTTAGGAACGCATATGGCAACATGGGGGCCATGCCCCAGATTCGCATTTGGGAGGGGATATGCTTTTGGGGTTCAAATGGAACGCTTAGGAACGCATATGGCTACATGGGGGCCATGCCCCAGATTCGCATTTGGGAGGGGATATGCTTTTGGGGTACATGCTGTGAGCCATGGGTGCCGAACGTGACATGTGTTGTGGCAGCATGACAGTGCATGGTCTGAGGTGTGTGCATGCCTGACATGCCCTGCATATTTGCTGTCTGTTGTGATTACTGGACATGGCATTGGACGCATCGTTATGAGTGAGTGATAGTTGTGTGCCAGCCAACGTATTGCAGTTGTCCCATCTCCTTGGTGTGCGTGCTGCCCTGTGCCATGTGCATCACTGCAGTGCTCGGGGGGTGTGGCCCATGTT
Organism: Calotriton arnoldi; assembly: GCA_963921515.1. NCBI lineage: Eukaryota > Metazoa > Chordata > Amphibia > Caudata > Salamandridae > Calotriton > Calotriton arnoldi. The sequence continues at coordinate 1,459,537 of CAWUFW010001776.1, forward strand.
GTGTGTTGTTGCTCACAGTGTGTCGTGCGCTTAATTGACTTCTGGCACATGGTTGGTCATGGGCATGTGTCTTAGCGTGACTGCTGTATGTGTGGCAGCTGTGCGGATGACATGCCTTTCATGAGACTGGGGCTGACGGATGGGATGGATGGTATGTTGTATGTGCATGGTGTGTCTGTGAGTTTGATGGGTTCAGTGGTGTTCGTGTGCATTTATGTTGTTCCGCTCTGTTGCGTCTAGTGTTGTTTGTCTTACATAGGCGTAGTTGTGGGGTGTGGGGTTGACAGGCAGTGGGGGCTACATGGACAGGACTTCAATGGTGTTTCGGTTGTGTGTGATGAGTTGCACAGTGGCTGCCGTGTGGGACTATATTCAGTGTGGCTTGTGCATGCAGACGTGGCTCCTTGGGTGTTGCTATGTCTGTGATGGGTCATGTGGGGTGTGAGTCTGTTGTTCATGTCCGTGTGCACATTGTTCACTTGTTCGTGACGGTGGGCGGTGCTGCGTGTTCGTCTGCTACGTGACATGTCCCATGTGTTGGTGGTGTTATGGTCCTCATGCCTCCAGTAATCCAGCCCTGTCCAGTTTCCCACCTGCAAGTTGTTCGTGCGTGCACTGTACTGGATGCCACATGGCTCTAAGCGGGGGGTGCTCCATGTTGCAGGTCTGTGGGGGTGGGGGGTGTTGTGGGTCGTGGGGGTGGCTGTACACCCACTGACACCGATTGCTGTGGACCGTGATGTCTGCCTTTCGGCTGTCGTTGTGCACTGCGGTGGCTGACACGTGGCTGTGGGGTGTGGGGGATGCTCCTCCTTGCTGTGCTGTGGGACTGGGGCCTGGTGTGTGTTGTACTTGGGCTGTCCACCGTCCCACCCACTGCACTTTGTGTTCCTGCCACTTACCTGTTACTTGTCGGTTAGTGCAGCTGTGGCGGACACATGGGTGTGGTGGGTGCTCGTTGTGGCGCTTCTGGCATATTTGGGGACCTGTTGGTGGTTACGTGGCTGGCTTAGTGTACACATGTCCCCACGCATCTTACAGTTGTTCGGTTTGGGCTGTGTGTGGTAGTGTCTGTTGCATGTGTGTGTGATGTGTTGTGTATTGTGTGCTGGACATGGGGGTGTTTGTCCCTGGGAGCTGTGGCATGGTAGTTGCGCATGTGAGTACATAGCGGTGTGCTGGTATACATTAGTTTGTACTTACCAGCCTCCACTCCCTCTGCTAATCCGGCGAGGATCTCCGGATGGATTACGACTCGCACCTTCTCCTCCCACGCTTTGAAGGTCTTAAAGAGCGCGGGATTCCCTCCGCCAGTGACGGCAGCCAGCTCTCTGTTTTTGCCCTCCTTCTTCTTGACCAGGCTCTTTACGTCATTCCAACGTTTGTTAATCTCGACTCTGTTTCTGGGCAGGGTCCCGACTGCATTGACCTGGTCTACGATCCGGTTCCACATTCTGTTTCTGGTGGCTAGTGGTGTGTGCTGGACCATGTTCCCATAGATTTGTGGGTACACCTTGATGATCTCGTCGACCATGACCGTCAGCTCCATGGGCGTGAACTTGGGCATCCTTTGTGGTGCCATGGTGTTTGTGGTGCTGGTGCGGTGTGTGTTGTGTAATGTGCAGGGGGTTTGTGGTGCCGGGGTGTGGTGGTGGTGGTGGTGGTGGTGGTGGTGGTGGTGTTGTGGTGGTGGTGGTGGTGGTGGTGGTAGTGATGTGTGCGTTTCTGTGGTGTGCTGCTGTCCTTGCTGTGTCACTGTGTCCTCTCCTCTCCTCTCTGGTTTGCAATGTAGCAAGGGGTTGTAGTCTGTGGGAGTGCTGCTTTTGTACTCACCTATGTGGGTGTGTCCTCATGGTCTGTTGTTTTCAGGTGTGTTGTGTCTGGGGTTCTGGCCTTTGTATTTTTTGTTTGTCCGGGGGTGTTTTCGGGATGTGTACTGTGCTTGTGTATTTGTGCGTGCCTTGCTGTGTGGACTTGTTGGCCATGTTGTGTGCTATTGGTTTTGTGTGCGGATGGTTTCTGTGCAGGTACGTTGGCGCCATGGCTTCTGCCGTGTCGATTCTCATCGGCGTTGTTTGCGCTGGCGGGCGGTATATTTGTGGTTTTTCCGCGCTCATGGCGGTGCGATCGTAATTTCACGTGCGGTGTGTCGGCCGTGTGGGCGGGCGGTTTTGTGTTGTCGTGCGTGTTTCCGTCCGTGGCGGGCGGTTTGACTCCGACTCGGACGATGGCGGGCGGTATTTTGTGTGATTTTTCCGCCGATGGCGGTTTTCGGTTTGTGTAATCATAATGGCGTGGTCGGTGTTCAGGCGGTGTGTGCGGGCGGATTTTTGCCGCTTCCATGCCTGGCGGATTTATTTACGCCGGGTATCGTAATGGGCCCCTTAGTTTTAATAATTACTATGTTTTTTGTTATTAAAAATATTTTATTGTTCAATATTTATTATTTGGTAATTAATATTTATTAATTATTATTTATTGGTATTTATTATTAATTTATTGTTAATAAATTTTCCATTGGTAATTATGTTTTTAATAATTATTTATTGGTATTGGTAAATAGTTTTGAGTTATTTAATAATTCATTAATTATTTAAAAAAATTATTTTATTTATAAGTATGTTATTTTTAACTTCTACGCTATCCATCACTTTCCCTACTGTTGCACTCTCTGGAGTTGGAATAGCAATTTTTACCCCTACGCTATCCAACACTTTCTCTACTGTTGCACTCACTGGAGTGGGAATAGTAATTTTTACCCCTACGCTATCCAACACTTTCCCTACTGTTGCACTCACTGGAGTGGGAATAGTAATTTTTACCCTTACGCTATCCAACGCTTTCCCTACTGTTGCACTCCCTGGAGTGGGAATAGTAATTTTTACCCCTACGCTATCCAACACTTTCCCTACTGTTGCACTCACTGGAGTGGGAATAGTAATTTTTACCCTTACGCTATCCAACGCTTTCCCCACGGTTGCACTCACTGGAGTGGGAATATTAATTTTTACCCTCCCCGCTATCCAACGCTTTCCCTACTGTTGCACTCCCTGGAGTGGGAATAGTAATTTTTACCCCTACGCTATCCAATACTTTCTCTACTGTTGCACTCTCTGCAGTGTGAATAGTAATTTTAAGCTCTACGCTATCCAACATTTTTCTTACTGTTGTTTTTTTGGGAGTTGCAATAGTAGTTTTATTCCCTCCGCTATTTAATATTTTTTGTATTATTTTAGTTAATGTAGTATACAATTAATTTTAAAAATATTAAAAGTAAATTAATTTTTTTAATTTGTTATACATAATTATTAAATTTTTATTTATGTTATTGTTTTATGTGTATAGATGTATTTGTAATTTATAATATTTTTTAATAATTTATAATTTATTAAAATAATTATTAAAACTGATTATTAAGTAAGTATATATATTATATGTTATATGTATATGTTTAAGTAATGTTTTATTAAATTATATATATTACTTATTAATTTTAAACATTATAAAATATTTTTAACTATGTTTATTTTATTTATAAGTATTATTTAGTTTATTTTACATATTTTTTTAACAAAAAAAAACCAATATTTTTAATAACGATATTTTTGACATCGATATTTTTTTCCGATATTTTTGTACTTACCATGTTGTAGATAGGATATCGATATTGTTGACATTGATATTCTTGCTCCGATATTTTTGTAGGTCGATTTTTTGAAATTCGATATTTTGTCAGTGATCCGAATTTTGCCAGTGTAACAGGCTCAGAATACTAGATCAAAACGAATCCTGCCTCCTAATCCTCCTAGACCTAGCCTCAGCCTTCGATATGGTCAAACATAACAGTCTCCTGGACTTACTTGAACACAGAATGGGTTTATCATGGGCTGTCTCTTTCTTAGACAACCAAACTCAAAGAATCAAGATTAACCAATCGCTGTCCACTACCACTCCGGTCACCCTGGGTCCCTCAGGGTTCCTCCTTATCACCAACTCTCTTCAATCTATTGATGGAGCCCTTAACTGAAATTCTGAAACACTCCAATGTTCGTTACCACATGTATGTGGATGATACCCAACTATACCTAAAAATATCATCCCCGGATGATATCCGTTTACTCAACAGAACAATGCAAAAAAGCCACAACTAGCTGACCAGAAACCACCTCAAACGTAACGCGCTCAAAACCGTATTCCTCCTAATTGCCTCACCACAAAGACAAAGCAACATTCAAAACTGGATGAAACACTTAACAGCCTTCAACTGCACACCACACATTATAGATTTCACAAGATCACTGGGAATAACACTCTACAAGAATCTCACCATGCAGGAACACATCAGCGCAGCCACCAGAGGAGCAAACTTTCATAAAAACATTCTTAGAAAACTAAAACCCTTCCTCCCCGCCCACGACCTCCAATCAGCCGTGGAAGCTCTAGTGATACCCAGAATAGACTATGGGAATACAACCTTATGTGGTTTGCCGAGATCCAGACTAGCTCCACCAAGTGCCTCCCTAAACGTGGCTGCAAGACTCGTCACCGGCTCCAAAAAGAACAACAACATCACCCCTGATCTAAAGGCACTGAACTGGCTCCCTTATGAGGCAAGAACACAGCTGAAAATTGCTTGCATGATACACAAAGCCTTGCACTTCAACACACCAAATTATCTAGCCGATAAACTGGAATTATCAGGCGGTGGCAGAACGTCGAGAAGCACCAGCACCTTGCTAATGAAACCTCAAATATTTCGGAAAAAGAAAACATACAACCGTACTTTCTCTGGACTAGCACCTAGGATCTGGAACGCCCTGCTCCCGGAAGTCAGAATGAACCCTTCAAGCACTTCCTTCAAAAAATAAGTTAAACTGCTTTTAGTGAACAAACGTTTACCCTGTTCCCAACACTTGATTTAGCTGGGTACTAATCAGACGCAGTTCACCAACCAGGATCTGCACTTGACTGTGAACTTGACTTGAAGTGCGAATGGTTAACACACTCTTGAGTACCTTCCAGATCTAAAACGAGTATTGACAACATTTATGCTTTCCTGTTAGTCTGCTCATATATATGTATTCTTAGTTTATCGCGCTTTCTATTTGATCGTAACATTTGTGAAGCACTCTGATACCCTACCAGGGTCTAGTTCGCGCTATATAAAACTTTATAAATAAATAAATACTGGAACTGACAGGTAGGCATCTTTCAAGTCCAGATGCACTATCCAATCTCCTGGTAGGAGGACATACTTGCAGTGAACTGTTATTTCAATCCTAAAGTGGCAAAAGAGAATGAGTACATTGAAGTCTCTCAGTTTTATTAGTGTTCGATTCTTTTTGTTCTTCTTTTTCATAAGGAAGATGTTGATCGCATTGGAGAAGAAGGCATTCTTCTATGGCACCTTTTAAAAGGAGATCTTAAACCTCCTGGGAAAGAGAACTGGACTCCTCCTGCAGGAAACGGAATCATTCTGGGGGATAGTCTTGACCAGGATCTGAATAATAATATGCGAAACACTTGAAATGTTTGGAGAACCAAAAGATTTAGAAAAATCAGCTGTGTAGATAAAGAGAGATTTCATTTTACCCCTATTATTTGAGTACAAGGAATTGAATCACTCACCTTGCATGCAATTATATTGTCAGGAGATGTTTAGTGAGAGTTCAGAAAACAGACCAGGTCAGCAGTGAAGTAAAAAGGTTTGTCATTCGTTCATCCCTTACGACAACACCACCGAATAGGGATATGAATAGAGTTATACCGGGGTCTAGGTGGAGAAGGTGACATACCAGCCTGAGCTGGACTGAGAAGAAACATTTTCGTTACAAACTTATACATTGATCTATTTTAAAACACTCTCTACTTAGAAAGGATAGGGCAGGTTCTTCCAGGAAACTTTAAGTAGTGGGAGCAGGAAGCATTCTTCCTTTTGCAACTTGCTTTGTTGTAGGGATCCCACTGTTGTCAATTTGCCTACCACTTAGCATTTCTGCACCTAATGGGGCCTATTCACAGACTGCATTTTGTAGTACATTTATTAGTACTACAATAGCACTACCCGCATACTACAAAACGCTGTTCACTAACATAAATGCTGAGGTCTCCACCCCAACCCCTCCTATCTTTTCTGTGCAGAGATTTTTGAGAGAAGTAAGGAGCGGTAACGGAGGGTTAGGGAGGAGCCCAGAGAGGGACAGGCACCCAGTCCCAATATTCACAAATTGCACTTCTATAGTTTATACAGCCAAAAAAGACCTCAAACATTCATAAATGTAATCCAGCTCAGACCTGTAATAAGTAGAACAGCACAAGTAGCTAACCACTGGTACATATAATATGATGATGAGTGAGGGAATCAGGGGGGCTATAGCGTCAGGACGTTGTGTTGAGGATTCTTTTAAAGCAATGCTGTGGGCTTATCGCAATAGCCCCCCCAGTATCACTGGTGTGATACTTTTCATGGCATTAAGCAGAGGAAGAATTTATGACATATTATTTCCCAGGTTGTTGTCCAGGATTAAAGGTAGTGAGAGTGTGTTGTTGGAAGATGAGCGTGACAGGTGGCTTATGGATTCCAAAAACAACATTGTCAAAAACAAGTTGAAAAGCAAAGACAGGTATGATGTGATCAAGAAGTCCAAAAACAGAGTGTGGGTTTCTGGAAACTTTGTATGCATCACATTGCTCAAACCACTGGTCCCAAAGAGCCATCTCAAGTTTGTCCTGTCCACAGAGTTGTGGAGATAAATGCTGATGATTGTGTAGTGAAACTGGAGAATAAACACTGGTAGAAAAGCAAATGGATTGTTAAGGTGAGGAATAATGGTGCGATTCCTCCACAGACACCCATCCTCATTTTATTTTCACAGTACTAAGTACACCTGCTCAACCACACAGGAGGGCCCTGCTGGGTCCCTTGAGAGTCCTGTACCACCTTATGGGGGGCCTGTGAAATCTTTTTCTTTTATTTGGCCCCGGGGGTTTCCTGTCAGGTATCAGAGAAAAAAAAACGTTTTGACATGTCTAACGTTACCTGTTTAATTGACTGGAAGAACCAGTTGCGGAAAGGACAATCAATTGCTGATACAAATTCTTTCAGTTGGAGTGCTTTGTGCCGAAAACGGAATTCCAAGATGGTTGCCATGTGCTAATTACCTGCACCAGCTGTTGTTGCAATAAACTCTCGCAATATTGAAAGGACGTGTGTAATCCCAAAGATGCTGCACTGCTCTAGAGTTATATTCGGGTAGTGTTCCTTTTTCTCGCATGCGACATCCTTCCATTGAAGATAATGGAGGCAGGGACTTAAAATAACACCCCCATTAAATAATGTTAAATAAAAAATATTTTGACTTCTCAAAAATATATATATACATTTAATTAAATGTTAAACAAATTATATGTAAATAAAAAATAATTATTGCTTTAGTTTAAAATATTTTAATACATGTTTTAATTTACAGTAAATGTAAAAGTATTAAAGTAATTATATACATAACTTTCAGTAATTTATACTACATAATAAATAAATGTAAACATTTTACTCAAGGTGTTTTAATGACTCTATAAAAAAATATTTAGATTTAAATTAATATATTTAAATGATTTTAATATTGAATTCAAAATTAAATATTTAAAGCATTTGTTTATTTCCTTCTATATATAAAATAAATATATTCAAAATTGGATCTATGGTCTTGCAGAAGATTTTCACCATTTGACTGCATTTGTGACCCCGGATGGTGTGTTCCAGTTTCGCAGGATGCTGTTTTGGTTGGCATAATCTGTGGCTGTGTTTCAGCGGTTGATGGGACAAAATTTTGCATCAAAAGCTTGAAGTTCCAGCATTTCGGGATGATGGTCTGATCTATGGGAGAGATGAGAAAGAACATTTGGGGAGGCTTGGTGATGTTCTGCATGCTTTTAAAGAAAGAGATTTGAGATTCAGAAAAAATAAGTTTGGAATTTGTTGAGCATCTAGGACATGTGATTACTGGCAGTGAAATCAAACCTAGGGCTGGGTTGCTTGATGTGATCAAAAAGATACACATGTCCACGAATTGTGATCAGTTATTGATATGTGTGAGTTCAATGCAAAGTTTATTAGAAATGTTGCCACAATTGCTGAGCCTATGTACAGTTTGTTAAAAAAATGTTCAGTTTAGCTGGGGCAAAGAACAGTAACATGCGTTCTCTTCAATGTAGGGGCATATCAGCACGGGCCGGCGATAATTATCGCTAAGCGCGCTTAGCGCTAGGATAATTATCGCCGAGCTATCGCTGGATTTTATCACTGACAAGGCGCGCTATCAGCGACGCTTATCTCCAAAGCGATAAAATTCTAAGCGCAAGCTGCCAAATGTGCGATTATCGCTGGAAATCCAGCGATAATCGCACAACATTAGCGATAGCTTGATGATATGGCAGGGCAGACTTAGCCATTATATCCACCTTCCATTGGACATAATGGCTAAGTCAGACTGAAAGCAGGCGTAAGGAAAGTAGCGATAACCGCGGTTAGCGCTACTTTCCTTATCGCTACGCAGGTTAGCGATCAGCTTGCTGATAGGAGAAATGTCTGTTAGCGACATTTCTCACGTTATTTTGGGGAGGAACGCCCACTTTGCATCTCATTATAGATGCAAAGCTGGGCGTTAAGGGAAAGGGTGCTAAGGCATGGATTCACGCGATAGCGTGACCTTGCTGATAGTGCGATAAAATTATCGCCGCTTTTCGCCCGGAAACGGACGCTAAAGCGGCGATAATTTTATCGCGGGGCCTTGATGATATGCCCCTAAGTCTCTTTTCACCCATGGCCCACCTCTGAGTCTTTATGTTCCTGGGAAGAAACTTTGTATCACTGTGGGTGTTTGTAGTGTGGGGTCTAGAGCTGTTTTGTCTCATGGTAGGGATAGCAATAACTACACCATTGCTTTTGCTTTGTGCACATTAAAGCCACTGAACACCAATATTCTGTGATCGAATGAGAGCTGCTTGCCTGTACATGGGCTGTTGAAACATTCAAGGTGTGTATTTGGGAATACAAGATTCCTTCTGCGGACCGATCATAAGCCTTTAGCGCGAATTTTGAATGGTAGCAATGTCAGTTATACAAAGGCTACTGCCAGGTTGGTGCAGTTAACTTCAAAACTTTTGAAACGCCATTTTGATGTAGAACATTTGCATGGGGGAAGGACCAAAAAAAGCAGATGGTTTCTCTTGTCTTCCTGTCAATGACAAATCCATTTGTTCTCTTGAGCACAATGATGAGGACACTGAATGTTTGGTTGCAAATGTGTCTTGTATGTCTAGCAGGCATTTGAGTGAACTTGAGTGGAGAGGAGTGTTATCCAAAGATGATGAACTCATCAAGGTTATGGATTATGTGGTACAGGGATGGCTTAGTTAAAATTTGCTTCCTTCTCTACTTCAAATCTACAGTAAAGTCCAGAATGAGCTTTTTTGTGGAAGGGTCAGGTAATTTTCATGATGATAAGTTGGTTCCTCCATGCAAGATCTGGAAAAGATTTCTGGAGATTTCTCATGAGGGGCATCTCAGTATGACTGAGGGAGAAATTCTGGTGACCTGCCATCGACAGAAATGTTGAAGGTTGGGTAGAGAAGTGAGTGGAATGCAAGACCAATGACAAGAGTTTGTAGTGCATAAGTCTTTCCCTAGGTATCGTAGACTGTTCAAATGAAATGATGTCAGAGAAAGAATGAGTGTTGATTTGCTCCGCCCATTTCAGTTGCTGCCTCTGCAACAGAAGTATGAAATAGTTTTAGTGGCTTATGTGTCTAAGTGGTTGGAGGTAAGTTTTGTGACGGAGGTCAATACCAATGATGTGATTGACTTCTTTATTGACATTTTTCCCAGATAATATTTTCACTCAGAGATCATCTCTGACCATGGTGTGCAATTCACGCCACGTCAGATAAAAAGGTTTTTGGATGATGCTGCCATTAAGCATAAGAGGTGTAGCTTATATCACCCTCATAACAATGGTCATGCTGAGAAGATGAATATGATGATGAGCGAGGGAATCAGGGGGGCTATAGTGTCAGGACTTTGTGTTGAGGATTCTTTTAAAGCAATGCTGTGGGCTTATCGCAATAGGCCGCCAGTATCACTGGTGTGATACTTTTCATGGCATTAAGCAGAGGAAGAATTTATGACATATTATTTCCCAGGTGGTTGTCCAGGATTAAAGGTAGTTAGAGTGTGTTGTTGGAAGATGAGCGTGACAGGTGGCTTATGGATTCCAAAAACAACATTGTCAAAAACAAGTTGAAAAACAAAGACAGGTATAATGTGATCAAGAGGTCCAAAAACAGAGTGTGGGTTTCTGGAAACTTTGAATGCATCACATTGCTCAAACCACTGGTCCAGAAGAGCCATCTCAAGTTTGGTCCTGTCCACAGAGTTGTGGAGATAAATGCTGAATATTGTGTAGTGAAACTGGAGAATAGACACTGGTAGAAAAACGAATGGATTGTTAAGGTGAGGAATATTGGTGCGATTCCTCCACAGACACCCATCCTCATTTTATTTTCACAGTACGACAGTACACCCGCTAAACCATACAGGAGGGCCATGCTGGGTACCTTGAGAGTCCTGTAGCACCTTATGGGGGCCTGTGAAATCTTTTCTTTATTTGGCCCCGGGGGTTTCCTGTCAGGTATCAGAAAAAAAAAAAGTTTTGACATGTCTAACGTTACCTGTTTAATTGACTGGAAGAACCAGTTGCGGAAAGGACAATCAATTGCTGATACAAATTCTTTTAGTTGGAGTGCTTTGTGCCGAAAACGGAATTCCAAGATGGTTGCCATGTCCTAATTACCAGCACCAGCTGTTGTGGCAATAAACTCTCGCAATATTGAAAGGACGTGTGTAATCCCAAATACGCTGCACTGCACTAGAGTTATATTCGGGTAGTGTTCCTTCTTCTCGCATGCGTCATCTTCTGAGGTGAAAAATCAAGTTGCTGCAGTTGTTGTTGTTTAGCGATAAATCCTCATTCTAGATTGGAAAGGATATCCCTGACAGACACTACTCTCTGCAAAAAGTGTCTGTGTTTCCTAACAACTCGGCTAGTAATTCCTCATTGCTAGCTTTGGAAAGGAAATCTTTGACTGACACTACTTCCTGTCGAACAGTGTCTCCTGAAAACATCACGTTTCATCATTCCACAACAGCATGTCTAAGGGTGCCAGAGGAACCGTGAAGAATAAAGCAAAGGCAATCTCTTCTTACTCCCCATCCCCATCCCCGCTTCAGGGTTCTCTATTTCAATCTTCTTGATACAAGTTGGAGACTAGGAGAAGTCTGGTAGGGGCATTGGGAATTTAGCATCATTCTGCTCCTGTGAATGTTGGGTGATACATTTCTGGATAAACCTGACAGAGTGAAGCGCCCACATTATTTTATTGACCTGAGCAGAATGGCTAAGGGTTATAACATAAAGACCTTGGCAGAAATCCTAGAGATAATTCAAAAAGAATTAGTAGCGGTTAGAGAAGAGATTAAAAATTAAAGACAAGCTATAATAGCTTCATGTCAAGATACTTCAGAGTTAGCTTTCAAGATAAGCAATGTTGTAACAGGGGCCAATCTAGCATCTCCTCCTTCTGATGATGAGGCTTTCAATTCAGCATCAAATCCTACACCTAGGGTTACCACCCAAGTATTATATTCACTATTCCCAGTAATTCCATTAGCCCCCCCAGAACATTTTAGTGGGGATCCACGAAAAGCCCAAGCTATTCTGACCAAAATGCTCTCTTCATTTTATGTGCCATCAATTTTCCCAGATGCACAATCTCGAGTGGCATTCATCCTGTCTTATCTCAGAGGAGATGCTGCCTCTTGGCCAATGCCTTTAGTTTCTAAAAATGCCCCAAGACTTTACGACTTTGATGAGTTCAAGAAGGAATTTCTAAGAATGTTTGAAAGAACAAAAGCTTCCCAGGCCACGGATAATAAGCTATTCAAATTATAACAAGGCACTAGAGAGCTAGTTGCTTATCTGGTATAATTTAATACATTAATTGTGGAAACAGAATGGCAGGAGAACAAAGGAGCTGCCTTGTTTTATCGAAGTCTTAAAGATTAATTAAAAGATGCCTCGGCTCAAATACCTAACAGACCCTCCGAAATCTCTGCGCTAATAGATCTAGTGTTAGAGATGCATTATCGACAAACTAAAAGAAAAGGAGAAAGAAGAAAAGATTTCTGGTCAAGTGTTCAGAGGTTTGATCGAGTGTGAACTAAAATTCAAAAAACGTCAGAAAATAATCCAGGAATAGAACCCATGCAAATAGACACAATTCATGGACGACTAAGCAAATAAGAGAAAGAGAAAAGAGGCAGAAGAATTCATGTTTGTACTGTGTTGCGAGTGAGCACTTTGTGAAAAACTGCCCAAAGAAGCCTAAGGTATTGCAGAAGGAAAACGTTCGGCACCACCAGCAGGAAGAGTTGGTCTGGTGGGTGCTAAAAAAGAAACAACTCCAGAAACTCATTAATTAGCAAATACTCTACAGTTGTCAACTCCTCATTCAACCTTATTTATGAAACATACGTTTCAGCATATAACTATCGGAAATTTCAGTCATGATAGACTCAGAAGTCATGAGAAATTTCTGTGATATAAAATCTGCTTCAAAATTTGGATTAAGGGCAATACAAAAACAGAAGAGTAAAGCAGTGAGAACAGTGGATGAAACCAACTTTTTGTCAGGACCCATCTCCAGTCATACAGAACAAGTAGAATTAATTTCTCTGGAAGGTTATAGACAAAACATTCAATTCAATCTAATTGATGCTCCTCAATTTCAGGTAATCCTGGAATTACCTTGGCTCACTGAACATAATCCGACAATAGACTGGGGCAAAAGAACCATAGTTATGAATTCAAGCTATTGCAAGGAGAACTGTATTGAAACCTCTTCATTATATGAAGAACCTGGTCAAGCGGCTATGCTTTATGAAGGAGGAGCTTCAGTGTGCTTAATTCACACATATGAACTCCCTGCAGATCCTCCCTATGACTATAAAATTGAATTGGAACCAGGTGCTAATCTACTGTGCAGTCGGATTTCTGCATTAACCTAAGTTGAAATTCAACATTTGAAGGAATACATCCAGAAATATTTAGCAAATGGATTCATTAGACCTTCTCAATCTCCAGTCTCCTCTCCATGTTTTTGTTCCCAAAAGGAAGGAGAGTTAAGAAAATGCATTGACTACAGGGCCATTAATAGTATAACTATTAAAAATTGTTATCCTTTTCCCATAATTTCAGTCTTATTAGATCAAGTAAAAAGAGCGCAGATTTACACAAAACTAGACTTGAGAGGGCTTAACATCTCATTAGAACTAAGTATGGTCTTTTCGAATACCAAGTCATGCCAATTGGCCTCTGAAATGCCCCAGCCGCCTTTCAGTATTTCATTAATGATGTCTTAAGTGAATTTATTAATAGGTGTGCAATAGTGAACATTGATGGCATCTTGATGTATTCTACATCTGTGGAAGAACATGTGGAGCTTGTAATGAGTACACTACAGAAACCCTGAGAAAACAGTTTGTATGTTAAATTGGAGAAATACGCTTTTAGTGTCCAATTAGTGGCATTCTTGGGATTCATATTATCTCCAGAATGAGTGACGATAGATACACAAAAGGTTAAGGCTGTCAAGGAATGGCCATCTCAAACCACAGTCAAAGACGTTTAGAGCTTCATAGGATTTAATAATTTTTAGCAGATAGTTATTAAAGACGTTTCTCAGAAAATAATGTCCCTCACTAGTTTATTGAAAAAGGGAGTCTCATTTTATTGGTCTCAAGAGTCTGAAAGGGCCTTCAAGTCTTTAAAAGAAGCTTTTACCTCAGCACCAATTTTGCTTCATGCAAATCCATCAGAGTCCTTTTATCAGTCCTTGGATCAGGCAATCAGAGGAGTGTTGTCCCAAACACAGGACAGTTATACCCAGTAGTCTATCAATCTTGAAAGTTAACATCAGCAGAAGTAAATTATACAATCACGAAAAAAGAGCTACTGGCAATCAAAGACGCTTGTGGTCACCGTGTTTACAGATCATAAGAATTTGCTCTTTTTGAAATTCAGCAAGAACACTGATGCCTAGGCAGTTACAATGGTCTTTATTTTTTGTGGATTAGAATTTTGTAATTACTTACCAACCTGCTAGTAAGAATGGAAAAGTGGATGCCTTGTCATGAATCGGCACAGAAGAAAAGAGAAATTCTGTATAAATTCAAAAAATCATTCCAGATTTAAGAATATTGGTCGTTGCATCTGGAGAAACTATGGAAGAGAAAATTAAAGGAGTAATGACTCAGGAAGAAATGCAAAATTGGGCCAAGGAGGATCCTCAAAGTGAATTCTGAAATCATCTACCAAACCACAGCAGAGCCTTATATCAACCTACAAAAGATCTTCATGAAAAAGCTTTGCATGAATGCCATGATAGTCCGTTAGCCAGGCACAAAGGAATGCATAAAACTGAAGGCTTAGTTAAGTGTCAATTTTGGTCGGCAAGTATGAGTAGAGACATACATCAATATGTTACCACATGCGAGGTTTGTGCTGAGGGAAAATCTAGTAGGCTTGACCGTGAGATACCTATAACCATTACCAGTATCCCCTTACCCTTGGACACTATCACAATGGACCTAGTGGTAGATTTACACTCTGGTCAAGGACTCACTACAATCATGGTGTTTGTGGACACCTTTTCTAAAATGGGCCATTTAATTACCTTAAAATCAATTCCTAATGCACAACAACTGGCCTAACTGTTTAGTCAACACATAGTGAGAGCCCAAGGTATCCCATTGGTTATCATCTCAGACAGAGGTTCCCAATTCTTATCCCATTTCTGGAAGGCGTTCACAGAGTGTTTAGGTATAGAGACTAGGTTTTCTACTAGCTATCACCCTGAGACAGGTGGACAATTAGAAAGGGCTAAAACAGGAATTAGAACAGGATCTGAGGTTATTTCTTTTAGATCAAGAGGGTGAATGGCCAGACCTCATTTGGGCTGCAGAATTTGGAAATAATAATGCAAAAAATGTGTCTACTGAATTCGCTTTTCCTCCTAAATTATGGGAGACATCCCAACTCAGTAGTAAGTTCAAAAGAGATAACTGTACCTGCAGTTAAAGACCTTGCCTAACATTTAGCTTCTGTGCATAAGTCAGCTAAAGATAACCTAACATGAGTCAAAGAAAAATATAAGATCCACGCAGATAAAAGAAGAAAACAGGCCCCAACACTTCAAATTGGAGATAGAGTATGGTTGTGTTCTAGGCATCTTAGCCTTAAGGGAAACCGAAAATTCCAACCTCGATTTGTGGGACCATATTCGATTGAAAAGATAATAAACCCAGTGATGGTTCGAATGTTAGAATTCACCCCGTTTTTCATGTATTCTTATTAAAGAAAACTCCACCCAATCTGAGGGAGAACCTCCCACCAAAACCATTAAACATTCAAGGGGACTAGAGTTTGAGATAAAAAGAATTTTAGAATTCAAGAGAGTTAAAAATAAAGTTTACTATCTAATTGAGTGGAAAGGTTATGGACTGAAGAAATATCTTGGGAATCGTCTACTGACATACATGCTCCAAGAATAACAAAAGGTTTTCACAAACTGTTTCCGACCAACCCTCAGCCAGAGGAACAGCCTTTTCAGGGGGTACTGTCAGGTCTAAGAGAAAAAATAAGTCCTGACACATTTAACGTTACCTGTTTAATTGATTGTAAAAACCAGTTGCAGAAAGGGCAATCAATTACTCGTACAAATTCTTTCAATTGGAGTGCATTGTCCCGAAAACGGAACTCTAAGATGGTTGCCAAGCTCTAATTACCCGCACCAGTCACTGTTGCAATAAACTCTCGAAATACTGAAAGGACGCGAGGAGGCTCAAAAGACGATGCACTTCACTAGAGTTATTGGCAGGTAGTGTTCCTTCTTGATGCGTGCGTGCGTTGTTTAGAGCGTCAGGTGAATTCCGAGTAGCATCTCTTCAACACAATGAGTAATTCTTCATTCAGGAATGGAAAGGATTTCCTTGACAGACCCTACTGTCTTCCAAAAGTGTGTGTTTTTCCTCACAACTCGGCTAGTAATTCCTCATTGCTAGCTTTGGAAAGGAAATCTTTGACAGACACTACTCCCTGTCGAACAGTGTCTCCTGAAAACATCATGTTTCAGCGTTCTACAACAACATATTTCATTGTTTCCACACAAATATTAAGACTGCAATTAAAAGATACATTGAAAGTGAATCTTCACTAGTGACACTATTTGTTGTATGTTTTAAGACAGTTTCATGTAGCAATTCTCTTTCTTGTCAAACTGTGAAGTCTGCACATTACGAACTCCTCACGAATCCTGAAAGGAAAACAAAAATAGACTAGACTAAAATATATAAAAGGCTACAGAAGGAAGAGTTGAAAACAATCAAAAGTTAAAACTTACGGACCAGTTGCATATTATCCTCTTATAAAAGAGAAGCGAATGCCATTGTCGTTTTGGGGTATGTTAGAGTTAATAGAATTACATGTATGAATGATTGAATTTTTAATAAGACTACTTCGTAATTATTAATGAAATGTATGTTAAGTAGTGTATTCAAATTTATTACAGTTCATCAGCAATCCCTCCTCGATCCAGAAGCCAGAGAGGTATAAAATTGATGAGGTGCCAGAGGAACCCAAAGGAATAAGGCAAATGCAGTTTCTTCTTACTCGGAGCAAACACAAGGAGATAATGGACGGAGCGCTGAAACTTTTCAGACACTCACCCCTCAGTCACAGATCTGGGTTTAATCCATCTTTGTTCTTTAGCTCACTTCGCCACCCTAGTTCAGACCCAGCCACATGCAAATCAGTCTTGACCCTGTACTCATGGGAACAGTCCAGCCCGAACTGCCAAGCCACGTCTTCCCTGGATCGGAAACAAGCATCCTGGGACCGGTTTCAGGATAACACCCCTCAACAGCCAGGTAGCTTGAATCCAGTGGCAAAGTGAGCAAGGGACCCTCGTCTGGGCATACCCTGACAATTTAGGGCAAACAAAGCAAACACAAGGAGATGATTGACGGAGCGCTGAAACTTTTCAGACACTCACCCCCAGTCACAGATCTGGGTTTAATCCATTATCGTTCTTTAGCTCACTTTGTGTGTTTTGATGTAAATCTGTTCAGCAGTTTTGGAGCACTCATGGTTGAAAACAATTGTATATATCACACTGCTGAGAATCCATGGAGCTGACAGATCTCAAACTGAGATCTGATTGGCTAGCACCACCTAAACCATGAAGTGGTGGCAGCCATCTTAGGACTCAGGACTCAGTCCCGATTCCGAAAATAATGTGAACAAAAGATATATGGGGGCAGGGCAGGGATATATATCTATATCTATATATATATATATAGATATAGATATATATAGATATAGATATTTTCACAGAAAAAACAAAAGGTTAAAGTAACATTAGAGTTAGGTGAAATGTAACATTTTAAACTCTAACAAAACATAGAAATTCACCAGTTATAGGTATTGTTATCTCAATTAACTATAACTCGTGCCCTAAAGTAACTATAACTAGCGCCCCTGCCATGCAAAGTTTTCTCATCAATAATTTCATTGCAAATGTTGCAGTGATATCATCAATGATGTCACAGAAGATGTAATGGGTAATGTAATATGTGGGGTATCTAGCACTGCATGTCAAGGGCATGAGGACTTAGGACTATAGTTATAGTTACTTGAGATAACTATAACTGCTGAATGTCTATGGTTTTTTGTGTGTAAAATCTGAGCCTAACTATAACGTCCCTGTAACCTTTGGTTTTTTAGTGAATTTCAAATGTTTTTTTAATTCTATTTCTTAACTATAACATCCCTGAAACCTTTGTTTTTTTCAGGGAATGTCTATTTTTTTTATTGCTAATTCCCTGTAACCTATTTTTTTCAGTGAATTTCTATGATATTTTAATTCTATTGCCAAACAATAATGTTCCTGTAACCTGGGTATGTAAGTTAATGAGTGAGTAATTCTGTGGGTATGTGAGTTTGTGGTGGGTGTGTTCATGCGTGTCTGACTGGCTGTTTGGGGCTGTGAGTGCCTGTGTGAGTGCCTGTGTGGGTCTGTGAGTAGGTGTATGAGTGGTTTTCTGGGTTTGTGAGTGGGTATGTGAGTTGGTTTGTGAGTGGGTGTATTCTTTTTATTGGGATCTGGATCCGCAGATCTGTCGGTTCACACGGGGGCTGAATGAGCACAGCGGTAGATCCTCAGATCCTCGCGCACCTAAGCAAAAATGTTTTTGGACAATTTCCATGAGGTCAGGATACCCCTATCCTGACCCCATATATCCTATTTATACTTTATATCCCCCCCAAGAACTATGTCCCAATTGACAAAAGGGTTGCGCAACTTTTCTCTCAGGTTGCGGCCAACCAATCATGGCATTACTGTTGGCTTGTGGATCTGCAGATCTACCGCGGTGGATCCACCTTTCTAGATATACATAAATCTTTTTTCTTTATTAACTCCATACTACTGAACAGATCTACACCAAATTACAAAAAGCACTCTTTCTGGACAAAGATCTAGCTTTCTGCCAAATTTGGTGTAATTCCGTTCAGCGGTACGGGTTGTTGTTGTGTCTAAATTCCCTATGAGAAACTGCACAGGAAAAATGCGTTTTGGGTCACAACTTAGTTTATGATGATTAATAAGAGTAGGTTTACTATGACGTATTAAACAGCCATTGGTACCTTCTAGTGGAAATTTACTAGTGTTGATATCTTCTATCACATTGTTTCTGTTTGTGTAGAACTGAGCAACTTCATAGAGGCATAGCTTTTTAGTTTTTCTAACAATGGGCTTCTCTATGGGTAGTATGTGTCGAAAATATTTTTTTTCGAAATGTCTTTCTTTGTGAGATAAAAATGTGGAAAGTATTCAATTTCGAGTAGGCTTTTCAGAACCCTTCAACATGATGATGATAATACTTCTTAATTTTATTTCTTCTCTAGTTTTCTATTCATTTTTGTTGTCATGTGACCACAAAAGTGTTTGTCAAATGTCTTTATAATACCTTTTAAATATCACTGTTGCAGATTAGTGTATTTTCTTACCTCATTTTAGGGTTTTGGTAGTATTGTGCTACATAAGTAGCCCAAACTTTATTCAAGCCAATAATTGTTCTCCTTTCAAAATTAAGTTGTTGGTATGATGTAGTTTCCTAAAGGCCAATCATCTAACTCTTTATATATTTGTTTGCCAAATATAGCTGATTACTCTTTTTGTAATGTATAGGAAGAAATGACGCAGTTTAGTAAAGTCTGCAAAGTTAGGGAAAAGTATAATAATTTCTTTTCATTTATGTATATATTTTTTTAAAGTTTATGATGGACCTCAGTACTTTCTCAAAAGTATATATAAAGTACTGCTGTAGTTATTAAAATTAAAAAAAAACAATACTACCAAAATGAGGTAAGAAAATAAACTAGCCTGCAGCAATGATGTTTAACAAGTATTAGAAAGTTATTTGAAACACACATTTGGGTCACATGACAGTGAAAATAAATAGAAAACTAGATAAGAAATAACATTAAGCAAAGCATTATGTGATTGGTTAATAACAAAAAGCGGGCTATGAACACAGCCCAATACTATTAAATACCACCAACAACCATAGAGACTCTGTTAACTGTTGGAAGGAAACAGACTTCTTCAAAGACATAACAGAGAAATTGAAAATTATACCTCATCACCTCCATCTATATATTTTTCCATAAAACAGGTACATTTATATAAGGATATGTATGGCTATTCTAGGAAAGGGTACTTATGAGTTGTAGTTAGATAATTCAGGAGATATGTCATTAGATGGCCTGGCATGGGTGATGACATTTGGACATGCACAACATCTATGGGTTTTTTCACAATCCAATTGATTTCTTTTTCGCCAGTGTTTTATTATGACTACTACCATATGATCATCTTGAACTGTAGATGTCCTAAATGATTACAAAGCAGTATAACAGAAATGGTAATTTTGTCTGAAAACACATAAAAAGGAAAACAATGATGGACTGACTTTGTGTTAAGTTTAATAAATACAATCAGATATCACTGTAGTAGTCCATTATTAAATGACCATCTACAATGAAGCCATCATATGGGAATGTACTGCCATATTGCTCTATTATTTCGCGATTCTGCATGAAAGGATGTATTGACACCATGCTACTGGAGCGGCAGATGCAGTGGGAGGTGGTGGGGGTGCTGATGATCATGAAAAACAAAGGTAACCCCCTGCAATTGTACTTTTAGGTCTGGGCTGAGGGGGAGAAAAGACCACTATTAAAGAAAGTATACCCACTTGACCTGTATTTCTTCTCGTGCGCCTAACAAGTGCGATTGGTTCTGATCCCCAAATGAAATTAAGCTACATATGCAATATCATTTTGCAAAACCATGTTTATTCTATTGTCTCAAATTTTCTCATGCTCATTAACAGCACATCGCATTAGAAAGTCTACAAGTACATTTTAACAATTCCTTCCATGTACTGCAAAAAAACCTATTTATAACAATAAAGAAAATATTATTGTCATTTCTATAAAATCAAAAATACAAAAATACCCCCCACACAACAGTCCACTCACTCATACACACATTCCGAATCATAACTCTCATACATTACATCCATACCATATCCCAGCATACTACACATACACTTAACAAACAACAACGGAAAAACAGATTTGATTTTTATCTGTTAAAATGTTGTGGGCTGGGATCACTTTTCCAAGAATGGTTCCCGCGGTCTCCCGCGCTTCTGTAATATTGAGCCCCCTGGTGGGCCAGGTACCGGGGGCATGTCCAATGTATGTAGGAGGGGGCGCACGGGGCCCCCCGCTAGGAGCCTGAAAGCCCCGGGGACTGCCACCTCTCTGGGGCATTGTCAGTTTTTGCGGGGGTTGATGAGCAGGCAACCCCTATGCCCTGGAGACCACCACCTCCCCAAGGCAAATGTTGCATTAATGTGGGTGCCCCTGAGGACCCCCCATAGCCCCGGGACCCGCCACTTCCCTGGGACTAAATATGACATAAATGAGAGGGGGCCATGCGCCCCCACTGTAGCCCCGGCGACCGTCACCTTCCCAGGGCTTAATGTGAAATTAATGCGGGGGCCACATGGCCCCCGTATCCCCGGGAACTGCCACCTCTCCGGGGCTAAATGTGAAATTAATGCGGGGGCCACGTGGCCCCCTACAGCCCCGGGGACTGCCACCTCCCCAGGCTAAATGTGAAATTGATGCGGGGGGCCATGCGGCACCCCCGCAGCCCCGGGGACCGCCACCTCCCCGGAGTAAATGTTAAGAATTACAGTGGGGGGGCCTCCCCGGGGCTGTGTTCTGCAATGGACCCCTACCCTCCAGGGCCGGCTCCTGCTATGTCCCGGAGTGACCATCCCCTTGACATAGCTTTACTGCTCCTACCAAACCATAGCAAACTGTGCTTCGCTTCTAGCAAGCGATAGCACAAAA
This sequence comes from Calotriton arnoldi, assembly GCA_963921515.1. NCBI lineage: Eukaryota > Metazoa > Chordata > Amphibia > Caudata > Salamandridae > Calotriton > Calotriton arnoldi. The sequence goes on from CAWUFW010001776.1 coordinate 1,481,136, forward strand.
AATGCTCTTGCTTGCTAGAAGCGGAGCACAATTGCTTTGACAGAGAGGGAGCTGCATGTTCAGCAGCTCCCTCTCTGTCAAAGCAATGCCGGCTCCCGCAGGAGGCGGGGAGCCCACAGGGACCATGGGGGCCTTGGGGCTCCCCCGTGGTCCACAACAGAGTGGGTGCCCTGGGAAGGACTAGGGCACCCACAATTAAGGCTGGACCCCGTGGGATGTGGTCCCCAGGGCTTAAATCGGCCCGGAAGGGGGCAGGCCCTGGGGGGGGGGGGGACCCAGTGCCAAAATTGGCCCATGGAAGGGGGACCCCGCAGTCCACCTCTCCGAATAAATTTTAAAAAGGTCGGAAATTCGCTGGAGGCCCTGCCCCCTTTTACTACCACTCTGCAAACGCTCCTCCTGCTGCACAACTGGTTGGGGGATGAGGTCCCCTAGGCTGCAGAGGGTCCTGGGGGGGGCAACAAGCCCTCCTGTTACCTCCAGTAAGTCTCAAATGGTGGGATTGCTGAGAGGACTTCGGAGGCCATGACCCCTTTCTCCACCACTCTGCAAATGCACCTGCTGACACACTGCTGGTTGGGGGATGAAGTCCCCTTGGCTCTAGAGTGTTCTTCGGAGCCAACAAGCCCTCCTGTTACCTGCAGTAAGTAAACACAGTGGAATTGCTGAGAGGTCCTCAGAGCCGAGGCTCCCTTCTCCATCACTCTACAAATGCACCTCCTGGTGCACTGCTGATTGGGGGATGAAGTCCTCTTGGTGGCCCAGAAGTCCTCCTGTTACCTCCAGTAAGCCTGATACAGCAGTATTCTTGAGAGCTGGTCGGAGGCCCTGACCACATTCTCCATCACTCTTCAAAGGTGACTACTAGTTAAAAAACCATAGAAATTCACTTAAAAACCTAAAGGTTACAGGGACGTTATAGTTAGGAAATAGAATTAAAGAAACCTTAGAAATTCACTGAAAAAAACAAAGGTTACAGGAACGTTATAGTTAGGCTCAGATTTCACTTGTACAAAACCAGTGAAATTCAACAGTTATGGTTACCTGAGCTAACTATAACTTACTCCCCCGCAATGCACTGCTTTTGACCTCACATATTACATCACTCATGACATGGTCAGTGACATCACTGATGATATCTCAAATGACATCACTGACGACATCATCCACAGAACAATTCACACACCCACTCACACCCCATACCACTCATATGCCCACTCACATACCCACACAACCACTCACATACCCATTCACATGCCCATACCAGTAGTCACACACCCACTCACTCCTCCATAGAGCCACTCACACACCCACTCACTCACTCGTACAGCCCCTCACACAACCATTCACTCACCCATACAACTACTCATTCGACAAGTCACTATCCCATATAGCTACTCACCCACACACTTATTCACGTACACAGTCACTCACACAGCCACTCACTCACCCATACAGCCTCTCAACACAGCCACTCACTCACCCATATAAGCACTCACACACTCAGTTACACACCCACACAATCACTTACATACCCATTCACACATCCATACAAGCACTCACATATCTGCTCACTCACCCTTCACATTCACACAATCACTCACTCTCCAATACAGCCACTCACACATCAACTCACTTAACCAAACACTCACTCAAACAGCCACTCACTCGTCCATACAGCTACTTACACACCGGTTCACTCGCTTATCCAAACAACCACTGACACAACCACTCACACACCTACTCAGAAATCCACTCACCCATATAGTCACTCATGCACACATTCACTCACCCATACAGTCACTACACACCCACTTACATACCCATTGAGCCACTCACACTGCCACTCACTCACCACTGACACCCATTTACTCACCAATACGGCCATTCACACAGCAACTCACTCGCCTACACAGCTACTCACACATCCACTTATATACCCATACAGCAACTCATGCACCCATACAAACAAGGATACAAACAAACAGCCACTCACATAATATATGTTAGAAGTAGTATCACTCAGTAGTAGTACACATAGGGGGATATTCACAAGAACGTGCGCTAAACACCTCCAAAAAATGTTAACGCAACTTTACACATCGCAGTCTATCGTGGGAAAATAACCCCGTGTTAACATGGAATTCACAACGCGGCGGTACCATGCGATAGTTTCCCGAAAACGCGGCCAATGTCCGCGATACAACCACCGCGACGGAGATAAAAACACAAACCCCAATACCAAAAAATGTGCGATGAGCCCATTCGCGAGGAGGAAAGCAGCGATAAGCAGCGCCAGGCCCGCGACACACACACGGCAGGCGGGAATAAGCACAACAAAAGCCGGAAAAAGAAAGACAAACCAAACAGAAAACAACAGCGAAGCACAATGGAGGCAACCGGAGCCAGTACACAACCCCACAAGCCCCATTGGCAACAAAACATTGTACATGGCAGGCCATCGTGGAGAAGGTGAATGCAGCCGAAGAGCGGAGGAGGACAATGGAAGAAAACCAGAACAGCTGGACTGCTGCGAAACGCACAAACAAGCAGAAACATGCCGACAACCAGAAGGCATCAATGCACACAGGAGGTGGGAGTCCAGCTCCACACCAGGAGCTGGATGACATGGAGGAAATGGTGTCCACCACATCAGTCTGGAGATGGTGGCAGGATTCGGGGACCTGAAACCGCCCAAAATCAACAGACACAACAGCAACAGGGAGAGGAACGACCAGGGACTGGGGGGACTGGGGGGAGATGGGCACAATGGCACACACGCACAATTAAGCACAGCACAACTGCAGACAAACCATGCCCAAGAGTAACAACACCAACCAAGAGCACAAGTCACACAACCCGGCAATATCACACCACTGAACAAGCACAGAAGTGAAAACCACACTGCCTGAAAGGGAGAAGGGTGAGCCAAATCAGAGCTGAAGGGACATCTCACACACAATGCAGCACACACACATAGGAAGCAGAGCACCCCAACATCGAACACAATGTGGTACAAACAGCAACATTTGCACAACCGAACACAGGACACAAGTGCACCTGCTTGTGGCCGGTAAATGGCCATACGCATCTGGCAAAGCACGAAACAGGGACATGATAATGCACAAGTACCAACCCCCAGCCATGATGGGGTAGCAATGCATGTATGGCAGGGACCCAGATAGGCCGTGACACACACATTGGCATACAAATCAACACTCAACACAGTTGGAGACAAGTGAAAGTGCGGAAACTTTATCAACAAGTGCGTGTCAGTACAGCCAAGAGAAGTGCCACAACATGCAGAACAATGCAGCAGCATGTCTGAATGAGGAACGTTGGAAAGCGCCCATGTCCACTCCGGGGGAGTCCATCACCAACACAAGTCAGTGCCAACACGTGTTGGTTGTCTGCGCATGGATCAGGAGTCCAGGCCAATGCAGCCATGTCCACTGTCGTCTTGGGACATGTGACCAGATCCCCAACATGCAACCAGGCGTCGGGACACGTGCAATGGGCCACATTCAGTTGTGGCTGCAGGTACCTTGTCACTCGTCCATGAACGCGAGTGCAGCAGCGTAGGCCACCATTTCCAATGAGAGATCGTTGTCCACCACATCTAACATGTCGGCGACGTAACCCATCAGCTGTCCCGGACAGATGTGCTGACTCCAACCTCTGGCCCCAATTTGCACTAAAGCCCAATAGGGGAGCGGCTCAATGTGGTCACTGCACACGACAACTCGTGCAATCTCCCAGGTCCAGTTGCCAGCATGCATGCCAAACATCCAGGCATGCCATAAACGGGCATCACGGTGACACTCCTGGTCGTGTGCCAACAGGGGGCGCACACACACGTCGAAATCCAGGTCAGCTACCGTTACGTTGGAGAGGCAGACATCCATGGTCCACTCGAATATGCACGAGCGACAATGCAACACAGGCTGAATGCAGGTGACGTTGGCAAGGCAGAAGCTCAGCCGGTAACTGATCCGCAGCACTGCCAATGGCAGTGCCCCCAGTACATGCAGCAGACGTGCACGGTACAGGTCCACGTGACTGGAGATGAGCATGTGTCCGGGATGGTCTGCCATTGCGGCAGTGGCTCTGCTTGAAGCGGCACTGGCTTGCCCTGCGCCAGTCCTGTGGATCAAATGGCACAGCTCGGAGCAATGAGCAGTGAATGTGTGCAACGGGTGCAGGCCTGGGGTGGGGTGGGAGTACGTGTGAAGGCCATTTCACGCACGCTAACTACGACCAAGGACTTCTGCGTGTGGGATGCGTACACGTTGGTCTCACGTCGGGCAGTGCGTAGTGTGGGAGTCGCCAGCAAATGCTATCGTATCTGTCAGGGGGTGCTGGGCACATGCAAGTCCCAGCTCGGAGCTGCAGATGTGCTACCGCCTGATAGTTCAGACAAAGGACCTTTCATCCCTACAGTAACTTCACCATCTGCATGCATACAGGAGATGTACAGAGGCCTGTCGTGGGTGGAGTGGGATGTCTGCGACCCAGGGAATCATGGATGATATGCCGAGCATGTGGCACATGAGCGGCCTCACTGTGTGTTACGTTGCCTCACAGCTGCTCCTCCCTCCCACGAGCCCCAACACTTGTGTGCGCTGCACGGTTGTATCACGTGCACTCCTACGGCACACCATTGTCATGCCTGTCCGCGCATGTACAGCGGCATGCCAACAACACCGTGCAGCTGGCCGTTGAGGGTGTGCGGCCACGTGAGTGTAGGCCAATGGTCCGGACAGGGCGGACACAGGTGTACAGTCCATGGCTGGCTGTGATCACGCTGCGATTGAGGCTAGGCATCTGACTTATGCAGCCGCAGGACTGATACACATAACACTTGGCATGCATGTGCCAAGACCCCGAGCGGTCTTGCGCTCCTACATTTCCCCGTAGGTGCGGGCCCGCCCTCCGGGTGCATGCTACATTGCAACATCGACTACTGTGGCCCTGGTGGCGACAACACCCCAACACAGAGACACATTTACCGCACTTCCTGTTCAAGGCCAGACCAGAGCCACGCCCTGATCTCCCTGCCGAATCAGCACACCCCTGCGCTGACCTGATGTACGCCAGACCAGCACCCGCCGCTTGTGCATGCAGGGGGGGCGGGCGAAGTTACATGTCCAAGGTCTCAGCCACTGCTGAGGTGACATGGTATCGTCCGCTGAAGACAGCACACTGTGATGTTGTAGGGCTCGGGCCCATCATGCTGACGTAATGACCACACGGACACACTTGCTTAGATGGTGGGAATGGCTACGGGCACGTGCGCCCGGCCACTTTTATTAGCAGGCTCACATGTCGAGTGACACCTGTGTTGGATGTGTGTGGGGTGTGTGCACACCAGCCGTCATGGAGTGCCTGGTGCAGTCAAAAAACGACAACAGTGTACATCGTTAAGGACACAACCATTCAACCATAAAGGCCCCATGACTTGAGCTGCACAGAGTTAGTGGCCCCGGATGCACAGCGTCCTGCACGGGCCTACCGCCACGGTCCGCTGACTTGCGGTGCACTGGGGCAGGGTCACGAGAGCAGAGCAGGTTCTCGTAGATGACAAAGGGGGTTGTCGCGGAGTGTCTCGGTGGACAGTGGAAGGTGTACCCCCAGGGCATGATGCAGATGGAAGAACCACGCAGAAACAGTCACTATGGTGGAGATGAATAGACCAGACACATGTCTGACACCAAGTCCGGTCCAGCCAGATGATGATGCAGACAACCCCCAGGCCATGGACTCAGACGCCACCAAAGTCCAACCAGAAAGTGCCCATGACTCATTGCGCACAGAGTTAGTGGCACCAGTGCTGATAGGGGATGCCGCCTGTGATGAGGCGTGTCCAATGGTGTGGACTCCTCCATATCTTACCCAAGACACAGTTCCACATGTGTGACCTACTGGACCGCAGTGTAGGCCTGAGGCAGCGGTCAGCAGGGGCCATTCACCGAGTGTCGCCGGCTTACGTTGGATGGTCCCACCGGCCTGCGTAGTTCAGGTTCAGTGGCACCACGGGACGTGGACTTGCAGTGAACAGGGTTAGTGGCACCAAGTCAGTTGTTGCTAGTGTTTGGTCACCTCCGTGACTAGGATCCGGCTTTCATCCGGACTGAGCCGCATCTTCCTCTTACTCCTCTCCGTGCGTTCACTGGTATGGACTCTGCCATTCATGAATCACGACTAAGTGCTGGATGTGGGACTTACTGGACCGCCGTGTAGGCCGGGGGCAGCGGACAGCACAGGCCCACAGACACGTGTCGTGTGCTTGCGATGCAGGGTCTGGGACACTGATCGAAGGGAGTTCAGTGATATAGACGCGGCAATTAACATTTGGTCACTGCCATTCAAGACTCAGGACACAGTTCCATATGTGGGACCTACTGGACCGCAGTGTAGGCCTCAGCCCTCATCCAAGTGTCGCCGGCTTGCGTTGAACAGGGTTAGTGGCACCACGTGTCGCCGGCTTGCATTGAACAGGGTTAGTGGCACCACGTGTCGCCAGCTTGCGTTGAACAGGGTTAGTGGCACCACGTGTCGCCGGCTTGCGTTGAACAGGGTTAGTGGCACCACGTGTCGCCGGCTTGCGTTGAACAGGGTTAGTGGCACCACGTGTCGCAGGCCTGCGATGCAGACTTTGGCTTCACTGATCGGAGGGAGTATATTGATGTGGACGCTGCCACAGACCTTTGGTCACTGCCATTCAGAACTCACAACTCAATTCAACATGTGCCAACAACTGGGCCGAAGAGGACGCCGGTGGAGTATGTCAATGAGAAAGGAGTACTGTGGGCCAGCGTCGTGGAGGCCAGCGATGGTCTGCGGAGGCTGCAAAGGTCGCGGGACTTGGGCTTGGAGCTTGCACCGGCACGTGGTGGGCCCTCTTTGGCACACGCCGGTGTCGGCAGGTGAGCAGAGCCTCCTTGGTGCGCTGGGGCAGGTATTACGGGTCTGGGAACCAGCGGCCCGGGGTGCAGCAGGCGCACAGGGATGCAGGCCCAGCCGCGCTCGGCGCCGGCCTCGTGGCGGGCTGAGAGGCGCCACCCTGGCAGACGCGTTGGCCATTCCGAATGAGAACCACGCCCAGTGCGACAGGCTTTTTATTCACACCCCTAAGCAGGCCTGGCGTACGCAGGGCCAACCTACTCTGCCCGCGCATACGGGGGGGACGTAACGAGCGACATTTCCGCGTTCTACCCCACAGCCTGTGGGGACATGGTAGCGTCCACTGCCCACTACACTCCATGCACCAGCAGTTAATGTCCACATGGCCATTTCCGTGGTTTGCACACTGAAGTCTGTCCGGCACCTCAACGCCACACCTGGCATTGGGTAGGTTCTCATTCATTAGTCACTTGCCGCTCTCGCACATGCCTGCTCCAAGCCTCTCCTCACATCCTGCTATTGTGTGGCTGTGGTGCCATGCCGTGACTGGGTTGTGGGCATGGCAAGCCCAGGTTCCCAATGGAGTCGTGTTATCGTGTCTGGTCGGTTGGCATGTTGTGTGGCATGTTGAATGTAGTTGTGCTGCGTACCCATTGCCAGTGTCGTGAGTTGCATGACTGTGGGGTGGAGGTGTGTGGTGTGTTCATTTTGGACTTATCAACGAGCACTGCATTTCCATAGGTGCCATCCTGGGAGCGCTGGTTGATGATGGACTGTCGGGAGATGTAGGAATCATGCACTCTGCCTGGGGAGTTGGCCACGACATTGTTGAGGAGTCCTGGGCGGTCCACTATTGCCCGCACATTCATGGGATGCGTGTGCTTTCTGTTGAGGTAGTTGTGTGCAGTGTCGGCAGGGGGCACGAGGGGTACATGTGTGCAGTTGATTGCCCCCAACACGTGAGGGAATCCAGCTATGGCGTGGGAGCCTTGCTTGGTCTCCAGCTGCTCCTGCGCAGTGTGGGTGGAGTGGAGGTGCTGGGGTACCAGGCTGATGATGGCATCCAGGACAGGTGTGATGAACTTGGATGGGGCTGGCTGTGAGACTCCTCCGACTCTGGCAGTTGTGGGTTGGAAGGTACCAGAGGCCAACATGTGCAGCACAGCCGGCAGCTTTGTCTGCGGAGGGATGTTCGTTGTGCGCTGTGTTGGTACCGTCAGCAGGTGGGCGATGTGGGTCAGGATGCGGGGGATGGTTGTCCTTTTGGGCCTGTAGTGGGCAATGTCCTGCTCTGGCGTTCGGTCTGTGCGGCTGGTGCGTTTACGGTGGGTCCGCTCTCTTTGTGTACGCTGCCTCTGTGGTGGTCCGGGGGGGGCAGGACGGGTCCTGGGGGTGGTGGCGGGCCTGGGAGTGGTGGCGGTGGGTGTTGTGGCCCTCATGGGTCTCCGAGCTGCATGATCATTGTCTCCATGGCATCTGTGGGTCTTCAGATGTGGCTCTTGGCTGGGCTCCCTTTCATGCAGCAGGTAGTCGTCCTGCTTAACACCAGCAGAAGGCAGGTGTTGATTCCCTGCTGCTACCGCGGCTTATCGCCTGTTTTTGGTTCGCATCGCAGATCTGGCAGTTCGTTGTGAATGTGGTGTAGTGGTGTTTTCGTGTGTTTTTGCACGGGAACGCCTACTCTGCATCTCATTAGGGTTAGTTGGTGGTGTCACCCGTGGAGGTAAATTTTGCGGCAGTTATCGCGGGAATACTTGCGTTGTCTGCAGTTTGCACCCGCTTGTGAATGGGGCATTAAATCTATCTCCACTTTTGAAGCGTTAAGGTGGTGATAACTCGGCGATAAGTCCTTGTGAATATGCCCCCTAGTATACTAATTTAACTTTTGTAGTAGTTTGGTATATATGTTTAACACCCATAAACTCTTAGAAAATACTTACACTCACTAGATGATGTCATCTGTGATGTCATCAGTGATGTCATTTGAGATGTCATCAGTGTTGTCACCGACCATGCCATGAGTGATGTAATATGTGATGTCCTAAGCAGGGTTGTTCCATTGCTCTGTACAATCAATTGACATGAGAATGTGCTCTACGTGCCTATACCAGGGCAGATTATTATGATTCTTACATCGCCACAAGTCCTGCAGGGCCTTCCTATAAACAGCAAGAGCTGGACTAGTCCACACTCGCACCCAATATCTAACAGGAAAAAAAGTTATAAAGTCCTCCAATGTTGTCATCCCCAGCTCTGCTCTTCATGCTGTTATTGCAGTAGCAGGGCCTAGATTTAATGTGCATCACAAAAAGGCATTTTTCAATTTTTTAAGGGCCTGAACATTCGTGAATGTCCAAACTTGAGCACCGTAGGAGCTTGCCTCAAGTGATTTCGTTTTGTAGGAAGTTAGAGCTGGCTTTATTAATACAATTCCACAGGTTTGCAAATCTTGATATTGCCCCACAGATTGTGTCAGTATTGTTTTCAACTTTACTAGTTGTGCTCTCCAATGAAGGCGATCCTCCAATTCTATTCCCAGTAAGTTGTACATTTTGACTCGCTCAATGGATTTACCATAAATACTGAATGTCGACATTAGTTTAGATTTGGGTTTAATGATCATGTATTTAGTTTTATTTGTTTTGATCGTAAACAATCTTTTTTTAATGACTCAAAGCCTTCCAGGAGCCGTTGCATTGACTTTTCTTTGCGTGCTAGTATTACCACATTATCTGCAAATAACAAGATTGGGCTGAGCTCATTCTCCAATTTCTTAACACCAAGACCAAAATTACTAAGGAACATCCCGATTTCATTGATGGAGATGTTAAATAATGCTGAGGCAAACACACAGCCCTGCCTAACTCCTGTATTTATCTCAAACTTATCCGTACATTCGCCCTTGGTACTATATTTTGCCCTGGATCTGTTGCAATGATGCAAATCCTTTAAAAGAATCAAGATTTATTGGGAAAATCTCCTTCCTCCAGAATGTTCCAGAATGCTCCAGAAGACTGAGCGGTCAACAGAGTTAAATGCTGCCTTTAGCTCTATGAAGACCAAGAAAAGAGGGGCATTCCAAAGGGCCACTTACTTCATGCAAATCATGTACAGCCTTACAAGCTGGTTTATAATGCTTTGACCTTTGAGGAACCCACTTGGAGATGGGATATCATATGATTCTCTTCCATTCAGGTCAGGTTGATTGTGCTAGTTGGGGATACTACCTTAGTAAAACTCTCCTCTGAATGCTAGTTCCTACAATATCTGGTGCAATCAATGTCTGCAACCGAACTTGCCTAACTTGCTTCGGCTCAATGAATTGAGCCAACATATCTCTTGGATCTTCTCCTAGGGCTGCATTGGTGGCAGCCTCTCTAAGCTGGCTTTCCCAAGTTGCAGATTTTTCCCCCATACTTTGCGAGAACATAAAACCCTCACTGCTCGCAGGTACACTAGCAGAACCAATAGGAATTATCTGTGTTTCTCCCCTGTTTACCTCCAAATTGTTTGACTTTAACAGTCTCTGGTCTCTGGCCTGTGGGAAATCTATTAATGTGTGTGTGAATATTACACTGTTTGCCACACAAGAGGCCTGCCTTGGTGGAATTAAACAGAGGAAGACGGTTATTTTGTGCCGTGCCTAGTAGACCTGTGGTTTCCCCATTTGAGCTGTCTACTAGTGCTTTGCTCTGGTAATTTACCTGCGTTGTTTCTGATTTTTTTTTTCACTGCAAATTTTATTTGTTTTTCATAAGTACACATGGCCTGATTGGCCAGAATGGAGAGTTCAGATGATGGAGGCAATAAACGAAATTTTGTAAACAAACAACTTGCACAGACTGTCCCACCCGCCCCAACGCAACCCCCTTCCGCTAACCATCATTTTTACAAGACCATGAGTTTTATTCCTATGTACCATTGCCCCTATCCTCTGAACCAAAGTTCCAAATTTCAGCATCAATACAAGGGTCAGTGGGGAGGAGTGGTTCTAGAATACCTCTATATTCTGCCCATCAGATTTTGAAATGTTTTTGAGGGCAGCCCCTAGACTGATACACAACAACTTCCAACCCAATACAATGATCCAGATCCCGCATCCACACATCCAATGGAGGCAGAGCCTCCACCTTCCACATCCTAGCGATATCACGTGTGGTGAAGGTGAGGCCCAAAAACAGAAGAGGTTGTTTATATATATTGCCGTCTATCTCATCTGTGCTATGGAGAGGGATTAATTTGGGTTCTCCTGGGACAGTCCGTGAGAGGACCTCACCCAGGCAGGAGATCACATTCTGCCAGAACCTGTCCAGAACGGTGCAGCTCCACACTGGGTAAAAGAAGGTACCCTCAGTTGCTCCACAACGGAGGCACACAGGGGAGGTGACAAGGCCCATGCACCATAGATGGTGCCTCGTACAGTAGGCCCTGTGTAGGTATTTAAAATGTATCAGACGGAGGCAGGCTGACATTGCCACTTCCCTGGGCGCCCCCAGTGCCTGAGTCTAGTCCTCATTATTCAATTCTCCCAGGTCCGCCTCCCATGCCTCCCGAAGGGCAGGCAATGTGTGGGTGTAGTTAGTGACCAGTGTTTGATATATTTTGGTTATTTTATTGGACTCTAGATCTCCCATGAGGAATTTACCCTCAAAAGGGTTAAACTCCGGGAGAGTTGTGAGGTTTCGTATGTATGGAGGGAGTGCATGGCATAATTGGAGATAGTGATGGAATTGGCAATGGTGGAATTGATATTCCAATTGCATTTCTTGAAATGATTTCTGTGTTGTGCCCTGTATCACATCACCCAAGGAGGAGATCCCTATTATGTCCCATGTCCGGAAGCCCTCGAGCTTGGTCACCTGGTGAAGCATACGACCCTTTCACAGTGGTGTCTGTTCCGTCAGTTTTCCCCACCATCCCATTCCTAATAAAGAACGTTTCCACAGCCCCAATATCACCTGCGTCACTGGTGGAAGGGACCCCAAGCCCCTTCAATCAGTTAGATAATCCAGCATGGGAGTGGTGTTCATCGCTCACTTCTCTAGCGCTTAGGCCGGATCACCCGGCAGACCATACCACCAGTCATTTATAACTAAGAGTTGAGACGCAGTGTAGTAGGAGGAAATATATGCTGCAGCTATACCTCCACAATATGTGGATGGAAAACACGTCTTAAGTGCTACATGGGCAGCCCCTCCCACCACCAAAGCAAGCCCCCAAGAGTGTCGTTGATTTGCTGTAACGAGGATTGGGGAATGGCATTCGGGTAATTCTGCAGTTGGTACAATAATCTGGGCAGGGACACCATTTTAAAGATTGCCAATCTCCCTGTCAAGGACAACGGAAGAAGCGACCAAATCTTAACCTCGTCCCTCACCCGTGTCAGGGGTGATAAGTCCTATCCCATGTCAGAGTCGAGTCAGGGGAAACAAATACACCTAAGTACTTAAAGCCACCATCTACCAGAGACAGGCTCGGTCCCACTCTATGGGTCCCCCTTTGCTGCTCAAGGGAAATACCTTGAATTTGACCGCGTTCATATAGAAGCTGGATGTCTCCCCAAAGTCGAGTATGATTTGCATGGTTCGTGGCCCTGTAGTCTCCAGCTTGGTGAAGTAGAATAGAATGTCGTCTGCATAAAGGGCAATTCTATCTGTGAGCCTGGGACTCCACTCGAATCCCCGCACCTGAGCATCCTGCTCACAGACCCCCAGGGGCTCCATGGCCAAAGTAAACAGGAACAAGGAGAGAGGGAACCCCTGCCTCATTCCCCTGTGAATCGGGAAGGGATCTGACTCGGCGCCTGCAACCCTGACCGGTACCGACAGATCCCTGTATAAGAGTTGGATGTAGGAGAGAAATTTAGGGCTGAAATATAGTCGCTGAAGCAAGGCGAATAAATAATCCCAGTGGATGGAGTTGAATGCTTAGTCCATGTCAATTAGGAGAATGGCCGCCAGCATCGCAAGACAGTCTGCCATGGCCAAGGCATTGTGAACGCAACGTATGTTATGATACGTGGCTCGAGAGGGTATAAAGCCAGACTGGTCCAGGTCCTGAATGTGCTTCACTAGTCTGCAGACTAGTGTTTTGGTGAGGAGTTTCACCTCCATATTCAGAAGGGAAATCGGGTGATAAGAGCTTTGTTCCTCCGGGGGATGGCCTGGCTTGGGGAAAGCCACGAGCTCTGCATGCTGTCAGTCAAGCGAGAGTGGTTCGCCCTCAAATGTCGAATGTTTTATGCTAAGGAGGTGTTTGCCCAGTTTTGGCATGAAGGCTCTAAAAAATTTGAATGGGAAGCCATTGGGGCACGGTGCCAGCCCAGTTTGCATCCCCATTAGGGCTGGTGTGAGTTCTTCCACAGTAATATCTTCCTCTAGTTGAGCCCGAGCCACTTCGGAGAGAGTCTGAAGGGGCAGTGCCACCACAAGGTCCACAATTTGATCTAGGGGCAGGGTTTCTCTACGGGCGTAGGTTGCTTTGTAGTATGAGGCAAACTCTGACAACCTCCTGTGGAAGAGCTATCAATTGGCCCTGGTCATCCTGGACCATGGGAGTCGTGATGTGCCTGTGAGCTGTTTGACATAATCTATGCAGCATCTTGCTCGATTTATCACCACATTGATACAGGCGGCTCTGTGCCACTCGCCAGGCCAGCTTGGCCTCGTCAAGGAGTGTCAAGGAGCAGATGCTGATATTGTCGTTGCGCCCGCCCCAATTGTCTTCGTGCCGTGTGCCCATCGGCCAGTTTCTTCTAAGGATCATATCTGTTGTTTCAAGGCTATGATGGCCTGGTCTCTTTGGCGGCGCTCACCGGCGCAGTAGCTAAGGTCCACCCCATGCAAGGTTGCCTTAAAGGCCTCCCATAGCCCGGTCGCTGAAGTCGCAGTGTCTATGTTTAGAGTGAAGTATTCTTCAATGGATTGTGATATATGCAGCCGATATGAAGGGTTCTGCAAGTGCCACATTCAAAGGCGTCAGCGGAACGCCGGTCTCTCAGGCCCCACCAAAAGTTGAAGGACTATAGGGGAGTGATAGGATAGTCCACTTACCAGGACGTCAACCTCTGCCACTCTAGGGGTTTGTACACTGGGGACGAAAAAATAATCAAGACAAGAGAACGAGTTGTGAGCTGAAAAGAAGTATATGTATTTTGTATCAAGTGGATGGTGAGCTCTCCAGATGTCCATAAGGCCTAATGCCACCACCAGTGATTGGAGCCTGGAACCACCCGTCTCTGGAACTTCCCTCCCGTTCCGGCATCTATCAATGTGCGGGTCCATTACTGCATTCCAATATCCCCCAAGGAACGGCAGACCTTCGGGAAGATCTCCACATAGGTGAACAACCAGGTCAACGAATGCCCCGCCCCAGCGGAGGAGGGGCATAGAAGCACCAGATGGTGAGGGGTTCGTTAAATAAGGAACCAGTAACTATTATATACCTCCTGATGATCAAAACAAGTCTTGTTCAGCTTAAAGGGAATATCCCACTGTATTGAGATGCAGGTACTCGTAGAGCCCCTAGTAAATCCTGAGTGAAAGATCTGGCCATATCCATACTGTGCCAGGCAGGGGGCCTTGGCACCCAGGAGATGTGTCTCTTGTAACAACAGTATGTCTGCTCCCTTCTTTTTAGCATATTTTAGGACAGCCCCCCTCTTGACTTTGTCAAGCACCCCCCGAACATTCCAAGATAATACTTGGAGAGGGCCGGAAGGGGCAGTAGCTTTCAATCTACTCATTAGGGGCCTTGTGGAGATATAGCCATACTGCCTTGTTGGGTCCCTGACCTGGGTGTGTTGCAGGTCTGCGCATAGCAACAAAATAAAACAAACAACTTCCTAAAGAAAAACTAAAAGAGAGACAAACTCCCCCCCCATACTTTAAGGAACAAGAAGTATCTATCACAGGATGCATCAACCCAGAACTTCAACAGGGGGATCTAGGTGGCCACTCCCAATGTATACCCATCATCCTGGTATTATCCTCTAGAGGATAGAAACCAACTGTCTCTGTGAAAGGCAGTTTATCATAGTATGTGTCCACACTGTATCCTGTATAACAATCACTAAGCTCTCTAATGTTACAAGATACCATAATCAGTACAATAGACCAGAGGTGCGGCCCTGCACTCTCAGGAATCCCCATCTTTCCGAGAGCTTCTCCAGGAGGACTGGGATCTGATGTGCTTCTTCATCGATGTGCTTGTTGGGTGGTCCCTCCTGTCTCCTTGGGACAAGTCTGAGTCTATGTATGGCAGGGTGTGAGGTTCAGCAGTCCAGCCGAAGACAACCTCTGGGGAGTCAAAGAGGTAGGTTTGATAGTTGAACACAACCGACAGCCATGCGGGATAAAGAGCATGTATTGGAGTTTAAGCTCTAGGAGGAGTTGCTTGGCGGCAGTGAAGGATTGACGTTGCTGCTGCACCAAACGTGTATAGTTGGGGAAAAACATTAAAGTTCTGATTGATACATAAGTCTGTCCTGAGATCTCACAAATTTGAGGATGGCGTCTCTGTCCATATAGTTCGGGATTTTGGCGATCACAGGTCTGGGCCGTGCTGCGGGATTGGTCTTCTTTACGAGTGCCCTATAAGCGCACTCCAACACAAAGCAGTATGTATGAAAGATGCTCCACAGGCACCAGCAATTGGATCCATTGTGACAAGAACTAATCCATGGTCATGCCCTCTCACCTTTTCGGAAATCCAACAAATCTCAGGTTGTTGCGGTGAGCACAACCCTCTGCTTTGTTCAACCTGCGATACCTTGTCCTTAGTTATTGCCGTCAGCGTTGTCACCTTCTGATGAAAGGCCATGACTGAATTTGCAACTTCCAAGACTCTAGTCTCAGTCTCCGTTATCCTCTCCATTGCCCGCCGGAGGTCCTGGCAGAGCAAGGTGACATCAGAGCCCACCGCACCTATCTTGGCATTGAGCATGTTTCAGGACTGGATTATAGCCGCCAGGAGAGCCGCATTGCCCGGCACTGCCCCTGGCGAGCCATCGACCTGAAAGCTGGCACAGTGCTCCCATGTTGTGCATATTTGTTTAAGGTGCTCTGTTTGGTGGCAGAGGGTATTTTATCCTTCGTCATGATGGTAAGTGTCTCTGGTTTTGCCTCCAGCCCCTCAATCTTCCCCAGTGGCACACACAACCCGCCTGGCCCTATGCGGGGCGGCCCAAGCAGTAGGTCACCAGGAGGGCCCCACGCGTAGGACCCACAATGCGGAGGAGGCGGTCACTGCGGGACGCAGGAGCAACTGACTCAGTGGGTGATTGTATGACCAGCCCTCTGTCAGTACAGGATCCAGGGCATGTGCAGGCTCCAGTAATTCTTCACCGCCCCTTCCTCAATGAATGGTGAACTCTATAGTCCCAATGTCTGTGGGGCGTACCGAGCTTGGTGTCTAGAGAGTCCACATGGGGAGAACCCACTCCCAGGCATGCAGCCCCAAACAAAGGGCGAACACAGTCTACATATATGGCCCCAGGCACAGACCTAGCGCCACATCGCCAGCACCACAATGTTCATGGAGGGGCTGCACTCCCCGCCCCGCAAATCGCCAGGCACCGCACCTCAGACTAGTGTTGTTTGCAGTTTATTCAATGCCCCTGGTGCCGCGGGGGATCTTGAGTGCCCGATGCCAGGCGCTGTAATGTTGTGGGCCACGTGGCGCTTCTGACTGCTGCCAGCCCCCACCACTCCAGGAGAGTTGGCCAGCCCGCCTAGCCCATCGACAAGTCCCATGGCCTCCCGGGGGAAGGGGGAGTACCAAAGCAGCTACCGGAAGACAAAGCAGGCCCAACTGGAGGGCAGCTCCACAGCTGCCACTAAGTCCAGGCAAGGCCATCAGCCCCAGAGCCCGGCCGCACCACTCCCAGTGCGGGCCACCACGCCCCAACCCAGGCCTCCCTCCAGGTCGGGTCACAATGCTCCAGGACCTGCTGGACCAGCGACAGCCTCACTCCACCCGGGGGGGGCGCAGCAAGCACACCAGCTCCCGGCCACAGGGCGCGACCAGGCATGTGGGCCGCAGCACACCACCGGTCCCGACAGGCCACTCGAGTTCGACTCCCGCAACAGGCTCCCATCAATGTCAGTGTGTTCTGGGAGTCAGCCGCCAGGCAGGACTCTGCTAGAGCCAGGCGGGTCCGAAAGGCAGGACCAAGGGCAGCATGGAGCAGGATGCACGTCGGATTAGTGGGCGACCGCTGGCAGCTCCCTTAGAATGCGGCCGCCATGTCTGCCAGCCAGGCCGCACCCCTTGCGTTGTTTCCGATTTAAATTGAGGTTAGCAGGCAGCCACTGGGAACCTGAACCTGGATCAATCTCTTCAGACTCCTCTAGAGCAGCTTTCTTGCATAATTTGTTTGCGATTTGTGAATTTCAGTCTAGGTATTAATTTAGGTTTCTTACTAGGCTTTGGTCTTAGTTTCCTTGGGCATACTAGTGCTACAGCATCCCGCCTGGTTAGTCTCTGTGATGTATGAAGCACTTAGATCACCAGTTTCCTGTTGGGGTGAAGTCTGCTCCATTGATGTGTTGTTGGCAGCCTCAGTTGTTGCCCTCAGTATTTTCTGCTACCAATCCTTACGTACTGAACTAATAACATACAGCTCCTCAAGCAGCTTATTCAAAATTGGAGAACACATTTCGTTTTCAATCATTAAACCTAAAATGAGTTGGGCTGGCGGAGCCTCAATTTCCTTAGCTTACCCCGTTTTAACATTGTCATCTTTTGAAGGAGATGCTAGCCCTGGTGAGTTTATTTCGCTGCTTTCGATCTGGTACACTCCTGGCAGCGAACTCTTCTTCCTTATTACATTTCATGTTATTAAGATCATCATCATCATCTGGGGAACAGTGTCCAGTGAGGTACTTGGGGTAGAGCATCTTCGCTCGTGATCACAACTGCAGCAATCCTGTACTGGACCTTTTTCTTGAATTAGCAAACTCGCTGAGCTGCTTGCAGCAATACTAGCAGCTACACTACGAGGACACTCAGTGGTTTCTGATGGATTTCTACTAGTACCATTTCACTTTTGCTATGTGTATAAATACTTCCGCCCACACTCTGCTCAGCAGGCTGTGTAGATGTCTCATAGCTTCTAAAGGCCCCGGGCACAAGGTTGTTCATCCAAAGGGTCGTTGTGTCTACTGGAGCGGTTACCTGTGGTTGGTTGGGAGCATAGGGTATGAGCTGCAGGGATAGGGACTGCTGGGATAAAGGAGAGGACTAGAGCAGCTGCTCGTATTTTGAGACGGGACATTGTCAGGGGCATTATCAGATGTTTTCGGATGGGGGACTCTAAAGTAAGTTGTGATTTTATTAACCATTGGTTGATTTGACATGGATTTATTTAAATTTAGTTTAGCCATGGGTGAAATATGCCTCCCCTTCTGGATGATGCTCACAGTATACTTACCTATATCAAAGCTCCCATTCATAATGCTGCCCTGTTCAAATGCAAGTACGGAAGTATAGCATAGCATAACTTGTGTCACTTGAGTATTCTTGCTAGCTCTGGCCTCCTTCCTTGGAGACCTTCTGGTGGTAGCTGTTTCTTCGTTACACTTGACTCTTGCAGCCCGTGTCTTAGCTCTGGTTTCACCCATGGTGTTTAATTAGGTATGGACCAGATGGCTCAACGTGTACACAAGACCGTGGTGCCCATCTGAAGTATTCAAGCCAGTAAGCCTGCTCTGGGTTTTCACAAATATCTATTGCCAATATAGCTGGTGAAGTGGATGGAGCTTTGTTCACGATACTCGCAGCGACACAGTGAGGGAAGCAGCGAGGTAATCCCAAATCCAGGCCAACAGGCTGCACCACGTCCCAGACCAGCTTCTTCTGTAAGTTCTGGTTGGATCTCAATGCCACCGGCACCTAATGTGACCGAAGAAGCAGCTCCCTACACCCTCCCCACTCCAGCCACACGTGTTATCCCACCCATTACTTGTAAGGTGCTGTGTATGCTATACTGTGGGCACTATGCCTCTCTGTTGAAAGTCCAGTCAGGGGCCAGACTGTACTGTTTTTTGCTGCAGCTTGAATTAATTCAGGTGTCAAACTAGCTCAGTCAGCAGTAGGATATAGTTGGCAATTGATAGTTAACAACCACTTCTGTTTAGTGAGATTGGGCTCTATGCTGGTTCCACTCCAGACTCCAAATTACAGTGCTATATATCAATAACTGCTGGGAACAGCATCCTTACCCTTCGAGTCATGCCCTGGCTGGTGAGTCTGGTGCAGGACTGTTGCAAGCTGGTATGGATGGTAGTTTTGGTAAGGCCAAAAATATGGTAGTAATAGTGCAAGGATATGGCCATGCCAGTCCATCTAGTTTATTTACCTATCCACTTATCTTAAACTGGCTCTTTTGCACTTTGGAGGCCAGTGCTGAGGGGGGCAGCCTTCTTGATGCACTCCCCCAGAGCAGCCCTCCTTGTTAACTGCCCTCTCTCCTCCTGCCCATGAGCAATGGCAGACCAGCTGGCATGCGGGCGGGTGGGCAGCAACTGCCCCTGTCTGTCCCTGGCTAAGAAGAAGGGATGCAGGCGGACGGCAACTGGCAGACGACAGCCAGGCGGGTGGGACCAGAGCAGGGCTGGAGCAAAGCCGGAGCAGGGCAACTGTGGCAACCGGAGTCCACAGAAATCTGGCACAGTACGATAATGATGGTGTTTTATTATTTAAACAGCGGTCATGCTGAATTGGGTGAGAGGCACTTCACCGGATGTTATCATGGAAGCTGCTATAAGCGGTGACTGAAATGCAGCCCTGCAGACCCCAACCTTAATCCTGAGAAGGAAGATAGCCGTGCAAGAGAAGTGTGCAGGCCTGCACACTCCGACGGGTGCATTTATTAATGCACTGAGGCCGGCTTCCTGATGCATGATGCCAAGGTATGAGGTTAGATCATTCCAACAGATGTGGCAGAAGGGTACTCCCGCCATGCCCTCACTAGTGAAAAAGTATTTGTGACAGATAGGAGTAATGTTAGGAACAATTAACATGGTTGAATTATTTGTGATTTGCACCATTCTAATACTGCTTATTACAATGATGTGTTTCATCTGCTTATTAATCGCAACTCATGTTTTATTTGTTGTAAAAAACTTTATTTCGGATAACATATCCATAAAAGTATTTCAGACAGAATCATACATTTCATTTAAAAGCAAATAAAAACAAACAGTATAAAAACTTCTGTTAACAAATATGTATTAAAAAATAAAATGCTTGTGCAATTTAAAAAAAAAAAAAAGAAAGAAAAAAAAACATTGATAGTGCCTAATCTAGTCAATGGAAATTCTACTACTGTCAAAGAAAGACTAGCTAAACATTATCTACTATCGGACACTAGTTCTTCTTTTAACTGACCTACTCCCCAGATACTATACAACTAAATGCCTAAGAATTCTATTGGGGTGTAGTGTACTTAAATTAAGTCACCAGCTATAGGGGACATTTTTAATAAGGCTCTTCGGGTGCACCACATAGAAAATAGGAAGCCTGCTACAGAGAAAACTACTGGTAAGCTAGTGTCGTATTTCAGCAGCCTAAAGGCCTCAGAGTAGTGCCTGGTTCCCAGATTACGACATATCTGGATCAGCCATCGTTTTCTAACTTTCATATAGCCGGTGCAAAAAAAAAAACACGTGGAGTTCAGTCTCTTCCGCGTCATTGCATGCCGGACAACCCAATGATAGGGAACCCGCCCATTTGTTTGTAAAGGCACGCAATGGCAATACCCCGTGCCTGAATTGTAGGTAGAGCTTCCTGGCTGCCGCCGGCTTGATATCATTAAGCACCGACTCTAGAATATACTGCTCTTTTATATTCATAAATGCTTTGGTAGCATTTCCAATTAAATGGTTCCCCTGTAGCTGTAAAAGTTTATGCTCCCAGTATCGACCCTTTAGCTCTTTCCTAGAGATTGCAAAGCATGTTGTCTCTGGGTTATCCCACAAATTACCTATACCCAAGGATGTAAAGGTGATCCTGACATAAGTAAACCATGGTAGTCTCCTGGCCCCAGGTAAGTTCAACACTTCTCTCAATTCTTCTTGGAACACAGACAATTCGGGGGTAACTCACAATCGTCTCCAAAATAGAAGGGGCCTCAAAGAGACTTCATCTGCCACTGGCCTGACCCCAAGATCTAATCGTAGAGGTGTAAGAGGGGTACTGCGGGGGAGACCAAACAATTGTCTCATAAAGGAATTCTCAATACGAGTTAGGTTATCAGTGCAATCATGGCCCCATATTTCAGCACCATAAAGGGCAGCACCTCTAGTTTGAGTTTTATATATTTCCGCTGCTGGGCCCACAGGTTTATAGCTGGAATTGCGGAACACCTTAGAAAGACCCCCTGATGTTTGCGCTAGCTTCTGACTGTTTTTCTTTATTTGAGCCCCCCAATCCATTTTTTCTGTTATTGTAATGCCAAGGTAATCTATAGTGGATACCCTCTCCAGGGGTTTGCCCTCTAGGCATGGATTTGGTCTGGTGCTTTTCGCAGCATTGAACACCATAAATTTAGTTTTTTGCAAATTTATCTCAAGCCCCCTTTCTTTACAGAAGGCCACACATTTGTTTAGGGCTCTCTGTATGCCCATTGGCGATTTTGATAGAAGCAAAGTATCGTCCGCAAACATCATGGCCGAGATGTTACGGGCTGCCAGCTTTGGGGTGTCTAAGTCCTTCTCAGAGTTAAGAAAATCTACTAACCCATTTATAAAGAGACTGAAGAGTGTCGGGGCGAGGACACAGCCCTGACGTACTCCTCTTTCTAAAGGAATTGGGGTAGTAAGTTCCCCCTGTTTACCAAATCGTATTTGCGCGAAGTTGCCCTCATGTAGCCGTATTATAGCTTTGCACAAGTAAGGGGGAACTCCCATCTCGAACAGGACTGCCCACAACTTGTCTCTCGGGACCAAATCAAACGCAGATTTCAGGTCTACAAAAATTAAGTAGAGGCTGCCACCCTCTACACACACGGTCTTCCAGTATAATAATTGTAGCCTAAAAATCTGGTCTAGGGTGGACATTTTTTCTCTAAACCCTGCTTGTAATGGGGTAAGAACTTTCTGCTCCTCCATCCAGCTCTGTAGCCGATGTAACAATACTCGTGCGAATTTTTTTTGACTGATGTCGATCAAGCTTATAGGCCTGTAGTTTGTGGGCGACATCGGAGAGCCTTTCTTATATACAGGTATTATTTCTGCCCCTAACCAGCTACTTGGTAGGGCCATGCCTTGCATGACGGCATTAAATAGGATCCATAAATAAGGAGCTTGGTTCACTTCTAAACAAATCCCCGGGGATTTTATCAAGGCCAGGAGCCTTGCCAGGGGCAATTTGGTTTAAAGCGCCAGTTACCTCTTTGAGGGTGAACAACGGTGAGTCATCTGACGCTCTACGGGAGGGCTCAAGACCGTTAGTCGAGTCGACTTGCAGGGGGTACTCTGGGTGGACTGGTGTAAATCCCTCTGTCTGGGCCCTTAAATAGAGGGACTTAAAATGGTCCCTCCATACATTTGCCCCTAAATTAGGGACTATTGCCGGATTTCCTTCTGGGGTGCCCGTATTTACCACATTCCAGGAGGTCTTCATGTCGTGATTACCCAAAGAACTTCTGAGGGTTTCCCACTTATCACTTTCCCACCCCTTTCGGGCCTCCTCGATATTTAATCGATAGGCCGCCCTACAGATTTTAATGCAGGGTCTATCCTTGGCCCTAATGGCAGAGACCAAAGCAATTTTGGCCTTTCGACATTTTTTATTGAACCAGGGGTGGCACGTTAATCTTTTTTTAGTGACCTTTTTAATTGGGGAAAAGAAGTCAGCCATAATAGACATTAACTTGATGTGGTTTTGGGCTACCTCCGATACATTAATTTGGGTGTTTTCTACTGAGACAGATTGAAAAGAGTCCCTAAGGACCGATATGACAGACTGATACAGGGCACCAAGTTTTTCTTGGGAGTTACTTAGTTCCGCCCATCGGACCCTCTTCCTACAATTAGTAAGAGTCAAATTACCGTCCGTTTGCGCAGTCCGATCGACCGCGCTCTCTGTGGTCAATGTGAGCAGATCTAAAACCAATGCATTGTGATCGCTGTCATGGCGCTCCGCGATCCTAAAGTCAATAACCCTATACCAGGCTGATATGCTGACCAGAATGTAGTCAATTAATGAACCGTGGCCAATCCGATTAAAGGTATGCCTGCCAGGAGTGTCAGACTTAGTCCGGCCGTTACATGCCCTCAAAGAATGTCTAAGCACTAGGGAGTTCATCTGGAGTACTAATGGGGTCCATGCTTTAACTAACAAGCAGGTAGTGTCAGGTACATCCCAGTGAAGATCTTCTTCACCCAGGTTATCCCTGTTTAAACCATCTAGGGGCTCGTACTGGCAATTGAAATCTCCCCCCACTATCAGCAAGTAATTATCGGGAATGGTGGCAATAAATGTCGATAGCTCATCAAGGGTCTTGGACTCTTGGCTATGGTTTACAGGTCTTGAATAAACATTATTAAGGGCAACAGTAGCCTTAGTAGGAAAACTAAGGAGGACACACAGAATATCATCTGAGGATGTCTCTATTTGGGAAGATGTACAACCCAAATGAGTCCCCACCCAAGTACACAGCCCCCCTGATGGCCTCCCCTTTCCCCCAGAAGACGCTGCTATGGTGTATGAGGCAAAGCCTGATCTAGTAATAACTCCCCTTGCCCACGTCTCCTGGAACATACAGATCTCGTGTTGTTCTATGAAACTCCCCCAGTCAGGATTGTCCATCTTGGGCGCGAGTCCTGCTATATTCCAGGATAAAACTCGCAGCCTCGGGGGCTTCAACTCACTGTCCTGGGACACAAGTACGGAGGCCAGGGGGGGGGCAAAGTTACACCTACGCAAGGGCCTAGTTCTAGATAGATTTCCCTAGTGGGATCACCGGATTGGCTGGTAATTATGCCCTCCTTAGATTCAACAGCCACGTCACTGGGAGCCCTACTCCAACTGCCTACGATCTCCCTCCCTTCAAGTATCGTAGGAGGATCTATTAACACCCTTACACTGACCGTGTGATTCTCCAACCCTGACCCATTTAAATCGTGTCAATCGACAGCATCAAGAACACCATACCTATTTGATGTGGGGATATTAAAAAGTGGTTGCCTAAATCGTCGCGGACCCAGGTTGGCCAGTTGATGGCTATAGGTTAATTGCCTCTCCTCCCGTTCATCCCTGCGATATTGTGGTTGCCCCGGGGGGTAAAAGTATCCCAGCGGGAGAGCTCTTATGTGCCCCTCCTGTCGCCAGTCGGCCCTACCAAGAATTTCTCGGGCAACAAATGGATTTCTGAAATTGATCACTACACAATCCCCCTGCTGATCCTTAGATCTCCAGCCAACCCACCCAACTCTCCTAGTCGTTAAAATTTCCCCCGCATCCTCATAGCGGAAATACTTGTTATTAGCCAACCAGGACATACATTTATTTAGTAGCTCCAGATGAGTTTCCTTTTGCCCCCTCCCAAGTTCTGGAACACCTGACAGAACAACAACATAAGGGGTTGAGGCTGGTGGTAGGTTAATGCTAGGAAGTGAGCTATAATCGTTGAGGGTTCCAGCTGTTTTGTTTAGGCCCTCCCCCGTCGAATCTCTTGACGGGGACCACTGCTCTGCTGGGGGAAAGTTATTGGTTTGGGCCTACCAGGGGTTAAAATGTACTGCCTTGGTTGAGCATTAACAGTAGTGGGTGGATGACTTTTCTGCGAGGGGGTGGGGACAACCTTGATGGTGCTATTTGTAGCCTGTATTACTTGGCCACTACAAGACCCTTCGCTACCATGTGCAACCCCTTCCCGTTTCTGTAGGAGCATGGTCAGTTTATCTACCCTTTCAACCAGGAATTTAAGTTCGTCCTTGACAATAGCTCTGACTTGGAGTTGTAAGTCCCCCACTAATTTAACTACCCATGCAGGTCTATCCATATCCCTTTCAGTGTTACTAGGCAAACATTCTTCACTAGTGTTAACATCATCCACAGTATAATCCGTAGCCTTCTTCTTTTTTGCCCCTGTTCTTGCTGGAGCTTTAGATTTTCCCCTCTTCACTTGGCGTGTAGGTATTGCCTCCCGCGGAGAATCAACGCTGGGCACCTCTTCTCTGGTTAACTGGGCCCTGGGAGAGATACTGTCAGAAGGGCCTGCCACTTGTGATGAATCAAGAACAGTCAAGGGAAAATCCAAAATAGGGGTAGCGATAATCGCCTCTCAGTCCGTTCAATTTCTGTTGACACCACCCCAATTGCTCTTTCCAACATTCGGTCAATGGAGGTGGGTTGGGCTTTAGACTTGGAATTTGAAGGGGCAGAAAGTTTCTTATCGCTACATAAACGTTTGCCCATAGTCAATTGCTTTACTTTGGTAGATTATACAGATACTGAGGTTGACCAACCCAACTGGCGAACTAAGAAGGCTACTACCGCCCACTCTTGTCCAACTCAGAACATCAATGACTTATGTTGGCCACAAAAAGGCAAGGTAATAGATGTAGGTGTGGGAAGTAGCCCACAAGTAGTAATTATATGCTTGTGGTCAGCAAAACACTAACCTGAAATCCTTTCAGTGCCGAAGACAGATCTGCATACTTTTTTTTTTTGACAGAGTGCCAACGGGGGTGGCCCAGCCCAGCCTCTTCCAGCCGCTGACGGGCCCGCCCTTGGCCCGGGCGTGGCCCGGGAACGCCCGCGCATGTCCCGCGCCGCGGGTGTGTTGCGGGGCTTTTAACGCGCCTTCTGGCGCAGCTGTGGCGTCACTGGGGGCGCAGAGTCAAGGGATTCTGGGGGTTGTAGTGCCCCGATCAGCCATTCCCCTCACGGCGCTAGTTGCAGAGCTGAAGAGCCGCTCCCCTCGCGGCAGGAGTGAAGGGCAGAGTAGCTGTTCCCCTCACGGCAGTGATTTGCTCCCGGTGCTGGCGTCCCGCGCCGCGGGTGTGTTGCGGGGCTTTTAACGCGCCTCCTGGCGCAGCTGTGGCGTTACTGGGGGCGCCACATGTTTTATTTACAAAGATAAGATTTTTTCAATAAATATTTGAAAATGTATTGTTGTATCTTTTCTTTGTGACACAAGTGGCAAACAAATTTCTTGGGAATCGGAGTGGTCATGTAGCAACCAAGAAGTAAGATTTACTGATGATATAAGTACTCATTCTCTATATTGTGAAGTTTTGGTGATCTAATACACAGTCCTACTACATTCGTAGGAACCATATAACATGGCCTTCTCCCTCCTGCATGCAGCACGCTTTACTCTGACCAATCTGCTCCCTTGCTGCTCTGCCAACTGCTCCTCAGCCACTCCTCCCCACCTCCTGCACTTCCTAAGTTTCCGCACTGCTACGCTAGACTTTAGGGTTTCACTTTTCTTCCCTTCTGCAGTACTTGGTAATTCAGGGAGTTTGCAGTTGCCCACGGCTGCCATCTGCTGTTCCAAGGGCAACAGGTAACACTTGTCTAAAGAGGTGCCTAATTGCCCCTGAGGCAGTTAGGAGCTCCAGATCTGGCCAGGAA
The DNA here is from genome assembly GCA_963921515.1 of Calotriton arnoldi. Lineage (NCBI taxonomy): Eukaryota > Metazoa > Chordata > Amphibia > Caudata > Salamandridae > Calotriton > Calotriton arnoldi. Next base: position 1,507,626 of record CAWUFW010001776.1, read on the forward strand.
TGTTAAAAGGATGTGTCATCTGTTGTACTTGGATTGATCTACCTCAGTGTGTCTCGTGAACTCAAATCCAATTTAGTGAGCCCAGAACTTTTTGATCTTTATTGTCTCTCTTCAAAGAAGACCTACTACTAACATAGCAATTTTCCTGGAACAAGCACACCCCCAAAGTCAGTATTTCTTGCACTATCTCATTGATCACCTGAAAAACATCACTCTTAGGCAGGTTGTAAGGACAGAAGTCCCCAAATACAATTGTAGCTGTACCATCCCCGCCGTAGTTGTCTTTGCCCCTCCTAGATACTCTGTCTTTTTGTTTTTGACAATAGTGTTTGAGATCCATTATCTTGTGTGACCCATGAAAGAGCAAATCTGATGCAGTTAATGGACACTCTTATGCCCTCAGATGTGGAAGATCCTTCACTAGTCTCCTCATCCAGTGTTTTTATGGGGGAGTAGTACCTCTCAACTCTCTACACAGGCTCTGGTTGTCAGATGCAATTATAGGGTCGGGTGCAGTAGCTGCCCTCAGGGGTGATGATTACTGGCATTCCTGGGTAAATTAGGTAGGCACAGGTGGGGTCTCATCGGTGAGAAGCATCTCCTTGAAAGTCTGTATTGGAATTTTAAAGGTTTTCCTCTACCGTGCTAGACTCCCTGCCTTAAAGATTTCAGCCTCAGTCTTTCTTTTCTGGGTCTGTTCATCCATGTGAGAGTCAAGAGGGACTTCCCAGAGAACTACAAGTCTAGGATCAGCTGATTTGTGTTTGGGGTCACGTAGTAAGTCAGAGACAGGAGGAGCTTCTCATGATACTCCATGGTCCATGATACTAACTAGCTGCATCAATTGTTTGGTCTTAAGTCAGCAAGTCTTCTTAAAGCACGCTATGCAGATTTCTCTTCTGTCTCTGAGATGTAGCTAGGTTCTCCAGAGAGACTCTGAGCACAAAGTTCTATTGGGAGAAGAGAACCATAGAGATTGTAACTTCTGAAGATGTGGCTGGAGTCTTGCTGACTTTATTCCCCAACAAATCCAAGTGCCTCCTTTCTTTTTCCAGAGGCGCTGAAGAGGTAGAGAGGGAATAAAACTTCTTTATTTCTATAACTACTAGGAGGAATCAACTGATGACAATATTGTTGATAGTGAGCGAGGACAGCAGTGTAGTTGTCATTTCTCTGAGGGACACTGGGGTGTCAGAGTAGGTTCTAACAAGTTTCGAAACAACAGAAATCATCTCTCCTGACCCTTTTGCTCCACAGATGGTTTTGTTCCTTTTCTGCCGAAGAGAGATCTTTGTCCTTGGTATCAGGTTTGCAATCTCTCGTTATGTCTTTCAACCTGGTATGTGGCATCTACAAACAAATGTACCAATCCTCAATAGAATCTAAGAATGTAAGTTTGAAAGGCAAAACAAACGGTGGAGAAGAGAGCAAGATCAGAAGTGCAGAGCCGTGTTGATGGATCCTTGTTCCATAACACAGAGAAATGAATCCCCATTAATGAATTTACTAAGCGTACAGGAATAGGGGAGCTCTTTGGAGCCTTATTGGCAATGACTATTTGCACCACTTCCTTCTTTGTTTTGCTTCTTTATAGAAGAATAAATATGGGATATCTGCAGCCTGAGGTTTTCTACTGTTAAAATGTGATTCCTGTTTGATCTACATAAATTTTAAGAAAGGGATATTTCTGAATTTAAATGCGTTCATGGATCTCAGTAATAAAGAGGATGCATCGTAATATTCATGAATATCGAAAAAACTGGATTTTCCGCTATAAGTGATATATATTTTTTTAAGTTATTTCCAACTCCAGTTCATTGAAAAAAGAAGGATTTTCATTTCACTTATCTGCAATTTCTAAGTATTAAAGATAACATTTTGTACACCGGCATTTTGTTGCAGAGCAGTCATTTTAGGTTACAATCTGGATAAAAACGCCTGGCTCTTAAACTATTTCAATCGGCATCTTGTTCTACATAAATAATGGTTTGAAAGTGATTGTGATGTACACCTTCTTAGACATTTAAATAGTGATCTTTTTTAATTTGATCATATAGTTTGATCATATAGTGCACCGAAATTATATACTCGAAGAATTAATTTCTTCCCTTGACATACTTCAAAAATGTCAATTAATCGTGCAAAATAGTTGCTGTGTCCAAACCATCTGTGAGTTTATGATACTGGGTCAACTGAATTCAAACTTATTGACTACAGTTTATATTGAGTGTCTTTCACAGAGAAACCATACATCACGTTACTTATTCATATGTAATAACTTAACTAACAAAGCAAAATCACAGGTGCAGGTTTACAATAAATTGCAAGCGGATTGTGTCTAGGCGAACCTGATCTCAGTTCACTTCGCAATTAGGCCCCTGTTTCAGTTCTGTGCCATCGTTTCAACTCAGACCCCAATCAGTTCAGGTTTACCGCTATCTTGGTGGCAGAACCCGGTTGCGAGGACCTTGCCATTGTGTAGTGTGGACAGGTTGATCCTCTCTCTTGTTCAATGGCACCAGGGAACCTCCAAATTTCCGTACAAGTCTGAGGCTGTTGCAGTGAGCTCCAACATCGCAAAATGTCCCAATGCAAAACCTACCTACGCAAATGGTGAAGCGCTGACCCTTGCCGAGTAATCAGTTGTAGGTGACTGGATGTCATGGATGGTGTCAGCATCAGTCGCTAATTCTCAGGCACAGCACATGGAGACCAAGGGCTGTGGTCCAGTTCATCTTAATGGGCACATTGCGGCAGTCTACTGTGGGGCACATGAGGACCCACTCCAGCATTCGGGTTAGTTCCTATGAAGTTCCACCGGTTGGGAGGTGACCATGAGTAGTGGTCACACTTTCTAGCTTCCTCTTCAGCGGGACATAACTTATGCAATTATGGGGATGGCATAAGACCCTCTTCAGCACTCAGTTTGTCTTCTCTGACGTCCCGACCATCCAGGTGTGACCATGGGCAATGATCACACTATTTTGCTTCTCTTGGACGCAGCGCACCACATGTGACTGTGGGGATGAAGGGAAACCCACTTCAGCACTCGGATTGACTCCGGGGATATCCCTTTGCCAGTCCACACACCTGGACAGTTTACTCCTCCTGGGCACTGCAGCTGGGCTTCTCCTCCAGACAGTCTTCCTCCTGCAGAGGTGCTCTCCACTCTCCTATCTTAGCAGACCAGGCAAGGCCCCTACTAAGGTAGGTCTGCATCTCTCCTCCACTGTTAAGTGCAGACTTCCAGGTGAAGTCCGCCTCACCTCTAGGAGGCTGACTGTTGTTGACACCAGCCCTGGATCACACGAATTCCCTGACTCTGCGAAGTGCTACCTCTTCAATCAATGACAAATTGTGGACCACCATTGAAAGGTTTCAGTGCCTTTCTTATAGTCAGTCATTTTAGAGACAGACAATGTTGACTGTCACTGTTTTGAAACTGGTTCAAGGTGGTTCACTAAAATAGTGTATCCCTCTACTCCAGAGCAAATACAGTCTTTGTTCACAGATGAGGGTTCCACAGCAGGAAGCGTTGAGAGGTGTCTCCAAGTGCAACACCTAAAATATAAGAACAATAAAGCGTGAAGACCTGGCAACTGGCCATCCACCCTTTGGGAGTAGCACCTCTTGAGAGACAAAAGGCAGGCCTGGTAAAAACATTTCCTCAGCACAACATAGGAAACCACGCTATCCAGCTCTTCCATTTAATCTAATGGGATGGCTCAGGAAGCGATATTCAGGCCTCTGCTGAAAGGTCACTGCTACATTTCTAAAGGCAGCCCTATCTCGAACCTTCCCACATCAGACTATTGCATCTTAAAAGCCTCAATATGGTTTGCTAATCTATGAGGCTGAGTCACCTTATACTCACAACACTCACATACCACACACATGGAATGCCAGCACAAAGACCTGGTTATTGCATTTCAGTAGAACTTTACAGACTGAGGCCAGTAGGCTACTCCCTTGCTACAAGATGCAAGGAAGAAGGAGCTGATTTGCACTATTGACTTAAAAACGGTATGCTGCCACTATCGCCAATCATCTAGAAGCTGGTACATGGTCAGTAATCCAGGTAGTAAGGATGGTATCCTTAGTGCGCCCCTCTAGACCACTGGTGTGTGCACTTGGCACAAAAATCAGGATTACTGTAGAAACTCGTAGTTGGATAGCAAAACTATAAAACGAGAATTAGTGCTTTAAACAGTGAGAATGACTTTATAAGGCATGCTTTATAAAGGCATCTGTGTGGTAAAAGCATCTGCGTGGTAAAGGCTTGTGTGGTAAAGGATGTGTGGTAAAGGATGTTTGGTAAAGGATGTGTGGTAAAGGATGTGTGGTAAAGGATGCGCGGTAAAGGCATTGCGTGGTAAAGACTGCGTTGTAAATACTCTTTCCCCTGATAACAATACTATGACAAAACAATGATAGAAAGGTGCTAATTTTTTGGCTCTTTCACATAAGGAAAGTGTAGATAAGGTGAGCGTGTGGGTGCTGGCAGCCGGTGGCAAAACTTCACCATGCCACCAACACCATATCACATCATGTCACACTACACCAATCATATATGTAAACCATCACCCCTCCCACACAAGGTTGCACTTTGCATATCACACTGTCTAACACATCTCACCATCATTGAACAATTGTATTATATTGAGCAAGACTGACTTGATCAGTTGAAGGTAGAAAGGACACTAGCAATGAGACAACCATGTGCCTTAAAGAGGAGGGAAATATCTTTTGGAACTCACAAATTGAGTGCACCGTTTGTGTAGTGTCTTGCGTGTTAGAGATAGCGGGACCCCTCTGGTCCCTGACAGACTCTGCAGAATAGTGACGTAAGTGATTGGGTGCGGTTAAGAAAATTCATGACGTAGTACGGGCAGTTAATGGTTACACCCTGAAGAATAAAGATGTGTAATACCGAGCTCCATGTGTGGCATGATTATTTACATGTACCTGGGCTGGGGAGGATGCTACAGTTTGCTGAACATCCATAATTACTGAACACCAAGGCCCTAATTACGAGTTGCACGGTACTGGGGTGATAGAAAATTAAAATGTGATTTTACAGTTTTCATGTAGTGAAATTGCCCCAGTTCTTTGCAATTACGAATAAAACACCTATAGTGGGGAACTACTGTGTGGGGACATTTTTCCGGCAGTAAAACCACACAGAATCCCCTATTGACGTGGTTTTAACACATAATTTATCACCTGCTCTGAGAAAGTGGTAAATGTATGCAGGGGCAGATATGTGGATGGGGGTGAGAGAGAGGGCTGGGGAAGGAAAGGAAAGATTTTAGCAGGGGGAAGCTTTGTATGTTACCCCCTTTTTAGCAGAAGAAAGCAGCATGAAACATGGTAGCTGCTGGAGCCAAAGTCTTCTGTTTTTTCTGACCAGAAAAATCAGGTCAGGTTCTTCCACACCCAGTAAATCCAGGTGCAGAAAAACCTAACCTCTAATAAATAGGGATGTGTGGTAGTCACAAAGTTTCACTCTGCAGAATTCTGCAGAGTTACATAAAAACTCCACAAGATTCCGCAGAGTTCCGCCAAGGAGCAGAAATATGTATGTTGCGCTGCTCGTGTTGCAATTTAGTGTCAGTAGCACGTGCAGTGCTGAAAAATCAACACAAACAGCACCATGCGGTGTGCAAGAGTGCATGGCTATTTGAGTTGATTTTGATATCGCTCGAGTAGAAAATCTACTCGAGCAGCAGCAAATCTACTCAAGAAGCACTCCGCTTTAGAAAATGGCACTATGGGATGTCAACTCTCGCTCGCATTTCTGAAACCTCGCAAGAAAAACTTTTGGCGTGCAGCGACAGGCGGAATTTGGCCAGAACTCCGCGTTATAAGAATAACTTGGATTTGCGAATTCCACTAATTCCGCAGGATGAAGAAAACATTCTCCCTACCCCTACTAATAATCAGGTGAAGCAAAATTAACGCATATAAACATGCTTTAATTTTGTTCTGCCTAAATCAAGCCTATTGATACATGGATCGCCTCCTCTTGGTCCTTTGCTGACATGGTGGATGCCATAGTAGGTAAGGCTGAATTATTTCCTTCATGATCTTCCCATATATGCCTGGCCATGGAATAAGTACAGCTTGGATTTGAAAATATCCCGAGGTGTTGTAAAATGTGAAGCTTTCATTTATTGACAGTGCCGCCAATATACTTCTTTCTGCTGCTGCTGCATTCCACTACATATACCACATAAGGCGTTTCACAGTTAATCCATTGTTTGATTGTATATGACTTCCCATTGTAAGTTTGGAATGAGGTTTTGTTTTTACCAAGCAGGTAAGCTTTACATTTTAGACACCGCCAAAACCCCTTTTGGTGATTAGTCAGCCAATTGGAATTGTCATTGATGGTACTGGTCATGAAGCTATTAGTAAGATTATCTTCTAAGCAAGCAGTCTTTTTATACGTGATCAAGGGATGGTGTGGAAATATCTCATGTAGTGTCTCATCCAGTCTTAATAATTGCCTGTTTCTTTGTAACAATTTTTTGAACTGATCACTTAAAGCATTATAGTTCATGATGTATCTAAACTCAGGTTCCTGCTTTTCATTTCTTGAGGTAGCTTTTTTGAGGACCAGTAATTCCTCTCTTTCGTGTCCATGCCCTCTTGAGTGCATCCTCCAATATTGACTGTGGATGAGCTCCAGCCAGAAATCTTTTACACATATCATCAGCCTGTGCAGCAAATTCACTGTCCTTAGAGGAGTTTAGTCTAGCCCCTAGGAGTCCTCCAAGCAAAGAGGCTTGTCATCAGTGAACATTACAGCAGTTCCTATACCGGATGGTATAGTATAAGGTTGATTTTAACATATTCGGTCCGACAGAACTTTTAAAAATTAATCATATATTTAAAATTTCATTAAGTGATATCATTACCTCAAGTACATTTTCTGATGATTGGGACTCTGAGACAGTCAATAACATGTTGTCTGATTTAGAGAAAACTGCTGCATTTTCTAATAATGAAATGTTAGAGGGTTCTTCAGATTATGACACATTGTACTGTTACCAACATTATGGTCATCATTTCCTGCACAAATCCATTTCACCTAGGAATGTTTTTGAGTACCATCAGTGGGAACATTGCCCAACACCACCAAAAAGTAGTTCACAAACGTTTGCACAGAAATGTTCATACTTTTCAGGGTTTAACACCACGGATCCAGCCTCATATTACTACAAGGTTGCACCAACATCAGCACTGAAAATTATGTTGACAAACACTAAACAGATTTACTCTGCTTTCTTTTTGGCCCAATTGTCTGAACAGGGTTTCGACCTATGGAAAGACGAAATTGACTTAAAATCAGTTTGGGGTTCAAGGGACTGGCAAGTCCAGGGTACAGAGGCACTATTTAGAGCATGCCTCATTCCACAGCAGATGATCTTTTAAATGATACTGTGCAACAGACATCCTGTCTTGGACTAGCCAAGAGCAAGGACATGAACACCCCTAGGTTTACAACACCGACATATGGGGGGGTGGCAGAATTCAAAAGAAGGGGCAAAAGTGGATGACATCTTAGAGTACAATAGAACAGACCCAAATTGGAAACAGTGGGTGGTTTGGCCCTTAGACACGAATAGCTGTCATAAGCGATTCCTGAACATCAACGAGGGACTCAGTATCCATAGGCCAGACCCACGTTATGTACAGAGAGAACATCCAGGGGTAGTGACATCCTATAGTGTTGGGAAGTTGTCTCGGTTGGCTAGAAACCTCAACACTTGCAGAAGTGAAACAACACTTATCTTTACTCTCACTTGACATGGATCTTAGGGATTTTTTACGAGGACCCAGGAAAACACGTCATAAATGTTTCATATATGCAGGCATATATGCTGCCTATAATGAAAACTGGAAGATTTCCCAACAAGAGGCCGCAGAGAAAATACGGGAAATAGACCGTATAAACTTAGAAAAAGCTTTAGCTGTGGTAGATAATGGGTTAACAACTTCGACCTCCAGGATATATTCATTGGGCAACATTGTATCTTCTGCTATCGACATACTGGAACAGGATTTAGCCATATTACAACACGGCCAATCTCAGTTACGTTCTATTATGTTATTAAGCTGGACGCTGCAATCTTTGCGTGCAGGCTTTGTGCCTTGGCGTTTTATAAACAGTACGTCTCTGTTTTCTGAATACAATCTAACAGATACACAGATACAAATGGCACAAAGGGGAGCTAAATATACAATGCTGCGTATTGAAAAACTGGACAGGCTACTATTCACAGTGGCGGAATCACCATCAACAGAATGGCTAATTCACGGCCATATCACTCTCCCGGTCACGACCTTTCAGTTTCAGTATTGCCTTGAGCAAAGGCAGGCAGGCAGATATGAAAAATTAGGTAAAGAATACATTAAGGAATCCAGGGAATTACCATATACATTTCGATGCCGGAGTGGGGATCGTGAAGTGTTTCTGAGTGGTACAAACTGCAAGAACGCTTTAAGCCGCTCTCTCATGTGTCAGGACATTATTTTACACGGAGCTTGTAATGGTTCGGTGGCGAATCTGTCTTGCCACATGAAAGGAACTCCAGCTGCTGTGGTCACACCAGTTTTCGAGTTACTCTTGAATGGGAGTTACTTGATGCTGAATGATCAAGGTTGCTGTGGCATGCTTCCGGGCATCGCCTATCTGGTCACCGTGAACGCCAGGGTTACTTGCTGTATGCAAGTATTGTTTCCCCCAACAAGTACAGTCAGGGAGGCGCCTTTGTGGCTTTTGTTAGAGATATCTTTTATAAAATTTGACACTTTGAGCAGAATGAAAGCCATGCTTTTACAGCAAACTGTACCCTTAACCTCCGCTCGAGAGACCTTTGATCTTCAAGTTGCAAGGACCTCGACCGAGATACACGCACTTATTCGTACAAACTGCCCCTTTCATTTTGCAGAAATGGTGGGTCGTATCTTTAACATGTCTGATACGAGTGGTATTGTACACTTATTTAAGACCATAGGGTCAGGTTTTCTAAGCACCTTCCAAACAGTCCTCGGAGTTATCCCAAATTTTATACACTCCGTATTTGGAAGCATCTTTGGAGGTTTACCTCTGATACTGCTTTTAATAGCTGGAATCCTGATCATCATTTTCCTGATACGCAATGGACTGCCCAATCACGAACGAAATGGCGAAAGATCTTCTGGAACGTAGATACCGTGAGCGCATGGTACAACATCTGGGTGCGCCTCGCCTACGAGAACTGAGTGCTTCTTGGTTCTTATCGTTTAGACCAGTCTGGATGGACTGCATCTTACCTGTTCTTCGAGGCCTGTTTTGCGGTGAAGAATGCGTGTTGGACATTTGTCTAACACTCGAGTCGGAGACGCCTGCGGACTTAAACACGAGGCTGGAACCACTGAGGTCCCACGCTCGGCTGTGTCCCCAGCGTATTCCTATCCTGACGAATGCATTCCTTGAGAACCCGCAGGTGCCTTTTGCTACAACTGAGGTGAGCTTCAGCTCAGCCACCACTAGCGCTGGCACAAGCGCTACAACTAGCACTTCGGGCACTGAGGTATCGACTACAGCACCGGCTGCCGATAGGCCAACTATGGGCAGTACTGAATATCATCTGTGCTCCATCGATGTACTGTGTGAACTATTACAATTCCTGTCCCCTACAGCAAGTGACTGTGATGTTGCGTCTCCCAGCCAGGACACTTAATCTTCAATTGGCTCATCATGTGCTGGGAAAGAATTCGGAGTTTCCTTTTTCATTTCGACTCTGATTAAATTTGGAACATTTCCTACTAAATTGACACTATCGCTAGAGAAAGCATGGCCTTCTAAAACGCTTGTAAGAGTTTTAAATTCTATAAATGAACTCAGCTAGACCTTTAGCCTGAGTACGAATTCAAAAACTGACTCTACACATTTTTCCCCTTTTAGAAATGTTTTTCAATGCTTTTAAAATTGTGATTTAAAATTTTAAAAAATGTTTTTTTGTGGCTCACTGACAATTATATGCTCTACCACCTAGTATGACTTAGTAGTTTGCTATCATTGTTTATTATTGTTGACTATTAAGAGGAGTGGGTGTTATGTTTCATATAGATGCCCTAATATAGGCATGGTTTGAGATGCCCTAATATAGGCATAATCTTTCACCTACATTAGTTCCCTATTCTCCACAATAACGGGCGCTGAGGGCTGAACCTTATCTAGACTGTGGTTTGGGTACAGAAGGAGGGTTTTTCCGGAACAATGGTCTCCTATACCATCTTCGATGTGCTCATCCAGTATGATTAAATATTCATAAGAGTTCTAGGAAACCAGGTAGGGGCTAGGATCCACCTGCATAAACATCTACGTAACCGGTTCATCCCATACGTCATCTTCATACCCAACAATGGCTAACACAAGGGACAAAGGGACTCTATACTTTTCTGTATAAATACAGCACCTCTTGCCGTCAGTAGTAAGAGGGGACCGAGACTTCCAGGCCGACACACTGACCAGAGATGCATGCAGTCGCTCCAGCTGACAGTGGTCTAATCATCCCTTGCGGGGTGTCCAACTCGAGACCAGGACGAGGTCCCACACTCTCATTATTCAGGTAATGGGGTTTGACTAAATCCTAGCGGGATTCTTGGCTTCTTTCGCACCTACTCACATGCTAGGTACACTTAGGTACATCTACACAGGCATCGTAGGAGTATGCGCTTTATTTTATAAATGCATTTTATATTCATGTATATGTTCATGACTATTGCAAAATGGTAGACCTGTACTATCCCTTTTTATTCACTGTACTGCTGATCATATATCTCTGCTACTGTTTAACAGTTGCCGCAGCACATATATTTTATACTAGAAGAACAACTGTGCAATAAATTCTTATTGTAAACACGCTCGACTGTTTCTTCTGTGTAACTCTCTGAGACCAAATGAGCAAGCACGAGTGACTGAGCGAAAAGTAGTACATTGTTTCCACGAGTCTGAGGAATCAGGGTTGTCGTGTTCTGAGGTTGCCAAAAACTAATCTCTCTGATAAAAAGGAGATTCTAGTGGCACTGTGAACTAGCTAATGCAAACAGGCTAACATACGCGGTGGGGCTGCTCAGAATCAGTCTGCCACCAGCCCACAGTGTATGTTATCCAAAAGCACAGGTCCTGCAGGGGTACTATACGAACTACACTACACCGCAATGTATTCTCGTTACCTCGCGCTGCCGCAAGAAGGAACCGCACTCCAGGTTTCTTAATGAAAAATAATGTTTTTACTTCGACTGACTCGTTTCGACCTTCCCGGTCTTCGTCTGAGTCACTGTCCACACAGGGACGTGCTCCACTTTCAAATCAACAGTGAATTGATTTGCGTAAACATAGAAGACAGACCAAGTGGACATAGAGTTAGTTACATAATGCACTCTTTAAGAGAAAACAGACTATTACATTATACTCTAGTTCATCTGTCAACATTCCCCAAAATACCTGAAAGAATGCCATAATTATTTGTAAGCATGTTGAACGCACAGGTAATGTAAAAATATATAAATACCCATCATTTTTCCTCATGATACTGGCCAGTGCCCTGGCAAGTGCTACAATGGACCCATCATGAAAAGACAACATGTCAAAAATGAATCAGTATAATTTCCAAGAAATTTAAATAAGGTTCTTGTGTCAGGCCGCCCAGTGGTGGATTCACTCCTATTTAGCGTGCTATGCTCCTATTGGTCCCAGTCTCTCTGTGATCCTGGCACCCTGAAGTCAAAAAATTTGAAAAAAGAAATTTTAACCGTCTAACAGAAAATAAAGCAAACCTCTCTCCTGTGTGCATTTCATCCCTTCCAATTCGCACAGCGCTTAAAAACAAAGACCTCATTTAAACATGAGAGGCCCTCAAAGGGTCTTCCCAGCGGTGACTATCCTAGGTGCACATGGAGCTTCTCATCGTGGTTGAGGCCACCTGGGTATTTGCTGCCCAAAAGGATGATGTAATCGGATTCCATTCTTCTCAACTTTCGTTCTCTATCTCCCCCTCTTGTGTGATTTGGGATCCTGTCAACACCAAAAAATGAGATTTTAGAAGATATATCAACAAGAGTCCCATGTGTCTGTTCGCAATGTTTGGCCAATGTGTATTTCATATCCTTATTCCTGACTGCACGGAGATGTTCTAGTATTCTCTTTTTCACAGGGAAAATCGTGCTGCCAGCATATCTGAGACCACACACATATACCAGAACATACACCACGTGTTCACTGTTGCAATTCATGAACTTGTGTATCTTTGCTGCCCTGCCTGTGAGAGAGAGTACGTTTTTACATTGGTACTGTTCGTGCATGCCTTGCACCTCCCACATTTGCAAAATCCCGGGAGTCCCCTCAACCAAGATCCTGTCTGGTTTATGCCTTTATTTAAATAGCTATGAACCAAGATATCCCTAGGGGGCTGCATTTGCGGTATGTGACATGCGGACTCGGACTTACCAGTCTGCCAATAATCATATCGGACCTAACTAGGTGCCAATGTTTTCTCACTATTTGATGTACAGCTTTGGATTCGCAATTAAAGGTAGTGATCAATCTGACTTCCTGTTTGTTGCTCTCTTTGGGTTTGGGTGTTAAAAGACTGGTCCTGTCCAAATTGGCAGCTTTCTAAATTTCTGCCCCGATAGTTTTTCTGGCATAGCCCCTAGTTCTGAACCGGCCAGCAATTATGTTCTCCTCTGCCGCATGCGCCTCCCTGGTACTGCAGTTTCTCTTTGCCCTTAAAAGTTCCCCATAAGGGATACTTCTTTTCAGATTATCCGGATGGTGGCTATGGGCGTGCAAAATGCTATTGCCCGCAGTTTCTTTCCTGTATAGCTTTGTAGTGATCGCCTCATCCTTAACCTCAATGTGTACATCTAAGAACTCAATGGTATTTCTATGTGTCTTACTCGTGAATTTCAAATTCAATTCATTGTCAGCTATACTAGCTAGGAAAGCATCCAGTGATTCCTGTGGACCGTCCCAGATGAGAAATATATCATCTATGTAACGGGCCCACAGGATCAGATGCCCAAGCCACTCTTCATTCCTCTCACTCCAGATGAGCTCCGACTCCCACCACCTGAACATACAGGCGTAGCTGAGAGCGAAGCAACTTCCCATCGCAGTCCCAGTTGGTTGTTTATACCATTTCTCTTCAAATAAGAAAAAGTTATTTTCCAAACAGAACCTTAACATTTAAATTAAAAGCACAGAATGATCGTACATAGCTAATAGTCTATCCCTGAAAAAGAATTTGCATGCTTCAAGGCCAAGTTCATGTTCAATATATGTATATAATGCGACAACATCCACCGTGGCTAGTATATACGATTCCTTCCTTGTATACCTTGTACCTTGCATATAAAGTCCATGCTATCCCTGCAATATGAAGGGAGATTGACAACATAAGGGCATAGAAAGTGATCTAGGTAGATAGGGGAGTTCTCAAGCAGGCTATTGTTGGCAGATATGATCAGTCTGCCTGGTGGGTCTGTGGTGTGTTTGTGAACTTTGGGTAGCATGTAAAACACTGGGGTAACCAGATTTCTCACCAATAGGAATTCCAGCTTATTGGTACTGAGCATTCCCTTTTGGTGCCACTCATTTAAGAGACTGTGGTAACAGGTAATTGTTCTGCTGTATTGGGCAATGTTAGATCTCAGATAGTTCCCTGAGTACTCTGTCTCCTTGCCTCAGTCCTGTACTTACCAAGATCCCATAATACAACATTGCCACCTTTATCAGAGGGTTTAATCACAAATGTATCTGATTTCCTGAGTGATTCAAGGCCTTTTCTCTGCCCCTCCGTTAGATTCTCAGCAAAATGATTTTTGCCAAGTTTCCATATTTCCATGAGGTCACGTAGGATCACCTCATGAAAGGTGTCAATACTGTCATGTAGAGTCACCGGATTAAACCTGGACCTAGGTTTAAAATCATTTCTGCTTCTCCGATCTGTCAAGATACCCATATTGCTGAGCAGTTCTCTGTCACTCTCCCAGGCCTTCATCCTTAGATCCATTTCTCTAAGAGATGCCAAAGTCTCAATGTCCCCAATGGCTAGAACATCTGCCACTGGATCAGGTGTGACCCCCATAGTCTCCTGTCACAGTTTCGACGGGCCTCGGGAGGAGCAGAAGGGCGAGTGGTGGTCCGCCCCCCCTGAATCTGGCCGTCTCCTCTCTTTCCAGCCAGATGACTGGGACCCCGACGACCCTGACAACACCGAAGACGACGTGGTGCAATACGGGCCTGGTCCCTTTAACTGGGAGGGCAACATCAAAGGCCCCGCCCCCACTACCGCCGTCATATCGGGCCCGCCCAGGAGAGTGGGAGGAGACGAACCCGGAAGAGAGCAGAGAGAGACCGAGCGAGAGGAGGACGCCGAAGAAGGAGCGTGTGGTGGCAGGCATCGGGCAGGGGAACGACTGGCGCTGCTAGCCTTGCCGGAGGGAGAACCCGACACCAGGACGCCAGGAGGCCAACGGTTCGGCTCTGCGCCCGCCACACTCCTGGAGGAGTGTGGCTCCAACAGGTACGAGAGCGCGTGACTGGGTGGATGGGGAGGAGAACGACCGCTTTTAAATAGGGCACCTCCAACTACCCCTTCACTTCACCCGATCCCTAGCACTGCCCCTCACGCCGTCGGAAGTGTGTTTGTGGCACCGGTGCTCCCTCACCCCTACCCTGATCCCGTCTTGAACATAGTGGGGAGTCTCACAGTTCCTTTTGTTTCGTTTTGTCTTTCGCCTTGTGGGAGAGAGCCCGAGGGATCCCAGGAAGACGCCTGAGGAGGGAGAAAAACCGCGACCTGTGACGTGAACAGGATCGGACGAGACCTGTGGAGCACTAACAGGATTAACTTTGGACTGGGTTCCCCAAGACTACAAGGCTGGCCCATCGCGACAAACCCCGTATTAAAATAAAGCCAAGTCTAACCAGATCCCGCGTCCAGCCTGATCATTGCGAGGGCTTACATCTCCCTTGGATTCCCTCTTTCTTTCTTAAGGGCATGTATTTTCAAGAGTTTCAGTTTTCTTACAAAGAGAAAAATATCAATGCATATACGTGAGTACTCAAAATTTGCAATAGGACAGAAAGACAGGCCCATTTCTAGGACAGAACGCTCATCAGGGTTAAGCACCTGTGAGGATAAGTTAACTATAGTAAGATTATTCTCACCCATCATTGTTTGTTCCGTTTGCTTTGCCGTGTTCCTCTCCCACGCGGCTTCTCGCTGTCTTTTTCCTGTGCCTCCTCTCCTGCTTTTTCTCCTGCGCTGTTTTCTCCTTTTCCTCTTGTTCTTGGCGATTTCTTTTTTATAGTCTGATTTTGCTGTAAAAAACTGTATTCTTCCAGTGTGGTGAATGGCGCTGTTCCTGATGTTGTACTCCCAGTACGTTCCTCAATGTCCGACTGGGCATCTGAGCTGGATTCAGAAGTCACAGTCTCCTGTTGTCTTATTGATTCTGTGTGCCTGAAATCTCTCCTTGCCCCATCATACTTTTTTCCAAAGGTGAGTATCCGACCCATTGCATAATCATTTTTGTCCCTGATAAATTTCCATCGTTTTTTAGTTTTGATACCTTTCTCATATTTCGCCAGCCTCCCTTCCATTTCTTTCATGAACTTTTCAATCTCATCCTGTGAAGTGTGTTTCTCCAGTGTTTCTTTCAATTTTTTGATCTTTGCCCCCACTTGGTCTAATTCCAGTGCTGCATACTTTGATAATAACCCCAACATTTGTCTGCAGGTAGACGCCATCAGCAAGGACCATTCCTCCAAGAGCTTGGGGCGGGGTTCTGGTAAGTCGGTGTTATT
The DNA here is from genome assembly GCA_963921515.1 of Calotriton arnoldi. Classification (NCBI taxonomy): domain Eukaryota; kingdom Metazoa; phylum Chordata; class Amphibia; order Caudata; family Salamandridae; genus Calotriton; species Calotriton arnoldi. Next base: position 1,523,494 of record CAWUFW010001776.1, read on the forward strand.
AATATTCTTAGTCCCCTTTGGACCCTGCCAACCTCTATATAGTTCTCCAGGGAGATAACCTCCCAACTTCTGTTCACCTCTTTCCTGCACAGTTTTTCATAATGGAATAAGTCCTGTTTGAGTGATCGTGCGCCTCCTGTGTCACCGGATGCATCACCCGTCGATGAGTTTTCTGAGAGATTGTCCGCTTCACAAAATAAAGTTTTGACCACATAAAGTCTTTTGCGAATTGCTTCGCACATATTCAGTCATCCACCATGCAAGTACTTGGTAGGGAGAAATGTCAAATTTCGAAATCGCCAAAGAAAACCTCCTGCCGCTTGCTGTCAAACACACGCTTGTGCTCGGCGGTAGCAGCAGCACTTCTGCCGTTCTCACAAAGATGTACCTTGTTCTCCGTGCAGTCAGGAATAAGGATATGACATACACATTGGCCAAACATTGCGAACAGACACATGGGACTTTTGTTGATATATCTTCTAAAATCTCATTTTTTGGTGTTGACAGGATCCCAAATCACACGAGAGGGGGAGATAGAGAACGAAAGTTGAGAAGAATGGAATCTGATTACATCATCCGTTTGGGCAGCAAATACTCTGGTGGCCTCAACCACGATGAGGAGCTCCATGTGCACCTAGGATAGTCACCGCTGGGAAGACCCTTTGAGGGCCTCTCATGTCTGAATGAGAACTTTTTTTTTAAGCGCTGTGCGAATTGGAAGGGATGAATGCACACAGGAGAGGGGTTTGCTTTATTTTCTGTTAGACGGTTAAAATTTCTTTTTTCACATTTTTTGACTTCAGGGTGCCAGGATCACAGAGAGACTGGGACCAATAGGAGCATAGCACGCTAAATAGGAGTGAATCCGCCACTGGGCGGCCTGACACAAGAACATTAATTTACACCAATTTTGGCACTCTGACGTCCATAGTACATTTCTGTGAAATTTTCTGAGACATTTTTGGGCCCCGCTAAGTTGCACGGTTTGCACATCCCTAAGGCCGGCACTGAGACTTGCACTGGGAATTCGTTTATGAAACTGAAACTGGGCTCTGCAAAATCTTGTTCAAATTTGGAAATACCACATACTGTAAAGATGTTAATTCATACTATTTAGCTACCTTCTCTTCTTTAGGTTACAGGATAAAAAAAACAGTGTTTTTAGAACTGCTTAATTTAAGACAGTGGTTCCTAGTGGGAGCCACCAGCATTCATTTTTGAGGACTGGCACTTATTTTTTCACACTAGACTTTTTCTGCAAGTAACAGAGGGAACAAACGTACAAAGTGAAAAGACAGAAGAGGAGAAACTGAAACAAATTTGCTAAGGGAGGAAGCAGGAGCTAGCAAGAGAGAGGTAAAGGGGCAGGGAGTGTCGGGGTGGATTAAAGAGGAATAAGATTGATTTATGATTTAGGACTACATAGCCTTGGTATTCAGAGCGTGGTCACTTAACAGCACTGGCACTCATTCTTTTACAAGTTAAGCACTGGTTTGCAGGAATCCCTTCTTTGTCTTTGACACCAATTTAGTTGGGACATCATTAACTCCCTTACATCACAATATTTACTGTAGGGTATGGCAAGAGAAACTAAAAAGGAATGTTGTTGATATTATTAATGATTCAAACATGTAATTTGAACAATTAAAACCTGAATTTAATTTACCATGGAAAGCTTTTTTAATTCCCTGCAAGTAAGGGACAATTTTTGTAAGTAAGAAAATATATAGAGGCGTAGTGAACCCCCCACTTAAGCAGCATAAGCAGGGGCTGCCACGGGACTTGTGGGCTGGTGAACTTGATCTCAATAGAACATTCATTAGTCATTTGTGTCCTTTTCCGTCTGCAGACATAATGTTAATAAATAATGGATAGGGAATACCATAACAGAGGGGTGTTGCAAATGAAAAAGAGAAAGGAAAATTGTGGAATGATGAACAAAGGGGACAGTATAGAGAGAGGGAGAAACAGAAAAGGTGTGCATGAGAGAAACATAATAAAGGAAAAAGGATGAGACAAAATATGGGTAGAAAGTAAAGAATGAACAGGAGGAAAAAGGAAGGGCGAAAGATCCCCTTGATGTTGGGCCCACTGAATTTTCAGATCCCACTGCAGAGCCCCCATATGCCACCTGGCATGCTTGACCAGCAGGATGCAGGAGGCCATCAGTCTCAGTAGTCTCAGAGTTGACCTCACTTAAATCCAGGACAGAGGCTGAAAGATAAGGATCATAGCCTGAATGTCCTAGACACTCCTTTCCAGTGAAAAAGCTCAACACCAAACTGTGTCCACAAGGGCTCCGATGAAGGGGAGTATCTTAGAAGGAGTCAGTTGTGACTTTGGCACATTGATAGTGAACCCCAAAGATGACAGGAGTTTTGCCATCTGGAGGTGGTTGACAACTGCCTGGGGTGAGCCTGCCTTCAACAGCCAGTCGTCAAGGTAGGGGAAGACTGAGACCCCTGACCTCTGAAAGTACGTTTTTGTGAACACTCGAGGGGCACTGTTGAGACCAAAGGGGAGCAGAGCGAACTGGAAATGCTCCTGTCCCACCATGAACTGTAGGTAGCGCTGATGCGCCTGCATGACAGGTATGTGGAAATAGGTGTCCTGCAGGTGCAACACCACCATCCAGTCTCCAGGGTCAAGGGCAGACAAGACCTACGCTAGAGTATCTTTAATTTTTCCTTCTGGAGGAAGTCGCTGAGAGGGCGCAGTCTAAAATATAACAAAGGCCTCAGTTCTTTTTTGGCACCACGTAGTAGAAGAAATAACAATTACAACCTACTTCTGGTGCAGGCACCCTCTCATTAGCTCTTTTGGCCAAAAGGGCATGCACTTCCTGTCACAAAATAGACAGATGGTCCTCTGTCAGTAATTAAGGGGGACAGTGGAAGGTGTGGTAGCTTGGAAAGGAAAGGTAGGGTATATACACCTTCCCAACAATTTGCAGGACCCATCTTTTCGATGTTATGGCCTGCCAACCCGGCAATAATCATCAGATCCTCCTACTACTGGGTGGATGGGCTCCACTAAAGGCACACTAAAAGGGTTTGGAAGGTGGGGCTGCAGTGAACTTGGCAGCCCACTGACCTTGACCGCGAGGGGGTTGGGCACCATGGCTTCGACCTCAAAACCGCTGGGCACCTTGTTGAGGTAGTATTGACTGATGATACAGGGTGCCTCTGGCAAAGTCACAAAAGGTGTGATAAGGTTGATGCAGTTGGCAAGGTGAAGCAGATAAGCCCAGGAAGCATGCCATGGCCCTACTCTTCTTGAACTGCTCTGAACCGGAATCCACTTTGTCCCCAAGCAAGCAAGTCCCATCATAGGGTATGTCCATACGGGATGACTGTACATCACCTGAAAACCTGCTTAACCATAGACACAAGCGTGGTGGAAAATGGCTTCAGCAAGGACAGATCAGAGATCTTCAGGAACACCTTGGAGGACCTGAGCCCCGAATCCCAAACGGCGTGGAAATTTCGCCCCAGGAGGCAGATGGCATTCAATGATCTAAGAGCCAAGCTATTGGATGAGACAACTCTCTTTCCAAATGTCTCCACTGTTCTGATTCCCTATCAGGGGGAGTAGTTGGGAATGTGTTTGGATTTGTCCAGCTTGTAGGCACCTGCACCACCAAGCTTTCAGGGGAGGGGTGCTGAGATAAAAAAGCAGAGTCGCCTGGGGCAGGGAAGTGGTGTTGCGCAAACTCATGTTTGACTGGGGGCCAGAGAAACGTTTGGCCCATGCCCCGAACAAGGTATCCATAAGTGCCTCATTAAAAGGCAAATGAGGCAGAGTGGATGTTTGCTCTAGCTGGAGGACGTCTGTTAGGACTTTGGTCTTGACCTTCAAGGTGGGAAGCTGGAGGTCAAGGACTTTGGTTGCTGGACGAATCACCATGGCGTCATCAAAGTGCTTTATTCTGTAGAACATACCATCAAAGTATACACAAGTACGTCACATTTAATTGCAGTTAAAATTTGATGAGAAGCAGATTAAAAAAAGCAATAGAATGATGATGAGCAGGGGTCACATTAGAAAAAAACAGATTAAAAGACGATAAAATAATGGTCAGCAGTAATCGCATACATCAAAATGCATCATAGGACAATTTAAAATGCAAAAGATAATTAAAATCTGAACTTTAAAATCTCATTCACTATGTCCCCAGCAGGTCCCACAAGTATAATTAATTACTTCTACTAAGAGCTCTAGAAACCAGAAAATGCCTAATTATGAAAATTTACCTCGAAAGCTTCTCATGCTTGTACCAGACATTAAGGAGAAATTGACTTACTGAGAACACAACAGGTTCCAGACATTAAGGAGAAATTGACTTACTGAGAACACAACAGGTTCTGATGTATCTGTCCTCGGTATATGTTGGGCCTGTTGGTACTCTGTGACCCCCAGGCTCAGACAGATTGGTGGAAGCCCCTTTTGACGTAAGTCTTGGTAACCAGGACATACAATTAAAATGTGATCCAATGACTCCAGGTCCAGTTCACAAACTGGGCATACTGCGGGAACCTGATTTTTATTCCAGATGATGCTGAACGTTCTCAGAGGCAGACAGCCATACCTGAACCTTAAATAAAGAATTTTGGCAAGGGGAGGGGTAACAGTGTCCAAAAAATGCTCGAATGCCGGAGCTGGTTTGATCTCGAAGAACCACTCAGTCAAGTTTCCCAAACTACCCTTTCTATATTGGAACTCGTGAACATAGTGCCAGTATGCAGCTTTTAAAGCCTGCCCATCCACTTTACGAATTTGTTAAGGGGTTTCCCAATATTTTAATAGCTTCAACTTCTTGCACCAGCTATGGATAAACCTTAACCAGGGAACCTTAAGAGCATGATGCAGCCTAATTAGGTCACGTAATGTTAGAAATGGGGGTCTCTAGTTGGCAATGGTTTGCACCTTGTCCAAGTAGGGACCCTTCTTCCTAGACCTGATAAGGGAATGACACTTCTAAAATAACCCCTGCTCACCCCCTTGGTAGCCTGGCGAGAGCAGTCAGGCTTATCTCAGAGGCAATGTGTAAAACATTTGCACATAACTCGCAGTAATACAGTAAAAACACTACAAAAGGACACCACACCAGGTTTAGAAAAATAGTCAATATTTATCTGTGTAAAACAAGACCAAAACGATAAAAATCTAACATACATTCATTCAAGATTATCAATAATCAAAAATATACTTTAGAAATAGTTCCTTGAAGTGGATAGCTCCTTCCGGGGCTATCCCGGCGGTGTGAACCAACAAATCCCAGAGTTCCTGCCGACCGCGGCGGTGCGGCCCGGCTGCGGTGTCGGAAGACCCTCAAACAGTACCTTTTGTTTCGGCCGACCACGGCGGTGTGGGCCGGCTGCGGCGGAAGTCGAGGCTGTGGTGTGAACGGAGTGGCGTGCTGTGCCCTCAGGTCGCAGTGCAGGCAGTGGCTCGGTGGCGGTCGTCAAGCGGCGTTGATGAGAACAGGGCTGCGGTGCAAAGTGGGGCAATGCTCGTCACTATGCTGACAGTCACGGTGTAGGCCACGGTGTCTGTTGATGATCTGGAATCGATGGGGCTGGCGTCGGTGGGCCGAGACTGCAGTGTGGGACGGGGAGGTGCTTTGTGTAACTTACGAGCGGTGCCCCCAAACCACGGTGCAGGCAGTAGCGGTGAGCCCAGGGGGGGGGGGGTGTGTGGAGTGAAGTACGGTCGTTGTGCAAGCAGCGGCTCGGTGGCGGACGTCGTCGTCGGTGAGACCAGGGTTGCGGTGCGAAGTGCAGCGGTGCCCTCTGCTGTGCCTTCAGGTCACGGAACTGCCGGTGGTTTTGGTGATGGTGTCGGATTGCGGTTTCTCTCTGTGGCAACTGAAACACACGGTCCCAGGGGCGGTACCCAGAGGAAGGCGAAGTCTTTTCCGTTCCTGAGACTTCTTGAACAGGGGACAAGCTCTACTTCAAGCCCTTGGAGATACTCAGAAGAAGAAGTTGTAGAAAGTTCAGTCCAGTCCTTTCACTGCCCAAGACAGAAGCAGCCACTGTAGGCCAACACAGCAAAGCACGCAGAAAAATGGTAGTCCCTCGTCACAGCTTACCCGGCTCTTCTTCTTGGCAAGTTTCTTGATTCTAAAGAGGTCCAAAATCCTGGGGTCAGGGCCCCAATATTTATACCACATTTCCCTTTGAAGTTGGCACAAAGTTCCACTGGCATACATAAACCAGTTCTGCCTGGCTCAGGCCAGGCTCACTCCAGGAGGGGGAGACAGCTTTGTGAAAGGCAGCCACCGTCCATTCAGGTACAAGCGACAAATCCTCCCACTACTCTAAATGTAGCTAGGTCTATTCAGCCTGGCTATGAGTCACCCAAAAAAAGGCAGGACACACCTTAACCCCCCCCCCCCACCCACCTTGTGTCTGTCTAGTGTGAATGCACATCCCCTGCTCCTGTCACTCTGAACCCAGACGGGGAAACCACAAATGGCAGAGGCACACAGTTTGGTTAAGCAAAAAAAAAATGCCCACTTTCTAAAAGTGCAAAAAGAACAATTGATGGACAAAATGCAGAACAAAGTTATACATTCACCCCAGTACAGAGATCTGGGCCTAAATCCATTGTTTTTTTGCTCCCCATGCCATTCTAGATTAAACCCAGCCATATGCAAATCAGTCTTGACCCTGCTCCATATGGGAACAGTCCAGCCCAAACTGCCAGGCCAGGTCCTCCCTGTACTGGAAACAAGCATCCTAGGACCGGTTTCGGGGTTTCACCCCTCATCAGCCAGGCTAGCTTGACTCCAGTGGCATGGAGAGCACGGGACCCGGTGGGGCCCAAAGGAGGACCAGAGAGAGTTGCCGAGAATATAGAGTTGGAGCATGGCATCACAGAACTCTTCGATCTGTTGTAGAGTGGCAGATGGTCCTGGAAGCTCAGGTTATGCCGGAACAAGTTGCGGGATAGGCTCCGAAGTTGATCGATTTTGGGAGCGAGATCGAGATGTAGAGCGCTGCCCTGCCACCATCTCAGCAGAATGTGAGTGGTGAGAAGGAGCACTTTGATTTCTTGTGCTTTGCCTTCAACTTACCTAACATTGGGACAAAGATTAACATCTGGAACAGCTACTCTGTGTTCAGGATCTGGACAGGGACTGTACTTTTGACTTGGACTAGTCTTGTTGAGGAGTCTTTTGGTGCTAGGCTATGTAAAGTTTTGCCTCGCGATCTTGAATGGCCTTCGGATTCATTTGATGTGCAATCACTGCAGGCCTTAGAGTTGTGACTCCACCCCAGGCAGCACAGGCAGATCTGAGGAGGATCTGTCACAGACATTTGTTTGCGACAGTCCTTACAGTGTTTAAAACCTGTGATTTGTGGAGGTGACATTTCCCTTGCAACTGAAAATTCTGAAGAGGTATGGGTTTAAAAAAACCGAGAGGTAATCTGGGTCCACATCTGGTGACGTGGAAAGAAAGAAACTGACAGCACGCAGCAGTGGTGCCTATATAGGCTCCGCACGTCATTTTCGGAATAGAACGGCATCAGTGTGGAGCTGCATGGCAACACCTACCGGTACCACTGAAAAGTTTCAAGATCCAGTCTGACACCTGGGGAATACTCAAAAGATGAGGAATCTGTAAGTCTGTATCATTCTAGAAACTACTCTACCTCAGAGATGGAAATGGATGTTGAGAGAGGTGTGAGTTAATTCACTAGCCAGTGAATAGAGCTAAAAAGAACATCAGTCAGTTTTGAAAAGTTTAGAGAGGTCATGGAAATGCTGATCAAAAAGTAGCCAGACCAGGTCAGAAATTGTAACTTGATACTGGTAAAGGAGGGGGTGTATGTAGTGAATCTGATCTTGGTGTCCCCTCTTTGGGAGGGTTCTTTTACCAGTTGACACAGCAGAAATCAAGAAGATTTCAGAAAGATGCCTGCTGCCAGTATCAACAGTGCGTTCACTGTGGTAGTTAAAGTCCCAAGAATAAAGATGTCCTTTAATTTAAGTGCCAAAGTCCCAGGACATCCTGAATCTTATCTAGTTTGTCACCATCATGACCATGAGGCCAGTAGGTTTATATTAAGGTTTGTGAGTTGGATGCACAAGGACTTCAACTGCAAAAACAGAGTTTCTGGAAGAGTGTTGACATGCTCCCTCTAGGCTCTCCATAACATAACTGTAATACAACCCCTTATTTTTCCGATCCTGACACATTGGACAATTTAAATACAGCAGAAACAGAAATTTCTAGGTTGGCATTAGAGAAGAAACGCAGCAATTTTTCGCAAACAAACAGAAAGCCTTACTGGCATTCTTTTAATACAGTGATTAGCTCCCAGTAGTGTTTGGGAATAGATCTGTAATTGAAAAGTACCTCCTGGGGGAGAGGGGTGATAAGAGGAGGTTGTCGGGTTTAGGGTCTTTCTTACCAGTCTTGAGGCGTTGGGACTGTTCCCGGCTTCGGTTCTTGTAAGTACTGGTTTGTCCGAGATAGGGGCGACCCCTTCCGGTAGCCACGGTGCTGCCGACAATGAAAGCCTAAGCAGCCAGTGCCCTCCAGAAGGAATCCCAAGAGGAAAACCCCAGAGGGAAAAAACCTCTGATGATGATGAGACTCCAGGAATGAAGGAGAAGACAAGGAGCCAGAAAACACTGGAAGACTGGGAGCCCAAAAGAAACCAGGAGAAAACTGGAAATCAAGCTGGAGCAGAAGTCGCAAGGTAACCAGGAACGTCAACGGAAGGAAGGGATCACCAAAATAAGAGTCAAGGAGCCAACAGGAGCGAAGACACACCAGCAGGAACAAGGAGTGTTGCAACGCAAGGAAGGAAAGGTTCTGATCCCTTATATACAGAAAAACAGGAAGAGGAAGTGACATACAGGAGGAGGAAGTGACAAAACAGGAAAGAGAGGTGTCGCCATCTTGGATAGGGAAAAGAGTGAAGTGCATTACAGAAAGATCACCATGTTAGGAAGGTAAGTAACCCTCCCCTATTGCCTTCTGGGAGCAAGGTGAAGAGGAGAGCAACAATATGGCCCCCAAGGAAGGGGGATCACCAGACGCCCACACCAGGTGAGTGTAATGTCCCAAGGTGCCTCGGGAAGCGGATGGGCCGCCATGCAAGTATGCGGCGTGCCCGAATACCAACAGGCGTCGCGGGTGCTTTTCGCGACGCCATTGAAATGGCCACAGCAGGCCGCAATGCTGTACCGCGGCGCCCCCGAAGAGGAGGGAGGGGCGCCGCGGGTTGCACCGCGGCCGGCGAAGAGGAAACAGGTAGCGCCACGGGTCGCGAGCCGGCCCGCGGCGTAACAGTAGGTCCCCCTCCCGAAGCCCCGGGCTTGCCAGGAAAAAGCCAAAAAACCCGGCGGACAAGAACAGGAGCGTGGACAGAGTCAGCATCCTCCCAAGTATTATCACTGAGGAGATAGCCTTTCCAGTGGACAAGGAACTGCAAACGGCCCCTAAAAAACCGAGAGTCACAGATAGCTTCGACCTTGTACGCGGATACCTCATTGACCAAAACAGGAGGTGGGCGAGAAAAAACCCTCCTATAGGGATCCGAGACATAGGGTTTCAACTGAGAGGCATGAAAAACAGGATGTATCCTCCAACCACGTGGCAGTTGAAGTCGAAAGGACACAGGATTCACCACTTGAGTAACTTTGAATGGACCATAAAAGCGTGGCTTAAATTTACTACGTGATAACTGAAAAGGTAGAAACTTCGAGGACAGCCAGACTTTGTCATTGACTTGGTATAATGGAGATTGGCGGCGATGGACGTCAGCCGTGTCCTTCATTTTCTCTTTAGCTTCTTGGAGATGGACTTGAACTTTAGATCGTATGGCTCGGAGGTGGCGAATAAAGGAGGCTGCCGCTGGAACAGTTGCAGAACTGAAGGAAAGTCCTAGGATGGAAACCGTGTAAACAAAAGAATGGGGTAGTCTTGGATGAACTATGGACTGAGTTGTTGTAGGAGTATTCTGCCAACGGTAGGTAGGAGGACCAGTCGCTCTGAGTCGAATTGCAATAACAGCGGAGGTATTGCTCTAACCCTTGATTTAAGCGTTCCGTTTGACCATTGGTCTGGGGATGAAACCCAGAGGACAAGGCCACCTCAATATGAAGAGCTTTACAAAATTTTTTCCAAAAACGTGATACATACTGAGGGCCTCGATCCGATACAATCACCCGTGGCAGGCCATGGAGGCGGTATATCTCCTGTATGAAGATGCTTCCGAGTTCTCTTGCAATAGGTAGTTTTTTAAGGGCGGAGAAATGAGACATCTTGGTGAAAGAATCTATTATCACCATTATAACCCGGTTACCTGCAGATGGAGGCAGAGAGGAAATGAAGTCGGTGGATTTGGTATGCCATGGAGCCGGTGGAACAGGTAGGGGGTGAAGCAATCCCATGGGTTTAGTATGCAATGTTTTGGCTTGGGCACAGACAGGACAAGATGACACATAGACTTCGGTATCTTTTCTTATCGACGGCCACTAGAAAGAGCGAAGTATCAGTTCTAGGGTAGTCTTGAAACCACGATGTCCGGCCACGGGAGAATTGTGACACATTTGGAGGGCTTCTAGCTGCACCTTTTGTGTGGGAAGAAATAAAGCCCTACCATGGTAGTAGTGTGTGTCATGTTACTTGACCAGATCGACTAGCTTCTTCCATTCTTCTTGGTTCATGGATTTATATTCTGAATGAACCCTGTCTAGGAAGGATTGAACCATGCCAATAATTCTTTGTGGCTCGATTATGTTCTGTTGTGGGAGCGTAGGTCTTTCTGGATAACGACGAGACAAGGCATCTGCCAAAGTGTTCTGAGATCCTGGTATATAGGAAATGACAAAGTCATACTGGCTGAAAAAGTAAGCCCACCGGGCTTGGCGACTATTTTGGCCTTGAATGTTACGGAGACATTGGAGGTTTCTATGGTCTGTTCTGATTTCGAAAGGTTCCTTGGTTGCCATTAAGAACTGTCTCCATTCACGGCAGGCGAACTTCATGGCCAGTAGTTCTCGTTCTAGGACAGAGTAGTTCCTTTCAGAGTCTGACAGGACATGTGACAGGTAAAACACAGGATGTTCCAGTCCGTCGTCTTCTTGCTGTTGGAGGAGGACGGCACCAACAGCTCTGCCCGACACGTCTGTTTCCACAAAACATTTCTTCGTTGTATTAGGGTGTCGTAATATGGGTGCTTGCGTGAAAGCCTTTTTTAGGGCCTGGAAGGCCTGTTCGGCGGCTTCGGTCCACTTGAACCCTTGCCGGAGATACTCTTTCTTCAGAGTTTGGGATATGTAGCTGGTTTGGTGAGCAAAGTTGTCAATGAATTGACGGTAAAAGTTTGCCAGACCTAAGAAACACTGTGTTTCTTTAATGGTCGAATGTGATGGCCAATCCAAAATAGTCTGTACCTTTTGAGGATCCATGGCTATTCCCGTCTTGTTAATTCGGTAGCCCAAATATTCTACCTCGGACTTGTCAAACTCGCATTTTTCAGGTTTACAGAAGAGACTATTTTGGCGTAGTCTTTCCAGGACTTGCATGACGTGCGTGCGATGTAACTCAGAAGCTGCTGAATAGATCAATATGTCGTCTAGGTAGATTACCACTCTCTGGTTTAGGAGATCCGAGAACACATTGTCCATGAACCTTTGAAAGATGGAAGGGGCGTTGGTCAGCCCAAAAGGCATAACTCGGTATTCAAAATGCCCTAATGGAGTTCGAAATGCGGTTTTCCACTCATCCCCTTCCTTGATTCGAAGGAGATGATAGGCACCCCTGAGATCCAGCTTAGTGAATATTTGTGCCCCTCTTACCGACTCCAGGATATCCTTAATCAAGGGCAACGGATAGCGGTCTTTGATGGTGACTTTATTTAAGCCTCTGAAGTCAATACATGGTCGGAGATCTTTGGTCTTCTTGGGGACGAAGAAGAGGGGTGCCCCGGCAGGTTACGAGGATCGAACGATGAGACCACTCTGGAGATTTTCCTCGAGGTATTGTCTGAGAGTCTCTTTCTCGGGTTCAGTGAGAGAATATATTCTTCCAAAGGGTACTGTTGCTCCAGGTCCCAATGGAATGGCACAGTCAAACTCCCTATGAGGAGGTAACGTCGCCTTCGTAGGCTTCTGAAAGATGTCAGCATATGTATGGTAGTGACTTGGTACTCCTTGGACGGAGTTAACGGAGGTACAGGCTTCTTTTTTTATCATAGGCATTACTTAGGAGACCAGTACTCTTCAGTGGGATAACAGAACTGCTGACAGAAGTGTGATGACAGGGAAATGTTCCTTGTCTCCCAGTTGATATACGGGTTATATCTTATCAGCTAAGGTATACCTAAGATCATGACATGGCTGGGTGAGGCGATCATGTCAAAAGACAAGTGTTCTTGGTGTTTTCCAAATGTAAGCTGTAATAACGGTGTCATGTCTTTGACTGGACCGGAAATGAGGGGTTTCCGTCCACGGTATGTACTTGTTCTGGGATCTCTTTAGGGACACGACTAATTTGCCTCTCACTAACCCATGCTTCATCCAAGTACATCCAGCTGGCACCACAATCCAACAATGCTAGTATCTTCTCTTCTACTCCACTTGGGAGCCTTATAAGCGTAGGCAGAAGAAAGAGAGAGGTGGAAGTTTCATTCGAGGTACAGATCGAAGGGATTCCAGACCATCCCGTCCTCTCCCTTCTCACAGAGGATGGGATTTGGCGTTTTCCAGCTGCCTAGGAGGACGAGTAGGACGATTGCGGATCATGTGCCCTGAGGCGCCACAATACAGACACAGTCCTTGTTTTCTTCTGTGTTCACGTTCGACCTCAGACAGGGGTCCTCTAGTTAAGCCTATCTGCATTGGTTCTTCTCCTGTCGAAGGCTGTATGTCGGACACTGTGTTTTCTGTTTTACGAACATTAGGTTGGGTTACTCCGGTATGCTGCTGAAGTCGTGACTTTCGTCCCTCCAAACAACGTTTATTGAGACGATGTTCAACTAATAATAAATCCATTAACTCAGTCATAGTTTCTGCACGAGGCAAATGTACTAATTCATCTTTGATTTCTTCTCGCAACCCTCTACAAAAAAGCGTCATCAGTGTTCGTTCCACCCAAGTGGTTTCCGCCGCCAATTGCATGAAGTGTGTGATGTACTGCAAGACGTCCTGACTCCCTTGTTGGATGTCACACAAGGCTTCTTCCGCTGAGGTCTCCAGCCCAGGTCTCTCAAACATCCGTTTAAAGGAATCAAGAAAAGACGCATAATTTGACACTTGTGGGTCTTCTGTGGCTACCAAGGGTGTTGCCCATGCTAATGCAGGACCAGACAAGGCACTAATCAGGTATCCAACTTTAGTTCTATCCAAGGAAAACTGGGCTGGACGAAAGGCAAAAAACACAGTCAAGGAATCCAAGAATTCCTTCAGCTTGTTGGGATCTCCAGAATAACGAGGAGTAGAGGTAGAGACCATGGGTACATCGGATGTCTTAGTTGTGAGCACGTGGCGTAAGGCTAAGTTTTCATCTCTTAGTTGTTGTAGTTCTTGGGCTTGTTGTTGAACCATCTGTACTAATGCCTGTGCTGTTTCTACCGACCCTTCGGTCGGAGAGGACTGTGAGGTATCCATGCGGGTTTTTGGGCGTTGCAATCTGTCGGGTTTAGGGTCTTTCTTACCAGTCTTGAGGCGTTGGGACGGTTCCCAGCTTCGGTTCTTGTAAGTACTGGTTTGTCCGATATAGGGGCGACCCCTTCCGGTAGCCACGGTGCTGCCGACAATGAAAGCCTAAGCAGCCAGTGCCCTCCAGAAGGAGTCCCAAGAGGAAAATCCCGGAGGGAAAAAACCTCTGATGATGATGAGACTCCAGGAATGAAGGAGAAGACAAGGAGCCAGAAAACACTGGAAGACCAGGAGCCCCAAAAGAACCAGGAGAAAACTGGAAGTCAAGCTGGAGCAGAAGTCGCAAGGTAACCAGGAACGCCAACGGAAGGGATCACCAAAGTAAGAGTCAAGGAGCCAACAGGAGCGAGGACACACCAGCAGGAACAAGGAGTGTTGCAACGCAAGGAAGGAAAGGTTCTGATCCCTTATATACAGAAAAACAGGAAGTGACATACAGGAAGAGGAAGTGACATACAGGAAGAGGAAGTGACAAAACAGGAAGGAGAGGTTTCGCCATCTTGGATAGGGAAAAGAGTGAAGTGCATTACAGAAAGATCACCATGTTAGGAAGGTAAGTAACCCTCCCCTATTGCCTTCTGGGAGCAAGGTGAAGAGGAGAGCAACAATATGGCTCCCAAGGAAGGGGGATCACCAGACGCCCACACCAGGTGAGTGTAATATCCCAAGGTGCCTCGGGAAGCGGATGGACCGCCGTGCAAGTACGCGGCGTGCCCGAATACCAACAGGCGTCGCGGGTGCTTTCCGCGACGCCGTTGAAATGGCCACAGCAGGCCGCGATGCTGTACCGCGGCGCCCCCGAAGAGGAGGGAGGGGCACCGCGGGTTGCACTGCAGCCAGTGAAGAGGAAACAGGTAGCGCCACAGGTCACGAGTCGGCCCGCGGCGTACCAGAGGCGTGTAGAGCTGTCTATCCATCTCATCCAGCTCTCACATGTTCCTTCTGGAATTGGAATGTAAGACAAAAAATAAGCCAAACAAATCTTTCTACTATTAAGATGATAGATGTCTTACATCCTTGTCCATCTAGTGCAAATGTAACACATAAAATTATCTTTCTTTCTAAAGACATTAAATCTTTCCAAGTAAATGGAAACTGCTCTCTTTACATCAAGTAAATGCCTCAACTCTTCCTCCTCCTCCTTAGAGGGTGGGTCAGGAAACAATACAAACTGGCAACTTAATTCCCTGTTCTCTGTGAAATTTAGCACATATTTTGGGGAGAAAAGCATGATTAGGTTTTAGCACAAACCCTTCCTCCATCATTCTCAAAGAGAGAGATATCTGCACAATAAAGCACCAAGTTCCCATGTGCTTCTAGTAGATATTATTGCTACCAAGAACAGTGCTTTCATTGTCAAATACTTAAAATGTAAAGAACTTAATGGTTCAAACAGAATTGTAAAACTCTCACTATCAATGGCAAATCCCAAGGAGGCATTACAGACTTTACTACGTGCCTAGAAATATAGAACCCCTCTAGACGTCTCTACACTAAAACATCATTCAAGCTAATGCCACCAAAAGGCTCATGGAAAGCCTTAATTGCTGACCATTGTGCTTTCAATGTAGATACTACTAAGTTCTTCTCAACACCATCAATCAGAAACCGAAAGATGGAAGAAATTTCAGAATTCACTGGGGATAGAGATTTTAAGGAACACCAGTGTTCAAAGTTCTTCTAGTGCTTTAAGTAGGATCTTAATGTAGGGAATACAAGATATTTGAATAATCTCAGCCAATTTGGCTGGAATCCTTCCACTCTGAAGCCCCATGCTCTCAACTCCCAAACCGACCGTGACAACCTTAGAGTGGAAAATACCCTGGTGCTCGAAGAGGAAATGGTGATAAAGGAATTTTGCAATGAGGACACAGAGACATGGATTTCAACAGAAAGAATCAGGATGTGTAAGGCCAAAAGGGTAACACCACTATCACATCTGCAGAATATTTAGAGGCAGCAAAGGGATCAAGAAATTGGAAGGGATACACAATGATGAATATGGTGAGGCCATGGTATACAAAAGACTTCCACTCCACAAGATACTGGATCAGGAAACAAAGAATAGAATCTGTGCAGTTGTGTACACTCTGAAGAGGAAAAGCGATCTAGGTAAGGTTTCCCGAATTTGTAGCGTGTCATCGCAAAAGCTGTTTGTACAAAGACAGATCTTCAGAGGACAGAAACACTCTGCTCTTCTTTCAGATTGTCCTCTTCCTTGATGTGGATTGCTTTCAAGGAAAGAAGGTGATGCTCTGCCCATGATCCAATTCTAAGAGTTATCAAATTTAGAGAAATTGACTGGGTGCCTGCTTGTCTATTCACATATGACATGGCCACCCTGTTGTACTATCACATGCTGTTGATGAATCTGAGGTTGAAAATGTATCAATGAATGATGAAATGCAGATAATTCTGTTCAATTTGTTGACTTGCTTTGTTCTTGAACCAACCATCTTCCTTGAACTGAGACGTCTATCAGTTTTGCTCCCCATCTTTCCATGCTGGCACCCATTATCACTATCTTCAATGGACCTGGCTGCAGGGGAATCCTTTTCATATGACATGGCCACCCTGTTGTACTATTACAGCCTGCTGATTATTATGAGGTTGAAAATGTAGCAGTGAATGATGAACTGCAGATAATTCCTTTCAATTTGATGACTTGCTTTTTTCTTGAACCAACCATCTTCCTTGGACTGAGAGGTCTATCAGTTTTGCAACCCATCTTTCCATGCTGACACCCATTGTCACTATCTTCAATGGACCTGGCTGCAGGGGAAATCCTTTTGAGAGGGAGAATGGATCCACCCATCACTGAAGCATAGTTGTAATTTGGAAAGTTACATGAATTAACTTTTCTAGACTCTCTAATGCAGGTTTCCAATACTGCAGCAGATGTATTACTAGGGATCTCAAATGAAGATTTCTGGTAACGCTGGCAACCAGGAACACATAGAGAACCACGAACACATAGGAAGCCTTGTGCTTTAATAAAGAGGCCTGCTGGAGCCTGCTGACATGCCAATAACTGAGCTAAAGTCTCTGTCCTCTCTGCTGGAAGAAAGACCATTCTGAAATGTACCCCGATACATGTCCTATCTTGAGAAAGTTCTATCTTGCACTTCATGAAGAGTCCATGTTTCTGAAGACATTCCTGGACACCATTCCACTCATCAAGGAATCTTCTCTTGATGGAGCATGAAGAGTATAATTGTCTAAATATGCATATAGGCTCCAACCTTTCTGAGGTAGAAAGGCTACTAGTGGGCCCATCATCTTTGTCAAAACATTTGGTGGTGAGTTGATGCTGAAGGTTAAAACTTGAAACTGGTAATGTTTTCCCCACAGGCAAGATTTCAAGAACTTTTGGATCATGCAAGTAAATGTCTTTCAGATCTATTGTAATCATGAAAGCACCTTCTATAGACAAGGGAATTATCTTTTAGAGAGATTCCATTTTGAAAGATATCTTGATCCATTTCTTCGCTTTTCGAAGGTCGATAATTAATCTTAATTCCCCTGATGGCTTCAGAATCAGAAACATTATCGTACAGCATCCCTTGCCCTTCTCTTCCTGAGGGTCAGGAACTTACCTTCCATAGATTACATCCATCGTTGTTTCTTTCTTAACTTGACTTCTTGGGCAAGCAGTGAATATGGTCCTAGTTTTGGTTAAAAGTCAATTTGATAATCTTCACTGATTATCTTCCAGGCTTGCATTGGAAGTAGACATTTCCCAGGCTGTCCTAAAATGTGCTTAACCAACCTTATGTAGGAAAATTCAGACTTTGCACAGGCAGGCGTGCTGAGTTTTGGAAGGAGAATGTGGCGTTGCCGTTTGTTCAAACAGTTTCCTGCAATTTTTTGTTTCTTTACTTCTTGAAATACATAGATTGTTGTTGGTGCGACCTTGAAGATTGTTGGCAAAATGAAGTCTTCAAGGATGAATGTACAGATGAAACCGAAAATCCTGTATGCTGTCTAAATGACAAGGGAAGCTTTATCTCTTTAAAAAGTCGGTGCAACTTGTCCTAATGTTGGGATCCGAATAAACACACTCCTTGGAAACGCATTCATAACACTATTGACTTCTGGGCTTAACTGTGTGCCACAGTCCTATTGGACTTATCCGAAGCGTTCGACGCGGTCAATCAAAACATACTTTGGACTGTCTCACAGCTATAGGAATAAAGGGTCTTGCCCTATCTCTACTCACATCTTTTTTTGAGAATCATGAGCAATTTGTGGCTCTGGAAGATTATCGCTCCTCTACCTTTTCCCTACCATGCGGCGTACCACAGGTGTCGTCACGGAGTCCTACTATTTGTAATATTTATGTGGCCCCGCTGGCCCAACTGAGCAAATTCTATGGATTCACGGTGGTATCCTATGCTGATGATACACAAATTGTGATATTGGTAGCCAGCAACCCTGATGAGCATGCCTTGCGCTTTCAGTACTGTATGCTCCAAGTGGGAAAATGAATGGCCTCTAATTGCTTCAAGCTTAATTCCAGCAACACCAAGGTCATACTTACCACTTTCTGGTCCCCTACCTGGTGGCCACAGGATTTGGTAACATTACCTACTGCAGTTGATAAAGTAAGAAATCTTGGAGTGGTCTTTGACAATAACCTATCCTTTGAGGGACAGGTCAATGCTGTTACATCGGCCTCTTTTTTCACCTTGAAACTCCTTAGAAAAATATTTGTTTTTATTCCTCCTAAGCTTCGAAAAAGAGTGACGTCTGCCTTAGTACTTTCAAGGATTGACTACTGCAATGCCCTGTTTATAAACATCACAAAGAAATCCTTGACCAAAATTCAAATTGTACAGAATGCGGCGGCTCGCCTTCTCTTAGGCATCCCTAAATACAAATCTGCTTCTTCTGCACTCAGTCATCTACATTGACTTCCAGTTAAGAAGCGATCAGACTTTAAAGCACTGTGCATTGTTTTCAAATCTCTTCAGGGCATCTGCCCCAGGTATGTTGTTTCTCTTTTCCAGATGTTTACTACAATCTCAGTCAGGGTTCAAGGGTGCTCTCCCTTTATCTCCATATAGGCAGTAGACGTAGCCCTCGGGTTCCATTGCCCGCTGGTCTGCGATCAACGATGGCCCTTGTTGAGACAAAAAAGCCCAATCATTACCCACATAGAGTTGTTTCGCCCAATAATAAAGGCACAGGTTAGGTAGAGCAATCCCTCCTGGTAGGGTTTCCTGGTCAGAGTAAGCAGAGCTATCCTCAGAGTGCCCCCCGTCCCACAGCAAAGTTCTGGTCACTTTGTCCACCATTTTGAAAAACCCCTCTAGAACCACGAAAGGTGTATTATGTAGGACATGAAGACATTTTGGCAGGCAAATCATTTTGTATAGGGCAGCCCTACCTAGCAGTGACAGCAGGAACTTCCTCCATTGACCCACAAAGACATTGGTGAGATTCTCCTGGATACAGAGCTCCCTGTCTGTGGTCACAAAGATGCCCAAATATTTCAATTCAGTCATTTTGAGTCTAAAGGGATATCTTCAGTCACCCATTCGCCCCTCTTGTGATAGCGGGGAGACTATGGATTTGCACCACTTGATGCAGAGTCCCAAATAAGACCCAAATAATGCCACAATCTGTAGGATTCCGGGCACGGAATGATCTGGGTTGGCCTGGCACAGCAGTGTGTTGTCCACATAAAGGGACACTATGTCTACCCACCCTAGGTCCCACCACAGCCCTTTAAGAAGTGTGTCCGGGCAGATCCACCTCATCAGACGCTCAACTGCCTCCAAAGGTTGGTTGCTTCTTGTGAAGACTATGTTGAGACCTGTTTTTCTTTTTAGATCTGCTTGTGTGTTTTTTAAAGCCAAACCTCGAATTTTCTCAGTAGGTGCAAGAATCCCAAACTTAAAGAAATAATAAATGCCAACATTGAAGTTTTTCAGGCATAACAGGTTTCCTGGTGCAGTGTGAATATTAATGACATCTGTGAAAATCATGGAATCAATAATGGGAGGTCCTGGTAGGAATTGTTCCTGCAGAAGTTCAAGTGCTTCATTGAGATTCCAAGTGGATACTTCAATGTCCTCTTCATGGAAGGGACTCTAGGACTAGACGTACATGCTGACTCACTACCATGCAAGGCTACAACTTTGCACAAATCCTGCGCATTCTCCTGCAACTGGACCTTCTCTAGGCTGCAGTTATGAATAGAATTAATGATATCACCTAATTTCAGCTGGAGCAGTTCTTGGCATCACTGCTTGTCGGTAACAGACAGGACCAATGATTGTCTGGGTTAGCCAGATGGTTTGGCACCTTCTTTGAGGTCCCTAATGTCACTCAAGTGTAGTTTACCCCCAGGAATGATCACATAAGCATCGAGACACCACATTAAACAGGACCCACCATGGTGATACCATCTAGTTGATCAACATTCAGAGGGTTGAAGGAGTCCAAAGTTGGATGGTGGATACTCCCTATTAAGATGGGCCTCACTGTAGTTGATGGAGACTTGTCCCGATCGGTATATCTGTTACTATTCAGCAAGATCCACGAGAATTACAAGTAGTAAGATGGACTATTTCATAATGGATATAACAAACAATTGGTGCATACAGCTAGTCTATATTAATGTAAGTCCAGTCTTCAACAGATTACTGAGAAGGGAACCAGATTTATCAGCTTGTAGGTACCTACTGATAACCCACAACAACGCTCAAGCTTCCGCGTAGGTAGAGGGAGGTCTTCTCAACTATGAAAGGTGTTATTGGGATACTACTGAGGCTTAAAAGCAGCAGTCAGAAACAACCAGGATAATCAGATCGAAGAACAGCAACTTATCCAGTTGTGGGAGGTTGTTTTGCATACTATGTCAACTATGAGTACTGTAGTGCTTACTTTTTTAGGACTAATGCTGCTGTTTTTTTGACTCTGTGCACTGGGACTCTGCTAACCAGGCCCCAGTGCATATGCGCTGACCTTTAAAAACATGTTGACGTTAGCTATTCTCCAAATTGGCATATTTAGGTTGCCTACAGGCTCCTAGTATATGGTACAAAGTGTACCCAGGGCCTCGAAGTTAAATATCACTAGTGGACTGCAGCACCCTTTGCACCACCCACTACAGTGACAGTACAAGAATGACTGCAGGCCTACCATTGCAGTCTGGCTATGCAGTTTTAAAACTGTAATTTCGACCTGTCAAAATAACTTCCTTTCACAGGCATTACTTTTAAATATTAATAAGTAACCCCTAAGTAGGCCTTACGGCCCATAAGGCAGGGTGTGTGGCAATTAAAAGTAGGACAGCTGAAAGTTCAAAATTAATCATATCCTTACAGTGAAAAGGCCGCAAAAGCTATTTTGGCTGTAGAAGGGTTAGCTGTTCCATAGGAAATCATTGGGATACATTATTACATTTAATAATGTTATATCCGGCTAGGAAACAGCTACAAATTTTATTCTTGGAATTTTTAAAATATTTATTCCAAACTGAATGCACTAGTAAAGTTGGATTTGTAAGGAATATCTAGGAAAAGGTACTTTACAAAGTAAACTTTTTCCTGCCTAAAGCCAACGAAAGCCCATTTACATAAGCTTCAACTGTCATCCAGGAGCTGAATAGTGGTCTTGCTGAGGTGTGCACATACTCTCAGAGCTGAGACAAAGGCATTAGGTGTGGGGAGGTATTCTGTTTCTCCTGCAGGATGGTCATCTGGATTATGCTCAGGAACTTGATTAACTTCAAAGAGGCCTACTCTGTCACAGTCAAATATTACCTGACACCTGGGCAGGGCCCACCTTTGCCCCCTCCCAGTCAGGCAGGCACCAATCCCAGTGGGAGAGGAGCAGACTCCAGAACGGGTTTAAAGTGACCACAGAGTAGGCGTTGCTCATTTCCCCACCACACATTTGGGCGGGGCATACAGACTCTGCATGATGTGAGAAGAGTTTTACCATCCTGGATTTGGGCAGAGAGGAGCACTGTGGGATTGTTTGCAGTAGATTACACAGGATCTCCTGCGAACGTGTGTAGGGTTACTGCAGGGAATTTTTTTCCTGTTGGTTAAGGAGGGGCGAGGAGTTATATCAACCCACAGGTTAGTGTCAGATATTAATGTGGCATTCCAGAACACTTATAGGCCTGTGTAAGATAGAAGAAGGACTTCACCTGAGGAGACCTGTAGGACTCTGGACGCTGTGAGGAGACCTGTAGGATGCTGGACATGTTCCCACTTGTACCCAGGACAAAAACGTTGACTCAAAGTGTCAATTGGCATCCCTTCTGTTAAGTTACAGAGATATAACAAGCTGCTAGAAGCTTATTTTCGTGAAGAGCCCAGCTTACCAGTTCCAACTGGACCTGCCCTAGACTCTGCTGGTGGCTTCTGATTAAGTGCGTCTTGACCCCCAAGTGCTGTTCCTGAGGTCCAGGAGAACTTGACTGTGTCAAAGTGCACGCCTCTTGCCTGCCTCAAAAACCTGGGAATTAGAAACTTTTTGGCTCCAAAGCGTTCCGGAGGAAAGGGACAAACCTGCCACGTTAATCTGACGAAGATGAGTTGCAGCTGGGCCAGAGATTTAGCTAGCTCCCGCACCGAACTTTTCTGTAGCAGAATATCTGTTTCAGAGGGACGTCGTGAAAAGGGTATCCATCCTTGTAGCGTCCTGTTTGGCTATAGCTTGCAGACTTGCCCCACTGAAGGAATCCAAGCTTCAAAAAAGTGACTACACCTGAATGTAAAAATCATCACCGGGCAAAGGTGCTAAAAGTATCCGGGCAGCGAAGGGCCTTTATTGTGCATTGATATTTTATTTCACCCCCTCAGAGTTTTACTGCCAAAAGTCAACGGCTTCAGTGGGACCTCGTCCGACAGCTACCTGGCCCTGAGGAGCCTTTCATCGGCCTCAGCCTGCTGGTTTGTCCCATTAAGTATTTTTGTGGTCCCATCTCAGAGACTAAGCCCAAAGGTGAAACTTCAAACCTAGTTGAACCTGGTTCCTTTATCCGACCAGCATTCCATCGTGGTTGGCCTTAAATCGCACCTAGGTACCGGTCAAGAGCAGCCAGATGACCATGACCATTGTTGGCGCTTAACACTTTTTGGTGCTATTAATTTAACACTTTAACAATTCATGTCTCCGGCTCCACTTATTGGATTTTTGTAGCTCTAGTGTCATTTGGTCATTAAATAACTCTCTATTTTTATACACTGAAGTGGGATTTTTATTGTGTTGGGTTTTAAACCTTTTGTAAAAGCTTTACACATTTTCTTAAGATAAGCCTGCCTGTTCTGAGCCAAGCTACCACATGTTGAGCTCAGGTTTAAATTACTGAAACTTAACTGGACCTAACAAGAATAGTGATATTATTACGTGTGTGGGAATACGATCCACTTCAAGTTTTAATCCTCTGTCTGTCAGGTATCACTGTCCAGACTCATGTGGTGAAATTTTCCAGGCGGTCCCTTTGATAGAGTCACATATCAAACCAAGAGTTTAAATACTATTTGACCATTAGTTTGATTAAGTCATTCAGAAAGTAAGCCACCAAATGTGCGATAGTGTGAGAAACTGGTTGCTGGTTGAGAGGGGTGTGAACCCTTCTCAAGCAACAGCCACACCTCTAGTCAGGGTGAACCACAATTTGCACTACATTAACCTGTGCTTAACCCTCTGGTAGCTTGGCACAAAAGCAGTCAGGCTAAACTTAGAGCCAATGTGTAAAGTATTTATGCAGCACTTAAACAGTAATAGAGTGAAAACCCAGCCACAGACAAATCTCACGGTAATATCGAAAACAATAGAGTCATTTTTAATAAATTATTCAACAAAATGACAAAATCCTGATCAGTAGAACTGGAGATATGCATTTTAAAAGGTTTAAGGTAACTATAGCACCGAAAAGCACAAAGCGCCACTCGTGGTTATCTGGTCGTGCAAGATCGGGGAAAAAGGCAGAAGTTCAGGCACACAGCAATGGATACAGGGACCAGGTTAATGCCGCTGAAAGAGTTACCATCTCAAAGTCCGGTGCGAACAGTCCCGTTTGTGATGGAGGAGGCTGGGAGGAGCAGGGAGAGTTTTGCAGATTGTTGTTGCTGTAGTGCGAAGAACAGGCCAGCATCATGGACAATTGCCACTGTAGCACGAAGATCCTGTCGGGAGTCGCAGATGGTCATTGCTGAAGCTTTGCACTGGCAGTCACCGCAGGCTGTTGATGCTGTGGCACGAAGTGAAGATCTCACGTTGCCGGTTGTCATTGGTGGTTAGTGTAGCGCAAAGAGTCAGTTCCATCGAAGCTCCGTTTTGACCGTCATTGCGGGCTGCAAGATATCTACGTGAATGCGTCATTCACGGTCACGAAGAGCCCAAAACTACAGGATTTCTCCTTCACCTGACAAATGTAATCTGATGTCAACCCTGGAGAGGTACCTCTTGGGGACCAGGGACTCACTCTTGCAGAGGCCAGCAGGGCTTAGGCAGGTCCACTTGCAGTAAGTCAGCTGGGCAGTTGCAGGGAGGCCTCTAGAGCTAGTTATGTTCCTATAGTTTTGAACAGGTTGTCTGTCAGCAGCCCCTTGGAGTGACTTCAGGTAACCTGGGATGAAGAGAGCAGGTCCAGTCTTCTTTCTCAGACAGCAGGGCAGTCCTTTGGCAGCAGGGCAGTCCTTTTTCTAAAGTAGCCACAGGTGCAGGAGTCTATACCTGGTGCCAGCTTTGAAGTGGGAGGAACTTCTAGACTTCCCCCCACATCTAGTTCTGGAATGTACTTCCTTCCTGCCCTTGTGCCAGGATGTTTGGAGTCACAAAAGGCCTGAGTTAAGTAGTTTGGGTGTGTGCTGAGGCAGTTCCTTTGATGTTAAAATGTGGTAGATGACAGCTCTGCCTCTCCCATCAGGTCAGGATGGCCCATAATGCCAACACCTAGTCCCCCTTTGTGATACTGTCTGGGAGGAATACACAAAGGCCAACTACACCTAGTCATGTAACCCAGTGTTGGGATGGAAAGGTCCTCTGCAGGGTAAAAGGTGTGTACTCCTATCCCGAGTGCCCAACTGTACTGATGTCTGGATCCCTAATGCTGAATTCGTTCTCATAGGCAAATACGGATCATGCATGTATGCCTTGACTTAGGCTTGTCATCAGGTAGATGTAGAGTGCTGCACCGGAGTAGTGACTGTCCAGGCTGTGTGTGTGCCTGAGAAGGGTACAGTCCAAGGAAAGAGCAGTGCATGTTTGGCTAGTACAAGGTACTCAATGTATGTATGCCTGCAAGGAATACATTAAATGTGCGTGTGCAATGAAAGCATGTGTTAGGTGTATATGTGCTTGCAAAAAGTGCAATACATGATGGTTGAAGTATTGTGCAGCATGCCCATGGTGAATGTGTGTTTACAAATAACACATCATAGTACAATGCAGAGAAGCTACAGTACTGAACATTGCACAGAGACTGAATACTGGAGGAAGGGAGAGGGAGGAGGAGGGAGAGAGATTGATTCAGGGATAGATCACAAGAAAGGGGCCTGGCACATCTCAGGAACAAGATGGAGCTGATAAGAGACTCATACATAGTGTGGCTTGGATCCCAGGATTAACCTTTTGATGCACATATCACTATGGCTGACATCCAGGTGTGAGCTCTAGTCACTCCTGTGACCTGTGTTTTTGGAAAATCAGCTTCAGAGTCTTTCCTGCTGTGACAGACAGCCTTTTAAGAGGAAAGAAGAGATAGAAAAGTGAATATTTCAAAAGAGCAGAACCAAAATATAAAACTTCAAAGACTCAGACCCTAAATCACACTTGGTTCTGCAGATGGACTATAAGAAGGGAAGGTCGAGACCCCATAATTTGTCAAGCATCCACACGGGTTGTGTGAGAAGTGGAAGCTTTACAAGACTTCTGCCTGTGACTAGGACTAAGGGCCAAGGCCTGCTAGTCTCCCTGCTGGGTGGGGGGACATCACCCAGGGAACCCAAGACCACCTGCTCTGGAGCACCAGCGCCTGCCTCCTTGCAAGACCAGTGTGCCCTGTGAGAAAGAGGAAAGCGTTGGAGGGATCAGGGTCCATGGAGAGTCCTAACAAGAGAACTCTGTGTGGGAGGAGTGAGAATATGGCTGTGCACTGATCGGGTCTTTGCCTGTGTGCAGGATTGATTCGGCGACCCCCGAATGCCAGGAGATGGCTGCTGTGCATCAAAAGCTGTGCGGGAGCACCAACCCCGTACTGCCTGGTTGTGGTGACCCCTCATGCCAGAAGGGGCCACAGTAATTGTGTGAACAGCATGCCAGGCCTACAAGTCTCCCTGCTGGGTGAGGGGACATCATCCAGAGAAACCCAAACCACCTGCCCTGGAGCACCAGCCTTCATGTCAAGACCACTGTGCCCTGTGAGGAAGAGGAGAGATTTGGGGGGAGCGGGGTCCAGTGGAGAGCCTTACAAGAGTACTCCCTCTGAGAGATGTGAGGATACTGCTGTACAGTGATCTAGTCGTTGCCTGTGTGCAAGATTGGTTCAGTGACTCCCTGAATGCCAGGAAAGAGCTGCCATGGACTAAGCCATGCATCGAGAGCTGTGCGGGGAGCAACAAGCCTGTGCTGCCTTGTTGCGGTGACCCCGTATGCCAGAGGAGGCCACCGTTGATGTAACTGTGTGACCAGCTCACCAAGACTCGTGAACCCCTTAGCGGCGCCCCGTATGCCAGGAGGTGCCACCATGGTGTGGATGACTCGACCAAAGGAGTCTATGTTGCGTCCAGAGGTACCGCAGCAACTCCGTATGCCAGGAGGGGCTGCTGGTACTAAGTTTGCAAAGAGTTTGGGCCGTTGCCCAGGACAAGAGTGAGGCTGCGGCCAGTAGGTCGAGTCCCTCACATCAAGATCGACCCCAGAGGACCTTGGAAGATGCCGAGGAAGACGCTGCAGATCTCGTTGTGCTCCGGTCAGGAGCTGGAAGACTCTCCCCGCCCCCTGTATGGAAAAGACTGACTTACCGTGTCCATGCAGATACGGAGCTTCTCCGATCACTGGGGAAAGCTGGCAGCGCCGCTCGGGAGAGAGCCTGCACCAACTGCACCCAACAGAATCACAGCTTGCAAGGTTCATGATCAGGGCCGCCGCTGAAAGCTTCCATGCTGCAGGAGCGGGTAAGACGTGATTCAGGCCTGTTAAGCCCTGGGGACTCGCTGCTGAAGGTGCTGTGGCACCAGAGAAGCTTTTGACTAATTCCTAAAGAGTCAATGGGGAACTCTTGAGTACGGCCTACTACTGAGCATTCCCTGGATGCAGCCACCAGTGAATGGGGAATAACCCTGACCACATTACAAGGAAGAGGATGGGACAGTGATTTGCCTGACACACACTAGAGCCCCAACCTTAAGGGCTCTAGCATGCTCAAGTAGACCTTGTTGCTTATGAATGTAGCTATTCCTTTGCACATGTAGAGTTAGAAATAAAATGCTTCTTTTTCATATAAAAGCAAGTTTTTGAATGGAGCCTGATTTATTGACATTACTCTGAACACTTCGAGTTATGTTCACTAATGTGTATGTACACTTCCCCAACTCCCCGCCCCCCCTCCCCTCCCCCTCACCCAGTTTGCCTAGTTGAGCAGGACATATAGTAGGTCGGGCACCAGGACATCAGAAGTTAAAGGCCTCCACCACCATGGCTGGGCCCAGCAATCCATGTGCCCCGTGGCTCTCTGACACCCAGGATACAGGCACCAAATGGTTAGGATAAGGAAATTACAACTTTATAGCAGTGACATTTTCAGAATTGTGACTTAAAATCAGACTTTACCATTAAAGTGTGTTTTAAATTACAATTACCTAGACACTAAATATGACATTTCTACCGGTTCCCAAACAAACAGTATCACTTATTAAATGTAATAAGGTAACTTAATGTTATCCCATGGGAGAGGTAGGCCTTGCAGTAGTGAAAAACTAATTTAAGAGTGTTTCATTACCAGGACATGTAAAACTTAAAAGTACATGTCCAACTTTTTAAATACAATGCACCCTGCTTATGGGCTGTTTAGGGCCTTCCCTAGGGTTGATATATGTATAAACAAGCATTTGCAATGCAATAGGTCTCTCATTTACGCGAGTTTACGCTATTGGCATTGTAAATGACAATGCCTTTTATTTATGTTTTAAAAACGAAAACAAAAATAAAAGGCATTGTTATTTGCAATGTCAATAGCTCAAACTCGCGTAATTGCGAGACCTATTGCATTGCAAATGCTTGTTTATATGTACAAGTCTTCATACATTGCTTTTATTGGATGGATTTGTGAGAACTTCACTATTAAACAGATTTTGGATCACGCCGTGGACTCTATTTGTACTATGTGGACTATACTGTTCTGAGTGCTGCTTTAAAATTATAGCACGTCTGTTACCGCCAAGTGACCCAACTCTGAGCGTAAAGTTATGTTAATGCTGAAAGTCCTATCACACTTCCGCTAGTGATGATATGTGCAGAGCACGTGTGATTCGCATATGTGGTAAACATGCGTTAATGGTGTCACCCAGGGGTGTTCAAGCCAGGTCCGAAAGGACTCGGCCAAATTTTCAGTAAGACCCCAGGTGCCTAGGAAAAGTGTTCTGTCTAGATGAAAAGTGTGTACATATATTTTATGCACATATCTTGAAAATTTGTCATGAATCCTGTCCTCCTGGACTATGGTTGGACACCCCTGATGTACTGTACATGACAAAAGTCATGAGTTTTCAACATGACGTCGGCAGGGTACAGATGACTGCATTGTGCACTGTTGAGATGAAATCTAACTCAGATGTTCTGGGCAGAGGCGGTGTAGAAGAGCAGTACTGAGCATTCATTCGTGTGCACGGGCGCCCACGTGCGCTCTCGGTTCGGCCTCTTACAAGGAGGTGGAGTCCGAACTGGTCGGTGGGAGTGTTTCATGGATGCACCGGGCACCTTAAGCTCATAAGAACACGAAACTATGATCTGTATTCCTGGATCAATGTTCTGCATCGACGGAATGTAACCACGCTACCAAATGACCTGATACGAAGCGCTGTCACAAACCTGGGCAGCTGAGTGAAAATACGATTTTACGCGGAGAACTTTACTTTGTGTGTGTACTTCCTTTACTTTTAATTCGTCGGATAATAAAATGCAGGCTATTATATGTGGAAGTTTTGTCTAATTGTATCTACGTTTATATTACACACATCACAATATGAGGTGTCTACATGAGCTTAAATTGAAGCCGTTAACCATCTCTACACAGCTGAGTTTATCAACATTTGAAGGATAAAAGTCTGAGTCTGCCTCGCTTGGAAGTACACCTCTGACCCTCCGGTTACATAGAGATCGCCCCGGCTCGTGCATTGACACACTGCGCTGTCTAGCAGTCCTTCTCACTCCCTTCCTGGAAGGCCTCTCGCCCCAGACGTGCTGCTGAACGAGCCAGACGCCCCCACGAGAAGTGATGTCAGTAATTTGAGCTGAAGTCCTCAGTATTCATTGTGCCTGGAACAACTTTGTGAGTCCCTTGAGCGCTCTCCGGGGTGAGAGGTCACCGGGGGAGCTAATAGCTCAGTGAAGGGCACGATTGTCACAGTCACTGAAACGCTACATCCAGCAGCTCAGCCAACCCCATTAAATGTGGATGGACAAGCTAGTCCAGACACTTTGCGTGTGACTAATTCGAAATACAATCATTTCACAAAGAACATCTCAAATTTAAAGTTCCATTATGGTATGCTTAAAAGAAATCTGACTGGTGAGCTGAAATAGCCCACACATACAAATCTTTGCTTCTCTTTTGACAGTATTGTATTGTAATTGCATTTATATAGCGCTTACTACCCCTGACGAGGAGTCGAAGCGGTTTTTCGGCAAGTAGCATGCTACTCCGGAACCCAAGAAGGAGATTGAAAGAAGAACGTGTCCCTCACTTGCTTTCATTGATAATACAGTCTATCTGTTGCGTTTGCTAATGGGTACGGTTGCAGTTATTCACCCTTTCACAGCGGCCATAGCGCGGTTACAACTGCTCTGTCGCATGAGTGTGAAGAATTACGAAAGACTATTATTTTAGCACAAGCCCTCTTTTCACGGATAATTGGGTTATAAATGTAGTATTTCAGAATTAGAAGGTTTGTTAAAATGCAATTCTATTTTGCGGTTAAAGACCGAAGTGACGACTCCTCGCCTCTGAATCTCCCATCAATCATTAGTTTCAACTTCTCCCGAACATCTGACCCGTCTCGCGGGCTGCAGCTTAATTAGCCCCATTTTGTGACCACCCGTGTTTGACGGCAGGAGATTGCCATCAGACTTAATGGAGCGGCCGCGTTGAGGCTGGTTCTGCACAGGCTTGCTGAAGGAACGTGCCTGGGCGCCCTTTCCGTGGCCACGAAAGGAACGAAAACCAGGAGTGGCTGGGCTTTTCGTGGAAAGACCTAAGGACTTGGCCGTGGCCTGCGAGTCCTTAAAACGCTCCAGCGCACTGTCGGCCTTATCGCCAAACAGGCGAGTGCCATCAAAGGGCATGTCCATGAGCGAGCTTTGGACATCTGGCGAGAACCCGGTAGATCTCAACCAGGCGTGGCGACGAAGCGCCACAGTCGTAGAAATCGCTCTACCTAGTGATTCCGCGTGTCCAAACCACACCGAATGGCGAACTTAGCCGTATCTTTACCCTCGGCAACAGCTTGGGACAGCACAGCTTGGGTCTCTTCAGGACACTGAGGCAACACCTGTGCAACTGTATCCCACACCGCGTGGGAATAGCGGCCCAATAGGCAAGCGGTGTTCACCGACCGCAGCCCCAAGCTGGCCGACGAGAACAACCGCTTGCCGAACTGCTCCAGCTTCTTGGAGTCCTTATCCGGCGGAGCCGTGGGGAAGGCACTCTGGGACGTCGAAGCTTGGATGACCAGGCTCTCAGGCGTAGGATGAGTGGTCAGAAAGGCAGGGTCACCGGGCGCCGGGAGATGACGCCTGGCGACGTTCTTATCCACAAGGGCCCCTGTGGCTGGCCGCGACCAAGTGCCCAGCAAGACGTCAGTGAGGGCGTCTTTAAATGGCAGCAGGGGCTCCAACGAAGTGGACGCCGTCTGGAGCACCTCAGTGAGGAGGTTAGTTTTGAGGGCCACCGCAGGGAGATCAAGGTTGAGAACCTCAGCTGCCCGACGGAGCACCATCGTGTAGGAGGCACCCTCCTCCATGGTAGGAGGGGGAGAGGCAAACCCCGGGTCAGAGGAGACGTCGAGGTCACCGGCATCCTCCAAATCGTCTGTCCAGTCCTGCTCCGAGTCACACTGACGAGCAAGAGGGTCCTCGGACCCCTCCCAGTCGTCCTCCACCTCCGCCGCATGTGGTACAGACCGCGGCGGCAGGGCAGGAGCCAGAGAAGGAAAAAACGGCGTCGGGAACGGCGCCGAGAACGGCGCTGTGTCCCAATGCGGATCCCAGGTAGGAGCAAAATGGTCCTGGAACCTGGGCAAGGGTGGGACAAATGGCACCCACTGTGGCGCCGGAGGCGTAGCCGAGGTTGGCGCTGGGGCCGGAGCCGGCAGCGATGGACCTTGTGGCGCCGTGGCCGGAGCCGACGGCGCTGGATCCTGTGGCGCCGAAGCTGGATCCGCCGACAGCCCAACAGGATCCTGACACGGGAAAGCGGGGCTCCAAGGGCGCACCGGCGGGAGCCCGAGGCCTAAAAAGGCGGTCCATGGTAGCAAGAAACTCTTGCACCTGTGCGGGAGTCGCCGACGGACCCGGGTAAGGTGGGTAGGCCGCAGGACTCTCGAGCTCTGAAGGAGCCGCAGGGGCAAAGCCCCTGTCCCCCTCGTCCACATCCGGGGACCAACGGGGGGACGTCGGAGAGCGAACACGCTTCTTCGACTTCTTTTTGTGTCGTCTCTTACCCGAATCCGAGGGTGAAGACTTGGAGCCCAAGGAGCGATGACTGTGGCCCCACGAGCGTTCCCTGGAACGGCCCCTGGACCGGGAACGGCGCTGGGACGAGGGCCGAACCTCCAGCAGCTTCCGGTGCCGCTCCCTCAAGGCCTTCGGGCCATGGCCCGACAGTCCAGACAGGACCGGGAGTCGTGGTCGGTCTCCAGGCAGTAGAGGCAGACATCGTGGGGGTCCGCCACCGACACATTGCGACGGCAGGCCCCACAAGACTTAAATCCAGGCATCCCTACATGCACCAAGGAAACCAAAGCTTACAGGAGACAAAAGTCTCAAAAAGGGTAGTCAAAAAGTGACTAAGGTACGTGCTCTAACCGGATCTGCGCTTACTGGCGCGGAAAAAGAAAGAACTGACGTCAGCGCGCATGGGTGGCGCCTAAGTAGTCTCCGTGACGTCATCTCGGCGCCTACGATGCCAGCGACGGACGCGGAGCCGCATAACGCCACCTACTGATGCGCAGGGGTACTGTTAACGAAAAACTTTCCGGATCCAGTCTGACGCCTGGGGATATTCTAAGGTAAGGAATCTATCACTAACGTGTCTCTTTCAGATCACTGGCGCACCGAGCACGTGGAATCTAAACTCAGATTACACCCTACAAGAAGCCATGACTATTGGCTTTGTCAATGGTTGTTGCTTGCACAAAATAAGTAACAAACAACTATTGCTTTGTTGTACAAATATGAAAAATGGTTTAGTTCTTGGGGGCAAAGTTGTAGCATAAAACAAAAGTTGCCGACTTTGGAGCTTGTGGGAAGCAAGTTCGAGGCACAGCGCTAGCTCACCATTCTGTGATTGTGGACAAGCTTGTGATCCCCGTGCCTACGGAAAAAAACAAACGTTGTCTTCCTGCAATGTAACTAGTGCCTATGTAAAACGCTTCAATACATTAGGGCTCAGTTTGCGCTATATACAATTGCCCAAAAAACAAAATGACACTTAGAACCCTGAACTGCTGCGGAGTTAAGATATTTTTTTTCCCCCCGAGGGCGACGGCAAAAACGGAGACACCGATCGGCATAATAAGCGAATAAGCCACAAGGACAGCGGATGGAAGAGGAAGAACCGGACGGGCAGGAGGGTAGAAGAATGGTTACAAAGGCTAAAACAGACACAGGGGGTAATCTCCTAAATAAATAAACAAACGCTTCGAGAGAAACAGATGGCACACTGCACGCAATTAAAACAAGTGCGAGCGGAGCGGACGAAAACTGTAGTTAGGCACCGCTGCTTCGGGACTACACGGAAGTTACCATACAATCAACAGCCAACAGAAAGCAAGATAACATCAGCAATGCCACAGGTAAACCAATCGCAAGCGGGAAAACAAATTTCACGCAGTTTAAGCCAACATACAGATTACTTTATGTCTCGCTGAGACAGCGCATGCAGCGCATGCGCTGCCAAGGCGAGACCTAAAAAGAAAGGTATAGGCCTGGCAAAAAGGTTTATATTGCCAGGTCAAAATGGGAGTTTACAAATGCACACAGGTTGCAATGACAGACCTGAAACATATTTAAAAAGGTTACTTATGTAGGTGCCACAATAAGTGCTGCAGGCCCACTAGTAGCAGTTAATTTAGAGTCCTTGCATACATGTAGTACTACTTTTCTAGGGGCTTATAAGTACATTATATATGCCAATTGGGTGTAAGCCAGTTGCAGCGGCGGCTGGTCCATAGGGGCGCCGGAGCGGCGCCCCACTGCGCATCATCAACCCAAAAAGAAACTGCTCACTGCAGTTCGGGCAACAGGAATGTAAGCAGACGAATTGACAGCTTTCACAATTCGTCTGTTTACATTTCCGGCCTGTGCTTCACTCGGGTGAAAGTGCGCATGTCAACGCACAGCGCACACAGGCGAGAGCAGGAGTACAGAAGATGGACTGCGCATGTGAGAGAGGAGCGCTCTCCATTTCAGCTCCTGACTCGCATTCACATCCATTTGGTATGCTGCGCCTGCCTAGTGTAGTGCAGGCGTCTGAAGATAGGATCCTGCTCGGGCGGTGACGTGTTTTTCACACAGTCGCCCATTGCCCTGTCAAATGCCAGGATACAGCCGAGTAAACAAGGGTCAGCCGCCCCCAGTCTCATCCAGTCTTCTGATTTGGCAGTCAAAGTATTTCCTGTTGAGCGGCATGCCACGACCATACGAGGCTTCAAAGTTCGACCAAGAGCGCAAAAGAAAAGAGCGGGGAGAAGTTAGTACCACGTTGCACGTCTTGTATGGAGAGGAGACGTGATGCGACGCGGGACCAGAGGAGATGCCTGGTAAGTTTATTTTTTTTATTTTATTCATTAAATTAACCCCCTCCCCCGCGTACCCCCCTCCCCCCCCCCCCGAGTCATGCCGGCCTCGACTGTGCATGTGTGAGACTTGTGCAATGGAGCAATGATGGTGAAGTAAAGCCTGCATAGTGTTGTAGGGAGAAGATCTTGTGTTGCACTGCAGTGAGTTATGCCCTGTTTGGAATTACAGTAGCAATGTTTGTACGATGGGTTTAATGACCAAGGCCTCTGGTTTTCTTCAGTGAGAGAGCCTCACTCGTGGCGCTGCCTGCTGCCAGAGGACATGTGTTGTACTCTAGTGGGCAAGACCTGTGTGATGGTCCAGTGAAGATGGTCCCTGCATGGTGCTCCAGTGAGAGATGCTCAAGACAAAGATATTATGTGAGCTGGGTCATGTCACAGTTAATGATACTTGTGTGGTGCTGCATGCACTCCTTGAACTGCACCGAGTAATTGCGTGCTGCTGCAGTGAGCAAGGCATTCATGATGGTGGTGTGACAGGGCCTGTGATGTATATGTCAATGAGGCCTGATGGTGTGTCTGTGAGAGTGAAGACTTATGAGGTGGTAGAGTGAATAATGCATGTGTTGTACTCTGGTGAGAGGGCCCATGCTGTGGTGCAGTCATGTCAACAGCAAGAGGAGTTCTAAGAAAAACATTGTTGCAGGAAGTGAAAGACGAACAAGGACTCTCGCTCGTGAAGGGTTGGAGCCTGGTATCAGTGCTGCGCCGCTGCGTGCCGATGGCCAGGACTATCTGCTGTGCCCTTTCAGTGAGATGTCAGCGTGGCCTCTCATGGCAGTGCGGGGAAAGTGCAATATGCTATATACCCTCGGAAAACAGAGCGCACTGAGCTGTGCGCTTCTCCGACTGGCCGAGGCTGTGACCCCCCAAAGAGGTCTTAAGGAGACAAGGCTGTGTGCTGTGTCCCTCCTAAGGAGACACAGCACACAGCCTTGTCTCCTTAAGAGGGACACAGCACACAGCCTGGACTCTTCAGAAGGGACGCACTGCACAGCGAGGTCTCACCTCAGTTCCATCCATGCCACATATTTTCATTTAGAGTTATTACTCTGTTATCGAAGATTCCAGCGTGCTGTCAGTTTAAATTTGTTAGCGCTTCCCCTACTGATAAACTACAAAATTGTTGCTGTCATAATTTCTCTAGCTACCTTTTACCCTGCGCCGCAAGAGAAGGTACATTGCTTTTCCGTGACGTCCAGCTCAATTCTACTCTGCTTATTACCTTAGTCTTGCTCCCTTGCGGCACTGTGCACGTCGAAGCCTTGATTTTTTTAAAACATTTTTTATCTACATGTTTTTTATAGGCCTTGGGGGTGTAAGAGTGCAGTACAGATGCAGTTGTCACACACAGGAAGAAGGTGCAGTGCAAAACATCTTTACAGATAGGCATTCACACATATAATGTCAGAAACAAAAACACAAAAGCAATGAAACACAATCAGGAGGCAGATAAAGGGTCAGTGACATGCTAGGACCCGGGAGAAAGGTCCCTGAAAGAAAGAGCAGAGGATCACAGTCTGTGACCGTGAAAGATGTAGCTGACAAGGTGAAAGAGCATGCAGAAAGGATTGAGGACTGCTTGACAATTAGGGGTAAGTGAGGGGCCTTTAATTGCACAGAGAACTCTGTGGTATTCAGGGGATTTGAAGGGGTATATTTAGTCGAGAACAGGGATCACAAATACAACCACTACCTGTATTGTTTGACTATCACCGAGCAGCTTTCCGACGCCCATGAGGCCTGGCCTGTGCCATACAAAAGTATATCAAAAGCTACTTAGGTATGATAACTAATGGTTTTTAATCTGTCTGAATATAAACCTATGACCACCTCACCTTCTTTTTCTCTGTGCTTTGCCACATCTTCTCAGTATGTAAGAGGAGCCTGCACTGCTCCTGCCTGCATGGTACCTGTTCACAATTCAATATATTTATTAAAGATTTGGAACTCCTAGGAGGTCCACATAAAATGCATACATATTATTTCAGAAAAAAAAAAAAAACACATAACAAGCACAATCCACTAACCTCATAACATTATCAAAAGCCTGCCTTAGATTAGCTAAATTTCTTATAGATAGAAACAAACAATATTGTCAGAGAGCCCAGATCATACAGTACTTAAGATTTTCCACATTACAACTCCTAAGATGTACATAGGACATTAAAAAACTGACAATTTATTAAAAAAGTCCAAAAGTTCAATTTCAGCTAGAAAATTAATTTAGAATTAGAGGCGAAATAAAACATGGGCATGTCCAGACCTGTGCAAAAGGCAATTCAATAGCAGCCTCATTTTTGTTTAAAAGTGATAGTCTCGGGTTGACACTACATTTTTTACACAATCTTGTAAGAACACCGGTACAAGTTAAAAAAATATACATGAATTCCTTAAAAAAATTAAATAGTTTTACACACACTGCTTCGTTTTTAGGACAAAAGAGATAACCTCGGGCTGATGCTACATTTTTAACAGAGTTTTGTAGAAACATCGGGCGAAGCCAGCGATAACGGCTCAATGCCAATGCAGGACATACAAACAAAACATGGTCCAGAGTCTGGGTACTCAGCATACACAAATTACAAATTTTCCCATTATTCGGATTCTGAGACCAGTTTGCTGTAAGGTCATTTAAAGGCAGGAGATTCATACGACCTAAAATAAGCAAGCGTCGAATACCGTGTTCTAAATTCCAAAATAATATTTTTGTGCAATTCTCGGTGAATTTGTCCTAATTATTAGTTTTAATCTTTCTTTAGAGTTGCAGAGTTGAACGTCTCTATCGAAACTAATTTTGCCACTCAGAGTTTTCAGGAGTGACTTAAATCCCAATGATGGAAGGGTGAGCACTAGTTCTTCTTGTATACTAAAGGCTTTTAGTGCCAATGAGAAGTCACGGTAAAAGGAGTAGTTACCTGCCTTAGCATCAAAGATTTCATGGCATAGAGCACCTCTTAGTGAATCT
Source organism: Calotriton arnoldi (assembly GCA_963921515.1). Classification (NCBI taxonomy): domain Eukaryota; kingdom Metazoa; phylum Chordata; class Amphibia; order Caudata; family Salamandridae; genus Calotriton; species Calotriton arnoldi. The sequence continues at coordinate 1,560,406 of CAWUFW010001776.1, forward strand.
GGCTCGCTATGTTTTAGCTGATAACCCCAGCGTAAAACCCTAGATAAGCCTTGAGTATAAGAGCTTATCAAACCAAATTCCAACCTAATTGCTGCCGTAGGAACTAACGTGTTAAAATGACTTATTTTACGTAGTATCTGACCTTCAACCTTATCCAAAAACTCCAATCCTTAACTGGGATTGATTCAATCGCATAAAGCAGGGTTGGAGGGATTTTTGCCTTAAAAACCGTCAATAAGTGTAAAAAATGTCTTCTACCCATAGCGCTGTAAAAAATGCGCAAACCATTGGCGTGCGATGTAGCTTTACTAGTACAGTGTGAAATGTGAGGTTTATTTTTCGAGCTGCTTGTTAAAAATTTCCCTAAATAAAGGTATGAATCTACCACCTCCAGCCTTTCAGGACCGATTTGCCAATTAAAATTATATGATGTTCTACTTTTAGTACTTTTCAAAATTAAAATTTTACTTTTGGATATGTTTAATTTCCAAAAGTAGCCCACAGTATATTTTTGTAGGGAAGCCAACTTTCTATTCAACCCAATAGGGGTTAAGTCCATTACTACTATATCATCTGCATAGAGTAAACATGCAAAAGGGCGGGAACTTATCTTCGGGGCATCTCCATCAGCTTGAGCAAAACAATCGGGTAAATCAGCTATATATAGGGAGAATAGCAGCGGTGCTAACAAGCAACCCTGTTTGAGTCCATTTTCAGTAGGGATTACTTTTGATAATCCTTGATTTCCACCCATTAATACCTTGCACCAAGTTTGCGAGTGGAGTGCTATGATCAAGGATAGCAGGGGGGAAGGCAAACCCATTTTTTGCAGTTTTCTCCATAGTAGAGGTCGATCTACCTTATCGAAGGCTGTGGAGAAGTCAATAAAAGCCATAAATACATTTGAATTACGGTAGATTGTGTATTTTTCCTCTATTAGTTTCAACATAAAAATATTATCTAACGTAGAGTGATTTTTCCTAAAGCCTGCTTGCTCAATGGGTAGAACTTTCTTCTCTACCACCCATTCCGTAAGGTGATCGAGGATTCTACGTGCGAATATTTTCCCCGTCGCATCCAGTAAGGCTATTTGCCGATAATTACCTGGATGCGATCTAAGGCCCTTTTTGTATAGAGGAATTAAAATACTTCCTGACCAAGATGGTGGGATTTTCCCATTAGAGTAGCAAAAATTAAATAATGGAGCTAAATAGGTAGCCCACAAGAGAGGCTCCTTTTTAATTAGCGTCATGGGAATTTCATCAGGGCCCATTGCTCCTGAGGATCTCATTTTTAATAGCCCCGACCACTTCATTGATAGAATGGACATAGTTGGGTACTGAAATTAAAGGCTGGTCCAATGCCACAATATCAGATCTGCAGGAATCGAAATTCACAGAGTACAATTCCAGCAAATAAAGTTTCCAATCCTCTTCTTTTATAGGTATTGGGAGAGATTTCACCCTAGTGCCGCAGCAGTCGGAGATTATTTCCCAGTACCTTTTTGAATTATTTTTTGAAGCTGCCTCTTTTAGCTGTATCCATGCACCATCTTCCTTTATTTGCCTTAGGGAGCGTTTTTCCTTTGTCTTTTCCTCTGTAGCAGGTTTATTAAATTACTTCGCTCCTGCGAAAAATACAGGAACTGGGCCCTCACTAGTTTATTTATTTCCCTATTTAGAGAGAGCAATGGGTTAAAATATGGTCTCCGTTGCACAGGGACATGAGTTGATTTACCAGATTTAGCCAAAAGGCCAATGTTATGGGAAAAGACATCAAGTAAATCAGGTTGAGTACAGTCACATTCAACTGATTCTAAGAGCAGCTGATCTCTTATTAGTGTTGATAAGTGCGCTTTAGTTTAAAGGTCGCTTGAGTGTTCCAGTGGCTTCTTCCATTTGTTACATTAAACCCTACAGTAGCACCTTTTAAATTCCAGGAGCCTACCTTATCACAAATGAAGTCGATTTTAAAGCAAATCAGCATGTGATCACTAAAAACATTTCCCAAGACTTCCATATTTGTAAGTTTATGAAAAAAATCTGCAGAGACAATTAGATAATCCAGAATTGATCTCCCAGTAGGAGCCTTATGGGTATAGTTTGCTTAAATATCTTTCCCCAACCTCCCGTTAGCAATTATAAGATCTAAGCTTCTCAGACCTTCTAGAAGTAAAACTCCTCTTTTATCTGTCCTGCTATTGTTCGGGAATTGAGCAGTGGGAATATTTAGGGCTTCATTTTTTTCAATGTTAGAAAATACCTTTAGACTATGCGATGAGACTTTAGAGTTCAGATCTCCCACTAATATTGTGTACCTACAGTCTTCAGATTCCAGAATGGAGGAAATAAAGGAGAAAAGATCTTTTAATAGGTGTGAGGAGGATGCGTCGGGAGGTAAATATACATTTATTATCAACAACGAGTCCAATAGAAGCTGGCCGACCTTATAATCCAACTTAACCGCCTGAAATAGATTAGAGGCGTGAGAAAATTCTTTATAGGACCAACTGAGACTTGTACTTAACAAGATTGCAATATCTCCTTTAGCATGACCTCTATTTACATGGAGCGCCGGCCGGCTTAGCACAATATAATCTTCGGTGGACCAGTTCTTAGCTATCCAAGTCTTGGAGACAAATTATATCAGGATTCTGCTCTTTCAAGAATATAAGTTTGTTTTTATTTGTGCTAAGGCCGGCTGCGTTCCAAGATATCACATTAATATCCTTGCTAGGAAGAATTCCCGCATCTTAGGCCTATAGGTCTATTTGAATTAAGAGCACCTGCAACCCAACTCCATTTCTTATCTTCCTCCTCTGCGGGAAGCACATATTGAATATTTTTTTCAGTATGGAGCGAAACCCTCCTACCATTTTTACCAAGAAAGACCTGCAAAGTACTTTCTTTCTCCGGAAATGGTATACCTCGTCCGGAGGATTCTACATCTGTATTAGGCAGCTTGATTTGAGACACTTTTTTTTAAAGATAGCTCCACCTCGGGAATTAAAACATCAATGCCGCAACAGCGTAGTTTATCGCTGTGTGCCAAAATCAGGTGGGAGATTGCTTTAGATGAAAATGTAACTCTTGCACCCCTGAGATTATTATATTTTTGTACCTCCACCAGAGCTAAGTCATTACTTTCAATCATCCGCAGGCCCCCAATTTCAGCAAAGCAACCCAACAAAAAGACCTGTTCATATATAATTCATAATCAAAAATAAACGAGAAATCCAAGCTGTAAGGGGCAGGCTGGAAGTTATTATCAGAGCTAGATACCTCAGGGATGGTATTATTGGAGCTATAAATGACCTTGGTACTTAAAGAGGAAGCAAACAAAGAAGCATTAGGGTTCAGTGTACTCTGAACCATAGGAGGAACATTTGTATCTAGTGGTACTACATCTTTGGTCAATTTAATAGGAACACAAAAGTTCAAAGAGGGAGAACAAGAACCCGATGGATTGTACTCTTCTTGTCCATCTTCCATCTTCGGAACATTTAAATCCAACTTTGAAGATATAATATGGATAGGTTTAGAGTCGAAGCGTAACTGTTTTGACCTTTTTTTGTTTATCCTTCGACGTTTTTCCCTTTTTTCCTTCTTTTTTTGTCTTACGTATGTTGCTACTTTTGTTCATAAGAACTTTTTCCTTACTCAGAGAGCATCCAATTTTAATATCTTCCTCTATAAGCTGCTTTGGGGAATTAATGCCAGATTTTAGAAAGATAGGGAAGACCTTTTGAATTATATTTGTATTTGTATTTTCCATCATAGTTTGCGGGCGGAACGAAGATGCGGCAGCTGTACCTAAGGGTTCGGAGTCGAAAAGCTGCAGTAAAGAAGAAGAAAGTGACTTATCAAGAATATCACCGTTTTCTTTCATTTTGGTATTGATATTTCTACTAGAAAAAGGCTTGCCAGCCTGAGTACCAAAGTCCCGCCCTGTAACATGTGGAAAAAAGTCTGTTTGGGTAGAGTGAGACTTGTCAAAATCTACCTTCAAACGAAGGGGAATGGAAGATCCTTTCTCTGAGTTAGGTATACTAGGGGGAAATACACAAGCTTTTCCTGATGATAGATTATATTCAGAGGCAATATGCTTAGTCAGGGCTAAAACGGAGTCCAAAATAAAATCGGGGTTATCTACTGATTTCTCCATTAGGGCTAAGATGGAAACCAACACTCTTTCTAGACAAACCAATGCCTCCGACATGGGCCTTTGTGATTCTAGATTATGAATTGAAGGAAGAAAATCTCGGGAGAGATCAGGAGTAATTGAGCCCCGTGAGTCTAATAAGCTTGTTCCGGTAGGTGTACTGCTGAACAGTTGCAGTTTCACAGGATGATCCTTAGGGGACGGTAGGGTGGCGGGAGTAAAAACCCTGGATGATTCTTGGTTGTGAGCGTGGAACATTTTTAGAGGCTGATCTAAATTTATATCAGGTAAAGTAAAATCTTCCATTATATATTCTCCCGCTTTTGATACTGATTGCGGAACTCCTTCCGGTTCAGAGACCCCATTCACAGAAGGGTGGATAGTTAAATTTGCCAGCAAAGAGTCAGCCACCCCAGATTCTGAATATTGAAGATCAGAAGGCCGTGATCCCCTGATTATAGACGGTGAAATGGAGGGTACTACTGGTGAAGGAACTACTGGGAATGGGTTTCCAGGACTTGCATTGATCTCTACTTGATCAACATATTCTTTTTGGAGAAACTCCGACATCCCTACAGATTTAGAACTTATTTCTTTTTAGGAAAAAAGGAAGGGATGGTATTGAAACACTTCAAAGAGTTTATTTGCAGAGAGTTGTTCCTTAAAGGGTTAGCTCTGGTTTTTGTGCAAGCTCTTGTGTACACTAATCTACCAGAGCGTAATTTTTTTGCAGTCATTGCTTTGTTCGGGAATAACTCCCAAGGCTCGATGCGCCTGAGCGCCGATGCACTGGTGCGCCGCTTATGCTACACCGTGCACCAGGCACTACTTAGCGCTACTTAACTAGCAACCCCCAACTGAGTGGCCAGAATAAACAAAGTCTAGAGAGCCTTTAGAGAATACTCGAAGCGTTTACGCAATTGCGCAAGGAACAACAGACCAGATGCCTGGACACGGTGGACACCTGTATCCACTACTGCTCTAGAGACATGCTGCACTTTGACCAAACATGAGGCATACAGAAGAGGGACACAGGGCAGAAAGTGACTAGGCTTTCTCCCTCAGATCCAGGAATACAGAAAGCACCACTCCACTTCATTCTGCTCTGCTCTGCAGCGTTCAGATTACACGACCGCTGCCTGCGCGAGGCTCCTCCTCGTCCTGACGGTGAAACTCCCTTGACAAGGCAGGCAGTTCACCAAATAAAACAGGATCTGGATTGTCCCGGTATCACATAAAAAAGGTGTAAGACTTGGTAGCATTAATTGACAAGCCGGAAACTAGTTCAAAACGTTTAAATTTAGATGGGATGGGATCCAAATTAAGGTTAAGATCTTTAAGATAGAGGATCAGGTCGTCAGCGTAGGCAGAGACTATATGTGATGTGTGTCACAACCCCCACTCACCCGAAAACTAGATACCGCAAGAACGAAGAGAGCCTCCTCTCTCACCTCCAAACCAATCCTCCACACAGAGTATCTCAGTATGGACGATTGATTCTAAGGGGAAGGGGGAGAGAATTTACCTCACTCACGAGGTGTTTTCGGGATGTGAATGGATGGCACTAGGTGAGACGTCAACAAGGGATGCTGACCAAAGGAAAAGTAATGTTAAACAACAATATCTCAACCGGTATAATTAGTAAGGGCAGTTAGAATTGCATGGACAACACATTACAAAAAGGAAAAAAGGGAGACTCTGAAAGAAATTTTTGAAAAGTGCACTTGGCATCATATATTTTAAGAACACAATAATGCAGGTACAGTTGTAGCAGCACTGTAGGCAATGAAATGCAAGAGCAACCCGAATTGGACTTGGTGCTGAATTGTGTTTGTGACACACAAAGTGGCGACGCAAGTGACAATGTGGAATCAGCGAAAACGGCGCAAAGTGCCATTCGTGAACAGATATATACAGTGAGTATATGTGGTTCACAACAGTAATTTTCAATTTGTAATCAAGGCAGTAATTTTTTAGTTGAACCACAAAGGGTAATGCGCCATCAGTTGCGCTGAGGGGTCGACGACGTTTCGATCCTATGACTCAGGATCATCTTCAGGACCGAGTTGCTGTGTATAAGCGGTGCTGTACAGAGAGGGAATGGAAAGGGATCAGGGAAGGGGGAAGAAGGGAGAGGTACTAATATTCACGCGTGAATGTGAGATTAGAAACTGACGATAAAAACGTGAAAGATAGCAGCGGAGTGAAGCGCGAGAGGGAGACATGGCCAAATGGAAGAGAAATATCCGTGCGCGTCTAGCGACTATTAAAGGAGTGAGATCTGTGGGCGCATGGGCAGATGTATACTGAGATAGGGCTAATGGAAGTGCTCGGGAAACATGCAGGCGCGACGTGGTCTACCTGAGAAGGACTCGTGTACCAGGGGGATGGCGAATGCAGTATACATCAGGTTTCCAAGAAAGGAGATCCTAGGGAGAAGAGAGGGAACCGTAAACAAACTGGCCAGTGCGTTAACGGCAGTAATGAGAGTGCACGGGGAAACTAGGTATACCTGGGAGCAATCCACGTCAAAAGAGCGTGGTAGCTGGTGCCGTGTCACGGAGAAAACATCGGCGGCTGGACAGCAATTAAGGGAACTCCTCGGTGTACCGTGAATCGGTACCGATGGGGGAGATCTAGGAAAAAGGAAGGGTAAACTGTTACCATGGGCAGAGAGGAAGCCAGTCTAAAAGAACTGCTGAGGGATGCAGCAGAGCTTACCTTGGTGTGAGGAATGGATCCTGGAAAAATAAGGGGACGCTGGAATCAGCGTCTGGCCGCCACGATCGTGTGCGGTAAAGGTGTCTCTATGGGAGCCTGTTTCGCCCCGAATTTTGCTATTCTCTTCGTCCATCACCTGGAAATTACTCACATTCTCACCGCCAATAACCCCTTTGTCGACCACATCTCGCTTTGGCGACGCTACATTGATGATATTCTTCTATTATGGAAAGGCACTACACAGACCCTTAACCCCTTCATTGAATGGCTCAATCAGTCCCAAACCCACTTGAAATTCACCTGCGAGTCCAAATCCAATGACCTTCCATTCCTAGACGTCATAATTCACGCACAAGACGACAAAATCGGCACTTGCCTGTACCGTAAGCCGACCGAAAGAAACACCCTTCTCCAGTACTCTAGTTATCACCCGCGAGGTCTCCGGGATGGCCTTCCATACGGCCAATTCTTACGCATTCGCAGGAACTGCAAATGGCGGAAGGATTATTTCCGCGAATCGGATATCCTGATCCAAAAGCTGCTTGACAGGGGTTACCCTAAGCGTCTAGTTACCAGAGCCCGCAAAAGAGCCTGGTACTGCCACCGGGAACATCTTCTCACGCCTCAACCTAAGAAAAACATGACCCGGATCCCCTTTGTCTCAAGATTCAGCCCCAGTAGCAATAAAGTTAGCAAGATCATTAAACGTAACTGGCCGCTGCTACAACCATTTGAAATGTTCAGAGAAGCTCCGCTCTTCTCGTATCAACGAGGCAACAATTTAGCCACACATCTAGTACATGCCATCACGTGGCCAACAGAAACCCTAGGCAAGAATACCATCACGGCCTCCTGGGGTTTACCCCCTGCTATTGGACACTACAAATGCCAAGCCTGTGTCGTCTGTGACCTCACTGTCAATACTAAAGACTTCAAAATCAATAACCAATCCTACAAACTCAACACCCTCACGAATTGCAGGTCCCAAAATGTGATTTACGCTATTCGTTGCCCATGTGACCTCATCTACATTGGTCAGACCACTCAAATGGTCAAACAAAGGATTATTCAACACAGAAGCAGAATCCATTATAAAGTTTTGACTGCACCACTGGTCTCACATTTCATCGAACATAACCACTGCGAAACAGACATCACCTGGCAGGTGATAGACCAACCCACACTTCCCATCAGAGGCGGTGACATCAAAGCCCTTTTGAACAAGTGTGAATGCAAGTGGATTACTATTTGTAACTCAGTTAACACAGGCTTGAACACAATTGACGAATGGAATAGCACCATTTCTATCAAAGATGTGTTTATTGAATTTTCCCAACATGTTTCATATAACAATACCATCACAATTATCCCTCACAGGGGGTTTGCCAAAGTTATCCAAACTACGAACGAATAGCAGATTACATTGCCGTACCAAAGACCAGCTCCTTTCAGAGGAAATGTTTAAGTACAGGTTACAGTTTGTGATTATACATGGAGCATGGAAAGAGGTCGTTCATGCAAAGGATGCATGTTTGCTGTTCTAAATACATTGGATCGTCAGCTTGCGATGGTAACATTCCTACGCCTTCCAGCCGGAAGGTGCTACCAGGTAAAGGTGAAAATCATAGAGCTACAATTCCCAAACGGGAAATAACAGGGAAAAAGAAAAAACAAAGACTCCCCCCTACCCTCCCCCCTCCCCAACGATGGTGGCTACAAACTGCACATCTCTGAGGTATCCAGTGTTATTGACATTTGACTCAATATTGAAAGAGATGCAGGGCCCTAACGGTAGGAGGACAAACTGCCGATGGGAGGCCGCGTGAAAGAAAGGTGACCAAGGGACCCCATCAGAATTCAAAGTTTTTGTAATCGTCCCTGAAAATGTCGGACATGCGTTCCAAACTAAGTAGCCTCCAGAGACGGGAATGCCAAAGGGAAATAGTTGGGGCTTCCTGTCTTTTCCAAGCAGCAGCCAGGGTGATCTTGGCCGCCCCCACACAGAGCCACATAATGGTTTTATCAGCTCGGGTCTGGTGCTCTAGAGAGGGGTCACGAAGCCCCAGGAGAACGCCCGCCATAGTAGTGGGGATGGGGTATCCCAGCATGTCTTTGATGTGTGCCAGTATTTCTTCCCAATAGGGGCGTATAGTTGGGCAATCCCACCAAATATGCTGAAAGTCTCCTAGCAGCCCGCACCCCTCCAGCATCTATCGGACGTGGCAGGGAAGATCCGTTTAAGCTTAGATGGATGGAGATACCAGTCCATCATGGTCTTCAGGTGGGCCTCGCGAAGTTCTGTGGAGTGATTGAATCTCGTGATGTCGTACCACAAATGGGTCCACTCATCGTCCGAGATCCCACGCTGCAGCATGTCCTCCCACATAGACATATATCGTGGGCGCGGGGAGTGCATGGTAGTGAGAAGGTAGTTGTAAATGAAAGAGATCGTCCCCCTCATCGAGGTAGCCTTGGTGAGGAAGCGCTCGAATCTCGTAAGAGGACGCGTAGCTGCCTCCCGGACCTGCGGGGTGAGCGCCCAATGCATTAATTGGGCATAGTGGTAGCTGTCTGTGTTCCCTAATGCATAATCCTGCTTACAGTCATCAAAAGTAAGAGGGTCAAAGTGTTGGAATAGATGGGTCAGAGCTAAACATCCCCCCTCCCTCCACGCGTCAAAGGGTCCCTCATGTAAGGCCGGGGGGAATGCCGGGTTAAAATGGAGAGGTGTAAATGGTGAAGGGAACGTCGTCCATCTATCGTCACCCGTGAGTGTATCCCAGACCTTCAAGGTGGTACGTGTGGGAGTGCTGACGTAAACATTCTTAGGTCTGTCTCTCTTAGGGCGCCAAACAAGATCCCATATAGTCCTTCCCGCCACACTGCGATCCATATGAAGCCAATGTTTGTCGGAGTCGGGCTTTGACCATTCAACCAAGACTCTCAGCTGTGCCGCTTTGTAATACAGATGAAGGTCTGGGAGCCCGACGCCCCTTCCCTACGGGAGCGCCGCAAAGGAAGAAAGAGAAGCGTGCGCGTCCCCCTGCCATATAAAGCGCAGAATCATAGTCTTTACTCGTCGGAAGAAGTCCCCTCCAGTTCTATAGGGAGCGCCTGAAACAGATAGAGTAATTTAGGAAGGAGGGTCATCTTTACAGCGTGGATCCGGCCCAACCAGGACAGGAATAGGGGCTTCCACTTCGTAAGGTCTGCTTGGATTCGGTTCAGAAGGCCAGGAAAATTGGCGGCATATAGCCCCTCGACTTTGGTCGTTAGCTGGATCCCCAGGTACTGAATGGAGGTCGTGGCCCACGGCAAAGGTGTGAGAGACCGAAGCCCGCACACCTCCTCGTGTGGGAGAGTGAGGTTGAGAATGTATGATTTATCTAAATTTATTTTGAAGCCAGCCACTGCCTCAAAGCGTTCGAGTTCCACCTGTAAGGACGGGAGGGATGTAGCCGGGCTAGAGAGGGACAAGAGGACATCGTCCGCGAACAGGGAAATTTTATGTGACTCCCCTGCGAATGGTAGGCCCTGGATATCGGGATTACTTCGTATCGCCAGCGCTAATGGTTCAATACTGAGAGCAAAAAGCAGGGGCGACAGGGGGCACCCCTGCCTAGTGCCTCTAGAGTGATCAAACGGAGATGATACCATCCCATTGACCACTACTCTAGACCTAGGGTGGCAATAATTGGCTCGAATCATAGTGATAAATTTAGATGAGAATCCGAATGCCGTGAGTGTGTGGAATAAGAACGACCAGTCAACCCTGTCGAAGGCCTTCTCAGCGTCCAGTCCCACCAGTATTGCGGGGATCTGACGTCTGTTAGCCTTCTCTATCAAGTGAATAATCCAACGGGTGTTGTCATGTGTTTGTCGGCCTTTAATAAATCCTGACTGGTCAGCATGAATGAGTTCAGGCATGAGATCATTTAAACGTTTGGCTAGTATAGAAGAGTATAATTTCGCGTCGAGGTTTAGTAGGGCAATAGGTCGGTATGCGGCGCAGCGCTGGGGGTCCTTCCCTGGCTTTGGTATTACAGAAATTACAGCCTCAGACATAGTGCCAGAGGTCTCTCCGTCCTCCGCCATCTTATTAAAAAGGCGAGTCAGATGGGAGCTAATATCGGGGGTAAACGTCTTATAGAAAAGAGCGGTGTATCCATCCGGCCCCGGTGCTTTATGGGGTTTGAGGGCCTTAATGGCAGAACAAACCTCGTCTACAGTGATAGGAGCTGTAAGTGATTCATTCCAGGTAGACGACACCCTGGGTAAAGGCAGTGCTTGAAGATAGTCCCTTTGGGCGCTCGCGTCCAGATTATCACTGGTGTACAGAGATCTGTAAAAAGAGCCAAAAAGCTCCGCTTTAGTCTCATCATTATGTGTAAGTTCCCCGGATGTTCCCTGGAGGCCACCCACGTACTCTCTCTCTCGTTTATCCTTTATTTGCCGGGCAAGGTGCCTACCGATCTTATTGCCCTGCGTATATGACAAGTGCCTTAATTTGAGGAGAGTGAACTCCGCTCTGTTGTTATAAATCGCCCGAAGTTTACCGCGGACCGCAGTGAGGCTACGAAGAGACTGACTTGTGGGGTTCAATTTATGAGCCTGTTCAAGTGTAGCGAGCTCCTTCTCCAATTGCTCTCTCTCCCTGGTGCGCTGTTTATTCAGGGCCGAGTTAAGGGCGATGCATCTCCCCCTAAAGACCGCCTTGAATGTGTCCCATGTTGTATATTCCGATGTGTCCCCTGGGTCATTAATGTCAAAAATTCAGTAATGGCTTCTCTCAGACTAGTACAGGACTCCCTGTCCCGGGCAAGTGACGCTGGAAAGTACCACCTAGGTGTAGTCGAGACGTTCCCATCCCAGGAGAGACATATAGACAGTAAGCTGTGATCTGAGACTGAAAGGGGGAATATCTTGGCGTCCCGCAAGGCCCCTTGTAGGGATTGGCTAAGAAAAATGTAATCCAACCGGGAATATGTACGATGGACATGCGAGTAGAAAGTGTAGTCACGGGTCTGTGGATAGAGGCTGCGCCATGCATCTATTAATCCCATGTCGTGTATGCGCTGCTGTGTGTCCGCAGAGAAGGAGCCCAGATCCGAGCGTTGTGAGTGCGTACTGTCAAGCTCTTTTTGCCACGTTAAGTTGAAGTCCCCCATGAGGATCAGTGGGCCCTCTGCAAAGTCAGTCAGTTTCCCCAGCAGGGTGTGTAAGAATACCGTCTGTCCTGTATTGGGGGCATAGAGAGCGACGAAGGTGCACAGTCTGCCTCTCAAACGGCCCTTAACCATGACCCAACGGCCATCTTTATCAGTATGTACTCCTAATGGCTGAAACTGTACAGAAGAATGAAACAAGATCGCCACTCCCCTATGTTTTGTGTGTGCTGAGGACCTGTAAATGAGCGGGTAGTGTTTATGTCTCAGGCGTGCCTCCTCCGTCCTGGCTAAGTGCGTCTCTTGTAGGGCTACCACATCGAGGTGGTGGTCGATAATATACTTCCACACCCTCTGTCGCTTTTGGGGCGAGTTAAGACCCTTTACGTTCCATGTTCCAATCGTGACCGGCATTAGTCTAATTGTGCAGCACCGCCCCTCTGCAAGAGCCCCAGCCTACTCCCTGCATACCGGATCTTCGTCATTCTCCGAAAGAACGTGGTGCGCCAATGCATGTCAGTCGTGGTGCCGCCGCTGTTAGAGGCCGCAATGAAGCGCATATTAAAAAACCACCATCGTGTCCCTCCCATACCCTCCCCAGCTACCCCCAACAATAAAAAGACAACCATAAACAGTGCAACAATACTAAGGGAAGAAGAGAAAAAAAAGAAAAAAAAACCTACTAAGAAATCTCCTATAGGGGACTAGGACGTCCTCCTAGGAACCAGGGGGGACGGCAGGTCCGAGGACCCCGTCCACGCCCATCCCAATACGAATCTTACATGGTATCAAAAAAAAATGTCTCTGGGCATTTGAGGAAGCAGTGCACATTGCTAACTTAGAACCGGAGCAACTACAGAGGCAGATTAGCTGCACTGCCGGTCAGACCCATATTGTGCCCCTGGCTAACAATGTATAACCCTCTAGACAAGGCTGAAACAACGCTAACCTCGCCTCACTGGAAATAATCAGAAAGAGGGGATAACATCACCACTCGTAGGCACAGCACCACTCATAGCGCAGTTCCCCCGGCACCCACATGGATGATTGGAACTCTGAGGACTGGGGCGAAAGCTGAGTCCAATCATGTGGGGTCGTGGATTAAATCAGGACTGTCACTGTTCGTTAGAAGGATCGATAGATTCTGCAGCCAGTGTCATTGATCAGAAAGCTGTGGAATGCAGTCCCAGCGACGGTGGCGGACCTCCCGAACATCAGAGTGTGCTCAACTATAGATCATCGGCGATTCCTGCGTGAGTTCATGGACCAGGCAGAGGTGGACGTCGAGCCCCGGGGGGGACCCGCCACGGCACCCCCTGCGGTGTCGCCCCCCTCAGGTGGAAGGCCCAACAGATCAAGACCCTCTCGCAGCTCCGTGATGTGGCGTCGCTTGTTCTGATATTCAAAGCTGAGACCAAAGGGGTAGGTCCATCGATATCTGACCTTGTTGTCTCGCAAGGTAGCGGTGACGGGTCGGAATAGCTGTCTCCGCGCCAACGTGGAAGGCGCCACATCCTGGTATATGGTGCATGGCTGACCCTGGAAGGAGATGGAGTCCCTCGCCCTGGCAGCCTGAATCACCGCTTCCTTGGTTTTGTACGAGTGAAATTTTGCCAGGATGTCACGGGGTCGCCTCGTCTCGCCGCTCTGCATGACGCCCACCCGGTGGACTCTATCCAGTTTTATTGTTAGGGTCTGAGGGCTCAGGATCTCAGCGAAGAGCCCCTCCACAAACGCTTCTAGATCAGGTCCCTCTGCGCCCTCTTTCAGGTCCCTGATGCGTATATTCTCTCTCCGGACTCTGTTTTCAAGGTCCTCTGCCTTAAGCTGCCCCTGATGTAACTGCTCCCTGAGGCCCTGGACGTCGCCTTGTACTTCGGTGGCTAGCCTTCCATGCTCCTGATGTTGCGTCTCCAAGTCCAGCACCCTGGTACCCACCGAATCTACATCCTGCTGGAGGGAGGTCAGACGCCCCGTGAGATCCGTGCGGAGCTGGTCCATGGAGGCCTTAATATCTTGGCTAAGGTCATTGCGCAATTCAGCTTTAAAGTCCTTGAACATTGACAGCAGGTCTGCTTTTGTAAGGGCCATGGCTTCCGCACCTGAGTCCCCTCGCAGCGATGTGCGTTTGTCAGCGGGCGCAAAGAAATCCAAAACCTTATGTGGCGTCTTGCTCGTCACCTTCTTCGGCGGCATCAGGTGCGACGGGTCCACGGGCGATGCAAGGATGAGGCCACTCGGACCCCCGAGGCCCCGCAAGGAAAGCGGAGAATCTCCCAATCCGGCCACAAATGGATCGTGTAGGGTCAGGTGCGACGGGTCCACGGGCGATACAGGGGCCACACCACCATGAGCAGAATGGGCCTACCTCTAGGCGCCACTCAGCAGCATCACTGGTTCAGCAGCGCTCACTCGTGCTGCATTCGTCGCTTATCTCAGCTGCAATAGGTGAGGAGGGCAAAGCGAGTAGCGGTCTATGGCGCCCCCGCGCAGGACGTCACAGGCCCAAGGTGTTCGCTTGCAGGGGGAGCCCCCACTCAGGCCCCCCGGGACTCTGTATTTTCAGCACACAATGGGACCGGGGTGCTCCTCCTCACCAGCGAGTCATCCGCAAGGCAGGCGTAGGTATTACTGACCCCAGGACCGAGGCTCCAGCCCCCATCGTCGCAGGCCCGATATCGGCCGCCATGTCAGGGTCAGGCATCCGCGGCGGGAAACGGCCTCCATTCACGATGCGAGCCTCTCCCAGGCCCTGCCGCCCCGCAGCCTCACAGACAGCCCGCGACTGCATGCAGGTCTCCGCAGCAGGAGCACACACTCCGATCCGTACCTCTATGGTGCGAGCGAGGACGCCGCGTCCTGCGGCCGCGGTCCGACGGCCATGTTGGATTGCACCAAGGCCTCCCCCTCAGACAGCACAAGGCAGATCGCTGCCGGTGTAGGCAGCTCCAGGACAGATGACAGGGCTCAGATCATGCCCAGTGTGCTCCGACAGCCCGGGTAGCCATTTTCAGTGCTCCACGGCGCCGAGATGCACCAGAGACAGCTCCGGGATAACGCGTGGACCGGGAGCCGAGACGGTCTACGTCCGATCGGCCATCTTGCCCGGCCACGCCCCCAAATAGCACCATTTCATTTTGACATTCTTCCATATGGAACTAGCTCCTATCCTTCCTGTGCCTCATGTACCATGTCTTCCCTGAGGCCGTCAGCTACACGTATTTCCAATACTCAGGCTCCCTTATCTCCTGCATATCAGTCTAACACACTAGCCCATGCCTGACTGATTCAGCCCTCTTTCAAATTGATTTGGTTCACCATCCCCTTGTTCTGTTATTTCCGTAAACATAGGTTTACGATGCATGCATACAATACATTTGATCGATTGCATTGACTTTGTATAGACAGAATTCTTTGTTGTGTAATTGTGACTTTTAATTCGTTACAACCAATATTTTTCTCTGTATTCTATACGTGACTGGATCCTTATTATGTTTCTACCACCACGCTTATAAATATACTTTTATTCTGTTCCAAACGTGTTATAGACCCTCCCACCCTTCCCTCCTCATCCCCGCCCCTTTACCGTGCAGCGCGACCTTCTATTGGCCTTTTCGTGATCACATGCTCCGTGACGTCACCATCCCGGAAGCAGTGAGCTATGCCTTAGACTACTGTCGCGGCATTTCACTACTCTACCGCACACGATCGTGGCGGCCAGACGCTGATTCCGGCGTCCCCTTATTTTTCCAGGATCCATTCCTCACACCAAGGTAAGCTCTGCTGCATCCCTCAGCAGTTCTTTTAGACTGGCTTCCTCTCGGCCCATGGTAACAGTTTACCCTTCCTTTTTCCTAGATCTCCCCCATCGGTACCGATTCACGGTACACCGAGGAGTTCCCTTAATTGCTGTCCAGCCGCCGATGTTTTCTCCGTGACACGGCACCAGCTACCACGCTCTTTTGACGTGGATTGCTCCCAGGTATACCTAGTTTCCCCGTGCACTCTCATTACTGCCGTTAACGCACTGGCCAGTTTGTTTACGGTTCCCTCTCTTCTCCCTAGGATCTCCTTTCTTGGAAACCTGATGTATACTGCATTCGCCATCCCCCCCTGGTACACGAGTCCTTCTCAGGTAGACCACGTCGCGCCTGCATGTTTCCCGAGCACTTCCATTAGCCCTATCTCAGTATACATCTGCCCATGCGCCCACAGAACTCACTCCTTTAATAGTCGCTAGACGCGCACGGTTATTTCTCTTCCATTTGGCCATGTCTCCCTCTCGCGCTTCACTCCGCTGCTATCTTTCACGTTTTTATCGTCAGTTTCTAATCTCACATTCACGCGTGAATATTAGTACCTCTCCCTTCTTCCCCCTTCCCTGATCCCTTTCCATTCCCTCTCTGTACAGCACCGCTTATACACAGCAACTCGGTCCTGAAGATGATCCTGAGTCATAGGATCGAAACGTCGTCGACCCCTCAGCGCAACTGATGGCGCATTACCCTTTGTGGTTCAACTAAAAAATTACTGCCTTGATTACAAATTGAAAATTACTGTTGTGAACCACATATACTCACTGTATATATCTGTTCACGAATGGCACTTTGCGCCGTTTTCGCTGATTCCACATTGTCACTTGCGTCGCCACTTTGTGTGTCACAAACACAATTCAGCACCAAGTCCAATTCGGGTTGCTCTTGCATTTCATTGCCTACAGTGCTGCTACAACTGTACCTGCATTATTGTGTTCTTAAAATATATGATGCCAAGTGCACTTTTCAAAAATTTCTTTCAGAGTCTCCCTTTTTTCCTTTTTGTAATGTGTTGTCCATGCAATTCTAACTGCCCTTACTAATTATACCGGTTGAGATATTGTTGTTTAACATTACGTACCTACCCACATCTCAACATGGTTTATGGGTTATACTCCTGTTGTTATTTACAAGACCAAAGGAAAAGGGAATCAGATGGCGTCTGCGAGATGACCTTCAGTAGGTCCTTAAAAAAAAAAAAAAAAACGCCTTATGGTATGGTAGGATATTGTCCACTGAAAGGGAATGTTCCCATTGGTCCAATATGGCGCAAACAACAAAACAAAGTCTCGAGATATAACTTGCGTGGGAAGCGGTGCCGCCGGCTCCTGCCGTGCGCCTCTGTGCGCAAATAAAAGGAATCAAGGGATAGCGTTGGAGGTGGTGCCGCCGGCTCCTGCCGTGCGCCTCTGTGAGTAGAGAAAAGAAATTAAGGTATGGCGATGCTTCCCGCTGGGAAGACAGAGTCTCGCACTATAGGAACAAATAGTCAGACCTTTAAGCACTAAACAAATGGTACTTCCTTAAGCTTAGCGGCTCCTGCCGCGTTCATGAAACAAACGCGGTTTCTTCACCGCGTTGTCATTTACCCTCGCAGCTCCTACCGCACTTACAATGTTATGCGGCGATTGCCGCGTTTTATCTGCCTCGCGGCTCCGGCCGCGTTTCCTTATTAAGCGGCGGTTGCCACGTCTTGGACTTCCTTGCGGCTTCGGCAGCGCTGCAATGTCAAGCGGCGGTTGCCGCGTCTTGGATTTCCTTGCGGTTCCGACCGCGTATCTTCAAAATCAAAACGGCGGCTGCCGCGTTCTGTCAACCTCGCGGTTCCGGCCGTGGGTACAATGTTGTAGCGGCGGGTTGCCGCGGTCCGAGTATCTCGCGGCGCCAGCCGCGTTTGCAAAGTTAGCTAGCGGTTGCAGCGTTCTCCAAGTGGCAAGAGGGAAGCTGCTCAGTCTCAGCTGCAAGGGAGATTCTTCAGAAGCGGTACAACAGTGGCATGTGTAGACTTGGATGGTACCTGTTCATTTTGTGAGGAAAGATGGCAAGGCAAGTGTTGTTGCTGCTCCCTGTACTGTACCTGTTAAATCAGCCTGTGAAACTTTCGCTGATGCTGCCTGTGCTGTATCTGACATGTGAAGGAAGCACGTGCTGCCTGTGCTGTACAGCTTGAGTGAACGAAGCGTGCACTGAGGCTGCCTGTGCTGTATGTATCTGATGTGTTAAGGTAGCGTTCACTGGCGCCTCCTGTGCTGTATATATCAGATTTGTTAATGAAGCATCCACTGGTGCTGCCTGTGCTGTATCTGCTATGCTCGCTCGCCGCAGTGCAGTACGCCAATAATTTTACGGCTCACCACTTTCAATTGTCACCAGCTGCCACTGGCCAGTTGTATCATGTTTAGAGGAGTGAACTCAAGCACTTTAGCACTGGTTAGCAGTGGTAAAGTGCACACAGTCCTGAGGCTAACAAAAACAAATTCAACAAAACAGGAGGAAGTTTATGGGAAAACCAGGCCAAGGAGGTCAGGACCAACCAATAGAACCAGAAAAAAATGTCACGTTTGGGACAATATAGGAGCAATGTATTAATGTGTGGATCGGAGAAGGGCAACTAGAACTGAATGTCCTGGGCACTATTAGCTAACATGTAGTGCTAATTATCTTACAAGTGAGCTTTATAGGAAGTAAGCACAATTCCCACATCTTTTAGTACTCTGGTTTTGGAAATATTTTATACTTGTGTGGGTGTGTTCAATAAGAGGGTTTGACTCCATGAACCAATGCAAAGGCCATCTGCTACAGTGCAACAGCAGCTAGTTCGAATATAGGCTAAACTGTAGAGCTGAAATTGATGACAACATCGGTAATCTGGGAGGTCTGGTGAAAGGAAACGGAAGAGGATGTCAAAAGTCAAGTCGAAGGAAGGTTCCCCACAGTCACTAAATTTAAGGCCTAGAGTAAAGTTTCTATCTTTTCGATTAAAACTCTTTTTATATAAAAGTCAACAGTCTGGTACGAATAGTTGGATCGGAGCTCTACTGACCAGTGGGTTTTGGTAAGCTCTAGGCTAGATCACATGTACATGCATTTTGCACGCTTGTGACATGTCCACGCTCCCAGATGCATTAGGATCTTGGAGGGATAAGGCTAACCTAATGCCACCAACTTGGGGTATTCTTCCTGGCAAAATAACAATAAGCATTGGCAAAGCCAATAGGTCTTGCCTTTTGGACCTACTGGCAGTGGCAATGTGGATTTCCAATGCTGTGGAGCATCAAGCAAATAATGAAGAAAAGAAAATAGCATGATGGTGCACCTGCATTTGTTAAGCATGTGAAGCCATGTATGGACACGCATTTCTCATCATGGATGCACACGCCTACTAAATGACACAGATGCCGTTTTTTTTTTTTATTTATTGATCCAAGATAAGGAATCAGTAAATACAGTCAACACTAGTGAAAAAGTGCTTTTGAATTAAAAGAGGACCACAGGGTGTAGGCAATGGAGGAGCAGTTGGGAAACAATAGAGTACCTGAAGGCTGGGCCAGAGTAGTGGCAAAAATATAAAATAAAATAAACAGGGAGGAGTGGGACAGCAATGGAAGAGATGGGTGTGACGAGAAGACGGAGCATGTTGGGGGGGGGGGAGTTGTGGAAGGAAGCATTAAGCAAAGGCAAGTGCTAGAAAACACAAACTCTCATGGACTGCTGAAAAAGAAAAAATAAATAGGTCCCTAAACGTGAGCAGCTGAATGAAAAAAGTCATAAAATGAAAAGGATGATAAAGAGGATATGCTCCAAGGGCAAGACAAACAGAAGAAGGGGAGGGAAAAATACAAGAAGGACAAAGAAAGCCTCTGAATTGCAAGCAAATAAGAGTTACAACAAAGGCAATCAATGGTAAGCAATAAATTGGGCTAAAGCCCACTATAAACAGGGCTACTGGAATTATGCGAGTTTGTAGCATTTTCTGCATAAATATAGATTTGCCACATAATCCATCATCTGCTGCATAATCTGCAGATATTAACGAAAAGACCCTTTGTTTCTAGCTCAAATGGTTCAAAAGTTACTAAAGGTGCTGAAACAGTGCAAGGCCACTGGTACACATTGACTGGCCACCTCTCTGTGCTTATTGCTGTATTTGGGTATAACCAGGATACTAATGAGGTGAAACCTTTGCCCAGGAAGTGTTAACATGTGTAAGAATTCCTAAATAATGAAGCAATAACTATACCAAAACGTGCTGCACGATGCCACATAATGTGCCTTTTCTTGCTGCATAATTTAGTCAACCATGCCTCATAATTTGGTCCTCTTCTGTTGCATGATGCCAGTGGCCCGACTATAACTTTTTGGTATGGCCCACAATAGGATTTCGACTACCTGAGACCTAAAAATATTTAAGAGCAAGGTAAAACTAGACATGCCTAGCAACTAACTTGAACATATCTTTCCATTTCCAGACGGTTACAAGTCATGCTATAGAAAACAATCGATTAAGAAAGAACTTTATCTTCTGATGGATACTTCTAACTGAAGATTCCTCATCTTCCGAAGGCAAGCCAAAGGCAAGCCTGTCTGCACACAGGCCATGTCCAGCACCAGCCATGCTGCCCAATCATCGCGTGATCAGGTAGACTGACCTCTTACCACAAAGAAGCCCTATTAGGACTTTGTCCATTTAGGCATCTTCACTCCCCCACCTGGACTCTTGAATAAAGTAATTCTTTTCTCTGTTCCTCCTGTGGCTTTTCCCCCTCCATTGATTCCTCCAACAGCTCCAGGAGCAGCAAAAATCCACACTCTGACTCCTCATCTAATCTAATTTCTAAGGAGCTCAAATAAAACACCTTAAAAGCATGTTTAATTAATGTAAGACCCCTGCCTAAACACAAAATCCAGATTGGGAGCATCATACACGATAGTGACTAGGATACTGTATTTCTTTAAGAAACCTGGCTTAATCCTTGCTCAGGCCCGGACCTTCCTTTAGCAATTCCTAATGAATACTCTAGCTCCAACTTAGAGTAGACCAAATAGGAGAAGGGATAGCCATCATTCACCATTCCAAGTTTCTCTGCGTCAGTTAGCCCTGGACCCGATATAAAACGTGGAGGCTCTCTCTTTTTCTATATAAATCTCAGACAACTTCTCTCTCTCTCTCTCTGGTGTTCTTATCTATCGTGCCCCTAATCCCGATACCAAGTTTAGTGATTTGCTAGCTACGGCTATTATGTCTCTTTGTCTGCAACATGAGAACTTTATAATTTTGGGTGACTGCAATCTTCACAATGATGATCATAAATGTAAAGCTGCAGACAGCTTACTGAAGCTCTATCTGACCTCAACCTTGTGCAGAGTCCAGGGTTCCACTCATAAGGGGGGCATACGCTTGTCATTTTTTCGAAAATCCCCTCCCTCAAAGTCGGGACCACAGTCTCTTTAGCCTGGAATGATCACTTCTTAGTTCCCTTCAGTCTAGAGCTACCCATTCCTCGGTCACTGAAACCCTCCCTCTACCGCCCATGTCATTCTATTGACGGTCACCTTAAACAAGGTCTGCTCTCATATTGTAGTCAGACATTGCACTGATATTGAGTCGGCATTATCTTCTTTTTATTTTTCCACAACATGTTTTTATTGTCAACAGCCACAACAGGCCTGGCAATGCCAGGTTCCCCGCAATACAATATACATACGAGCAAGATGTTGACATTTTGATGCAAATTAAGCAATTGAAAAACAAAGATAGAAGAACTTAATGTTTCAACATAAAACTGTAGTGTCATGCATCTGATACATAATATAGTACCTGTCCAGTGTAGCCACCCTGATCTAATAGCCATGCCTTTACAACCATGTTCAGCACACATCTTTTCCATCTTATCCAATGTTAATCTATGGAGACAGTTGGAATAGGTTCTAGGTATAATCCACAATACTCTGCCCACCTCTACCAAATCTTAGGGTGCTTTTGGGGGCATCCTCTTGCTTTAAATATTGGTACTTCTAGCCCCATACAAAAATCAAGACCTTTCTTCCACACCCCAACCAATGTCGGAGAGGCATCTTTCCATGCTTTTGCAATGTCCTGCTTCGCCAGCGTAAGGCCCAGAAGTAATAGGTGGCACTTGTATATGTTGCTCCCAATGCCATCAGTGATGTGGAGCAGAGCCAGATGTGGAGAGTATGGAATGTCCCAACCCAAGACCTCCGACAGGCACGTGATGACACCCCACCAGTATCTAGAGAGTGTTGTACATTGCCATACGGTGTGCATAAGGGTACCATCCGCAGCTTGGCAGCGCAGGCAGAGCGGAGATTCAATCAATCCAGCCCGCCATAGTTTGTATCGAGTGTAGTAGACCCTGTGGAGGTATTTGAATTGTATATAGCGTAATCGCGCCGCAATAGCAACGCCGCATGGGGACTCTAGCACCTCGGCCCAGTCCTCGTCATCCAGGGGGCCCAAATCCTCTTGCCAAGCCCCTCGTGTTTTATCAAGTGTAGTGGGGCTATTTGTTACCCGTGTGCAATATATCTTGGTGATTTTGTGCTCTCCAAGCTCTCCCATGAATACTTTGGCTTCAATAGGATTAAAGTCAGGCACAGTTCCCTGACGTGTAAGACAAGGGGAAAAGGCATGGCGGAACTGAAGGTATTTATAGAATTGGGATCTAGGCATCGCATACTCATGTTGCAATTCCTGGAAGGACTTCAGGGTCTGACCGTGGAGAACATCTCCAACCATGGATATTCCTATCGCCTCCCAGCCGGAAAATCCATATAGTCCTGCCGGGGGGGAAGGGGGGGGGGGGGTGGGGCAGCAGACCATTACGCCAGAGGGGTGTTTTTTTTGTTAGCCTGCCCCACCACCCCATTTGTTGCAGCGAGCGTTTCCAGATCTTAAATATCGTGGCGGTTGCTGGAGGCAACGTTTTCAGGATTGGACCCGTGTGTGGAGTGACATGTTCCCCATTAACAAACGTTCTACTGCATATGCGGGATCTCGTCTGTCCCCATACCACCAGTCGTTGAGGATAAGAAGATGAGAGGCCGCATAGTACGATCGAACGTCAGGCGAAGCTATGCCTCTCCACAGTACGTAGATTGGAAGCATGTTTTCAATGCCACCCGGGCTGAACCACCATCCCATAGAAAGTGTTGGAGGGTGGAGTCCAATTGCCTAAACCAGGATGGCGGTATCGGGTACGGGTGATTTTGGAGCTGATATAATAGACGGGGCAGAGAGACCATCTTAAAAATGGCAGACCTACCAAACAAGGAGAGTGCCAGGTGTGACCAGGAACGAGTCTGTTCCTTGATCTGCATCCACAGCGGGGCCAAATTATTTTCCCAAGACACGGGCTGGGAATACAACAAGAAGACCCCGAGGTATTTAAATCCGTCTCGCACCGTTGTCACCGCGTCTGCCCATTCGCCCAAGCGCGGTCCACCTCGCAATGGCCACAGGTATGATTTCCGGGGATTCATATATAGCCCGGATGTCTCCCCAAAGATCTGTATGATCCTAAGTAGTCTGGGTCCAGATCGATCAGGTCGCGTCAGGAAAAATAGGACATCGTCCGCATATAGAGCTATGCGGTCGGAAACTTCTCTGGACCATTCAAAGCCCCGAATTTGCACGTCCATCCGCACCCAGGCCGCGAGAGTCTCCATGGCCAACGCAAAGAGATATGGAGACAGGGGACACCCCTGACGAGTGCCCCGCCCTATGGGAAAGGTTTGTGATGTGGAGTCTGCGGTGCGGACTGAGACGGTGATATCTGTATAGAGGAGTTGAATGTATTTAAGAAGGCGGGGACCAAAATTTAATCGACTCAGGAGTGCAAATAGGTATGTCCAACTAAGGGAGTCGAACGCACTATCAATGTCAGCCAGTAAAAGTGCAGCCGGCTCGCCAAGGCGGTCAACAGACGCAATGGCGTTGTGTGCCCGGCGGATGTTGTGTCTGTTACAGATTTAGTTCACCCGGATCAAGCGGGCATGAATCATGCTTGATCCAGGTGAACTAAATCTGTAATATGTGGTACAATGCGATTGGCTATGACTTTAGCAAGGAGTTTGACTTCCACATTAAGGAGTGATATTGGGCGATATGAGGCATGGTGGTCAGGGGGTTGTCCGGGTTTTAAAAAGACTGCTATTTAGGCATGGCGCCAGTCCCTGTGAAGGTTCCCAGCGTCTAGGGCAGCATTAATGAAATGAAAAATACATTTATTAAGCGCATGGCTACCCTAGGGCAACCCAGCGCTGATAGCAGCAAGCAACAGAGAACCGACCAACTAGGGAAATAGCCAGGTTTTTAACAGCCCACGAAAGGCAAGGTGATTAGATTCCTTCCACATTTGGAGAGGGAGAGTGTTTCAGAACTTAGGGGCGTTGTAGGAGAACAGACGACCCCCGCTTCTTGCTTTCCGAATCCTAGGAATAGCTGCAAGATGTAAATCGTCTGAGCGAAGGGGTCTGTTAGCACGGCAGGGCCGGACAATTGAGTGATTAATAGGGGGGCCCTTTCCTGTTAAGGATTTGTGTACTATGCACATAGCCTTGAAATAAACTCTCTCTCTGATAGGTAGCCAGTGGAGCTGTTTCAGGGCAGGTTTTGCCGATTGGCGTTTCGGGATATCCAAAAGGATTCTGGCTGCCCAGTTTTGTACTGTTTGGAGTTTTGCAAATGTGGTGCAAGGGGACCCAAGATAAAGGGCATTCCCATTTTCCAGACGTGATAAAATAAGTGCCTGAACCATGAGCTTCCTTGCCTGGAAGGGGAGCAGTGGGAGAACTTTGCGCAGCATCTTTAACATGCCATAGCATGAGGCTGCCACATTGCGTGCCTGGACTTTGAAAGTCAGCCCATAATCCAACCAGACACCCAAGCTTTTTATTTGGGTTTTAGGGACCGGGACGGGGCCCAGGTCGACCGGCCACATTATGTTGGAGTCAAATAAAGATGGATTCCCCAGAATCATCATCTCTGTCTTTTCCCCATTCAGCTTCAAAAAGGAGCCATTCATCCATTTGGCAACCTCTGTCAGGCAGGGAGAAAGGCTGGGGGAGGAGTTGTCTGCTTGATTGAGTCCCACCACCAGTTGTGTATCATCTGCGTATGTCACTATGTGGACCCCAAAAGGCAGTACGATCTTCGCCAGGGGGCTCAGATAAATGTTAAAAAAGGTGGGACTCAGGGATGATCCCTGAGGCACTCCGTAGCAGAGAGGCAACTGTTTTGAGGACACTTCAGCATCGAGAACCTGGAAGAATCTATCGTCCATGAAGGACTGCAGCCATGTTAGCGCGACCCCGGTCACCCCCAATCTTACCAGTCTGTGGGCCAAGATTTGGTGGTTGACCGTATCAAAGGCGGCACTAAGGTCTAAGAGGATGATGACAGTAGTGCCTCCTGCGTCTAAAACTCTCCTAGACTCTTCAACTACAGATAGAAGAGCTGTTTCGGTTCCTTGACGAGGACAGAAGCCGGTCTGTGACGGGTGGAGAAGATTGTGGGTTTCTAAGAAAGTGGACAGCACCGAGTTGACGTATTTTTCAGCTATTTTACTGATCCCTGGGAGGAGTGAAATAGGACGACAATTGCCCAGGGAGTCAGGATCGAGGTTAGGTTTTTTTAAAAATGCCTTCACAACCGCTTTCTTCCAAGAAGGGGGACCCACTCCAGTGGTAAGAGAGGCATTGATCAGGCCCAGTATAGTAGGGAAGATGGTGGTGGCAGCTTGTTTCAGGATGTGAAGCGGTGCTGGGTCGTTGGGTGAGCCACTCTTTACCTTTGAGAAGATGCTTTCGAACGCCTCAGAATCCATCAGGGGAATTACCTCGAGAAGAAAGTCTGGGCTAAAAGGACCGGGATCCCCTGATTGAATGTCCCTTGGTGAAAAAGACGTGTAGATGTCTTGTATTTTGTTAGAAAAGTAAACTGCTAATTTATTACAACGTGAGCCTGAGATGTCCGAGGCCACAGGGGGTGGGGGAACTTTGAGCAAGGTCTTTGCTATGCGGACAATCTCGTGTGCGGAGTTGCCGGCCAAGCATATTTTTTCTTCATAATATGCTGATTGAGCAGATTTGATCTCTGACTTGTATAGTTTAATGGCATCCCTATATTCTAGTTTCTTACTAAGTGAGAAATCCTTCCTCCAGGTTCTCTCTAGTTTCTTGCAGGTTTGCTTTAGTGCCCGAAGCTTCTGGGAGTACCACGGCCTTCTATTAATTCCAGATTTTGTCTAGATAGATTTTCTAGGGAGAACTTGGTCTAAGGAACCTTCTATCCATGTGTTGAAATTTTCATTCGCGATTATTGCATCTGGATCAGGGACAGGCTTAGATTTTTCTAATTCTACAATCCAATGGTCTATCGAAAGTTTGGGCCAGGGACGAGCCTTTTTGATAGTCGACTTGATAGGAGACGTGGTGGAATTAGGGGACCAAGTGAATGGAATAAGAAAATGGTCAGACCAAGTTACTGGGATGGGTATTCTTCCTGCGAAGTCCTCCAGATTAGAGAAAATGGGGTCTAGTAGGTGTCCTTTTATATGTGTTGGGTAGGCAACTTTTTGAAGAAGCTGGTAGCCTTCTAGATCCTTTGTTATCTCTGCTACGGACAGCTGGGAGGGTTTGTCAAAGTGGAGATTGAAATCACCCAGCATAGTAAAGTTGGCGGGAGTACTAGCTAGATTGGCGGCTATGTCGGGTACAACTTTACAAAATTTACGCATGGGCCCAGGGGGACGATAAATTAAGATTCCCGACAGTGTGAGCGTGGGTGAAAAACTAATAGAAAATGCTAGATTTTCACAATCTGGTAAGGGGCTTCCGGCAGTGCGACAGGTCAGGTAATTTTTAAATATGATGGCGATCCCGCCACCCATGCTAGAAATCCGGTCTAACCTCTGGATACTATATCCCGGAGGAAGGGCTCGGATAAGGTTGGGGTCTGAATCTGAGGTGAGCCAGGTTTCTGTTAGAAACAGCACCTCTGGCCCTTCCTCTTCCAGGAGAATAGAGATTTCTGCTGCATGTTTAGGTAACGACCTGCAGTTAAGTGCTGCTAGATAAGGGGCCATCAAGAGGGATTGATATTTATTTTTAAATTCGCATGGGAAGCCGTTTGGGCTTGGGGCTTTACCCGGGAGCATTTCGGATAAAGCCCTCTGGAGTTCCTCGACAGTTATCGGGGCATAAAACTCGTCTCTCGCTAAGTCCACCAAGGCACGCAGAGGCAGATCATCTATAAATTTATGGATCGTATGAGGTGCGATAATTTCTCTAGGGGCGTAGTAGCCGGCAAAGCTTGCTGCAATTTGTAGGGGGTCTGTGAGCACCTCACCGGCAGGGCCGTGGATGCTTGGAATGGTCATGGGGTAGAACGTCCTCTGGCAGAGGCGATGCAGCAGTGCACTGGATTTATTTCCCCCACAGGTATATTCTGCTACGAGTAGCAAGCCATGCCCTTCTAGCCTCATCCATCAGTTCGCTGGCATATAGCTGCTGTGTATGTAATACAGTACACAATATCCACCCCCCAGAGCGTCGGCTTCATAGCCTCCCACAGGGTTAGGGATGACTCCACTGTCCCGGTATTTTGTGAGTAATAATCTGTAATGGCTGTGTGTATATGAGTTCTGTAGTGTTCATCATGCAGATGCCATGGAGACAGTTGCCAGCGAAGGGGGGACGCGCAGAACTTAAACGCAGATCCAGCTGTAAAGGGGAGGGATCAGATAGGCCCATAGGTAATATCCCTGCCGCAGCAAGTCTATGTACATGGGCAGCGGATATAAAAACATAGTCTACACGGGAGAAGGACCCGTGTGTACTGGAGAAGTATGTGTATTCCATGTCGGTTGGGTGTAATCGTCGCCAGGTGTCTACCCAGTCCATTCCCCGCGCCAGGAACTGCAATTTCGACTCACGTGGTTCTACTGGTCTGCCTGCGCTGCGCCATCTGTCAGTATGGGGACAGATAATATCATTCCAGTCGCCCCCAACCACTGTCAGACATGAGGGAATTTCAACCCAAAGTCTCATTAGGCGTTCTGTTAAGTTCCAGGCCAATGGCGGAGGAGCATATACACTACCAAGAGCAAATGGCTCACCATATAGTGTGCCCGTAATGATGATAAATCTACCTTGGGGATCAGGCCACGTTTTCTCATGAAGGAAGGGGTTTCTGCGGTGAATTAATATGGCCACCCTCGAGAGCTCCAGGTGAATCCAGAGTAAAATGTCTGCACATACCCGAATCGTGACAGGCAAGGAGTCTTAGTACCCAATAAATGTGTTTCCTGCAGAAGCAAGATATCCGCTTCGTAGTGTTTAGCCTGGCGCAACACGGCCCCCCTTTTGACCTTATCTAGCAGGCCGCGGACATTCCAACTAATAATACGAAGAATTCTGTCATAGAGCCTAGACATATCCAACAATGTGGTAAGTGGTGGTGTGTGCGGATGAAACTAAAGCATGTATGGCATGTGTATTGAAGACAGTATACATGTATTGTGGAAGCAAGACACTAAATACAAAAGCCATCAACTTTCCCGAACCCCGACCCCCCTGCCCCCCACCCCAATACCTCATGAACGTTGAAGCATCTGTCGCGGCAAGACAGGCGTCCCAATCCCAACAGGGGACAGGAACTACCTTCTGCCAATGAATCCCCAGAATGCGTCCCTTGTACATACAAGTGTCTTCAGAGTCAAGGGAAATCGCTACTAAAAGTAGCCCTGGATGTTGTGCCGTCGGCATGGCGAAGAGAGTTCTTGTAGCTGATAAGATATGGCTGCCGCCTATCATGTGGTGTCTTCTGTAGAGCGGATGCGGAATTTGCTGCGGGTCATGGAGCGCGATCTGCGATGCTGTTTGCCATTCACCTGGGAGATCTTCTGGCTCGGGCTCCCCGACGATGAGTTCGAGTCTATCCTGGGTGGTGTGTGAGGTTTGAGCTTGACAACTTCATCTGTCCAGGTGAAGACTTCTTGAGGCGATTCGAAGAAATGCGTCTGCGACTTGTAGGACACCCGCAGTCTAGCCGGGAACAACAAGGAATACTGAATCTTAAGTGACTGCAGTCTGGCTTTGGCCTCCGTAAAGGATTGACGGCGCTGTTGGACGAGCCTTGTGCAGTCTGGAAATATCATATTGGAATGTGAGGAATAGTGGAGGGTCTCCTTAAGCCTGGCTTGCTGCAGTATAACATCCCTATCTTTATAGTTCAAAAATCTGGCAATGATGGGCCTGGGGCGAGCACCAGGCGGTGGCTTTTGTAGCAAAGCCCGGTGTGCTCGTTCGATAATGAAGCAAGGAGAGAGAATTCCACAGGGAAGCCAGTCCATCAACCATTGAACCAGGAGGCCCTCCATATCGTTACCATCGCAGCCCTCAGGGAACCCCACGAAGCGGAGGTTGTTTCTGCGAGCGCGCCCCTCCGCATCCTCAGCACGCAGCGCCAGACCCTTCGCAATTGTCTCCAGGGAGGATATTTTCTTTTGGAGGGTAGATACCGTATCTTCCACTGTCGAAATTCTAGTATCTGCTTCGGTTATGCGCTGGACTGCATTGCGAAGGTCTTGCCGCAGGAGCATGACATCGGAGCAACTGCTCCGATCTTAGCCTCCACTGCGTCCCTGGACTGCATTATAGCAGCGAGTATGGTGGCAGTATCAGGCACCGGCGGCGTCTGATCAACTGGGTTGGGTGCCTGGGCATTGGCGCCGGTATATTTGTCCATCGTGCTCTGGCGTGCCGCCGTGCCTGGGGGTTTATCCTTGATCATGGTACGATTGTGTCACCCGCGGTGGTCACCTCTATACTTGTATCAACAGCACTGTCAGCAGCTTAGACAAGACGAAATGGAGGCACGATTGTGTAGGATGGACGGAGGCGTAGGCACAGCAGCAAATGAATGGAGGGTCGCAGTTGACCCTAGCTGAGTCGCGTAGCAAGTCCTCACGTTTAAGCCACAGCAGACGCAGTCCAGCAGGAGCGTCCAAGGAGCGCAGCCACACAGAAGAGATGATGCCGCCCAGGGGCGCTGGATCACTCAATGGCCAGAGTCTGCCCTTCCCATGTGAAGAGGTCGAGGGCCACTGCGATATCTGTATGGCCCCTTGTGTATTACTATGCGGAGAGAGTCACTGGCCGGTCAACTACAGCCGCACAAGCCACAGCGGGACACCTGTGGCACCCCGGCATCGGCCAGTCAGGTCAGGGGCCTGGGCACTGAAGGGCCCCTATGCTGCGGTTTCAGGATCAGGAGTTGTGGGCCACCCACATTAATGCACTGCGCACCTCGTGGGCCGGCGCTTGGCCTTCCCCCAGGCGGGGCCGGTTTCGCTCCCAATTAGAGAGCCCACCGCTGGGTACATCGACGGGCCGTGTTTGTCGGAAAGGGGGGCACCCAAGGATGTAGATCTGCTCGGGTTGCTCCGCAGGCCTCCCCAAGTCCCGGCCGCCGAGGGCGAGCACACCGCGGCCTGATACGGCCACCGAGCACCAAGCGATATCCTTCGGCGCCGTCTATGCCTCAGCCACCTGCCGCCTCACCTCTTCCAGGTCTCAGGGCGACATCTCATCCTCCGCACCGCTTCAGTCCCGAGCAGTCGCAGGTCGCTTGCTCCGACGTCACCGCCTAATCAAGGCCGAGGATCTGCAGGCCGTAGCTCCACCTCCGCTCCGGATCTCCTCACCGGCCCTGGGAGGCTACTCGGACTGGATCCTGGAGGGTCGGCGGGGCAGGTGTATCATCCACAGGCAGCCGGGGCAGTGTTTCTAGTGCCGGGATGGCAGGATTAACATCGGATCACAACGGGGCTACGGGAGCTCCGTTACAGCGCGTCCACCATGTTGGACCGCTTGGCCACGCCCCCCCGGCAGGATCTTCTTTTAATTCGGATCTTAAGACTACTCTTGATGATCCAATACCTTTGAGAGTGAGCAAAAACAGGAGGACCTCTATCTCAGCGCCCTGGTTTTCTGTATCTCTTAAAACTGAAAAACAAAAGTGCAAAGTCTAAAATGGCAATGTAAATACTTGAAAGAAACCAAATCAAGGTACAAAAAAACCCTTAAACGGTTTGGGAATAACATTAAAAAATGAATGCGGTGGAAAACGCTCGTCACAAAATGTTTAAAATTGTCAGCTCCTTAATGAAACCTCTGGTTCAGAACCAGATGACCCATGTACCTCAAGAGTCTATTGACAACCTCTCAAATTTTTACCATTCCCCTCCAAGCCCAACAGCTCGCTATTCTCTTTTGAAAAGCTTTCTTTAGAGGACTCAGAGAGACTGACCGTTAAGGCTCACTCTGGTTCGCCACTTGATGTTTGTCTGCCTTATTTCCTCAAAAGGTCGTCTCAGTCGTTGAATCCACTGGTCACCGCTGTTTTTAACCTCTCTCTCGAATCTGGTTCAGTGCCCACATGTTGACAGGAGGCATTGGTCCTTCCACTTAAAAAAAAAAAATCCAACTTGGACACCTTCTCCCCTGCAAGTTACAGTCCGACCACACTTCTTCCCGCTTGCGGGAAGATGTTGGACTCTGCAGTCAGTCACCAGATCACGAGGTTTGTCAAGGCAAACAATGTGCTACACCCTTCGCAATCTGGTTTCAGCACTGATACGGCACTTCTGAAGGTGAGGAGTTTATCAAAACCCACCTTGACTTAGACATCAATACCATTGTGATTTTGTTAGACCTATCAGCGGCTTTTGACATGCTGTCACATGCCATCCGCCAGCAAACACTGGAAAAAGTAGGAATTGGTGACACTGTGTGGAAATGGATCAAACCCTTCCTCTTTAACTGCAAGCAAGCAGTCTTTCTCCCCTCCATTTACATTGAGATTTTATGAGGACATCTGTGGTGTTCCACAGGGATAGGCATTAAGCTTGTGTCTTTTTAATGTCTATATGGCTCCTTTTTCTGCAATTGTGCAAGGGTGGGGTTTTAACATGGTGTCTTACACCAACGACACCCAGCTGATGTTTGCCTTTAAACACCTTGGTCTCTGCCAACTTTCAGGCAGTTGCCGGCTGGTTGCACGAAAGCTGCCTGTCTAAATGCTGACAAATCACAAATCCTGATTTTTGGTCCTCCCTCCATATCAGAACTGTACCATTTGTGGCCTTCTGAAATGGGACTTCCTCCAGCACCATCCACTACTGTGTAAAAAGTTAGACAATGATCTCTCTTTCAAGCCTTTTGTTAATGCCACAGCTGGAGTTTGTTTCTTCTCCCTGAAAACCAGGAGAAAGACTCAATTTTTTACCAGAGCACACCAGAAAATTAATCAAGTCTCGACTTGACTATGCCAATGTGCTGCTCCTGGGCTCTCCTCAAGCACTGTTAAACAGACTTCAAGTCCAGAACACGGCAGCGAGATTAGTGCTGAACACTCCCACAAGACAATCTATTATGGAGGGTTTAAAAAGCCTCCACTGGCCACCCATCAGAGAATAGATTTTGAAGCCCTGACTAGAACATTTAGGGCTACGCATTTGAACGGTCCTGGATATGTGACAAGATCCTAAAGATACTCTCCTTGCAGAGCCCTACGCTCAACTAACCAGAATGTGCTCTGCATTCCTAAGATCAAAAAACCCAGAGCAGTCGGGGGTCCTTTTCCTTTTTGGCCAGGAAGCTCTGGAATCAATTACCAGACCACATTAGAGGTACTACATTTGAGAATTCCTTTGAGAGTCTTTTAAAGACTCATTTATTTAGAGAGACCTAACATCGGATGGTCCCTCCTCCTGTCAACTGTCTTACTCTTCCCAGCACTGGGACACTTCTTGTGGAGTAGCTGTTTTGTGCTATACAAGTCTTTTTCACTCATTAATTCGTCTTTTTAGGAGGAGGGGCCAATGAGTGGAGTGCATGAGCGGGCAGGCAAAACCCCACGGCTGTCAGAACAATTGCAGTTTTAGGTCATCATCCACAAGGTCCAAGAACAACTATTGCGGGAGCAGCATGCACCATCTCTCCCCTGCATCCACCACACCACCACGGGTAGAAGAATGCGATGGCGTCGGGATTGAACACAAGGGAAAGGGGTTTAGGAACAAACTAAAATAAGCTAAAATAAAAGGCTAAAACAATTCACCAAAATAACAAACGTGATGATCCACTATCCTCCAGAGGTCCCATTTGGACCTACAGAACGAATAATCACAAGGAAAAGTTTAGTACTGAGCAGGACAGATATATCACCCAAACAGAAACGGACAGATGCTACCTAAAGGGTACTTAGTGTTTGCTAAAGGGAGGGGGAAATAATATACTGTGCCTACTAATCAAGAACACTGGAAGAGGGGCAACACAGTGACCTCACAATGATCTACATAAACAAGAATATCACAAGAGTACATACATTACTAGTCACAGCTCAACATTATATATCACAACACATTACTCTTGTAGAGTATCAATCTTCATACCTAGTAGATGCTTGCTCTCCACTAGTACGCTGACAAAGCACACACACCGATGTTCAAGGTTTCTCCTCTCACAATAGCACACCAGTTTGCACAAAAATAGAATTATTGGGAGGTTGAAAAAGAACACAATAAACAACAAACTTAGCTGCGCAGCTAAATAACCCTAGCGTAGCTGTTTTTAGAATGTTCGGCAGCTTGAATGGGCAGGGAATTCCCTGACGGTGAGAGGTACTAAGCTTTCCTTTATTCAGCTTTGTGACCAGAGGCCAAAGCAAGGCACCAAAGCCCCTACCAATGAGAGCGGCAGCCTCAGGACTAATGTAAAAGTAGGAGAGCTTTAAATAGAGTACTTATCATATCCATATGGAGACGTGTGATCCGAATTCATAGGCTGGGCAGGAGATACGTCATGTCTGGATTCCTCGATGCGAAGCATTGAATGTTCAGAAGCCATGCTATTTATAGTTCAGAGCTTTAATGGCTGCCGAGACTTTGCAGTCTTGCGAGATCTTGGACAGCCACCTCATGTTGTTGTGGATGACACGGCAGCTGAGGAGGACTCACCAGCATTCAGATCCCCTTCCAAGGTGCAGGGTAAAAAGCTGAGATAGAGGTCAATTAAAGCATAAACCACCATGCCTATAGGTCAAAAGATCCCCTATTGTTCTGCCCAAAAGGGGACCTAAGGTGTCAAGCACCGTACCCTAAAAACAAAAAAACACATGAGCTCCACACTGTGTGGAGAGGGGAACTAGAGGCGCGGGGTTCTAGGAGCTAGCAGCCTCCAACAATAAATGTTAACCACAAAAAGCTGCTCCTAAAGTAGTGACCACTGTGAGGTTTGGGTTATATTGTGAGTGAAGGCATCTCACAAAATGTAACGGACTGGTCTCACACACCACCTGGTGTCATGCTTCATCATTGTCCAGTCCTCGCCCTCTAAAACCTTGGTTTGATAGAGGGCGGACATACACCGGACGACAGGGATGCACTTCTAAACTAAGTGGGGGCCCATGTACAAGTGAGTGTGGTTAAAAATCATTATAGTTATCCTTGTTGTGTTTTTTAATGTGAAAGGTAACTATATGATATTAAAATCAGATGACGGTATGTGAGGGAGTTAATGTCCCCTAACTGTTATGTGAGAGGTCGACATGTTTCTGCCGTGTTGGCCCAGGTGGGTCCAGGGCATTCATCAGGACCTAAATATATAGCGAGGGGCTCCGTTCTTACCAACTGGTGGCAAGAGAATACCACTGTGTGGGCGTGATCAGTGTCACTTTCCACAATGTGATGGCTTCTAAATTCAAGCCTGTAAAAGAAAATATTGAAAAAAACATATAAACCAACAAACCATCATCGTGGTGGAGTACTGAACACAATACATGCACTGTTTCAGTAAAACGTGAGTGACTACTCGTGTGACATGTGACCCTATTTGTGTACACGATTCCAGAGATGCAAATGGTGAGAACAAGGGTCTCACTATTCTTACCCTAAGTACCAAAGCTACTTGCCCCATGGAAGGAGGGGAAACCCCTGATGTCAAACCCTGTTGAAAGAAACACAGATCACAATTGGCGTGAAAAAATGCGGTCTGTGATGAGAAAAAGCCCACATAGCATTCAACCACATTTATACCTGGGGTGGTTAGATTAACCATACATTCATTCAGCCTTCATTCAAACCCTTACTGTCTGAAGGGAAGTTTCCCGCGTGGTTCCTAGGCGACTGCTCCCGTTCCTCCCCGATGTAGAAATGAGGAGAAAGTCATTGCGCTATATATAGTGCATCCTCTTGAGTTAATTGGTGTTAAGTGGTTCGCAGGTGAGGCTAGGTATTGTCAGGTGTGTGGTTTCCTGTGTCCCTAAAAAGGGAAGCCTGATCTAACCATGGCGGCCATGCGC
Organism: Calotriton arnoldi; assembly: GCA_963921515.1. Lineage (NCBI taxonomy): Eukaryota > Metazoa > Chordata > Amphibia > Caudata > Salamandridae > Calotriton > Calotriton arnoldi. The sequence goes on from CAWUFW010001776.1 coordinate 1,595,652, forward strand.
GCATGTTCAGTGCGGTATTCTGAGCTAGCTCTGACTCAGCTGTGGAAGTTATTATCAGGTGCGCAACTTCCTGTGTCCTTCGTACGAGTGCCTGATTAAAAGATGGCCGGTGTTCACGCATGCTCTATGTTGCGGAGTGTAGCGCGTGAGTGGAAAAGTTCCATTGAATGTATTTACTGGTGAAGGGCGGTATTATCAGGTGCGCGATTACCTATGTTCTTCGTGCGAGTGCCTGATTAAGGGATGACCGGTGTACGCGCATGCTCTATATTGCGGAGTGAAGTTCCACTGATGTATTAGCTGGTGAAGGGCGAGTCACTCGAAGCGAGTGGGCCACTAGGAAAAATCTATGTGCAGCCGGGAACCGCCCAAATAAGGGCGTGGCTGTGCATGTGCGAAGCGACGAGTTGTGATCGGATCTGCTGGTGTCCGTTCGTGTGTATATTATGCCACAGTATTTATGGCCATGCCTCCAAAATATGAGCCCTAATTAAAAGGAAAAAATGAGTGCGAGGAAGAGCCTTTATGTGCAAAAATAGGAGGCCACAGTTTGCATTTGTTGTCATAAAGGGATGGCTGCGCTTCAAGGAACTTATCCTGAAGTTTGTATTCAGCCCGGGTCACTGAGGGTCCCAAATGAGGATCGGTGGAAGGTGTCAGCGACCGTGTTGGGACATGAGACCCGGTTCTCTCAGGAATTTATTTAGTGACCATCGCAGTGTGCTGGTCATTGGATGGGTAAATCACTCGCTTTTCATTATTCAGTCTAGGCAAAGGGGGCACGACACAGTATGTGACGGTGGATTCAAATCGCTGAGTGATTGTAAAGCAGATATGCCCAATATATATTGATAGTGTATGGTAGTGTGTGTTTATCTGCAGAAGGTGTTTGGAGGTTCTCATTGTCCCATCTGGAGCCATGGTATTTCGTCATTGAGACCTTTCTCCCAGGACCGTAGGCGGAATACCCATCGTTGTTCCCTTATATGTAGGGCTTTTGTCAGGTCAAACTTGCATTTTTTCATTACTTCCAGAACTGACCATCTCAGGTCTGTGTCTTTATGGTTTTTTTCAGTGAAATGGCGTGTCAGTTTGGTGTTAGTCTTTTTACATCGGATGGTGCTCCGGTGTTCGCTGATACGCACCTTGATTTTTCTGGTGGTCATGCTTACGTATCTGAGGCCGCAGGGACAGTTTAGGAGGTACACGATGTTCTCCGAGTTACAGTTACTGAATTCTCGTAACTGCCAGGGTTTTCCGGTCCCTATGTCTACCTCCTTGGTGTTGGTAGTAAGAGTGCAGGATGTATAGCTTCCACAAGAGAAGTGGCCGACGGGCCGTGGGTGGCTCCACAGAGTCTGTTGTTCTTCTCCATCAGTTGTTTGCGTCTTCGCGTGTACCAGTTTGTCACGCAGGCTCCTGTTCCGTCTGAAGGCGAACAGAGGTGGTTGCCACTGGTTACCTGCGCTGTTTAGAATGTGCCAGTTTTTTCTCACGATTTTCTGTACTGTATTGGAAATCGGGGTGTATGTGGTAACGCATACCAGTCTTTTGGTGTCTTCTTTTATCACGTCCTCTAATAGTGATTCTATTGGATTGTTCCTGGCTCGTTTCCTTGCTCTTCTTACCATTTTCTTCGGGTAGTGGCGTTCCAGAAGTTTGTTCTCCAGTTGTTCTGCCTGTTCCTCAAAGGTTGTTGTGTTTGAACAGTTCCGTCGGATTCGAAGGAACTGGCCTACCGGGAGATTTTGTCTCAGGGCCCTCGGGTGGTAGCTCTCATAGAGAAGTAAACTATTTCTATCTGTAGTTTTGTTATGAACTTTTGTCGTGAACCCTTCTTGAGTTATGGATATGTCCAGATCCAGAAAGATTGCGTGGTTCTTGTCAATCGTATGTGTGAATCTGAGATGATTATCTTCGGAATTGACCCTTTGGACAAATTCTGTTGCTTCCTCCTCTGTCCCGTACCATACAATCAACACGTCATCAATGTAGCGCTTCCAGATTTTTAGGTGTTTCAGAAATGGGTTATTTGGGTTGAGGATGTAGTCTTCCTCAAATTGTTGGACATAGAGGCATGCCATGCTTGGGGCAAAAGTGCTGCCCATCGATGTCCAGGTGATCTGGTGGTAGATGGTGTCCTCAAATTCGAAAAAATTCTCCGTTAGTGCTAATTCGGCACATTCCATCACAAAATGTTGGGGGGTGATGAAATTCCAATCCATGTTTAGGATGATATGTTCCACCACTTCCAAGGTTCGTCTCTGTGGTATGCTCGTATAAAGAGCTTCTATGTCCATTGTTATAAGTAGGTTCTCAGTTGGATCTACTTCCAGATCTCGAAGAAGGCAAAGGACATCCTTAGTGTCCCTAAGGTAGGAATGTGATTTCTTCACAATCGGTCTGAGGAACCAATCGCAGAACTGCGATAAAGGTTCCAGAACTGATCCAATCCAGGATACGATGGGTCTACCGGGTGGGGGGGGGGGTCCGGTTCTTGTGGATCTTGGGAAGCGTGTAGAACCTAGGCATCCTAGGGTTCTCATTGATAAGGAAGCTTGCCTCTTGTCTAGTAATCCAATCGTTGGTGAAGGCCTCCTCTAACATGTTTCTAATTCTTGTCATTAGGGGGCCTGTCGGGTCATTTCTGTGTATGGCATAACTGACTGTGTCTGAGAGAAGTCTTTTACACTCCTCTTGGTACATCTCCTGGTCCATAATCACAATTGCTCACCCGTTGTCCGCGGGTTTAATCACGAGATCGTGGTTGTTCTTCAGGCTCCGCAGTGCTGTATGTTCATTTCTTGTGAGGTTTTGAAATCCCTTGGTACTCTGGAAGTGGATACCCTCGATTTCATTGAATACTGCTTCCTCAAAGGCTAGTACTTGGCAGGAGGTGTTCTGGGCAGGTGGCTGGAAGGTTGACTTTTTCCTAAGTCCCGTCGTCATTTTTTCTTCAGTTTTATCCTCATCATCACCGAAGTAGTTGCGCAGCTTGATTTTTCTGAAGAACTGTGCAAGTTCTGTATGAAGTACAAAGGGGTCAGTCTTGGGTGTGGGGACGAAACCCAGTCCTTTGGAGAGGACCGTTTCCTCATCGGTAGTCAATGTGTGCTTACTGAGGTTAACAATGTTTGTTATTCCCCGGTTGTCGAGGGCATATTCGCCCTCCCTTTGCTCCTGGTGACCACCGCAGTGGGCGGTTGGTCTTCCCACTGTACCCTTGTGTTCCTTCTTTTTTGTCGGCCTCTGCCCCAGCCCCGGTATAAAAAAGGCTGGGGGCCTTGTGGGAAGCCAAAACCTGGTGGAAAGTAAGGTTGTTGCCAATATCCAAAAGGGGGTGGTGGTTGTTGTGCCATTATTTGGCGATAGCCCTGTTGCCTGCTCTGCTGTTGTCCTGAGCTTTCGTCACTGCTGCTGTCACTCCTTTCGTCCCCTGAGCTGAAAGTCCAATTCAGTGGGGTGGGTCTGAACCGTTGTTTTCTACCCGTTTGTTGTTGTGCAGGTTTGTCATAATGTTCGTCTGTTATGTATGGATACTCTTTTTCTTTGCTAAACTTCTGCACATCTTGTTTGAGTTTTGTCAACGTTGATTGTGTGTGATAGTCTTTGTACTCTGTATGGTCGTTGTTGATTTCTTCGAGCTTTTTCTTAAAGACAGATAGCTGTACTGTAGTTTTCAATCTGCACTCGCTTTGTTGAGTTTCAACAAGGAGGGCATCTGCCAACTGCCTGGCGGTGTTGATGATCAAAATGAGCCAATCTTTGATACACTTCCAGGCAATGCACAACCAATTTGTGCGGAACTCCTTATTGTTAAGAAACAGCCTTGGTTCATTGGAGACTATGAGTCCTCTCGGAGCGGTGTTTTTTCTGAGGTACTCTGTCATAAATGCCCCATGGAGGGCTGTGCGTATCTGTTCCTTTTTCTTTGCTGACAATGCTTCCCATTCGTCAGAGTTTTTTACTGTTTGAGCTACCACAGTTTCGGCTAGCAGGGATGGGGCGTTGAGGATCTCAGCCAAGACCTCATCCCCAAACGAGAGTTCTGTATCCATGGTTAAAGTAGGGTAAATGGGTGGGTGGGCTGGATCAATTTGTGATCCGCTCCTTTAAATTTACCCGAGTGGGACTGGGAATTCACTATATCAGTCCGTTTATAGTCTGATCCCTGAGTAATCAGTACTTCTTCCTGATATTTGGAAAAGGTTACCCCTAATTATGTTCCCACAGCCGTCAGCTGTACAAAATCAAAAAAACACATGAGCTCCACACTGTGTGGAGAGGGGAACTACAGGCGCGGGGTTCTAGGAGCTAGCAGCCTCCAACAATAAATGTTAACCACAAAAAGCTGCTCCTAAAGTAGTGACCACTGTGAGGTTTGGGTTATATTGTGAGTGAAGGCATCTCACAAAATGTAACGGACTGGTCTCACACACCACCTGGTGTCATGCTTCATCATTGACCAGTCCTCGCCCTCTAAAACCTTGGTTTGATAGAGGGCGGGTATACACCTGACGACAGGGATGCACTTCTAAACTAAGTGGGGGCCCATGTACAAGTGAGTGTGGTTAAAAATCATTATAGTTATCCTTGTTGTGTTTTTTAATGTGAAAGGTAACTATATGATATTAAAATCAGATGACGGTATGTGAGGGAGTTAATGTCCCCTAACCGTTATATGAGAGGTCGACATGTTTCTGCCATGTTGGCCCAGGTGGATCCAGGGCATTCATCAGGACCTAAATATATAGCGAGGGGCTCCGTTCTTACCAACTGGTGGCAAGAGAATACCACTGTGAGGGCGTGATCAGTGTCACTTTCCACAACGTGATGGCTCATTTTTTCCTTTTAATTAGGGCTCATATTTTGGAGGCATGGCCATAAATACTGTGGCATAATATACACACGAACGGACACCAGCAGATCCGATCACAACTCGTCGCTTCGCACATGCACAGCCACGCCCTTATTTGGGCGGTTCCCGGCTGCACATAGATTTTTCCTAGTGGCCCACTCGCTTCGAGTGACTCGCCCTTCACCAGCTAATACATCAGTGGAACTTCACTCCGCAATATAGTGCATGCACGTACACCGGTCATCCCTTAATCAGGCACTCGCACGAAGAACATAGGTAATCGCGCACCTGATAATACCACCCTTCACCAGTAAATACATTCAGTGGAACTTTTCCACTCACGCGCTACACTCCGCAACATAGAGCATGCGCGAACACCGGCCATCTTTTAATCAGGCACTCGTACGAAGGACACAGGAAGTCGCGCACCTGATAATAACTTCCATAGCTGGTGGCCTAGCGAGCTAAGATGGCGGTTGCACCTTAAGTGTGCTCCCGGACCCCTCCGCTATCCGGCCGCAATTTGACAGCCCTACCACCCATCCAGGGCTGAATCCCAGCGATATCCATTGCAACGGCATGCCCTGCCGAGACCCCTGGCTGTGAGGACCCGGGGCGCCAGGATCGCATCGTTATCCGACCGATCTGGCCAGAGCTCACCTCCAACATGGCGGCCTCCCCCTCGAGCTTCCTGTTGCCTGCGGACTTGGGCAGATCTGTCCAGGCCTCTGACGAGCTGTCGGCTTGAGGGGCCGGGGAGACCGGGACACCTTGTGGGGACGAGAGCGGTCTCAACATCACCGGCTCCCTCCTTCCCTGGTTTGGCTGAAGCCTCCGCCGGATCCGGCCCGCGGAGACCCTGACTGGCGCGGATAATACTTCCCGGCCCTTGCCCTTGGTGGGGGCACCTGCGACGGTGCCTGGCTCCCCCGTTTCCGCCGCGCCATCGGGCGGCAGGACTCTGGGGTGGAGGACTGGGGACTGGCGATGCCTGGGGCCTAGGCGCGGAGCACCGGCCTGCTGGATGCCTGGAGCCCTTCCCCCTCCTTCTCTCGTGCCTGCTGAGGCTGACCTGAGAGCGGCGCTGTCCCTGCCATCTCCCGGTACAACGATCCTGCACTAGTGTTCGGCCCCAAGCGGCGCGGGATGGTAGCGGCCGCCGCATCGGGCGGCGGAGGACTGAGGCTGGCAACGGAGGACCCAAGACGGCGTGCTGCGGCCGTGCGAGGTGGAGGTCCAGGGACCGACGGATTGCTAAGCGGTGAGTCCGGGCGCCGGGGGGAGGTCCAAATCTGACGGAAGAGACCCCGTGCGCCCGGCCTGCTCCCGGTCGGATTGGGTGAACTGAGCGGTGCTCCTGGTAGTTAGACCTGCTGTCCTGACCTGCTGCATCTCCCTGCGTCTCCCTCTGCAGTGCGCCGCACCTTCGGGGCCCCGGCGCTCATCCCGCTGTCCAGAACCGGCTGCTCCCTGCTCCCGTGGAATGTCTCTCCCCTCCTCCTTCTTCCCGGCCTGAGGGGACCACCGCTGCCATCGGGGCTGGCCCGCGGGTGAGGAGGCGCTGTATTTGAGTCCCCCGGTGTGGGTAACAACTGCGACCACACTCCGGCCCTCTGCGGCGCTGTCGTGACATCGGCCGCCATACCGGGCGGCGGAGGGTGACGGGTTGACTGTGGGCAAGTCACTGCCGTGCTGAGAGGGGGACCCGGCGTCTGGAGACCTCTGGACGGGGGCCGGCCGAGCGGGACATCTTGTGCGCCTGACAGGTCTGTGCGGCTGGGTCCTGGGGCCGGACCACCTGGCCTGCTGTTCCTCCTTCCTCACTGCGGTAGGCCTTGTCTCCTGGGCCCTGGATCTCTTTCTGCCGGATTACTGAGGCTTCCCACCTGCCCCTGTCGGGAGGAGCCGGGTGGGGTGCCACGATCTATTTCGGTGGGCCTACTAGACTGGAGCCTCCCGAGGCCTACGCCCTGCGCATCAAAGGTCCAGAGAAAAGGCTGGTCTGTCCTTGATCGGTACTACTGCATCTACTGGAACTGTGATCCCACTGTGGGGGGAAACCTCGCTAGCAGATCTGGGAAGACAATTGTTGTGCTACCCCCGCCAAGGTCGTGCCCCAAGTGGCGGCAATTACCCGGGGACGCGACGACTGGCGCAGCATTCCTCCGACTCCGAGCTGACCGAAGGAATCGAGTGCGGTCTGATACCGGCCCTGAGGCCTCGCCGGGGGTGGCCGCAACACTTCGCGCTTTGATTGGTGTGGCTCTGGATCCAACCGGCGCTTGTGCCTCTTGGCCTGGATCGGTGGCCCGGCCGCAGAGACGGTTTACAGTACTGTTGAACCCAGACCCGCGGAGTGACGATCATGGGTCGTGACAAAGTGGCCAGGACCCCAGCCACTCAGACCAAAATGGACCGTTTTACCACCACGGATGCCGGGGCGGTTGGCAGATCCATCGACAAAGACGCCCCGCCGGCCGCAGACCTGACGACCATACTCGAGGCCATACATGCCTCACAGTCCTCGGTGGAGGGCAAAATTGCAGAGGTCCGAGTGGACATTACCCTCATCCGTCAAGATATGCGGAATGCGGTGAACCGAATCACGGAGGCAGAGACGCGCATCTCTACGGTGGAGGACGACGTCCACCAACTCAAGGAACAGATCGTTCACCTCCAAACCCACACCCGGGAGCTCCATCGGCGGGCAGAGGACGCTGAAAACAGAGCCCGCCGTAACAACCTCCGCCTAGTGGGATTCCCGGAGGGAGCGGAGCAGGGGCGCCCAACGGACTTCATAGAAAAATGGCTTCGCTCATGGGTGACCGAGGGCTCGCTATCCCCGTGGTTCGCGATTGAGCGAGCGCACCGCTCCCTTGCTCCTAAGCCGCCGCCCGGGGCAGCACCCAGACCTATTATTATGCGGGTTCTCAACTTTAAAGACCGTGACTCCATCTTGGCTGAGGCCCGCAAACAGCAGTTTCGGTATGACAACCACACGATTATGGTCTTCCCCGATTACACCCGTGAGGTCCAGAGTCAGCGTCGGTCGTTTGGAGAAGTTAAGCAAAAGCTACGTGCCCTTAACATCCAGTACAGGCTCCTTTTTCCAGCACGACTACGAGTGGTTTTCTCCAACAAGACCCTCTTCTTTGACACCCCGGAAGAGGCATGGACCTGGGCCACAGAGGAACGCCCCCTGAGAGCCGCCGACCATCCATCCTCCTCGGGTGGGCGGACCCGGGGAGCTGGCAACCGAGAGGCTTCTGGCCCCCGGTCCCAGCGCAATCGCTCGCGCAGACGCCGAGGTTAGAGAAGGGCCCGCTCTGATTCCCCACCGGGCCCCTCCCGACAACCAACTCCGCTACCTAGGGGGCCTTCCGATCTGAGGCGGTCGGGCTCCTCGGGGCACTTGGGTCCTGGTAGCTCCTCGCCCCGGCCTTCATCACTGAACCTTCCGGACAATGACCTGTCAAGTAGCCCGCTGCTCCTCAGGGACCCTACATGAGCGAGTTTCTGCCCGCCGGGCCTGGCTCCGCGGCCGGAGACGGCAGCTCGGCTAGCCATTGCTACAACTTCAGCTGGACTTACATACACACATCCTGCAATGAGGAGGGGTCCTCCACGTTTCCCAGTCCCGAACGTTTTAGTTTGGTCTTTGTTGTTGTTTTTACACTGTTAGGGCGACAGATGCTTCCGTTCCTGAAGTATAGGGTGGGGGTTGGGTTCTGCGGGGGGATAGTTGTCCCGAGTTTTATGATGTTTTTGGCTCTTGTTTTTCTTATACCAGCACTTCTGCCTTATCCGGTACCAGGTATACAGTGATAGACCTTGTCCTTCAATGTTCTACATTTCACGCACGTCCACAGCTACACTCCCTGTACATATGGGGCACTCCAACCACTAAACCTGCCTCTCTATGTCTAACGATCACTCAGGTCTAACATCACTTCACGTTGTGTCATGGAACGTAAACGGCCTCCTCGACAAAGTTAAGCGCACTGCGGCCCTGCGCTATGCACAGCGACACAAGGCAGACATATTATTGCTTCAGGAGACCCACCTAGTGGGCAACCACTGCCCCTTCCTTGCGCGCTACGGCTATAGCGGGGTTTGGCACGCTGGTTTTACCCGGGGATCACGAGGGGTGGCCGTCCTGCTGCGCCGTGCTCTGCCCTTTGTTGAGCGTAAAGTCATCCATGATCCGGGCGGTTGCTTTATCATCCTGGAAGGGAGTATTGGGACCCAAGCCCTGAATTTGATAACGGTGTACGCTCCCCCCTCTCTGCTGTCTTCCACGCTCCGGCGCCTCACTCCACTCATAGCCGCCTTGCCTTCAGGGACAACAGTGGTGGGGGGGGATTTTAATGCAGTCATGGCCCCAGATCTGGACTCTGCTGCGACCCCCTCTACCTCTCGGGTCTCCCAGTCCATAATCCTCTCCAACTGGGCTGCGAACTTGGGACTTAGTGATGCTTGGCGACTCTGGCACCCGAACACGGCTATGTTCACTCACACTTCGGCTGCCCACCACACACAGGCCAGACTGGACTACCTGTTTCTCCCGGCCCTAGACTGTCGATCGATCCAAGCCATCACTATCCTTCCCAGAGGCCTCTCGGACCACTCCCCGGTATCTATGCACCTGGGTAGCCTCCCTGCCTCTTTACGACCGATTTGGCGGCTCAATGCCTGGTTTCTTCAGGATGAGGACTTCAAGAAACACGTAGGGCTTGAGCTCCATCACTACTTCGAGGATAATCATGGATCGGTCTCGTCCCCTGGTACCTTGTGGGAAGCCGCTAAGGCAACCATTCGCGGTTTTGCCAAAGGCCAACTCAAACTTCAACGCTCGAAGCAGGAGGCCCGGCTCGCACTCCTAGAGGCCCAAGCAGCCAGGCTGGAAGCCCGTCCACCCGAGGAAAGGGCGGAGGCGCAGAATCGGAGACTTACCTTTATCAGAGATGAGCTCAGACAGGCATCCCTGGAGTCAGCTAAACTGCTATGGAGGTCCTCCGTAGCGAGAGTGTATGGATGGGGGATAAAAACTGGAAACTTCTCCATCGTCTGGCCACCTATCCAATGGCTAATCGTATTATCCCTGAAGTGATGGACTCTCAGGGGCAGACACACCAAAACTCCCACGGCGGTGGCCCAGTGCTTTGCCTCCTATTACTCCTCTCTATACTCTACCCGGCCCTCAGATCTCGCTCTAGTGGAACTCCTCCAGAACGAGGGAGTGTCCCTCCCACGGCTCACTGACACGGAGGCGGGTGATCTAGATCTCCCGATCACTCCAGAAGAACTTAATGACGCTATCTCACGCATGGCAACGGGCAAGACGCCAGGACCAGATGGCCTTCCGCAGGAATTTTACGCGTCCTACCGGGCCACGCTGATCCCCCATCTGCTGGCAGCATACCGTGAGGCAGCGGACCGTGGCTTCTTCCGTCCTGAGACGGACCTTGCGACCATCGTGGTGATCCCCAAGTCCCAGCCCCCCTCGGTCCATTGTTCTGATTATCGCCCCATTTCCCTTATTAATTCAGAACTCAAGATCTTTGCCTCAGTTTTGGCGCACCGTCTACGCCCTCATCTGGCCAAACTGGTCCACTTAGACCAATGCGGCTTTATGCCCGGCCGGGGCACCAGGCACTGCCTGAGACGGCTCTACCTGGCTCTGGCGCACCGCCAACGACTGACTCCTTATCTCGCCCTGCTTCTCGTGGATTTTGAGAAAGCATTTGATTCGGTGGATTGGCGGTATTTGGATGCAGTGTTGTCGGAGATGGGATTTGGAATTCCTTTTCGCAACTTGATTAGGACCCTTTACTGCAAGCCGCAAGCCCAGGTGATGGTTAACGGAGCCCTATCCCGCCCCTTCCCCATTGGGAGGGGCACGAGGCAGGGCTGTCCCCTTTCGCCCCTCCTTTTCGCGTTAGCGATGGAGCCCTTTGCCTCGCTCGTCCGCGCGGACTCGCTGCTTACAGGATGGCAGTGGCCCGGTCTGGAGGAGGACAAGATCGCCCTTTACGCCGACGACGTCCTGCTCTTCCTGACAGATCCAGCTCGCTCAGGGCCTCGATGTCTCCAAGCCCTGCATCTCTTCGAGCGTGTCTCGGGTCTCAGATTAAACGCGGCCAAATCGGTCCTGGTCCCCCTTCATTTGTCGAGAGAATGCTTCGATTGGCAGTCCTCGATCCCTCTCCGGCGCCAATCATTTAAGTACCTGGGAATCTGGGTGACGCTCCTGCCGGATCTTGCCTGGGCGCTCAATGTCACTCCACTGGTGAAACGGGTGCGCGCAGATCTCATTCGCTGGCAAACATTGCCGCTGAACCTCATGGGCAGGATCGCACTTTTTAAGATGATGGTCTTACCACGATTTCTCTACATGCTCCAGAACACACCCCTCACCTTCTCGCGGTCCTGGTTCAGAGAAATGGATGGTTTGGCCACCAAATTCCTCTGGGGAGGGCGACGGCCGAGATTGGCTCTAGGTCTTTGTAGGATTCTACCCTTTGATGGGGGGCTGGGAATGACAAACCTGCACTTATATTATCTGGCGACGAGGCTTCTCACTGTGCATGACTGGTTTAACGGTGGATGGGCGGATCCGGCTTATCGACTGGAATTGCATGCCTTGGGCTTCTCCAGTATTCAGGGGATGCTGTACGGAACCACTATTCCCCACACCATTCCAGGGATCACCCGTGGGGTGTTCCTGGCCTGGCGAGCGGCCTTGCGCCATACCCGCTGGTCTGGCAGACTAACCCAATGTACTCCTCTGTGGAGTGGAACTTGGCTCAAGGACGTTGCTTCCCTCACCGGATTCAGAGTCTGGGATCTCATTGGCATTTCGCAGCTGGGAGATGTCTGGCGAGAAAGCCACATTCGCAAATTCTCAGACATGCAGACCAGATTCTCCCTTCACGCCTCTCAGTTCTATCGCTATCTTCAACTGTGCCACGCACTTCATGTCCACATCTTGGAAGGGACCTCCCTCCCTGCATACAGCCCGCTGGAGGCACAGGTCATGACGGGCAACCTGGGAAAGGGGGGATTTCTCGTATCTACCGTTCCCTCACGAACAACACCCCCAATTCCCTCTCCTCTCTCCGGGACAAGTGGGAGGGCTGGATAGGCTCCTTAGAAGATGCTGATTGGAGGGACGCGCTGATGGCCCCTAAAACTGTAACTGCTTCAGCGCGACTTCGCCTAGTTCAAATATATTATTTGCACGCGGCCTACATCACACCACTGCGCCTTCATCGCTCTGGGCTTCGACCTGGTGCGTCTTGTCCCCGCTGCCAATGTTTCCAAGCAGATTTCTACCACATGGTATGGCTTTGTCCCGCAATTACACGCTACTGGGAATCAGTAACAGCTGAACTTGCGGAGGTTTTGGGGTGGGAGGTCCCACTGAATCCACTGAATATCCTCTTAGGGGTTACTGAGGGGTTAAATGGGAACAGGGCTGAGAAGCTTTGCCTTACCACAGCACTGATGGTTGCTAAGCGAGACATCGCAGCCCTGTGGATGGATCCAATGACCCCCACTGTGACACGCTGGCGTCGGGGGGTGGATTGGTGTGCGGTGCAGGAGCGGCCTATGTATGTCACTCGCGGCTGCCCCAAAAAGTTTCGCAGGGTATGGGGTAAATGGATCGGGGTGGTGGAACACTGACCTTCCTGAGGCGACTCCATGAGCAGGGTTGTGGACATTGTTGCTTGCTATTCCTTACTGGACTCATGCGTGTGAGGTTCTCATTCCAATTCTTGTCACTGTCTGATACTGATCAATGTGTTGAAAGCTGGATTGTTATTTGCTGCGAATGTGTTTACTCAAAATCAATAAAGTTGGTTATCAAAAAAATAACTTCCATAGCTGAGTCAGAGCCAGCTCAGAATACCGCACTGAACATGCGCACATGGCCGCCATGGTTAGATCAGGCTTCCCTTTTTAGGGACACAGGAAACCACACACCTGACAATACCTAGCATCACCTGCGAACCACTTAACACCAATTAACTCAAGAGGATGCACTATATATAGCGCAATGACTTTCTCCTCATTTCTACATCGGGGAGGAACGGGAGCAGTCGCCTAGGAACCACGCAGGAAACTTCCCTTCAGACAGTAAGGGTTTGAATGAAGGCTGAATGAATGTATGGTTAATCTAACCACCCCAGGTATAAATGTGGTTGAATGCTATGTGGGCTTTTTCTCATCACAGACCGCATTTTTTCACGCTAATTGTGATCTGTGTTTCTTTCAACAGGGTTTGACATCAGTTGTTTCCCCTCCCCTCCTTCCATGGGGCAAGTAGCTTTGGTACTAAGGGTAAGAATAGTGAGACCCTTGTTCTCACCATTTGCATCTCTGGAATCGTGTACACAAATAGAGTGTCACATGCTTGTGTAGTGTATTGGGTATTTCTATAGCGCAGAATTAGCCAAAAGGCAGCAGTGTATTTTATATGGTCAAAGGCAAGCTTAAATTCTGCCGGTAATAGGTTGAGTTGTGGACAGTTAATCCATCTTTAAAGAAATGGTTCTTCTTTACTAAATTGGAGAAATCTTGGGACGATCCTGTTGGATTCGGACATGTAGGTCCAGGTCCTGAGCGCATAGACGGAAAAGGCCTGTTGTCTTATTTTTTTCCTTTTTTTACATTTCTTAGTATCAGTCTGATGGTGTCCTAGCTGCAGGTGTGCCGAGAAGCGCCCTTCCCTTTGCCTTCCCCTTGCTCACCCTAAGGTCCTCAGGAGTCACCAGCAATCCCAGCCTTGATTTCACTGGTGGCTTCTGCCTTGGCACCAGCTCACCTGATCTGCCTTTGGTACCTAGGGCTGTCTCAACTCCTCTGCTAATGGCCTTGATGTCCAGTGCGGGAAACGACCTTAACAACGCGGTCAAAACACCGCGGTACATTTGGATCGCTGCTTTTGCAACGCGGGTCGTTGCCGCGGCTTGCGCTGGGGGGCGCTCTGGACTGGGGAGTGGTGTGATTTGCTATTCCAACGCCTTCCCTACTGTACGTGGGCTGGGGTTGGAGTGGTGAATCATACTGTTCCTGGGTCCGGCGCCCTACGGCGCGGGTCGTGGTGGCGACTTGCGTTGTGGGGGCAGCGATGTAATGTACCGCGATCTAAATGATCGCGTTGTTACATCATACATCCGTCCAGTGCATTTACAGACCATTTGTGCCTCCCACAGTGCCGACTAAGATCAGGATTGCTAGGAATGTTCCAAATTAGGATGTTGGTGTGTTTTTGTTTTCCCTGGTGCTGGTCACAGAATCGTATCCTTCAGTGAACTGGGCCCCTCCCTTATCATGCTATACTATTGTCAGAGGTCTGCCTTGCCTCAATGACATGCCCCTGCCTGCACCACCATTGTGAGCTCAAAGGTTTGTCAGGATGGAGGTCCATGTTGGCTCTGATTCGGACCACATGCTGGTCTCTATTTGGACTCTAGAATGCCAGTGGCCTGGATACCTCAGAAGAGTTGCCGTAAGACTACTCTCATGGCACCCGAACTGAGGAGAGTGGCTCCTTTACCATGGTGGTTTGCATCCAAAGCCATGGAAATACCTGTCCCTGTGGAAGAGACCTAGGCTAATTTGCTTACAGAAATTTGCAACTTGGACCATCTACTGCAGAGTCCCTCCTTACCTTAACTGATGCACTTGTAGATCCACTACTGGGGCCTGTTTAAATACTTTTTTCACCCCGATGATGAGTTGTCAGGGTGCAAGATGTTACACATCAGCACTTAGGACCTGAATTATTTCTCAACTCACCCTCTGTGGAGAGCATGGTGATCCATGCCTCTTCCTCTGCATTCAACCCCAATGCCTTCACTCCCACTCCCTAAACAATGAGTTGAAGAGAATTAATGCCCCGGGTAAAAAGATCTTTTCTTCAAGCTTTCTATCCTTGCTCTCATATAATGTCATCTGCCTGTTGTCCCACACTTGTGGCCTCTGTGAAATGGCACACATTGTATTTCCAAATCTCCCAGAACACTTACATGCACCTTTTATTCATGGTGGTCAGAATGCAGCCAAACAGATTTTGTTGTCCAGTCCGGACATTACTCTGTTGACCATATATTGGTCCCAGCGTTGTTATTCGTGATAATGCCTGGATGCATTCCATCAGGATTTCAGTGGTCATCCAAGCCAATATTATGGACATTTTTCATTAAATGGTGCAAGACGTTTTGGAGACAAAGCCGATTCTGCACTTGAAAAATTCATGGAAAACTGCACCACTGAGCACTACCTAGGACTAGCATCCCCAGCACACCAATTTAATCAGCAATGCCAGGAATTTGGGGGCTAGTCCAGAAGCCTTCTCTTCTTTTATAGTTTCAGATACAAGAGTGGTGCCAAATAGAGAGAGCAGAAATCTTTATTTTGCCCTTGGGCGAACATAAGCGGCTGGTGAGGGTGAGAAAGGGCATATTTGACATTGTTTGGAGACTTGCCGATCCATCATTTCGGATTGATGGGTCCTTCAGATTGTTCATTCAGGATATAACCTTCCCTTTCAAGACACTCTCCAAAATGCTATCCAAAATAACATGAAGTTTTTTGACATAGACTGCCATGAGCATACTATCACATTAATACAAACAGCACAAAAAATTGCAGAAATGGTCTATTTCTAACACCATTTTCAACTTTTTTAGCAGGATCCTTTATGTTTTCGGCATAGAGCGAGACTTCCATAATTGGGAGGCACAGATTGAAAAACTGTATAGGCATGGGTGGCAACCTCAGCAGTGGGTCACTGCCCTGCAACAAGATACAGACTAGAACACAGCAGATAAGCACATGGTGAGATTAAACAGGAGGCCACAAAAAATCACTCACTTACACAGGATAGATCAGTCGACGAAACTCACTATTAACAAACGTCATATGACAACATACATATACAAAATTTAAGGCAGCTGAATTTTCAACTATATTTCAGCATTTCACTGTATTTTTGGCGCTAAGATACTTACCGTAAAACCATATTCGTAGCATGTGTTGGCTGCAGATACACATGCTATGCCCACTCCTGCCATCTAGTGTTGGGCCTGGACTCTGCAAGTTGTTTTTCTCAAGGAAAGTCTTTATGGTCGACGTTGTGCGTCAAATAATCTCCTGCTCGAAGTATTGCACATGTTCAACGGCTCCTTTGTTAGATTGTTTTTTTCCACCATTGGGCTCGGACGGACTGCATTGGAGTTCTACAGGTTCGATGCCCATTCGGCCTACAGATGGAGATAAATCAGCGATCGAGGACGAAGACTGACACACGGCTCCAGCACATCTTGGAACCGTGTATTAAAGAAAGTGAAAAAGACAAACTTCCACATCGTCGACAGCCACACATCCATCGAGAATGTTCGTCTCTTGGTGATGGAGGCGAAGAAGGAAGGTCTATTCAAGAAGTGCTCTTGGTGTGGGGTGAAAGACGGATATTCTGATCCACAAAAGGTCTGGAACTTGTGTCTGTCGCTGGAACATAAGGAGCAGGACTGAGCAGCATCTAACCGCTTTAAGAACCAAAAGACCCTACAAAGTAGATGAAATCAATGTCTAGCCCACACGATGGAGATGTCAGCTGGGATGGAATTCTCCTACAAGCCTCTCCGTTCCTTCCAACACATCTCACACGATGAATTTATGGACCCGGTCAAAGCAAGCAGGCCTGCCGGCAGCCCTTCTGACCCCTGTCCACCACAAACTTTCAAGACAATTCTTTTAAAAACCTCTGCTGCCACTCCAGTAAGAAGAATCATCAACGATTCCTTAACTACCGGAGTATTTCCAGAAGAACTCAAAAAATCACACATACGTAGGGTTACCGGTTGCCAGAAGATCCACGTTCAAGTTGCTTTGTATCACCCACAAAGCAATACATGGAATGGGACCGCTCTTCATCAGGAATAAAATCACCAAACACATTCAACAGAGGAACCTCCGCTCTAAAGGAGCATCTCGCCTCAAAATCCCAAGATACAAGAAAAAAATCATGGGTGGCACATCCTGCTCTGTTCAAGCAGCCAAACTATGGAACTCTTTACCCCCCAACATAAGATCCACCGACAACCACCTTATCTTCAGAAAACTACTCAAGAATTGGCTCTTCCCCACATAAGCACCATACGCAAACAGAAATTTACAGCATATCCCTCTGTATATAAGCATTTGTTCTCACTATAGACATGTACCTATCTTTGTGTATTGCTCTGTATAAATATGTAGAATAATTATGTTGTTGAGAGGGGGGAAAAATAATAATTAATAAATAAATAAAAATCATCCTTGGTCTACATGTACTTACTTCCATTGTGCATCTATGTACCTCCATGTACTTGGATCTGTGTCTGTTACTTTTCTCCTGAAAAAGCATATCCAATGCACTACCCTATTTCTCATCCTGTGCCTCTATCAATATCTTTAATCTACATATACTTACCTCCTTTATGTATCTATATACTTTCAATGTACTTATGGATCTATATATTTATCACTTTCTTCTAATTTAGCATTTCCAAGGCACTACACTATTTCTCAGCCTATATTTCTCTCAATATATCTTCTAGCCCAACCTTCTGACTCATCTCAAACTTCTCTCTACTACTCTACTCTCTCTACTACACTAATCCTAATGGGTTCCGGAGTGGCGTGCTACTCGCCAGAAAAGCGCTTCAACACCCATCAGGGGTAACAAGTGCTATATGAATGCAAACCTTTCTTCCCTTTTTATCCCTCCGCTATCCTTCTCACCCCAAATAACTGACTAATATCCACCACTGAAATTACTTTCATATTTCACCATATTAATTCACTACTAATCCTTTATGGGCTTCCGGAGTAGCGTGCTTCAACACCCCATCAGGGGTAACAAGCGCTATATAAATACAAACCTTTTTTCCTCCTCTATCCTTCTGCTATCATTCCAAATCCAAATAACTGACTAACCTAGCCACCACTTAAAATGTACTTGCATGTTTCACTATACTAATTCAACACTAATCCTCTATGGGTCCCGGAGTAGCGTGCTACTCGCCGAAAAAGCGATTCGACGCCTCGTCAGGGGTAGTAAGCGCTATATAAATGCAATTACAATACAATACAACAATGTCACACGAGTAGTCACTCACGCTTTACTGAAACAGTGCATGTATTGTGTTCAGTACTCCACCACGATGATGGTTTGTTGGTTTATATGTTTTTTTCAATATTTTCTTTTACAGGCTTGAATTTAGAAGCCATCACATTGTGGAAAGTGACACTGATCACGCCCACACAGTGGTATTCTCTTGCCACCAGTTGGTAAGAACGGAGCCCCTCGCTATATATTTAGGTCCTGATGAATGCCCTGGACCAACACGGCAGAAACATGTCGACCTCTCACATAACGGTTAGGGGACATTAACTCCCTCACATACCGTCATCTGATTTTAATATCATATAGTTACCTTTCACATTAAAAAAACACAAGGATAACTATAATGATTTTTAACCACACTCACTTGTACATGGGCCCCCACTTAGTTTAGAAGTGCATCCCTGTCGTCAGGTGCATGCCCGCCCTCTATCAAACCAAGGTTTTAGAGGGCGAGGACTGGTCAATGATGAAGCATGACACCAGGTGGTGTGTGAGACCAGTCCGTTACATTTTGTGAGATGCCTTCACTCACAATATAACCCAAACCTCACAGTGGTCACTACTTTAGGAGCAGCTTTTTGTGGTTAACAAGCACCATACCCCACAATCCTTCATACCCAAGACCATGATGAACTGAAAGTGCGGGCAGAAGGCCACATGGGTGCAAGTGCTTAAAGTGTGGATGAGTGCATGGAATGCCAAAGGCGGCACCCCTCCTAGCCCCGAGTCAGGGCTGCAGTCATTGCCTTTGCTCTGGTTGAATAAGCCTCAGTGGTGAAGGTACTTATTGGCCATGGTAACAAATTTTGATGCAAATAACGACATCACAAGGTCTGTTTTTGCATCAGTGAGTCCAATGAAAAAGGATTGTCAACCCAGTACATTTTAGTCAGTGTAATGTAGAAACTAAGGACCTGTCGTAGATCCAAGCTCGTTCTGGATTCTTGCCCTGAATTGTGCCCTCAGGGCAACAGTGGGCGTAGCAGACCCTGGAAGGTCAAATTTACTATTCTAATTCCAGTCTTGGATTATTTGGGGCAGGAGCAACTTCGCCCAAATATTCCAAGAGGCTTGCTTACTATTCTAACTCCAGTCCTGGAAAAGTTAGAAATTCCCCAACTACTTTTTAGAAAGGGTTGAGAAGTAGTAATTTTGAATGGGCAAAAGTGCTGCCCTGAGGGCACAACTCAGGGCTTAAAACTAGGAATACCACGATCCAACCGGTGCAACCACTCTTCTCCAGAAGGGTTTGGCAGGAAGAGCACACAAAGCTTGAGAAACTACCCCACATGGTGACACCACTTTCAGAATAAAGAATGCAAGAGTCCTACGCACCAGCTAATCAGGAAAGAAGGTAGTGTATGTAGGATGGACTGAATGCCTGCATCAGGAGTTGAGTCTAAGCTCCACTATGAAGATTCTGCATAGTACAACACATCAAGAAAGTCAGAAATAGACTCCGGTCCCACTGCAGAATAACGTAGGGGTAACAGAGTAGACAAGTGCAAAACTCCTTAGTAACTCTTCACGAGTTAGTTGAATTTAAGACTGCTTATCAGGCAAATTAACCCTTAATAGTGCCCTCAGCAAACACTTACCAGGTAAAAGACAGCATGAACAAAGAGGCATCACACAACTTCGCTTTTAAAGGGTCAATCTTCCTCTTCTTGCACCAAGTGGGGAACTGTCCAATGGAACAAATTACTCATCTTCCACAACACCTTTTCTGATAGAGACTTATCTAACCGCAGATTCCTCACCTTGTAAATTACCCCAGGTTGCGAGACTGGATCTAGAAACAATTCCCATGCATGTCAGTAGCTGGCATCATGTAGCGCCATACTGCTTCGGATGGGACGTTGGGCCCCTCTGTGGACCACCTTCATGCCAGTTTCATTATGATCTCTGTTCACTCCATCAGACGATGAACCATGAAAAATAAATAGAACACTGTGCAGATACTTTAAGATTTGACATCTTATTAAAAAGGACTATGCAAGTTCATTTCACAGATCAGGCAGGAGAGTAGGCCGGTGAAGAATCTGCAGTTAATCTCTTCCAGAAAAGGCAGTACACCTGTGGTGGTGCGCCTGTGGAAGAGGAAATCCTGTAGGATTGATTGGGCGAAGTGCCCCTTTCACCAGACCAGACTATCCAGGTAAGTAATGCTTTGTGAACACGTAGAGAGCGGCTCGGCTTAGAAGTTGGCAAATGGTCAGAACTGGCACACCATTCGCACGTGCAGGGGTAGCAGCCTTTGATCTGGTGGAAGGAGCACAACCACCTTCTAGGGGCGGCTTCTTGGGCTAGCCTACAGCAGATTTTGATGCATAGCCAAATACATATTGAGATAGACCTCTTCTGCAACGCTTGGTCTTTATTAGCTCCAGGGAAAACGACAAAAGGTTGGTCATCGCGTCAGCAGTCTCTTGTTCGGTCAACATAGATGTTAAGTGCCTGTTAACGGTCAAGGCGATGAAACTGTTCTTCCTCTTTGGATGGATGAGGCAATGCATAGAAAGTCAGCAAGGCGATGGATTGCTCTATACGGAAAGGCGTGACTACTTTGAGTAGAAATGCAGCTTTTGTCCTCAGGCCGAATTTGTCTGGGAAGAAAGATGTGGGAAGAAAGATGCATAATGGGGTACCAGGGACAATGCTTGGAGCCCGCTCACTTGTCTGGCCGATGCTATGGCGATAAAGAAAGCTGTCTAGATGGTAAGGTGAAGAATACAACTGTGCATGGTTTAAAAGGGAGTGCACCTCAAGCAACAGAGTACGAAATTAAGGTCTTACTGTAGCATGACAAAGGGAGTTGGCGAGAACATATAACCCAGCCCCTTAAATAAAAAAAAATAGGCATCACAACAGGTGACTTGAAGAGGGATGGCTAGTCAGGTAAATGTAAGATGGCTGAAAGGGGAGAGATAACCTTTAACTGTTGCCTCAACAAGACCTTGCTGGGGTAAGTGACAAACATAACAAGAGTACGTCCAATAAATGCACATTCAGCGGTTGTAGGTTTCGGAAAGAGCACCAATCAACAAACTTCTTCCCGTGTCCTTCAAAGATCAATATGGCAGCTGCCTGCCAATAGGACACCAACCACTTGAGAGGGGGGATTGAAAGCCATCAACTGTCACTGCTCAATCGCCATGCAAGGTGTAGATTGTGCAAGCTCAGGTGCAAGAGTCTGCCCTGCTGCTATGACTCGAGGTACTTGTGGTATCCACTTTGCTTTCCTTAATATATCTGTATACCTGAAGGCACCGCAGACGGCACCACCACATCTCACACCGCAACCCTGGTCTCACTGACGACGACCGACACCGCCGAGCCGCTGCTTGCACCGTGACCTGTGGGCACCCCCTCACTTCACTTCACTTCGCCGCCCAGGTCTCACTGATACAGTTGCTGCCTGCTGAGTTAGACACCTGTGACTGCATCGTGGCTGGGGTCACCGCTCGCAAGTTTCACGACGCACGCCTCGTCCCACAGAGCAGTCTGGGTAGGCTTACGCCAGCTCCAGCTAACCAGCTTGGTCGCTTGCACTGTGACCTGCCATCACCACAACGAGCACCATGTCAGCAGCAACGAAAAAGGTACTGTTTAAGAGTCTGCCGACACCCCTGACCGACACGGTCAGACGGAACTGTTGGATTCTGTTTTCAGTTTCGCGGTAGCACCGGAAGGAGCTACCGACTCGGAAGAACTGTGTTTTTGAGATATTTCTGCAATTTTAAGGGATATCTTGCAAAGTATATATTTTTAAGTACTCTGTTGGATTCTTATCGTTTTGGATATATAAAAATATTGGATATTTTTCTAAACTTGGTTGGTGTCCTTTTGTAGTGTTTTCACTGTATTACTGTTGGTCATGTGCAAATGCTTTACACACGGCCTCTGAGATGAGCCCGACTGCTTGTGCCAAGCTAACAAGGGGGTGAGCAGGGGTTAATTTAGGATTGTAACTCCCTTATCCGGACTGGAAAGAAGGGTCCCTACTTGGACAAAGGTGCAAACCATGGCAAACTAGAGACCCCCCATTTCTAACAGATGCCATATCAGGAAGAATAAGACACTGGGTTATAGCCTTGCAGGAGTTTCCATTTGATCTTATGTATGTTCCAGGTATGAAGAACAATCTGGCCGATTGCTGTTTGCGCTTAGAAGATACGAATGGCAGGGGTGGAAGTAGACTTGATTAGTGAAGAGGATGATCAGGAAGTTTGCCTGATCAGGAAAGGGATTGTAAAGGAAGAATGGATAGTTGAAAAAAGGATGAAGAAATGCAACAAATGGTAGAAAAAAATCAAAAATGGTTGGAATGGCCAAGAAAAAGATCATGACCAGTTGCATGGTTTTTGGAGAATCAGTACTAATATGTGCAAGGTTAACTGATGCCGAGAGGAACCAGACTAATGCCGTCAATACCCGAGAGGAGTTGGTCTCTTTAGCACATGATCGCTATCCAAAAACAAGGAAGGACTATACTGGCAGCCAGGGATGAACATCCAAGAGAGATCTGTAGGAGAGTGCATGGAATGCGTTAGAGCGGACATAACACTCAAATGTAGGATGCAGCCAGTGGGAAAAAGAGAAATACCAAAAGAGCCATGGGAGGACGTTGCCATGGACATCTTAGGACCCATTAGATACTCAAGTGCTGATAAGTATGCAATTGTTCTAATAGACATGTACTCAAGGTGGCCAGAGGTGGGGATAACCAACTTGGTGGAAACTGGTAATGTAATTAAGTTTCTTGAACAAATTTTTGAAACTGAAGAATTTCCTTCCACCTTTTAAACAGGCAATGTGGTACAATTTGTGTCCTGCGAAATGCTGAGATTTCTTGGAGACAGAGGTATCAAACATAATAAATCGGCGCTTTACTATCCGAAATGAATGGTATGGTGGAGAGGCTCAAAGTGTTGAAGGAAACAATACAAAGCGCTCTAGGAAACAACTTGTGTTGGAAGAAGGAATTACTGAGAAAAATAAAATATTATAGAATGACACCGCACACAAAAACAGGGATCACACCGTTTGAGATATTTCACGTTAGAGTTATTTCACAAAAGAAAAGCACACAGATTTGCGAATCATGGGTAAATAGTAAGCCAGGAGAGGGAACGGGGGGTGGAGCATGACAAAGGAAGAAAGAAAAAAAAAAAATTAGAGAAAACGTCAGAACGGAAAATCAAGTTTGACAGTTGAAAGGCTGTGAAGAAAACGTTGGTGACAGAAGTATCAGAAATTCCCATGTAGGACTTTCTAAATCGTTATCAAAATTCTCTTCTCCTTTGAAGGTAATTAAGATTTTTGGAAATGGCATAAGTACAGAAGATCATAAAATTTGGAACCTTAGAGTTGTAAAGATGGTCATTCAAAAATGCCTAGGGGAGATGAGAAGATGGTAAGCTCAGTGGGAGGAAAAACGTGAGGTCCTGTAGGAGACCAAAATACCCGATGGATTATGTATAAAATAACAAATCTTTTAATTAAGGGTCAAGTACAGAATGCCATATCATGTATTAATGAGATACTTTATTTCGGTTTAATGTTTAGAAAGAAGTTAGGAGAACTTACTTTACTCTTTTGTTGTATTGTTAATAGACTCGTTCTCCTTATGTGTTTGTTAGCAGGAGGGAGATGCGTGGTATCTACGTAGCTATTGCTTAATATATCTGCCTGCTAATAATAGAATGTAGTCATTATGATGGTCCATGGCACATGGTATCCATTGAGCTTTAGGTCATCATTGGAATGTAGGGAAAAAAGTTTCAAATGCAAGGAGGGTTTGAGCGTAGCAGAAGCAAGCGGGGTGGCTAAGGTGCTTCACTGTAACAAATAAAATATGATGGATTCAGCACTACCAGCACAAGTGACCTTTCAGTCCTCCCGAAGGGGCCGCGATATCAGACAACAAATGCTCATGGTCAGAAGTTCAGGGTATCAGATTCTCCTTGCCCAGTCCAGAGCCCTAGGATGTATTGGGCTCAGTATCTCTTGATCATTTTCAGTACCCTGGGCAAGAGAGGGTGGGGTGGAAACGCATACTTCTGTCCCAACCCCCAGTGTAGGTGAGAAGCGTCTCCGAGCACAGACTGCCTTGGGAACTCCAACTCTAAAAACTGCACTCTGTACGGTCTACGGTGGCAAATTGATCGAGCCATGGTTCTCCTCGTTGCTGGAAGACGCCCTAAGCCACCTCAGAGTGCAGCGGCCATATGACAGCTGTGTTGCCAGTTTCCTCTTCATGGTAGAGGAACACCTTCAGTGCCAAGCGAATCGCATGCAGTTACAGCAGTGGACGAGCTTCAGTCAGAGACCAGACTTCTTTCCCAGATAACTGCCCCACCCCAGCAACAATTTGTCAGGAGGGTTAGCTCTGGGTGAGGTAGGGAGAGGGGTCTATGCCAGCCAATTGTGGTCAAGCAGCCAACACTGCAGATCTTTCAAAGTCTCCTTCAACACCTAGATGAACTCAAATAGGTCCCATTGGTGCAGAGCCCCTTGAGACTTCAGATCCCACTGCTGTGCCGCCTGCATGTGCCATCTGGCATGGATGCAGTAGGCCAAGGCTATGACATCTGTTCTCACTGATTCATGGGTGGTTGAGGCAGGGGGGCTGCCAAGCAGGCCGAGCTAGGCCTAGAGAGCAGACGGTGGCCTTGCTCTCTTTAAATATCTCCAAAGAAAAAAAAGTCAACCTTCGCTCTAAACCATCTAGAGCTGTCAAAGGGAATGGACCCCTGACGAAAACCCTGTGGAGTGAATCCAAGCGTTGCACCGCAGCACACTGCAGGGTAAGATCCCAGTTTTGCTGAGGTGCCCACCAGGACATCAATATGGTCTTCATTAAAAAGGTCAGAGGTTCTTGGTTGGTTCTCTTGCATGAGTAGGTTGATATCTAGGACTTCTGCTGCCCTCCTTTATAGAAGTCATCCATGTAATCGCCATATTAGCGAGATGGGTGTGGGTTGGATTGTGCATAATGCTGTGGTCTAGAGGGTAGGCGCATAGCGTCCTACTCAGACAGAACTATTGGATCCATGTGTTCAGCATCAGTGATGTTGGAATTGGTGTCATGGCTTGAGCCTGCAGCGCCGTCGCACAGAGCAGAATCAGATGTTATGACAAGGCTCGAGCCAGCAGCGTCATGCTCCAAGAAGGAGGCAACTCAGGTAGAGTCTAAGTGGTCTGGTCGCCCTAATGGACAGATCTGTCGACATGGTCCCCACAAGCAGCCACCTCAGATCCTATAGACTTTAAGGGGCTCCAACAGAAATGGTTTTAATACCAAAGATTTCCCTGCAGCCCCTCAGAGCCCAGTGAAGTCTGTTGCAGTCCCATTGAGGGCGAGTGGAAGCGGGAACACTGCTGAAGACAGTCCTGTGGCTTAGGGGTACCTGGGACATCATGGGACAAAGGAGGCCAGTGTTTTGACTCGTGGTGCTTTTTTGTGGGATCTCTTCGACTTACCTGAAATCTATGACTTCAATTTTGTTAGTTTGTGCGAGCGCCCTCTGAAACAAGAGCGAGTCAATGTCTTTGACCAAGACAGATTTTTCAGAGTCCGGAGATAGTAAACTTGACTTTATCAGCGCCGATGATTTGGAGATTCATCTCTGTGCAGCAGGAACACAACTAGTTGTGTGAGGTGCCGAGGCATCAGAGGCAGATGTCAGTAACTAACATCTGTCTGTGAGAGTCACAACACTACTTAATACTGGTCTTTTTAGGGCCTGTATCTGCACCCCTGAAAATTTGATTTTGCTGAGGGGAATGAAGTCTGCAAAAGACAGCACGGCTAGCTCTGGATCCGCATTGCAAGACGTGGAAAGAAAGACATCAGCATGCAATGGTTGCAAACATATAGGGGCCCCGACATCACATGTGGGGGGACAGCTGATACAAAGCTGCATGAACCCACCTACCAATGCACAAGAGAATTTTTTGAGATTTCCAGATCCAGTCTGGGCTTGGAGTAAATTTACATGGTGAGGAATTTGTGGTTAGAAGTCCCTATATGAAAATGGATTTTAAAGGTTTTGAAAGGGCCGGGTGTAACACCATTGCAGCACGTTGGAACAGCACAATCTAAAAGAGAAAGCCAAAGTGCCAGGCAGCTGTTGAGGGTCAGCCCTGATAATGAGGGACACCACTAGGTGACTCACATCAGCGAGGTCTTGTGAAGATCCAGCCACACTTTCAGCCTCCAGACAGAAGGCAAGGAATCCCACGCCACCCTGCCTAATGTGGGGGGTGGGGTCCGAGAGAGACGAACTAGGCTTGGTCCAAAGTAAAGCCTTTGCTGAACATCAACAATGGCAATGAAGTGGAGGGCCCTGGGCCACAAGAAGACTGGCCATAGACCCCACTGTAGGACAACTAATATTAAGAAGCAGTTTTTCTTTTCTGGAACATGTAATTCAGTCTTAGGTGAAGTGCCGGAGTCCTTGAGAGAAAGTGGGAGCAGGTATGCTCTTGCTACGGCTTCTCAGCGATGCTTCTTGCTGGTATGTAGAGATTCAAAGGGCATAGTGGTTTCAGACTATAAAAGTTACTATGTGTTTGCTGGTTCACCGAGACTCTTACCTTCCATATGCCCCCCTTCTTGTAGAAGTTTGGAATGAAAACTTCAGAGATGTCTTGTCTACAGCGAACACACAAGTGGACAATGACATTCCAAGCTTGAGAATCAGGGCAGATATTGTTATAAAGACTCAACGTCCTATTGAGTTATTTTCTGCCCATAACAATTTGGCTTTGCAACGCTGTTGTACACATGACACAAGGACGTAACTTTTTGAGGAGTCTTTTTTATTAAGGTATATCCAGCAAAATTCTTAACAGTGGGTAGGTGCAACCAGTCTGCTTATTTAAAACAAATGTTTGTACTTAAATTTAAAAACATGATTCACTTTTTTTCCTAAATAGGCGGCAAAATAATAAACATTTGGGAAACAAAATTTCCAGCTCTTAGGATTTCATGAAAATATTTTACCTTCTTATAAAAACAACCCACAGAATCACTGGAATGTTTGACAGTTATTTTCTTTTGAGACCTCCCCACTTTAAGAAACCATACAACATATACAGGGTAAAATCAAGATCCAAAGTCCATAAGCATGACTTACACAAAAAGGGACACATTGACTGAAGTCAAAAACTACCACCACTTATTCTTTCCAAGTACCATACAAACTAGAACAATCACAAATTCTTTAAAACGATGATCATTTTGTAGTAGATTTCTTTCCCAAGTAACCGAGATGAAGATGTTCCACAATTAAATTCATGCTAAAAAAACCTGCGTTTATAAAATAGTTGATAAAAATATTCCTCTCTGTTAACAATACAGCATGGAGGTATGGAGACCGAATGATGGAAATAGAGGACAGAGCTGATATTACTCGGACTTGGATTCTTTTTCGTCAGATGCTTCAGCTGCTGGCGTCTACATGACAAAAGCAAAATAAAAAGAACACATGAGAAAACAAGAAGAAAAAAAATCTCAAATCTATACTTTCAAACTACCAACTTCATGTACACATTCTCATCTTTAACAAGAGTAATTCAAGTTTCTGGCAGTAGTAACTATTAAGGTACTCCCAGGCCTAATATATCTGAGCATGATGAGCAACAGTAGTTGCAATAGCACATTTTACTTAGTGTACTCACTTCCCATCTCCCACCCTCTATAAATATGCTTTTTGACCCATCTTGTTTCCCAGTCAGTCAGTAATAGGCATAGGAAGTTTCATCAAGTGTGACAGATAGTACAAAGTTGGGACATGGATCCATATGGATCTTTGGTTGGGAAGGAATCCTGTATGCTCAGATCAGCCTACGCCATAATTCAAAACACACACACCAGTCAGTGCCAATGGTCCATTTTAATGTTGTCCTTAGTAGTGCAAAAACATGTAAGCTAAGTGGCAAGAAAAGCTAAAATAGCAAATGTGGAAGCAGGTCAAGACGAGAGCACAATCACAGGGCACTTTGAGATGATTATATATCTCTCAACACTCCCAACGTGGTTTGCCGGCATGTGCCTAATCGCTGGTGGTGCACGGGTGAGCGCACCGTTTAAATTGTTTTAAACATTTTAAATACTTGACGTGAAATCATGGATATTTGATAATGTATTTCGTGTATTAGGACAGACATGGTTTCCTTAACTAACAAAGTATTTCCTCTATGTACATGGAGGGGGATGGGTTATAATGGTGCAATCAAAATGGCGATTTTTATTAAGCCAGATTGACAAAGGCAGCAAGTGCCGAAAAGTGGCTCTTGGAAGTTGCTTGAAATAAAGTTCAGAGGTCCCACCATTTGTGTGCACAGTCTCTTTGGAGGAAAGGAGCTAGTGGCTATATATATCTCAATACATAAACACACAGTGTGCTATCAGTCACCCAATGCCATCATTCTGAGGGTACACACCAATGGTCCATTTCAAAATAGTCCATAATAATGTGAAAAACATTCATGGTAAAGTGGTGTGTTGAAAAAGGCCAGCCTAAAATATGCCCAGGATCCCTGTAGAACTTAGTTTCTATAAAGTAAGGGTTACAGATCTTTTGGCTGAATAGTCAATTGCTTGTAAAGGTTTACAGAGCTTTTCATCTTTTAAGCTATGTGGTAAAGGGCATGTAAAGGGTTACAGCACTTTTAGGTTGGATGGTAAATGGTTTGTAAAAGGTTAGAGATCATTTCATGTTTCTGATTGAATGATTTTTAGGTCTCGCCTACGCAGCGCGCATGCGCTGCATAGGAAAAAGCCCTTTTGTAATCGACACAGCTTTGCAGGCAAAAACGTGCACGCGTTGCATTGCTTTCAATGGCAACTCGTGCACGTTTGGAGATTCCCTTGCGGGAGCGAGCTTTGGCGCCATGTGTTAGCAATTATCGCTCCTGGCGCTGCTCGCTCCCGCAAGGGAAACGCTTTCACTTTTGCCGCCACTTGTGCTTTTTTTACTTTTAGCGCGAGGCGCGCGCTTGTACTTTAGCTGTCTGACCCCGCTCCTCACTCTTCCCTCAGTTTCTTCTCTCCCCACTCATCTTCCCGTTTCTCACTCCTCTTTCTATCTCCGTCTTCACCCTCGCCATTCCTCCACCTCTCTCCAGCCACTCTCCCCCTGTAGCCCTCTGTCTCTCAGGCTCTTAGAGTGCCCCCTGTACTCAGTCAGAAGGCCAGCTCTCTGCCAGGGCTGTGTTAGGGCACTGCCAGGAGCAGCGTTACTCCCGGCTCAAGTCTGCGCTAACGGAAGAGAACAGTCTCATTTTTCTGTCGGTTTGTGCGTTATGCGAGCCGACACTCTCCCCGCTGCCTTTTGATTAAGGATGACAGTTTATATAAACCTTAAGGTTGGGTCGTTCATTCCCACTGACAGCTCATAAAAGGCACCCCCCCCCGCAGAAATAACACGTGATGCATTAGTGCTAGATTAGTGCTAGGCGAGCGGTCACAGGAGGCGCTACATCGCACCGCTCAAGATTTTCGTTTCCAAACTGACTTTGTCCTTTTGTGTCTTAAATCAGACAGGCTGTCATAACCAGCATCGTTCCCTCCCCGGTTCCTCCGGTTGTTGCCACAGAAAGAAATATTAGCATAATCCTCAGATACAACAGAATATCTTTTCACCGGGGAACAGAGGAGGGAAGATTGAGCTCTCATCACAGACTTGTCTCGAATCGTCTGGAATGGTACACTCAAAGGGGGTGATAACACGGTAGGATACCCCCCAGGAGGCGAGGTCTGTAGTGTTTCTAGCCTCATGCACCCGGTGCTCCGCAGTGCCACCTGTCTGTGAGGTGCAGGTTGAAAGGAGGACCAGGCTCTACCAGACCCGGGGCCTCGTGATGAGATTGCAGACATGGATTGGCTAGTTTTGCTTCGCCTCTAGTGCTCTCTAATTTTGGGTTACTTTATCTGCTCTTCTGTTAATGGCCTGTGCATAGTTAACGTTTTAGAACCATGGCCTAACTGAACCACAATGTACGAGGCTGGCTGTCGATGCTTACTATTATCTTGCTTTTTAAGGATCGTAAACTGTATACAGCGAATACTGGTGTCTTTTCTGTGTGTGCTCTATACCCCAGATACACTTCAGGAATAAAGTTGGGAAAAAAAAGAAACATGGTCTCCAAACCACTAAAATAATAGTTTGCTGATAAAGGGGAACTACTATGCCACAGTGTTCTTATTGTTCATTATATTTGTTTTGTAAATTGGAGTGTGGTGGTAATGCTCCTGTTTTGGCATGAGTCCCCGATTTTACCACAGCTTAGCATAGGAGTTGGAGGCTAGCCTCAGTAGATCTCTGGCTCACAGAGCACTTCCATCCATCCATCCTCGTATGCTCCTGTGCAGGAATCTAATGACGTTAGAAAAGTTAATTCTGTGCAACACTGTGGATCCAGACGGTTTTTGTTCGTGTCAAGCAAATAGCTCATAATGGAAGCTTGTTTACTAACGCACAGAATATTTATGCTCGGATGAAAGGGGGCCCCAGCTCTTGGTCGAACTTGAAAGCCAAGTGCATGTGGCAGGAATGGCCGCAGAACCAGGACTTATGGGAGGGCATCTATGTTTAGTTTAACTCTCCATGCTGACAATTTGCCGACTCGGGAGGCCGGCATACTTAGTAAAATCATGGGCAGCTAATCAAAGGCCATGTTTCCTATTTTTCCTGGTTTTTAATAGCTGTACAGAGGAAAATAGATTGTTTAATGTCTCTTTATGTGAAAACGTAAGTAAAACAAGCATTGGCATAGCCAATAGGTCTCGCCTTTGGGACCTTCTAAGTGTTTAGCCATGCAACAGTTGATGTTGTTGCACCAAGGATATTGTGCTGCATAACTAAATACTTATAAGTGGTGCTCCAAAATGAATTTAATCTGCGAGCGAACTGGTGCCAATTAAAAACATCAATGGTGTCACCGCTGACATAATGGCTACAAGTGGGTGGTCAACCTGTTTCTCGCCTAGTGTGTAAGAGATCATGTGGCAATTCGTCAGGACCAGAAACACTACACTATCTACACAGTGGTTGGTTTGGTGATTTTCTCCAAGGTGAACCAAGCACTCTGCTATCCAACATGGAGGTACCTTTTTATTATATATAGAATGGACCGACCTGTACAAATTAAAGGACAAGGAAACAATAACAGAAATCATAATTAATCAAAATAGACAATGGACACAGCAGCCTCCAAAGTAAAAACATGCCAAATCACATGAACAGGTGGTTAGTGCAACTAAAGTGTTTAGCCGTATAAAGTCAAAAAGCAAAACGTGACACACATCATGGTACTGAGGCGAGGGTGGTGGTAACCAACCACCGCCAAATAATTGCAACCAGGGACTTACCCGATTTGGATTATGGTTAGGCTCCATCGAGTGACAGGCAGAGGATGTACATAACAAAAGTTAACCGCCTTTCTATATATTATAAAAAGATACCTCAATGTTAGGTAGCAGAGTGCTTGGTTCACCTTGGAGAGCATCACCGAACCAACTACTGTGTAGATAGTGTAGTGCTTCTGGTCCTGACGAATTGCCACGTGATTTCTTACAAACTAGGCTAGAAACAGGTTGGCCACGCACTTGTAGCCACCTCTGACCATTATGTCAGCGGTAACACCATTGATGTTAATTGGGACTAGTGGGCTTGCAGATTGAATTTATTTTGGAGCACCACTGCCCCTCATTGTATCCCCCCCACACACCGTTTCACAACACACCTTGTCCACATCTACACCACAGGGCTCCAAACCCACACCACACCTAACGGATTGGGAAAAAGATCTCCGAAAAAGAGCCCCTCATGGGGTGCCCGTCAGGCATAGCAGCGCCGGCCTGACTAGGAGCAAGCCCTATGATGTAGCACGACACCCAACCGGGTGTGTGAGGGGCCCCACTTCCCAAACTGGGAGACACCCAGTCTCAACCTTAGGGTAGGGGTGTTGACCCACAGGAACTGCACACCTTTTCTTCTCATTCGTGTTCTTTGGGGCTTGTATGCTGGATCTACAAGTGCCCCTTATCCTTCTTTTGTTATAAGTTACTTTAGTCACTGCCATCCCTGCAGAAAGATCCCAGAGGCCCACTCAGAGGCACTGCCAGTCCCGGAGAGCTCTCAGAGGGTCTCCCAGAGACATTGCCATTCCTGGGACCTCTGAGGGCCCCCTGGGGTCACTGCCGTCCCCTGGGAGCTCCTTGCAGCCCTACTGGCTTCACTGCCTTCTCTGTGGAACGCTATAAGTGCCCATAGAGACCCTGCCTTCCCCGGGGAACTTCTTGAGGGCCTCCTGGAGTCACTGCCCTCCCAGCTGAGCTCCCAGAGGCTAAAAGCAGGACTGTCTCAGGAGAGGGTGCAATAAAAATATCGCAGTAATCCTTACTCATCCAAGTTGGGCGCTCTTCAGAGATGCCTCCCCTGTCAAAAGCAGATGTTAGGGGACACTTGGGTAGGGAACTTCTTTGGCCCCCCCCCCCCCCAGTCAGTCCCCATTCACAGTGGGCCGTTTTCTGACATCAGTGTCGAAGCCCGTTTGATAGGTCTGCTGGGTTTACATGTAACATTTGGTGTGCACTTGAAAGGTAGGAGACAAGATTCTAAACCAATGTGTGTGTATCCACCATCTGGTTGGTGAAAACAGCTTTGTTCTATGTGACTTCCCAAGTCTGCTGGGGGCACAGGGACTGCCCAACTCTGGTCTGATGGGTTCACATATAAACCTGGGGCACACTTGAAAGGGGCGAGAACAGGATGCCAAGACTATTCTTGTGGCTTCACCGTCTCGTTGCTGAAGGACTTTGCTTTTGTCTTACCAGATGTCGGTTTATAGGTTTACTGTGGGTACAGGGACTGACTGCCTCAAACTAGATTTTAGGTTATATGTGGGAGGAAACTATGAGTACCATAGTACACTCCCCATACACATCCCTCAGAGGCCAGGTTTAGTTTGGTTGAAGATTTTGGCCATCCTGGAAATCTTTACCCCATTGGTGGTGGGGGTGGAAATGAGTCCCTCCGGCTTCTTCCCACCCACTAGCATGTGCCAGGAATAAATGTGGCTTCTCCAGGCATCCACTTCAGAACACTCATGGACCTGAAGAAGTTCATAAGCGGGATAAACATGCTGTTTGCAACCTGAGAAGAGCCCTGGAGGACTGAAACAGCTTTCTTTTGTACCTAGGGCACAGAAATGGACTCTAAGGGTGACATGTTCAAGTTACAGGGTCACAAGTTGCAAGAGGCCTTTTCTTGCAACTGCCCACTAGCAACTGAACCTGGACACTGCTCATGTTGGACTCTGTCTCCCACCCTGAAAGTTTCTAAGCGCCTCCCCTAAGGTCGGGGAAGTGAGGGGGCTTCAGATGTTTACTACTGTGGTGGATTGTGACTCAAAGGACTAAAGTCAAAAGGTTAAAGATTTGACCAAGACGAACTTTGTGAGTGTATCTGACCCGTGCCCCATCAGCGTAAGCATAAAATTGTGTCTAGGTTCTGTTCTACAGCGATCACAGACTAGCAATGGCATTGTGAGCTTCTTGTCTATTTAATTTTTTTAATGCATTTCTCTGGTTTTCCTTATTAGATGCGTGCGCCATTTTGTTGATTACATTTTAGATTTTAATTGTTTTGCATTTCGACTTTATTACAATTTTAGGGCTGCATGAATACTTTACACATTGCCTCAAAGTTAAGCCGGTCTGCTCTGTGCCATAGCTAGTCGGGTTGACCTCATGTTTTAGTGACTTTAGTAATTCACCCTGACAAGTATTGTGGTTATTACCGGAGGTGGGAAGCTAAATATACACACAAAAAACAAAAAACAACTGGGATACTAGATATCTACAAGCGATGCAAGGTAATGGAAAACTCATCCAAATCAGTAAACTCAAACAAGTTTCTTGAAGTTTCTCGTCACCAGGGACAAAATGATGATACTGGTATTACTGCAAAACCAGGTTACAGACAACTTATTAGGTGACTAACACAGACTAATTAGAATTGATAAATGTCACACGCCCAAAAAAAAAATAAAAACTGTTCACGACAGACCCTCATAAAGCAGACCTGTTCGCAACTTCAGACGTTCACGACAGTAGTCTGCCTGCTTTCTCAAGTTCTAAAACATTTGAAGTGATCACAAAAGAAGCACAAACGGACACTGGTACATTTAGAACTCTCAGAAGAAGAAAAAATGTAGAAACAGACGTAAACTAAGAATGGAAGCTGAAAGAAAACCTAGAAAATGGAAGTCTACTGTACATTTTCCCAGTTCATATAAAATGGCAAACAATATCCATATATAGAAACGGCATAGCTGGAAAATGTAGACCATCTCTTGTTGAAACAATGATCAAGTAATTTAATCTTAAATGCATATATGTTTTTATACAAAAAGGTACAATGGTACAATCAAGAAAAAGACACGAAGGGCATCTTAAAACCTTTATCCATTCACAATCAAGGTTTACAACACTAAACGTGTTGTGCGTGGTCCTCTTCTACCCTTAACAGTTCATGTAATTTTGTCATTACTAGCTGATAGCTTGCAATGTATAATCACACTGAGCTTCTAAGAACTTCAGTGTTGATCATACATGCATTTGAGGTATTTTGGTTAGTTTATCAGCTAGAATGTGGATTCCTGTTGTAAAAACAGACATGAGTGACAATTATCCTTATTTATATAGACTTCTATTCTTATAACAGGAATCCTCACACAGAACTGTATTGCTACAGTTAATGGTACCTCATTAGTTTTGGTATCACCGTTTTCAGAGTGGTTTTCTTCCTTGGCGTCATCTTGCTTATTTTCGTCCTTGCCTTTGGCTCCCTTTTTTCCTTTTGCTGGTTTCTTGTCGTCCTTTTTATCGTTTGGTGCCTTCTGTTAAACAACAAGTTGAAAATACTCTTAAAATTCAAGTATAAATACACAAAACAAAAACGGCTCACAGTATAAAAGGTAAAAATTTAAACTACGCTGGTCATTTCACATAGGTGGAGAGGATGAAAACTAGTGTTGTGTGCCACCTGGCTCCACCCAAAACCCTATCACAGGGGTCTGGTCTACACACAACTTGATAAGCTTCCCAGCCACACGTGTCAGATACCCTAGTGCAAGTTAAATGGGGTGTTCCTATTCACCCACCTTATCTCCTCTATCAGTGAGTAGATGTGGCACAGAATCTCTTTATGGAAAATAGGCTCGGACACTAAAGAAAGCACTACAAGATTTGATACACTTTCTAGATAAATGTCAGTTTATTAAAATCAACTTGATATGTTGATACGACTGAAAAGTGAATTTCAGAGAAGTCCACTCATGGAAATCAGGAAAGGTGAATTATTTTGACTCGGAAAGTGAACCGATGAATGCAACAGATACATTAGTATGGCCATTTGGAAAAAGAAGTCAATAGTCACCAAGGTGTCAAATTAAAGTTGTATACACTATAGTCAATGACTGAAAGTTGCTTAAAAGCATGGGAAGATAAGGCATGCCCAACTGTAATTCAAATAACTGAAAAGCTGGGAAATTTGTCATAGAAGACGAAAAACGTTTCGCTTTTTATTTACCTTTGCCGCTGCTTTTTTGGCCTTTGGTTCTGGCTTAGGTGGAGCAGGTTTCTACAAGGACAAACCAGAAAATTAGATTGAAAGCAGACGAGTAATATTTAACGCGTAACATACGGACAGAGGTTGCCCTCCTGACTCAAACCACGGTCTTTATGTTCAATAAAGAGGCCTACTCCCGTTCTTATAATTTACTAAAGGAAATTACGCACACAGTGCGTCTAACATTTCGGGACAAATAGCACCACCACTTAATGATCTGTTGGTGACCGATCAGAACACACTACACTGCTCTCACACAACTGTAGGATTCCTGCAGGCACACAAATGAAAACGTACAGTGACGACACTAAAACTGCCATGGTACCTAATTGGGCAGAGAACTAAAGTCAAAGGCAGAACCCTCGGTGTGCCGACATTTCCGGTTAAACACCTGTGCCCAGTCCATTTTTTTTCCAAATCAAATTTCATGAAAAGGGAATTCAACAAAGGACTTTCGTCAACGTACACCAGCATTGCATTAGAAAGCAACAAATTATCTAATTACATTTAAAATGTGAGAACTAGGAGTACTAGTTCAAGTCAGAAAGAAAAAGTTTATGAATAAGTACTTACAGCTGACAACCTGGCCGACCTCCTCTTGGGCTGCAAAGATCAAAACACGGGTCAAGTATTTAATATAAAAGGTTTGAACAGCGTAAAATGAATTATCTAAACTTGTTTTCTACAAGAAATCTGCCAATATTGTTTTAGCGACCCCTTACTTGATAGCTATTGTGAACCTGTTTCCCAAGTGTGACCTCTCGGCCACCTTCACTGCAATTAGAGTACCTAACAAGCTTTAGTGAAGAAAAAGACGATCCCTCTAAATCCGGTCAGTGGGTGGCTTCAAAATCCCCACCACAACCTAAACAGATATACAAAGTATGACAAACTGCAATCAGCCGTTTCCTACAATAAATAAAAACCTGCAAAACGAGCAAGTATGCATTACAAGGACAAACAACCGTTATATTTGTTTTCCTTACTTACCCTTGTGACACAAAGGCACAAATGTCAGTTATGTAAAAATTCCTTTAAAGAAGACGTCCAGAAAATAATGCCACAATACATTTCAAAAACAACTTTCTATAATGCCCATTGTTTGCGATTGCTAGCGTTGCAATGGTGAACTGCTTTTCCCTTTGTCTACACTGGATGGTCCCTTAAATGTACACAATTGGTCCTGTAAATAATCTTCAAATTGCACTTTCTGGGTACGATATTTTTAAAAACATTTGACCTCAGCTTGCTTTTCGCGGGAAAGAAAAAAAGCAACTGAAGCGCCACTGCTATTTTCGGTTATATAACTGGAATATTTAAAGTCAAGCTTGGGTGTATTTCTACACTTTTGAGCCTATACTAATGTTGTGATGTGTGCATCTGTACAGAA
The DNA here is from genome assembly GCA_963921515.1 of Calotriton arnoldi. Classification (NCBI taxonomy): domain Eukaryota; kingdom Metazoa; phylum Chordata; class Amphibia; order Caudata; family Salamandridae; genus Calotriton; species Calotriton arnoldi. The sequence goes on from CAWUFW010001776.1 coordinate 1,632,722, forward strand.
CATGTTCCATAGTTACAGCATTAATGGCAATTACAAAAAAGGGGAAAGTACCGACTACCTTGCGACAAGCTATTGTCTTTAAATTAAGTAACCAGGTCCACACCCACCTACTTCAGCAGTGGCATTCGTACACCAGCAACCAAAGTGTCAGAAACAAAAGAACGTGTACATTATGAACAAAGCATGCCAACAAACCAAAATGGGAAACGGACATAAAATAATTCGAAACAACATTAACAAAGTGATTTCTCAACTCACCTCGTCCTTGGCTTCACCTTCAGACGCAGCCTAAATAAAGAAATAAATATGTAAACGTGACATTGTAAAAAGCTATACAAAATCATCAACAAAATAAGTGGGTCAGTGAAAAATGTAACGATTGGGTGCATACATGGTGAAAAGAGTAAGCTTGAACGGCATCGTGGCCTTATATGACATTTACCAAGTAATCCAAAAATAACGCAAACCACACAATACGTTCTCAAGAAATTGCGTTTACCAAATGTCAACGCGCTGAGAAAAGTAACTGGCTACCAGGAATCCCGCAGCCAACACTCAACTGACATACCTGGAGCCTTCCGTCAGAATCACCACTACATTTCATCTGGAACGTCCTGCACTACGTAAGAGACAACGTATCGGATCTCTAGTTGGGTACTGCAGGCATTTCACACTGAACTCAACGGGATGGAAGGGTTGCCACCTTTCGAAGTGAAAAATTCCGGCCATTTATTTGTTGTTTTAAAATTCTGTAAAGGTCGGGACGTGATATTACATATAATTTTGAAAAAAAACGCATGTATTCATTGGTAACATTACTTTTGTGTTGCTGTTTTAAGTACGTACAAATAAGGACTTTACGGGTTTTGTTGACTTTGCATATTTTTGTGCCGGTTGGGTCATTAAAATACTGGGCAACCTTGACCGATGCCCGGTGGAGCTGTCCTATGCAGCTATAGAGGAGTCTGGCCCCTTGACCGTCACCTACCCAGCCGGTCATCTGACATTGTTTTTCCTTGTCTCCGTTTGTGTCTCTTTCCCTCCCCCTTCGAAGGAACTATGACGACGCCCCCTGTGCGGATACCAAAACTGTTTTTACCTACCGCGGAGCCCGAGCAACCTTGGCCGATGCCCGGTGGAACTGTCCTATACAGCTATAGAGGAGTCTGGCCCCTTGGCCGTCACCTACCCAGCCGGTCATCTGACATTGTTTTCCTCGTCTCCCCGTTTGTATCTCCTCCCCTTCCCCTCCCTCTGTGATTCAAACTTATGTAACTTGTAACTCGCTGATTCAACTGATATAACTATGTATCCTGTAACTCGCTGATCCTCATGTAAAGCGCTCTGATACCTCCGGGTCTAGCCAGCGCTATATAAAACTTTGCAACAAAAAAAAAAAACTGTTGGTGCCGGTGGCAACCCTAACTATAAAGTTTGCAAAGTGGGCAACTGTCGATCTAAGAAGTGAAATGCACAATTGCTTGGACCCATAATTAAAACCGAAAACAACTCGGACTCTCCAGAACGACCCAGAAAGCTGAAAAGCATTTCTGTAACACAAAACCATTAGTGCAACTTTTTCCGCCAGGTTAAGATTACCTGTTACGGAGCTGTCATGTGGTTTTAAATATAAAACGGAAAAACTAAGATGTGTGCATAGCGAACTGTTTACAGATTAAAGGGAGGACTACAGTCCCCGCAATGCTTTGCGCGCTTTCGCTCTTCCTGTTTACGCCATGACCTCATGACGTAACTAGGCTACCATTCAAACTATTCCCGCCAGGTTTTGAAGCAATAAGAATGTCGCGAAAGAAACAAACAATGGCGGCTTCAGTTAAATGGCGAACTTCTTCAACCGCTATATCAAAACTGAGTCATCGCCTGAGATTGGTACGTATTGCCCAAGGACTCTACAAGGTGCAGAACAGTATTCGATTCCCAACAGTAAAGCCGTTGGCTGTTCGGATGGGAGTGACCCGTTCGTTCCGCCGTTTCCTGTCACACCGATCAATGTCTCATTGCAACAAGAGTGGGCGCGAGTCTTTCCCAGCGTGCGTTGCGTTAGCTCGCACGTAGTTCTGGCTTAACCCGCAGGGGAGTGGTGTGGCTGGAATGAGAAGAGGCGGGAGACGACGGCAGCCGCCCCGGGGCTCGCCAGCTGCTAATTTTGGCTCCTTATCCTGCGCCCCCTAACGGTCCGAGCGGTAACTGCGCTATCTGGCAAGATTAAACGGATAGGCTACCGAACAAAGACAAACAAGAAGACCTCTTCTAGATTACCTTTAAACAGTGGAAAAACGCCGCGCTAAAAAAACGGCAATTTCAAATAAAGCTTCGAGTAAAACGAATCAGACACTTGCCTTATTTGCACGATTAAGATTTTGGTGCATGATTCATATTTTTGGAAGCCGCCTTTTATAGTCGCTGATGCGCAAGGAGCCCTTCAATCGATATTTAACAAGCAATCATGGATCTCCTAAGTTATTTGCCAACCAAATATTTTTTATGTTATGCAGCGCATATCCCTTGGCAGACTGCGCGCTGCATTTTCCTTGAGGGATGGAGACGCCACGGCACTCACCTTTCTCTTGGGCATGTTTGCAGGCGGCTGTAATCGCTTTCGAAGTCTGGAGGTCGAAACGCTGCAGTGAAACTGACTGCAGCGAAGAGTTTAATATCAGTAGAACTGTTAAAAGACCTTTATTGCAAACAGTAAAATACACCAGCACGCAACCAAACTACATGAATGGGCAGCGCGAAGCGGGGCCCAATCTTAAAAGGATTGGCGTCCCCAATACCCAATCGGTTATCAGTAGGGTTGAACAGGGCGGGGTACGTAGGGGATGAGATTGGATTCGCCCAATGGTGTGGCTAAAAGGGTTGGTCCTGCCTTAGCGCTAGGCGTCATGAGTAGGAATTGTAGGCGGGTTAATGCCACTTTTTTCCCCTCCTTTCGTCCTCCTCTGCGGCCGGGAGAAGATGGAATTGGACTACATAGATAGAGAAGAGGGACACCCTTATAAGCTGCCGAGGAACCGCTACCGGCTCTACGCAAGCGCGGCGGCCATTTCAGATCGGAATATTTTTTTTCTAATTAAACTACTGCATCGTGTTATGGTATTTTAAAAAAGAACGAGGCGTTTTGGGAATTTCACATAGCAACACCGAACTCGTTACGTAATCAAATACATACATTTTGAAACGCATTTCAAATGCATGTGCAGACGAACGTTTAATTCATTACATCGTATATATTGCAAGAATACTCGTTTTCTTTTAACGTCCCCTATCCTAGCTTGTCAAGATGGCCACTACTCGGGTGTACGCATTGTGACCACCTTTTAGGACCTACGACCAAGCAAAGAAATCGGAATAAAGCAGCGCCAACAAAGGGATCTTTCGTTTCTTTTAATTATAATTTTTATTATTCGAGTTGTAAGAATTGTCTCTCTTGTAAACACTAATAATAAAAAATAGATTCACGTTTACATAGGTGCGAGCCCGTTCTTTCATAGAAACAAAATGCGAATCCAAAATTGTATTCAAATATGGCACCTTCAACCAAATCTCGAAATTCTTCAGTGGAGCCGAGTAGCCATAATTCTAAACCGCGAATTAATGCACCTAGCTACGCGTCTAAAACACGTATGCTCTTTGCAATGTTAACACAAAAGAAAACGCCAATATGAACAGTGTGCGGAATTTCACTGATGTAAATCACATGTTTCCAAAATAGTCTACTCAGTATAGGTTCGAATGACGGCGTAGTTGACTCCAATTAGCTGTAAAACGTATTCGGATCTCGGGTGCCTTTTAAACAATAAACGACGCTAGGGGTTGTGTTCTATTACGTGATTTCTAGCCATACTGATCTCGAAGTCCTTCCACGGGCAACCCCCCTTGCAGTTAGATGCGCACAGCTAACACACAAAACGCTGGTAGTAAAACATTTCGTAGTTTTCGTGGTGTTTATCGCCAAATTAATACATCCGGACCTCTGATTTTCCCCACCTACACGACGAGGTTTTAAAATCTCGGAGGTTTTACAGATTAGACTGGTTGCAACAGAGCTGCCATTCCTGAGCGTAGCCGCGGGGGGCGTCACGTGACGCGCCCTCCTCGACCGCGCGGAGCTGCAGCCCAAACTCCTGTGCAACCTAAACTGAAAGGAGGCGGCGAGCCACAGCTAGCCTTGCCCCCTCCACAGAGCGGGCGTGGTCAACGTATTGGCGCTCCATTTTATCATTGGCACTCCATTTTATGATGGCTGTACGAGGGGATGGTGGACTTTGTCATGTACATTGCACAAAATGGTAAAGACAATATTTTGTATCCTTATCTGTTCATACTTAAAACGGTAATTATAAGAAAAAAGTACTTTAAAATGTGTTCTAGAGCTGCCTTAATCACCCCTGGCTGAAAATAAACTCAGAAAGGCCATGTTAAAAATGAAAGCGGACTTTCTTCACGTTTTCTATTTAAGTATCACGTGCAGGTCTTAGCTCAAACTTAAAATGTGAGGCTTTATTTTTGTCATTGGTAAAGGTGGAATCCTTAGCGCAGACTAGCATATAAGTACCTTGCATTTGCCTTGTCACACTTGCCAAGCTCAGCTAAGAGTGTGACGAATACATGCCAACATTTTAAAACTGGAAAGTGTGAGATTTTGGAAAGAAATCGTGGAACTGTATTTCCCATATTGAATCAGAAGCAATTTTTGTCAGGGGGACTGGAAAAATAAAATAATTTTTCGCTGCAAAAATCGGTTGTCTCCCGCCTGAATCAGGTCTGTTGACCTGTGTGGTGAAGTGTCTATTATTTCATAATGTGTGATGTCAGACTTCTGTGTGTGAATACAGAACATAACCTCTCTCTCCGTAGAGAAAAGTTAAACACGACGATCCGTTCTTGAAATTGAAAAATAGAAGTGCAGGTTCCCTATTCCAGAGAACTTGCTTATTTCTTAGAAGTGGCGGTACTAGCCAATTAAAAGTATTTCACCTCTACTGAGAAGTGCAGGTACTCTCCCTCTCAGACAGGCCCGTAGCCAGAAGTATATTTTTAGGGGGGCATGGCCCTCAGCTATGACCAAACATTAAAGCTGTGCTCTATTGGTGCAATCTTTTCCAAATACTGGTTGTACTACTAAGCAATGGCCCTTAGAATATCGTGGTACAAGAATATCAAGGAGGCAATATTGAAAGCTAAGTGCATTTATGGAAGTATAAATTAACTATTCCTACCTCCACATCTACATACCGTAACAATGTATACATTGTCTAGGTGCATATATGTGGAGTAAGGTATAGATAAACTATATTTACCTGTTGGTATTTTGGATTTGATATTCTGTCCTCGATATATTTAGTGCCATCGGTATTGTGGTTTCGATAGTCAGGGTGCCCGCAGTGTGATGCTATGTGAAGAGACATGTGGATTTTTTAAGGTACATATTAAAGCACACTCAATCGCCTTTCCACAATCTAACTTTAAAGCCTATCAATTAGATGGGATTTACATTAGAAGGATTTAAAAGTTGTAAAGTAGGCAGACTCACAACCTTTTGTATTTTCTAAGCTGTTCAAGCGTTTTGCCATGCAAACCCTATCAAGTTTTTTTGTTTGTTTTTAAATAAGCTAGTTTCAGCTTGGAGCCCTCCCTCCCACACCTCTTACCTGAGGTGGTGGATGTACAGTCTCCAAACTCAAAAACGTTTTGCTGGGTGATGTCCTATCTCAGACATTCTGCATCAGGAAATCATCACATCTGGAAGGCTCGAAAGGATAAACCTCACCTCAAGTAAAGTTAGGAAACTTTGTCTGCTTCATAAAGTAGGGGTTTCCTAATTTCGACCAACTTTATAAGAGAAGTTTTATTTTTACTCTCTGCTAATTTAAGATAACTTCACAGAGATCTTGGAACATATCCATCAAGAACATTGTAGTAAATTAGTGACAAAGAGTTTGTTTTAAACATTTTAGGGATCCAACAATGGTAGAAAACTAAAGATAATTTAAATGCCATTTTACAGGGGAAGTTGCAAAGGTCCTGCACTGAATTTCACTGTAAGGTTGTGACATAGGTTCAATAGTTCAATTACATTTCATATAAAGCACCAATCAAAATATCACAGACTTGAAGCAGGCTCCGACATTGGTGTGCATACCTCATAGTTACAGAGAGTTATTGTATCAATGGGGTAACCCGTAAGACCACTGGACCCGGGCATATTGTGGTACAAGAGAGGATGGTCACAGTGGTAAATCAATTGCACTTAGACATAGGAAAAAGTAGATCTAATCATACATTTGAGGAAAAAAACGATAAAGCATCACCATAAACAGCTCAAATGCAAATGTGATTTTATTTCATCACATAATGGGTATCACAAGAATAAATCAAATAAACAAGGCAATCCATGACCTAACTTTGCATGGTATTGGTGCTCAGAAGTGGAGTGGTAAGTGTTTAGGAAGGATAAAGTGATGGTGAGACAGAAAGGGGAGGTAATGTGCATTTATATACATTCAGAAATTTTTGAACCTATCCAGCCAAGTGTTGGCAAAAAACATATATGGAAAACCATAACAATATTGAGGGCACAGATACAAATTCTCTGTCGCCCCCGTTTGACAAATGATAACACAACTGTCGACGTTTCGACCCCTGCAAGCATAAAAGTTGTTTCTGCCTTATTGGGGGGTCTTCTTCAGGACCAAGGGGGGGACGTGTGATAAGGGCAGGCACCTAAGGGTAATTGAATTCCAAGCATTAGTTTGATGATGGGAGTGTAAGGAAAGTATTGAAATCATGAAATAATTACCAAAATATATAAAAGCAGCACGACAAATCTGGCTGTAAGGTAAAAACGAAGGGCCCGTGAGCTCCTAAAGTCAGAGACGACAAGAAAAGGAAAAGGGCATAAGGGACCCCCTAGACATGATACTGGACATAATGTGGATGTTCCAAATCATGAGAGAGACTTACTGTGAGGGAAAAATAAATCTTACTCCACAGTCCGGGAATGAGGAAAGGGTCTGATTGCACGAATGAATCCAACTAGGGTTGATAAGTAACCTGAATGGAGGAAAAGTTGCCATTAAAAAGGTGAATCGGGCACGTGAACGACTTGCGTGAGAGAGCACAATATGGATAAAAATAGCCTGGTCAGCCGTTTGAGTGTGCCGAGGAAGTGCCGGTATAGCCTGCTAGGTTGAGGCATGCGTGACCGCACCAAATGAACTCGTGATGGGCGGTGTCATGCTGGCTATGATAAGTTGCCGTAGGATTATCGGCAAGCAACGCTGATGGGCGAGCAAAAGTGAGGGCATTAGTGAATATGAGGACAGCTAACATATACATATGCGGCAGTGAAGATGGCTAAGATATACTAGGGGTGAGCGCTTAAGCACGGCTGGAATTACTTCGTGCAGCGGTCAACTGGTTGTGAGTTAAAAACAGGAGAGCATAAATACAAGAAAACGTGAGCGGGTAACTTGAAAACGGTTGCCATTCCTTCTCGAGGCTATAACTAAAGTCAGCGATCGCGTGATACCGCTAAACATGCTTATGTGCAGCAGTCTAAATACTATGAAGGTATTAGCTGCTAAAACTGAAAGTGTAAGTGCTTGTGACTGCGAGCGGGTGCATTTATCACGGAAAGATGAAACCGGCTACAGTTTCATCCTTAAACGGTCTACTAAGAGACCCGTATAAATCATTCAGATTTAAAGTGAGGGGAGGGGGAGAAAAAACATAATGCCTACAAACGCGCATGATGATTGGAAAACAAATGAGACCTACCTGGCAGCAGCTCTGACCGAATCTGAGTGGCAGCCTACCCCGGGTGTATGGCCCTTATGAAGCCGCGTTCAAGTACATGCACGCAGGGCACGTTTCAGAGAAAGTCGCTGGATGCTGTCAGTGATTAGAGAGCGCAGTGTATGCGAGTGTTTACAGTAAGACCGCATTAATGAAGAAGGATCTACAAATTGAAGCTACATCAAAGAACCCGATTTTCAACCTGTCTTCCCACACGCTCACAAATGACAAAATTAAGGTCTTGAGCAAGGGCCTATATTTTGTACCTACCACATACCCCAACCAATTCAACATCAAAGCGGAACTCCATCGCTTCTTCCGTAAAGTTAGGCTGAGATACTATTTCAGGCATTCACCTTTACGTCCTCGCCATCCCACACGGGCCTCAGGGTTCCTTCGACGTTTCTGCCACCTACTCACATGATGTCCCACAGGATTATGACATATGAAAGCATGGTACTCAGGGATGCCTTGAAGATTTGCACCACCAAACAATATGTTAAACATAACGTCACGGCCGCAGAACGAGGGGCGCTGAACTCTCTCAAAGACAACAAGTCAATTGTGATCAAACCGGCCGACAAGGGCGGAGCCATCGTGGTCCAAGACACCAATGACTACAAGAAGGAGATATACTCCTAACTAAGGGATGGGGTGAGTTACACACGGCTCAACGCGGACCCACCAAGAGCATCAGCAAACTGATCTTACAGACTACGAAATCAGGCAAGGAAGTCGGCTTCCTATCGGACTTGGAATTTAATTATCTCAACCAAAGTCAACCCCGTCTCCCCACCATCTACACCCTGCCCAAGGTACATAAAAACCTACAACAACCACCGGGACGACCTATTGTCTCCGGGTGTGGGTCGGTTCTTGAACCGCTTAGCAAATTTGTGGATTTCTTTCTGAAACCCTTGGCGGAGAATACAAGGTCGTATCTCCATGACACTATGGAAGTGATCAACTTGGTGGATGAGATGCCTTTCGATCCGGAAACTCAAATCTTGGTTACCATGGACATTGTGCCACTGTACACTAGCATTCCTCAGCGCCCTGCCTTGGAGGTGATTCTCAAAGCATTGGACGGAAGACCCCATCCATCACTAATTCCTACAGAATTCATCCTCCAACTGCTGGAAATTGCAATGATGAAGAACTTCTTCTTCTTCCAGGGTGAATACCACCTACAGACCAAGGGAGTTGCAATGGGTGCCAGTTTTGCCCCGGACCTAGCAATCCTATTCCTGGACAATTTTGAGGACGAGTTCATCTATAGCGAACACAACCCATTCAGGAATCATGTGACACATTGGAAACGCTATATAGATGACGTGCTGCTAATTTGGACGGGCAGCCCAACGGAACTCCTAACGTTTTTTGACTGGATTAATGGGAGATCCAACGATATCAAGTTCACCATCCACTGGGATAAACACACGATTGACTTCCTCGACATCTCGATCAAAGTTGACAATCAACATCTTTACACCACTATGTATAGAAAACCGACGGAGAGAAACACACTGTTGAGGTACGGGAGCCACCACCCGAGAGGCTTACGAGACAACCTGCCTTTCTGGCAGTTCCTGAGGATCAGGATGAATTGCTCACAGAAGGAAGACTTCTTTGATGAATCTGATGACCTGATCATTCGTCTGGTTGAGCGTGGCTACCCAAAGAGGATGGTTAAACGCGCAAGGAATCGAGCTTGGTTTAACCCGAGGGATGTACTCCTGAAGCCCAAACTACGCCCAACAGATACCCTGGACAGGATGATCTGCGTGACAACATTTGATACAAGGAGCAACAAGATCAAACGAGATCACTCCTGGAAACACCACCACAACCCACCATTCAAACCATGTGGCAGTTACCAGACATTATTGGTCACTATAAATGTGGCAAATACAAAGCGTGTGGATTAACCATTGAAACCAAGCAATTCTGTTTTCAAGAACACAAGATTGACTTAAAAGCACATACGAACTGTAACACATCTGAGGTAATCTACGCAATTCTTTGCCCTTGTGAAAAGATCTATATTGGCCAAACAAGACAAAAGGTCAAGGCGCGGAGACTGCAACACTGTAGTAGGATCAGATGTGGGACCACAGGGGCGCCACTTGTTGACCATTTCCAGACTATAGGCCATCACCCAGAATCCATTAGATGGGTAGTCCTTGAGAAAATCACACTGGGGATCCGGGGTGGCGATCTGAACTCTATTTTAAACATACGGGAATGCAAATGGATGGACTCTTTAGACACTGTCCGTAATGGCCTTAATGAACTGGATGCCACATATGCACAACTTTCATGTTTAAGCAGTGATTGATGGCCACCATGTCTCATGTGCCACTATAACTCACTGTGATATAGTCACTCTCACGTGACTTACCAACTGTATGTCCATGCTCTTTGTAATTCAAAACCTTTACAATGTTTTGTATAGTGACTTTCAGGTGACTTACCAACTGTATGTCCATGCTCTTCGTAATTCAAAACCTTTATAATGCTTAGGCTAGTCCCAACAGACACTTTCCTCAATGGCCTCATAGACCAGGTTGCTAAATATGCGTTTTTAAGCAGAGACTGATTGCTACCCTTACTCGTTTCCCCAAATGTTTCACAAACTGCACGTTTTATTTATTTCTCATGTTTCTGCATTTATTTTTCTGCGGTAATTTAATCACGTTATTTTTAAATGGCCTACCATTGCTACGATGTCTTTAGAATGTGCGCCGGCATACTATTACTGCCGGACAGCCATCTGTCTCCATTAATGCTGTCTTACTGTAAACACTTGCATACACTGCGCTCTGTAATCACTGACAGCATCCAGCGACTTTCTCTGAAACGTGCCCTGCGTGCACCTACTTGAACGCGGCTTCATAAGGGCCATACACCCGGGGTAGGCTGCCACTCAGATTCGGTCAGAGCTGCTGCCAGGTAGGTCTCATCTGTTTTCCAATCATCATGCGCGTTTGGAGGCATTATGTTTTTTCTCCCCCTCCCCTCACTTTAAATCTGAATGATTTATATGGGTCTCTTAGTAGACCGTTTAAGGATGAAACTGTAGCCGGTTTCATCTTTCCGTGATAAATGCACCCCCGCTCGCGGTCACTGCACTTACACTTTCAGTTTTAGCAACTAATACCTTCATAGTATTTAGACTGCTGCACATAAGCATGTTTAGCGGTATCACGCGATCGCTGACTTTAGTTATTGCCTCGAGAAGGAATGGCAACCGTTTTCAAGTTACCCGCTCGCGTTTTCTTGTATTTATGCTCTCCTGTTTTTAACTCACAACCACTTGACCGCTGCACTAAGTAATTCCAGCTGTTCTTACGCGCTCACCCCTAGTATATCTTAGCCGTCCTCACTGCCGCATATGTATATGTTAGCCGTCTTCAAATTGACTAATGCCCTCACTTTTGCTCGCCCATCAGCGTTGCTTGCCGATAATCCTACGGCAACTTATCATAGCCAGCATGACACCGCCCATCACGAGTTCATTTGGTGCGGTCATGCATGCCTCAACCTAGCAGACTATACCGGCACTTCCTCGGCACACTCACACGGCCAACCAGGCTATTTTTATCCATATTGTGCTCTCTCACGCAAGTCGTTCATGTGCCTGATTCACCTTTTTAATGGCAACTTTTCCTCCATTCAGGTTACTTATCAACCCTTGTTGGATTCATTCGTGCAATCAGCCCCTGACCTCATTCACCGACTGTGGAGTAAGATTTATTTTTCCCTCACAGTAAGTCTCTCTCATGATTTGGAACATCCACATTATGTCCAGTATCATGTCTAGGGGGTCCCTTACGCCCTTTTCCTTTCGTCTCTAACTTTAGGAGCTCACGGGCCCTTCTTTTTTACCTTGCAGCCAGATTCGTCGTGCTGCTTTCATATATTTTGATAATTTCATGATTTCAATACTTTGATACTTTCCTTACGCTCCCATCACCAAACTAATGCTTGGAATTCAATTACTCTTAGGTGCCTGCCCTGATCACAAGTCTCCCCCCCCTTGGTCCTGAAGAAGACCCCCCAATAAGGCGGAAACAACAAACAACCTTTATGCTTGCAGGGGTCGAAACGTCGACAGTTGTGTTATCATTTGTCAAACGGGGCGACAGAGAATTTGTATCTGTGCCCTCAATATTGTTATGATTTTCCATATATGTTTTTTGCCAACACTTGGCTGGATAGGTTCAAAAATTTCTGGATGTATATAAATGCACATTACCTTCCCTTTCTGTATCACCATCACTTTATCCTTCCTAAACACTTACCACTCCCCTTCTGAGCACCAATACCATGCAAAGTTAGGTCATGGATTGCCTTGTTTATTTGATTTATTCTTGTGATACCCATTATGTGATGAAAAAAAATCACATTTGCATTTGAGCTGTTTATGGTGATGCTTTATCGTTTTTTTCCTCAAATGTATGATTAGATCTACTTTTTCCTACGTCTAAGTGCAATTGATTTACCACTGTGACCACCTCATAGTTACAGGCAGGTTGTGCAAAATATGTTGTACATAAAGAGACCTTCGTTAGACCTACCAGCAAAGCAGGTAGGCATGGTACAGTATAGGTGATTGTGTGCACCTGGAATGGGTCCATTTGAGGCCTGGGGCCTGGCTGAGGACACTAGCAGCAGCACTGCTTCTAATGCTCTGAGTTGCTGCTCTGTGATAACCTCTCTCTTTGATGGTGCTTGCATGGCACTTTCCATTTGGATGCCACAGAGACTCCTACTTCCAGAATTATGGACATTCTCTACTCTTTCACATGCAGTAGACTCCTTGCATAGGACCATCAATGTGGCACCCCACATGTGGCTAACATTGCTTGTGCAAGCATGCACTGTCTGGATACGTCCTCTATGATCATGGAACAAACAGGTTAATGCAATGTGGCCATCATATCCCTGCAGCTTGTTGTCAATTCTTGTTGATCAGGACATCAGGTTTTGTGATTTTGGTGGGTTTTAACTGCTTTGGAGCAGACAACGATCCTTTGATGTCCACCACGCTACTTTCACAGTACTCTGGACTTCAACAGGTCATCCACAGTACTGGAAAATAAAATGTTTCTGGTAAAAATAGCAAAAACTATTTTTTTCAAAATCAAATTTGGTATGTGAGGGAAATGCTTCCCGTGAGTCCCAAGTTTGATTTTTTAGTTTTGCCGTATTGCACAGCACGTTGTGTGCGCTGATCTTACACAGCAACACAAAAGTGAAAGCAGATCGCACTAATGGATTGTGCGGGGATCCACAAGAGTCCTGCCACACAACATTCCTACACTATATAACAGTAGTAACCCACTTATGTGATTGAGCTATCGCCAATGAAAAAAAAAGGCTCCTTAAGGCCCCTAAGACGCAAAGAAATATTAAGATTTTGCCTTGCATGTTGACCAATTCTAGTGATGTGACTAGCTGTGGTATTTAGTCCAGGGCTCAGTCGGCACCCAGGGAAACCTTTCAGGCCCAGACATTTCTGAAAGCAAGTTACCTAGGGAAGTCTGTGGTGGTGTAGTTTGCGTGAATCCCAATAATTTGTCTTACCCAGAATGCCCTGCAAACACCAAACCTTGGCTAAATCACAGATTTTCCTCATTTCTGTGAAGGACAATTCTGGAATATGTGAGGATACTTAAGATTCCTACCATCCAGAGTTCACACTCTTCTCCCAATAAGAAAACTACCCCAAATGTTCACCAAATATTATGCATTTAGTTAATTAATTACATAAGACCTCATAACAGCAATGTATCTGTTATTACCATGAATTAGATAAAGCAGAATTTAAAAGGAGTCCATACATTTAAAAAAGCAGATTCATACTACACAGATCTTAAGTTACAATATATAAAAATCAGAAAATATTATTCGATGTTGTGCAAAGAAGTCTAGAGAGGTCAATTATATACAAATGCTTCCAGCCTCAGATGTCCTAAGTATGGTTTCGACAATATTTGGTTCAGTATGTTGACCCTTACAGGGTTACCTAGATATTAAACCATTTTTGAAAGCTAGTTTGTGACAGCAGCCCTTTGCGACATGGCCGGCTATATTGGGTCATTTTTTATTTACACTACTGTTAGTTAGGTCGTGTTGGACTTGGCCCTTTTTGCAGGGTCATCCCAGAACTTTTTGCCTTCCTCCTGTATTTTTTCTGACCGGTTGTTGGTGGTTTTATGACTCTGGGCACTTTACTACTGCTGATCAGTGCTAAAGTGCATATACTTTCCCAGTAAATTGTGTTTATGGATTGGTGATTCCATGGTAGGCATATTTGATTTACTAGTCAGTCCCTAGTACAGTGTACCATGTGTGCCCAGGGCCTGTAAAATCAAATGCTGCTAGTGGGCTTGCAGCACTGATTGTGCCACCCACACAAGCAGCCTTTCAAAGGTAACTCCACTTGCCACTGCAGTGTCTGTGTGCAGTCTAGTACTGCCATGTCGACTTGGCAAGTGCACCCACTTGCCAGGCCCTAACCTTCCCTTTTCTTACATGTGAGTCACCCCTAAGGTAGGCCCAAGGTACCCCTGTGGGCAGGGTGCAGTGTATGTTAAAGGTAGGACATGCCCTGATGTGTGTGTGGCATGTCCTGATAGTGAAATACTGCCAATTTCGTTTTTCACTATTGTAAAGCTATCTGTTCCCATAGGTTTAGAATGGGGAGCTTGCTCATAACATCTTATAAACATAACTACCCTTGGGAACAAGGTAGGAAAATAAAGTTTAGTATGCCTGAACTCAAAAATGTTAAAATGCATCTTTTAGTGAGGGTGATTTTTACATTCTGTGTTTTAGAAAGTAGGTATTTTCTTGCTTAGCCATCCAGTGTGCCTCTGCTAGGATGTGTATTGACTGTCTGGCTTTACAGTGACAGGGGCTGGGGATGTGCAGTGGCTCCAGAGAGTCTGGATGAGTCAGGGCTGGGCTGAATAGACCTGCGCTGCATTTCGAGTAGGGGGAGGAGATTTCCTTTCACCTGAATGGGCGTGGTCTGCCAAGGACAATGCTGTCTCCACCTCCTGCCAGGAAGCTGCACGAGAGAGGACATAACTGATTTTGGCTGGGCAAAGAGCTTCGCTGCACTAGAGAACAAAGAGATTTACTGTATAAAAAGAGGGGCCCAGACTTTTAGATCACTTCTGGGAATCAAGAGGAACCTGCCAAAAGGGAGGAGCTGGAGAAACTGTGGAGTAATACTGCCCCTGTGCTGTTTGCTGTCTGGGGTTGGCCTGCAGTGGCTACTTTCTGCCAAGGAAAGGGAAAAGGACTTTGCTGTTTGCTGTGTACCCTGCTTGAGGAAGATCTCCAAGGGCTTGAAACTGATCTTGCCTCCTGTTCTGCAGTCTCAGGGACACGAAGACTTCACCCCCAGCTCCCCTGAGCTCCCTTGCTGGGAGTTCTGACCTGCTAAGAGGTGCCTGCTGTTGGCCTATGGAGGCCGTTTGCTGCTGGAAGCTGGAAAAGTAACGCAACTTCGAACAGCATGACGTATCCGCACCTGTTTCTGACGATTCGCCGAAGAAATCGTCGCAGCGCCTGCCTGCGGCTCAAGAAATCGCTGCACGCCGCATAGAGTGCACTGGTCTCCGAAGTCAGAGATCACCGCACCGATTCCGATGCAAGGCCTGCTGTGCGGCTGCAAGAACTCACGCATCGTCCCAGATAGTCGCATTGCATCGAGGTGCCAAGTCTGCCGCATCGTTGGGGGACGCAGTAAGAAACCAACGCATCACCTCCCCACGCAGTAAGAAACCGACGCATCACCTCCTTTCCGGTAAGGAACAGACGCATCACCTCCCCCGGAGCAATGAACCGACGCATCACTTTCCCTGAATGTAAGGAACCGATGCATCACCTTCCCTGCGGCCCTTTTTGTTTGTGTGCGCGACGCATCCAAGGTACTTTGTGTGAAAAGTGTTGCATCTGCAATTTGCTTTGAACTGAACTATTTTTACCATTTGAAAGTCTTATTTTTATTACTGTATTGTGGATTTTTGTCGTTTTTGGTGTTCTTTGGTTTAGATAAAGATTACTTATTTTTCTTAACTGGTGTGGTGTCCATTTGTACTTTTTTTTACTGTATTACTGTATATGTTCACAAATGCTTTACACACTGCCTCTGAGATAAGCTTGTCTGCTCGTGCCAAGCTACCAAGGGGGTGAGCAGGGGTTATTTTAGAAGTGTATCCCCCCTTACCCTGACTAGGAAGAAGGGTCACTACTTGGTCAAAGGTGCAAACCATTGCCAACTAGAGACCCCCATTTCAAACAGGTCGTTTGCTCCCCTCTGCAGCTGGTACATTAGCCTAACATACTATCTGGCTCCTGCAAACAAAATAACGATCCGATCCGAAGAGCAGATATATTATCTCACCAGGCTATACCTCACAACAGGCCAGTGTAGGCTGGAGCAATGTCAGTCAAATATAAGTCATACCTGACTTGTGATAACTCTGCCCCAGCACCACATGCTAATCAAAGCACCATGCCATACTGGAATCTGGAGTTTCCTGATTGGACATTGCTTCTGAATGATTGGTTGGTTTGTGTAGTTGAAACCACTTATGTATAAGAAATAGGAAACGTCATGAAAATTGCTGGCTTAAGAAAATCATGACCCAATGTCCTGTACAGTTGTGCAATCTCTTCACACAGCAAATTCTTCTTTGACATTCCATATGTGAAATGTGAGAAGGGAGTTAAGCGAATGCCAATTGAATTATTGGCCTCTCAGCTGTGACAATGAACTAGTATTGATACCACCTTTCATATCAGCTCCTAACACACAACACTGTGGCGCCCCACAGTGGTCCATCATATCCCGTCTACTATTCAACATCTACCTAACCTCCTCACCGAACCTGACTAAATCATTCAACCTCACCTGTTAGAACAATGTAGAAGACACCCAAATCATTTTTAAAAATGGATGGTCTGATAGACTTCTACAATTTAACATTTGATGTTTCCTTCGGACCATAAACACATGGATGATGAATAACCTTCTAAAGCTAAATACCCAAAAGACAGCGCTTATAACCTGCAGACCGTGACAAAAAAACAGCCTGCCACCATATGGCATAAGGAATTTGAGGCCCATCTAACAATAGCAAGAAAAGTCAGAAACCTTTCGTTGAAGATGGCACCTATTGCGCATGGTTGTCTTTTTCTAAATGTACTGCATAAAATGAAAATAAAAATTCATTTAAAAAAAAAAAGAAAGGTCAGAAACCTAGGAGTAACCATGGATTCAGATCTATAGTTTGATACATCATCTTAACAATGTAAAACAGAGTGCCTTCTACACAATGAAAACCCTATGTTACATCCTCCCATATCTTGGATACCAACAAAAACTACAAGCCATTCTCATAGTTGTAATCTCCAATCTTGACTATACCAACTGCCTAGACCTTGGTGCTGCATTCATAACACACAAAATACTACTGCGAGATTTCCTCTATGCCTTCACCCAAGAGAACACATGACTCCAGTCTTACAATCATTCCACTGGCTACCTATAGCAAAAAGGTAAATGTTCAAGGCACTTCGCATTGTTCACAGAGCCTTCAAGGAAAAGGACTGCTACACCTGTAAGTTAAATTAAAGCAATACAAACAAATCACTGCGCTCCAGGCTTGCAACACTTATACCACCTTAACATAAGAAATCTGTAGGAGGCACTGCTTTCTTAGTGCAAGCAGTCAAGCTCTGGAACTCACTGCCAGGCAGCATTCAAAGCATCCAGGAGCATATACACCTCCAAAGACCGTTGAAAACATGGCTATTTCAAAGACAACTACACCACCACACATCCCAGCAAGAGAACCTGGAAAAACAGTCGCACCTTTAAGCTCAATCTTAACCCTACAATCCACAGATTGAAATCAACCCAACCAGCAAACGTCTTTTGACAAGCAGGTAAGTTAAGAGCGCTGATCTGTGCTTCACCGGGTATTATAGAGTGATGTAACTTCATACATAATAATTCTGGCCCACACTAATACCATAACCCTCAGCGGTTGGCAACCAACTGTAAATTACACCTCTTACATTCAATTAAGGCATATGTGCTACGAGGTTGTCCATCACCAGTACTGCACAGCCAATAAACCAGATTTAAAGAGATCTGTCACACACTGCAGGTCAATTGGAGTACTTTAAGCTAGTCCATGGCTGCAGGTCCCAAATATCTATGCACTATGACCGCTTCTTTACATCTCACATTGGCTTTCAGATATGAGATGATAGTAACAATACACATCCCAGCAGAAATCTCCACTTTTCTCTCCCTCCACCAATGCCAGCTCTGGCCCAGAACTATACACTAGGGGCAGATTTACCAAGATTTTGGTGTATTCCCAGATTTACTAAAGCTAGTGAACCTGGGAATGTGCCAACGTGCTATGCCTGCCCCAGTGGGGCATAACAAGGGGCAGTATCTTTATTTCTCCTTGATACTTCCTCATTCTATGAGTGCTACATGCACAGCACACATAGAAAGAGGAATAAGTCTCTAAGGATTGTTTTTGTGCAGGAAGTTGTGCCTTCCTGCACAAAAACAACCCTGGCTGTACTGCAGGCACCCTTGCACGAGGGTGTCTGCGTTGGCACTAGCCAGAACACAGTATGACAGCGCTAGGAACATATGTAAATATGGAGCATTTCGTCTGTCTGCCTTTCATGCAACAGAGTGCAGCAAGTTTCCTTGCTGCGTTGCGTGAAATGTAAGTAAATCTGACCCAAAACTTCTGATTGGGCAACCAAATGCAGTAACCAGCTATACAGACTGTACTCATAAGAAATACCATAATGGGTCCCGTAGAGCTGTTCACAGCTGCTAGCTTACTGAAAAATCATAAATTGTGTGTCTCTGTCTATCACATCTCATCATTCACCACACTGCTGAGCACTCTGTCCCATAACACAATAAATGCACCTCGGTGGTCATAACACGGAAACACCTTCCACATTGGAACACAAAACAAAGAGAACACCCTTAAACAACACCCTTCTAACTACACACCACCGTATATGGTGTAGCTTGCTGCTTATGTAGGTAAGCGATTCAGTGCCACAAATAGGGGTAGTAAGCGCTATATAAATGTACAATACAATAGTTATCACTTGTGCATCACCAAG
Organism: Calotriton arnoldi; assembly: GCA_963921515.1. Taxonomy (NCBI): domain Eukaryota; kingdom Metazoa; phylum Chordata; class Amphibia; order Caudata; family Salamandridae; genus Calotriton; species Calotriton arnoldi. The sequence goes on from CAWUFW010001776.1 coordinate 1,651,733, forward strand.
ATTTGTTTTGATCCTATTAAAATCTTTGTTTCCAGCACACTTCAGAATTATAAAACAAAATGTGCTTCATGTGTGCTTTCATAACAGCTGGTATATATTGCAATATTTGTACAGTTCATTTACAGGTATTTTGTGAATTAGAAAAATTCAAATCCTACAGTTTTTCTTTTCTCACTCTCTGTACACAAGGCCACTAGAATTATGTGATTCTGCCACCACTGTGTTTGCCACATAATTATGAATTTACCATATTTGCTGCAAAATCGATTATCTGCTGCATAATCTGTAGAGTTTAACAAAAACTAATTTTGTCTCTAGCTCAGAGTAAAAGTTACTAAAAATACTGTAACATGCTGCTGTGCAGTGGTGGGTCCTTGGCGAAGGTTGGATGATCACCTTTCAGTTACTTACAGTTGTATTTGAATGTGGAACTGGTACTAATCAAGTGAAACCTTTGCTCAGATAGTGCTACTAACACGTGTAATAATTACAAAATAAAGAAGTGAAGTATTAAAAAATGTGCCACATTAAGCTGCATAATTTGTGCTTATGACTCACATTGCAGCATAATTTAGGCCTCCCCTGCTGCCTAATTCTAGTGGCCCTGTTTGTACCACAGAGAGATTGTCGTATAGTTCACTTTTCAAAATCCTCTCACTTGCAGTCAAAGGAAGAAAAGTAAACAACGTCTCTATAAGCAGCAATTTTCAAGACATAGCCTGATATTTAACCTGCCTTGGAACATGCAGCAAATGCAACAAGAAAAAAATCATAATTTAAAGGCATTTTTATTGCTCATTCGCCTTCAGAACTCCTGCACCTACATGCTGTGTCAGATGCCTCGGTCATTTGGGGGCGGGGGGGGGGCAGAGATTATAATGGGGTGGCCCGTCCCTCAAATGCCCCCCCCCTGGCTACGGCCCTGCTCTCAGAATGAAAAGGTGCAGTACCTGTAAGAGAACAGGCTTTTTGCAGATTCCCCCCCACATTTTTTTGCCCTATTTGGACCCCAATGCTGATGTTTGTTGACTCTGAAAGTGCACTGGAGCCTCTTAACCAGGCCCCAGTGCCAGTGCTCGCTCCCTAGAAACGATGTATGTGAATTGGTAACCCCAATTGCAGAGGACTTTAATCCCCTTATAAGTTAGTGCCTAGTACCTAGAGCCTGGGAGTTAAAGGGGTCACCAGGGCCTGAAGCATTGATTGTGCCACCCTGAGTGACTCAAGTAAACAGATGACAGCAGGCCTGCCATTGCAGACTGCAGGAACAGTGCAAACTGCTCCAACTCAAATTTGCGCTTACCATGAGTGTCAAGGTCATAGCACTATTTTTAATGCCAGTCACCCCTAAGGTAGGCCTCCTGAGCCCAGGAGGCAAGGTGCATTAAATTAAAGATGTGGACATATAAGTGCAAGCTTATATGTCTCCAATTTAGCCTCGTTCCATTAAGGGATACTATAAGGGTTCAGGGGACCATAGGCTAACATCGGCTAGCACCCTGAGGTTGCCAGTTCCAGTATGATCCCACTGAAATGTGTCATGTTTGGTATCAAACAACTTGTCTTATTAAACCCGACCGTATTCTAAAGGCTGATTTAATGTGACATGCTGTTACGTGCTGCGGGAAACAATAGACTGATGCCTTTTGTTCTCCTTATTTATTCATTCACACAAAACAACATCAGATAGTCCGTTTTATATCCCTTTCCGGAACTCAGATCCTCTGGGTGAACTTCCTTCCAGCTCAGCCATCCGGGACAGGAAACCGTAAAACCCAAAAAATACAATGGGGAAAGAATTAGTGTTGTCTTGACTTTTAGTGTTTCAACAGGGAAGGGAGTGAAGGGGAAAAAAAAACACCTGACAAGCAAATAAGGTAAACGCCGGTAGGAAAAGAGGAAAGCACAAGAAGAAAGTCTCCTCCACCTGTGCTTTTGTGATTTAAAGAAAATGCAGCATGGTCAGAGGTGTATCAGCATCTGCATTAAGGTGCTCCCCCCTCGTCTAAGGAGCGAGTCTGCTCCTCTACCCGCCTCCCATTCCAGAGGAATCTAGCACGCACCTGGGCAAGCCACGCTCCTCCTGGAATGCGACTGGAGAGTGGCAGCGTCGTTGGTCTTCCGGACAGGATCCCAGGACTCGGCTCCGAAGCACAGCTCTCCCCCGTGTTAACAAAGCCGCCGCCTCCTTCTTCCTGTTCCACTCTGGTATCTCCCAGGGGGGCGTGGCTTAACCTTTTTTTTACAGTCAGGCCGCTGCATTTTAGCCTGGCTGAAGAGGGGTGTTTGCTTTGTTCGCCCCTAGTTGACTGGTATGCCCAGACGTGGGTCCCTTGCTCACTTTGCCACTGGATTCAAGCTAGCCTGGCTGAAGAGGGGTGTTACCCCGAAACCGGTCCCAGGATGCTTGTTTCCGGTTCAGGGAAGACCTGGCTTGGCAGTTCGGGCTGGACTGTTCCCATGAGGCACAGGGTCAAGACTGATTTGCATATATCTGGGTCTGAACAGAGGTGGCGAAGTGAGCTAAAGAACGATGATGGATTCAACCCAGATCTGTGACTGGGGGTGAGTGTCTGAAAAGTTTCAGCGCTCCGTCCATCATCTCCTTGTGTTTGCTTCATAGCAGGCGAAGGCCTGGCTTCCCTCACCGGTACGGTGTATTTCTTCCTCCCGATACAAGGGCTGAAAACAGAGCAGAGTTTTAGGCAGGTAGGGCATCATGCATTCCTCCTCTATGGTTTCGGGGTCAGTGGGACGTATAGCCTGACACATGCAACCGGGTGGCTACCTTCGAGGTTGCAAGCCTGGTTGCCCCAGCCTTTCCTGTGCCCTGGCTGACAGCCTACAGTTGCTGCAGCCAAGACAGGAATGTGACCCCCTTGCCAGGAGGTGTGAACCATCCCAGGAGTCAAAAACAAAATGCCTGGCCGGGAAGGAGGTGGCATCACCCTCCCTGACAGGATGGCTAGTTAAGTGGCACATGAAGGCGGTGAGCTTCAAAGCGTACACTGCCTCTGATATGCATCCACGCAGCCTCTCAGAGAAGGAAAAAGCCACCTCCCTGCACCCAGGCACATTTCCTCCCAGGCAGGTGGGAAAATTAGGTAGTCCGGAGGTGTCTACTCCCAGAAGGCTAGCCACAACCCTAGGGTGGGCTACCGGGTCTGTACCGTCATTGAAGGTTTCTGCCATTTTTAAAAGTGGTAGAATAGAGGGTTCTGGGTAGAAAAGGTTGCACACCCCCCCCCAAATCTAGGATTTAAGGGGCACCCCTGCCACCAGAACCTCATATCTTAATCGACTTGCAATGAAGGACCTGCACAAAGCAAAGGTACTCTGCACTTGTGGCAACCACCCTGCAACTGCATGACTGCTACTCTTCCTAGACCAGAGACCGATTCCCCAAGTATGAGGAACTTCCCTAAGAGTCAAAAGCAACTCCAGAACTCCCATGGACTAGAGGCACTAGTCCCCTGCAGCCTGAATGCACCAAATGCTCCTGGAATCAAAGAAGCCACTGGGCCCGTCGAGGAATTGCCCAAAAGAAAAAGGCCCAGGACATTGCCAGAAACATAGTTATGACCTCCAGCAAGTTTCAGATGGATACCACCCCCCCCCCCCCGACTCCAGGATGTCGAAGTAATTTTTAGCTGAGCTTACTGCTGCCAAGGTTTGTTGGTGGACAGCCCGGCTACCACTACCTTTGTTCGACGCTGCATCTTCAACTCGTCACTTAAGTGGCCCAGTTGTCTAGCTTTTGCATCTGTTTCCTCACCAGCACCCTCTAAGCAGTAAAACCAGCTCCCTCGCGGATTCCTCTTCAGCACCACGGACAGCCAGCACCACTCTGCACCTGGGCCCTATGAGCCAGGTAAAATTGAATTAACTGGCGTGGCCTAGTCCTGGGACCCGCATCATCTTAACCCTCCAGTAATTTCCACTGGACTCGACCTTCAAGTGACCGATAGTCAGTAGTGCTTTTTTCCACTGACTGCAGCGTTAAAGTTTTGTTGTTGGGACTTGCACTGATTTATTTTTCCATAACTCCGGTGTGAGAAGCTGGCCTGGTATATGATGTCCACTTATGTAAGTGGGCACCTTGCACCAGTCCAGACAACCCTTATGGTGATTTAAGAGGTCTTAGACAACTTTAGAAAGCTCTGTAAGTGGTAGCTGTGGAGAGCAGCCTTCAGGCTTAGTCCAGAAAAAGTGTAAAGCAGCTTGTATTTCCATAATGCAATCTTATAGTATAGATTAAGTGAAAAGAAGCACACCAAATATTTATAAAAATATGTATTTATTATATAATACTCTCTAGTATGTTCAAATATCTCCTATACAGAGATAAACACAATGCACACAATACTTTAGCAAAATAGCACGAGATAAACAGTGGGCCACGGGGGGGGACCAAACCATTTACTAAGAAAGTGGTATAAGAACTACGACTCGAGTTAGGACCATGTTGAGAGGACGAAGAAATGCTGGCGACCCTTAGAACCACCCAAGGTAAGTAGATGGGGACCCCACGGAGAGTGTGTGTAGTGTGGGAACACGACGGCGTGCTCCGTGCAAGTCTATGTGCAAGTCACGGTTGGAAGGACCTTTCCCAGTGGACCGTGAAGAAACCCCGTAAAAAACAGAAGTTTGGAGAACCATCCCACCAGTGGATACCCACGTTACATACACCAGGGAAGCCGGGTGCATACATGTGAAGTGGTGTCGTCAAACCCAATGGAGGACTTCAGGAAAGTGCTGCTGTGGAAGAAGGAAGAAGTGTCCAGTGGAATCCGAGGATGGATTCTAGATGAGAGGTACCTGCAAGCAGAGGGGACAGAGTCTATGTCACTCAGGGGTGACCAAGAGACTTGGAAGACGAATGCCCTCCGATGTCGGGTGTTGCAGGATGGGTGACGATGACCTTGACTCTGCAGCTGTGAGGACCAGGCGATGCTGAGGAGGACCACGAACCATGCACGAGCTGTCCCACAAAGGATGTCGAGTGCTGAGGGGTCGGTGTCTGGCTGGAGCACCAACAAGCCTTGGCAAATGCAACCACCGCAGGCAGTGAAGAAGGAGCAAGGTCGGGACCAGCAAGGTCCAGGGGACTCACCACAAGCAGGGGAGTTAGGGCAGGCCCCAAGCAATCAGGGGAGCCCAAAAGAAACAAGTGTGACCCTCAGGTGGACCCACAGGCCGAAGGCACTGGAGTCGCGAGAGGACCTCAAGCAGCTCACCAAAAGATGCAGGCCACGATGCACACAATACGGTGTGGCTGAAGATTCTGGTCACTGGAGATGCTCGAGGTTGGGGCTACTTGGAGCCCGAATATCTTCTTGGAAGGAAGCCAATAAGCCTTTGCAACTGCAAGTTGACGCAGTGCACAGGAGTTCGGTTATTGCAATCCCCACGTGGGATACTGGCCTTAAACTTGGTGAGAGGGCAGGGCAGGCCTCGGGAGCTGTGAAAAACCACCACCTGTGTTGCAGAACCTTACGTAGTCCGGAGGAGCTCAGGATCAGTAGACCTGTCGACTTAGTTGCAGTGCCTGCAAATGCAGGGGAGTGATTCCTTCACTCCAAGGGAGATTCCTTCGAGTGACTTTGATGCTTCAAAGGCATTAGAAGGTTCCTGTATGATGCACAGACGATGCAGACTGGAAGGGAGAGAAAGTCAGGCCCAAACGAAGTCCAGAGTGCCCGGACAGTAGAAGTAAAAGTGGTGTCTGATCTGAATCTTATCCCACAACAAATCTAGGGACCTACACCCAGGTAAGCCCTTAAGTACCCTAGGGAAAGGGTTGGGAAGATTCAGGGGACCCTCCCAGGGAAGGGTCTGGACAGGGGGGAGGTTACTCCAATGTCCTTTGTCCAGTTTCGTGCCAGAGCGGGAGCCAACGGCTCCCAGAACTGGTTTGAACTGGACAATGCACAGGGACATCAAGTGTGCCCCTCATCCAGACTTTCTGGCGCTGACAAGCGCACCCACCCAGTCCCAATATACTAAATCCTGTCTGGGAGATGGTCACACCTCCCTGTGACAGGATGCCTATTGTTCCACCTTCCTCTGCTCGAGCTTGGCTCAGCAGCAGGAGGGCAAAAATGTGTCTCTGGTCGGCAGCAACTATTTTGTGCTCTCTGGGTGTAGAAGGTTGGCACCGGGAACACTGAGAGCCTAACAGAGGGATCTTCCAGTGCTTGGAATCATACTTTCACACCGTTTACGGTGTGGGGGTATGATTCCAACATGTTTGATACCAAACATGATAGGATTCGTTGCAGCCAGTTTTGGGATGGTCATCGCGTAATTACGCGATGTCCCTCCATATAGTATATGGCTGCTTCACTGAGACCCTGGGAGAATGGACTCCGTAGACTGCAGGGGTGTCCTGCTCATGCAGGGGCCCCCTCTCACTTAGAACCAAGCGCCCTGCCTTTAGGATTGCAAAGACCTGCTATAGGGGTGGCTTATAGGTTTTAAGTGCAGTAACCCTTAGATATAGGAAACCTATATCTCAAGTTTATGGTGCAAGCACCAACGTACACAGGCTGCAATGGCAGGCCTGTAGTTCCATTTTGAATGGTCTCCCATGGGTGGCATAATGCATGCTTCAGCCCATTGGAGACCTCGGGGCTACCTATGCCCTGGGTACCTTAGTACCATATACTAGGGTCTGATAAGGGTACCCCAGTATCCAACTAGGATGTACCTAGGTACTAAACATAACAATTTAGGGAGAAAGCAGATAGACTGGGGTCCTGATTAGCAGGATCCCAGTTAGAATAGTCTAAAACAGCATCACATCAAGCAAAAAGCGGGGGTAACCATAGAAGCAGATACTACTTTCCTACATCCGGTTATACTTTTCTGATTGTGTTTGTTTTTGGTGTCTAAATTTATATACAAATCTGCTTTATTTTTATAAATTGGTGTTGGATTTCTTTTGAGTCGTGTCAATTACTTATCGTCTGTTGGCACTCTGAAATGCTTAACCCATGTTCCTCAAGTAAAGCCTCACTGCCCGGTGCCACACTACCAGGGCTGAGCTAGGGATTTATTAGTGTGACACTAAAGGAGCAATTTCGGAGTATTGTGAGAGTATTGCTGTCGTGTAGTTCCTATAGTACCCATGCAGGACCTGCGCGTTTGTATAACATAAGCTGTGGGCTTGGTGGCAGACTGACTCTGTGCACCCTCACCGCGTATGTTAGATTGTTTTGCATTAGCTAGCTCACAGTGCCACTAGAATCTCCTCTTATCGGGGAGAGATTAGTTTCTGGCAACCTTAGATCATGACAACCCAAATTCCTCAGAATCGTGGAAACAATGTACTACCTTTCGCTCAGTCACTCGTGCTTACTTATTCGGTTTGTCTCAGAGAGTTACACAGAATAAACAGTCGGGCGTTTCAATAAGTATTTATTGAACAGTTGTTATTCTAGTGTAAAATATATGTGCTGCGGCAACCAGCAGACAATAGCAGAGATATATTATCAGCAGTACGATAAAAGCAAAGGGATAGAACAGTTCTACCATATTGCGATAATCATGAATACATACATGAATATAAAAGCATTATGCAAGTGCGCGTACTCCTACGGTGCCTAACTAGATGTACCTGAGTGTACCTAGCATATGTGTAGGTCTAAAAGCCTAAGAGCCAAGAATCCTTCTAGGATTTAGTCGAACTCCCATACCTGAATAGAGAGAGTGTGGGACCCCGTCCTGGTCTCGAGTTGGACAACCCGCAAGGGCTGTGTCAGACCACTGTCAGCTGGAGCGACTGCATACAGGAGCCTCAGAGTCTCTGGTCAGTGTGTCAGCATGGAAGTCTCGGTTCCCTCTGTCTTACCGGGGCAAGATGTGGTGTATTTATACCCTAAAGAGTCTCGGTCCTCAGTATGGTTTGTATTGGTCTGTCGTTAGACATGAGGAAGACGTCAGGGGTGAACTTTGTACAAACATATTATGCAGGTGGTGTATTCCTAGAAAGCCATGCATAATTGATGAGTACAGTGTGGGCCTGTGTTTGGGAAAAACCCTGCTGTATTCAAAACCACAGGATAGATAACGTTCAGCCCTCAGAACACGTTGTGTACTAGTGAGGACCAATGTAGGTGAAAGATCATGCCTATATAAGGAATCATGACTATAATAGGACATGTACAGTTATGACCATAATTGGGCATATGCGGCTATGACCATAATAGGGCAAGTACGAATATGACCATATTAGGGCAAATATGAATACGTCCATTTTAGGGCATGTATGAACGGGTACATTAGGGCCTCTATACGGGACATAACATTGCATAGTGAAGCTTAACCAGCCTCACTATATAATACTCCACTTTCCTACAGCACTTGACAATATAAACCCATTTAAAGCACTGACAATAATATACTTTGTACAGGCAGTATTTCACTGTGAAGGGCGGGGCTGCCAGGCATGCCAACAGACTAGATTCGGATGGGAGACTGCTGATTTTGTAAAGACAAAAATTGCTTTATTTTAGCTTTCTCTACTGTTTCAATAGAAGTCAATGAAGAAAATACCCCCCCAAATTTTTTTTAGGTCTCACCTAGCCACGCATGCGCTGTCTCTCAAGACATGCTGTTTCTACTGTATGGGTCTTTTGACACGCCCATCGCTTTCATTCGTTCTTTCATGTGCCTTTCGAAAATCCTTTTGTTTTCGTTGGTGAATAGTTTACATTTGTCCCTCTCTTTTGCTGTTTTGGTCATGCCCTGAAGTCTGGCCCTGTTACATGGATCATTTAATTATCGGCTATATATGTTAGTTTTGGCGCACTAATTTTTCTTTTGCCTCGGCTTGTTTGGCTTTCCGAACGCGCTCAGCCGAGGGTTGCAAATCATGTCCTTATCTTGTTTCCCACTGTCTCTGGTTTCACACGTGCTTTTTCAGCCAGAGGCTGTGTTTTTCATCGTGTAACATTTTTGGTTTAATTAGCTCAAATGTCCAACTTTTAAATAATATACTTACTTAATGGAAGTGTAGTTTAAGAAGATGGCCAACAGTAGGATCAACTTATTTATATTGCGCTTTATGTAAGTAAGTCCGTTTTTATATAGCGCAGCTACTCACCCTTACGGGTCTCAAGGCGCTGGGGGCCGTCGTGGAAATTAAGTGAGCTATTGCCCAGAGTCACATGGTGCTGAGCTGAGCTGAGCTGCCGCCGGAGCCGGGGATCGAACCGTGAACCCTGTGCTCCGAAGTCAGCTGCCCTGGCCGCTGCACCACACCTCTCCACTCCGCTTTTGACTGCGTGATTGTTTGGATACGATTAAAGAGGTAAACATGCTGTTGTTGCTCCGTTTTATGAAAATGGAAGCAGCTTTAAGTTGCGTGCTTTCAACTTTTGATACTTTCTTTTAGGTTTCAATCATTGGTGAAATAAAACAGATATCAAGGGATGCCTTCTCATGCTCTCCAAACGCAGCATGTAGTGTGAGGATATGTAACAATATATCCAGCAAGTAGACAGTGCAACACCACCGCAGCACCACATCAGCACAGCACCACTTCAACACCAGTCCGCGTCACTCAACACCACTTCAGCAGCACCACCTGAGCATCACTCAGCAGCACCTGAGCACCACCATAGCAGCACAGCACAACCTCAGCATCACTCAGCCCAGCGCAGCACCACATCTGCACCAGCCACCACCACAGTACCAGCACAGCACCACCTCTGCACCAGTTCAACACCACCTCACTACCAGCACAGCACTACCTCAGCATTAGTGCAGCACCTCATCACTAGCACAGCATCAGTGCCACTACAATATCACTCAGCACCACCTCAGAACCAGCGCAGCTTCACTCAACAGCACCACCTCTGCATCAGTGCACCACCACCAGCACAGCCCCACCACAGCATCAGCGCAGCCCCATCACAGCATCAGCGTAGCACTACCTCAGCAGTAACTCGGCACCAAAGCAGCACCACTTCAGCATTAGCGCAGCACCACCTTAGCACCGGTGCACCATCACCTCAGCACCACCAAAGCATCACTCAGTCCCAAACTGTATTACAACTATTACTTGATGTTACCCTTATTGTTGCTTTATTTAGGAATCTGGTGGAAGCTACAGAAAGACTAAAAATAATAATAACTATATCCTCTGAGTCAGTGACCCTTAATGCCCGAACACTTAATTGCCTAGATGATTTGACTACGATGTAGTGGATTGGTTGAAATATTAAGAAAGAAAAGACCCAGCATTTGAAATGAAAAAGGGTCAACCTCCTCAAATTCCAAGTCTCTTACATGTATTCTGTCCTTAATCAACAATGCAGAGGAGTCAAAAATAGAAGCGTCGGATGCAATGAACGCTGTGGCTCAAGCAGGGGTCTGGGTCCTGGGTTTCACCAAAAGAAGAAGCAAGGCCATAAGTATTATCAGAATCTGAATCAATACCAGCTGGCCCATATATTTTAGCTAGATCATGCCAGATGAACATTTCAAGGAACCTTTTATTTGTCTAATGGAAGTAAAATTTTGGAAACATTTGAGTGATTGGCCCTTCCATTTTTTGCCCCTGAAACTACTTTCTACACAAGAGATATCCTTGACATTTCCAATACCGTGTACGCACCAGAGTCATCCTTATTTCTTTGAAATAACTCTCCTAAGGACATAACCTTACCTTAATACAGCATTGGCAAGGTGCTTAAAGGTTTCTTTCTAAATCAGCTACTGGAGTGCTACGTTTTTCATTCCAGACTAACCCCTTTAAATGATACTTGTGTGGCTTTATTTTGTAGAGGTTCAAAATGAGGCACAGGAAGTAATATGGGCTCAGTTTAGGGTTTCTTACCTTCTACTACCTAAGAAACAGATCACACAATCTCACCATTTACTCCCCCTCAGTAAAAGAGAATGCCACACTTTAAACAAAGCATTTCCAACATAGCTTGCCGTCTTATTTTAGGAGTGTCCTATCAACCACTTAAAAGTCCTTCCAGCGAGGTAGGATTGCCAAATTAGGAGTAGAACATTTCTGAACTCATTTAGAGATTTTTATGTCAGGTAAATTAGCCTTAAATAAGCATCCCAGATTTGGGAGGTAAAGAGCAAATCTGTTGAGGTTCACATAAACTAATCAATGGAAGGATCTTTGCTAGTGTAATAACATCTATTGTTTTGTTAATTCCCCTTTCCAGGAGCTGCTGTGGTTTCAATACAGATAGAATTAACTGTGTTTAACCCTGAAAAGTAAATTAGCTATCCATACCCAGATTCTTCCTCCTTATATACATTCTTAGTAACAGCTGGGCCAAATATGAGGAATAACTTGATTGAATATGTATCTCTTAAATAATCCTTAACTGGTGTTAGAGATGGGGTATCTGGTTGGCTACGGTATACACCCTAAGCCAGGTAGAACCCACCACTCTAGTCAAGGTAAGATAGAACGGAGATAACCTATGCTCAGCCTCTGGTAGCTTGGCGCAGAGCAGGCAGGCTTAGCTAAAGAGGCAATGTGTAAAGTGTTTGTGCTCAAAAACAATGGGAGAGCAAGGGAAGGAGGGGGTGCGTCCGTATCCCCTGTATTATATATAGTAAACAATGATGGACGAACCCTAGCTATGTGTGGCACTATCACTGGTAGGTAATGTTTGGAACCCACTGGGTTTGTTAAAAGACCCTCACACACCAGCCTAGTTGGTGTCATGCTTCATCATTGGGGTCCCAACCGGGTGACCGATGCCCCCCGGTTGTGTACGACGCCTGATTACAGCGAGCTGGTGTGGTGCATAGATAGTGAAGTGGTGTGATTAAAAATACCTCTGAGAATCCTTGCCTCATTAAGTTTATTACTGGCGGCTCAGGATATGGTTAAAAATTGTATGTGATGCAACTAAAAGGAAATTATTATCTTATAGTTGGCTATGTGATGGGTCTACATGTTTCAGCCTGAGAGAATGTTGGAGGGCTTTCTTCAGGACCGTGGAAATAAGTGAATGGCAAAGATGTGATGCCACGTGAAAAGTGAAAACAAAAAAGTAATACCTACACGCACGCTAAGGTGTGTGGACTGTGTCTCACGTACTTACGACACTTATGTAAAAAGAATAACCTGTTGGGAAAGAAAGGACAGCACAAAACATATATGTATACACATGACAAACACATTGTATGATGGCAGTGATATTAAGCAACATAAAATGCAATCTTATGTGCTATGGTCATCCAAATTGACCTGCCTGGTGATGGTACCTGTAATAAAATGAATATATCTATGGTGAACATGCTGCATGCAGAATTGGTGCAGCAGCTATTATGATTAGCAGTCTTAGTGTGACAACCCGAGGTTGCCAATAGACTGCCGCACAGAAGCCTCACAGCTTCATAGCAACGCTAAGACTGCTAATCATAATAGCTGCTGCACCAATTCTGCATGCAGCATGTTCACCATAGATATATTCATTTTATTACAGGTACCATCACCAGGCAGATCAATTTGGATGACCATAGCACATAAGATTGCATTTTATGTTGCTTAATATCACTGCCATCATACAATGTGTTTGTCATGTGTATACATATATGTTTTGTGCTGTCCTTTCTTTCCCAACAGGTTATTCTTTTACATAAGTGTCCGTAAGTACGTAGACACGCAGTCCACACACCTTAGCGCGTGTGTAGGTACTACTTTTTGTTTTCACTTTTCACGTGGCATCACATCTTTGCCATTCACTTATTTCCACGGTCCTGAAGAAAGCCCCTCCAACATTCTCTTGCGAGCTGAAACATGTAGACCCATCACATAGCCAACTATAAGATAATAATTTCCTTTTTAGTTGCACCACATACAATTTTTTAACCACATCCTGAGCCGCCAGTAATAAACTTAATGAGGCAAGGATTCTCAGAGGTATTTTTAATCCACACCACTTCACTATCTATGCACCACACCAGCTCCGCTGTAATCAGGCGTCGTAGCACAACCGGGGGCACTCGGCCACCCGGTTGGGACCCCAATGATGAAGCATGACACCAACTAGGTTGGTGTGTGAGGGTCTTTAACAAACCCAGTGGGTTCCAAACATTACCTACCAGTGATAGTGCCACACATAGCTAGGGTTCGTCCATCATTGTTTACTATAAAGTGTTTGTGCAACACACCCATACAGTAACACAATAAATACACCACAAAAAGACCCCACACCAGTTAAGAAATAGCTTGGTATAGTATAAACACAATAAGGCCAAAACAACAATAATACAATGTATACTTTTTATGAAATGCACGTTTAAGAATAGCTGATAAGAGTGCAGTGCTTTCAGAGTACTCTAGTGTTAGTAGAACATTCGTGATCAATCACTGACCGACCGGTGTACAGTGCCTTAACTGAAAGCAGAAGAACGTGAAGAAGCCCACCAAAGCCATGTATGTAAATCAAGCCCCCCCGGTGCCAGTCAGAGGAAGTGCGGCAAACTGCTGGGACCTCTGGGGTAACAGTACCTTTTTCGGTTACTTAAAACCAGAAAGGCGAGCTGTCTGTGTCGGAGCTCTTGAGGCCGCGGTCTCCTTTCGGGGGCCGCGCTGAAACATCCGTAAGCGGGGCTGCAACTGTTTTCCCCTGGCAGGGTGCGGGGCACAGCGTTGCCAGGAAACGCTCCAGATTGGTGGCGTTGGCCGAAGCGAGACTCGCTCGGCTCCGAGGAAAGCAGGAATGCCCCCGGTCTCTCTGCCGGCCAGGTGCTGGTTCTGCACAGCACAAGCGGCGATCATCAAGCACTTACAGGTTCTGGGTAAAGCAGGAAGATGCCTGATCTCTGTCCCGGCCAGGTGCCGGTTCAGCACAAGAGGGTGATCAGGCACTCGCAGGTTCTGGATAAAGCAGGAAGGTGCCTGGTCTCTCTCGTGGTCAGGTGCTGGTTCTGCACAGCACAAGCAGGCTATCAGGCACAGTATGCATGGGCAATGTGTAGCTGCCATACTCGCGATGGCAGAGTCCACGGCAGCGCAGCGAAGTCTTTGATGGTCCTGAGAATTCGAGAACAGAAGGCAAACCGACAAGCCCCAAGAGATTACATGTTAAGGTAGCACAGCAAAAAGATAGCAGGCCAGCACAGCAAGACAGGTCGCAAAGCAGCAGTCCCTCCTGCAGCTCAACAGCAGCAGGCCAACACAGCAGAGCAGCAGTTTCTCCTGGCAGCACAGTAGTAATGCTGGCAATGTGCAGATGTAGAGCCAGTGATGCCTGGTTACAGTTCCAAAAAGTGTCTGACTTGAAGAGGTCAGAGCCCCAGTACCTATACCCAAAAGTCCTTTTGATGTAGGGGATGACTTCAAAGGAGCCCTCTGAAGTGCACAAGGATCCCTTTCAACCCAGTCCTGTCTGCCAGACTACTGGTAGGGGGAGGGTAATCAGCCCTTTGTGTGTGGACAGGACACTACCTATTGAAGTGTAAGTGCTCGACCCGCCCATTCCTCCCTGCCCAGGAAGCCCCTTCAGAGTGCAGATGTAGTTGAGTGTCCTATGTTGTGGCTGTCTAGAGGGAATGCACAAATGTAGCTGTCACCTAGCCAAGCTTAGAGCTGTATTGGAGACAGGCTGTCAGGCACACAGAGCAGTAAGTGCAGAGAAATGTCCACCTTCTAAAAGTGGCATTTCTAAATCAATAAGGTTAAATCCAGCTTCACCAGTAAGGATAATTTATCATTACCAATGCAAAGATATAAACATGAAAAAGCTAATCCTCTCTGATCAGGAATTACCACTTAAACAGGTATAAGGGAATTCCTACTGCCAACCTATGAGAGTGGTAGGCCTCACAGCAGTGAAAAACAAATTTAGCTGTTTGTCACTAAAGACATGCAAAGCATAACAGTACATGCCCTACCTTTTACTTGCATAACACCTGCCCTCAGGACTACCTAGGACCTACCTTAGGGGCGACTTATATGTAATGAAAGGGGAGTTTAAGGTTTGGCAAGTCGTTTTAAATGCCAAGTCGAAGTGGCAGTAAAACTGCACACACAAGCACTGCAGTGGCAGGCCTGAGACTGGTTCGAAAGGCTACTTCTGTGGATGGCACAATTAGTGCTACAACCCACTAGTAGCATTTAACTCGCAGGCCCTGGGTATATGGTATACCACTCTTCAAGGGACTTATAAGTAAATTAAATGTCAATCATGTATACACCAATTATACACATTTTCTTTTGTTTGATCTGTTTATTAAGGTTTTTGTACATGAATGAAAAACAATATACCATCATAGGAATTATCATACAGAACCAGTAGGTAATTAGCCGTACACAATTTGTAAGTCAGTGGCTCAACGGCATGGTATACACCAATTATACACATGTATAGGGAAGAAGCACGTGCACTTTAGCACTGACTAGCAGTGGTAAAGTGCTCAGAGTCCTAAGGTCAACAAAAAGATACAGCAAAACGTGGAAGTAAAAAGCAAAAAGATTGGAGGAGGACCACCCTAAGGATGCCAGGTCTAACAACTGGGCTGAGTGAGTAAACCAGGCCTAGAATCGGGCAGCCATGCACAAAGTGGTCTAAGGGAGTTGTTTCTCCAAGAACATCCTCTGTGTCCTACAGTTCCTCAGCTGATATGAGTTAATATGTATCTCCATTCAATCTGTGGAAGTAGGACAAGTTTTGAGCAATGGTGCATACATAATATCTCCAGTCAGTAACAGGCCTCGTAATATCCCTCACTAATAATAATAAAGGCTTTATTGCATGATTAGTTAAAACCTTTGCAATATAAGTAAATGGCATCAAGTCCAAATTTACATATTCCATAAAAGTTACCTCTTTGTAAAATACATACTTAAAACAATATGAGTTAAAAATCATTGAGACATAAAGGTGGCCAGTTTTACATATTACTAACACGGTGGTGTTATAATGTAAAGTGCATGCATATGTGAAGTTAAAAGAAGCCGGGGAGTTTACATCGTTACACTGATAAAGGAGTGAGACAGGTTTAAGTAAAACGGTTTGTGGAATTAAATAGACACCTGCAATTCATAACCCAATAGTGTAGGCTAGGACATGTCTGATGGTCTCAGTTAGGAAGGTGGGGCTTTCATGGGGAGGGTGGGTGTGTAATCGATGGCGGGGGCCTGGTAGTGGCCTGATTATTTCTCAGCCCTTTGCCTGCATGATACTGAGCCTCTATCTTCCTGGAGAAACAGTGAATAAATTTGACCAAGGCGCAATTTAGCATGATATTAGATGGTGTAAAGCAGGCCAGGACTGCTTCCCTGCAGGATCTTATATCTTTAGCAATCCACCCCCTTCGTAACAGGGCCCTCCTATCCTCTAGAAGGGTGAGGCACAGGCACAATACATGTATTATGTCCTCTTTTTGCTGATTGCAGAGCCAACACGTTGCCTGTTCGTTGTCCCTTTTCCAAGCTGGGAGATACAGGCAATAGGGATTACCCCATCCTCAGATTCATGAGCTCTGACTTTGTCCTTTCTTTGTAGGGGTTATTTAAGTAGCACTGAGGTTTCAGTTGTTTATAAGTACATACTGTCATCCAGCCGTGTTTCCGAGCGGAGAGGCTGGCCTTGTCTTCTATTGATGAAAGCCCTTGATGACTTTGTCCTTTCTTTCTAGGGGTTATTTAAGTAGCACTGAGGTTTCAGTTGTTTATAAGTACATACTGTCATCCAGCCGTGTTTCCGAGCGGAGAGGCTGGCCTTGTCTTCTATTGATGAAAGCCCTTTTGTGCTGATTTTTGCCAACCTTTTAAATTCCTGATGGCTGATAGGTAGGTCCCAGCTGGATACCAAGCCAAGTATGCTGAGGGCTTGGGCCAAATAGTGGTTTCCCACTCTATTTTTTGAGGCCAGTTCGATCATAAATGGTGGGCCAGGGTACCTTCCTTTGAGGCCCTGAGCTTGTGGCAGCTTATGGCAAAGGACGCCTGGCGAGCCAGCACCTGTCTGCCTATTCCGAATTACAGTCTTATTTGAGCTGGTGATGTGTGGGAGGGAAGCTAGAAAACTGTAGATCTTTATGAGCGTCTTTATCAAGAATCGCACTCTCCTGTCCTTTCAGTGCCTTGCTCCCATATGTTAGAAGTACCTTCGCCTGAGCTACTTGGAGGATTGGTACGAGTGTGGGACCTTTTAGTTTTATGTATGCAGATCTAAGAGCGAACGATAGTGCAGTGCCTTTCTTTTTTTATTTCAGTCATCTGGCTCACGTATCTACCATTGTCATTAAAGAGGACTCCTAGGGGGCGTGGCTAAGATGGCGACGAAGTGAGTTGCAGGACTCCGTCTCTCCGGCCCCGCTGAGAGATTTCCACCCCGCCGCCCGTGCATCGGACGCCTCGCGGGGCGTAGAACAGCAGCGGAGACACCTTCATGGAGAGGCTCGGGGCTCTCCATGAAGGTTTGGACCCAGCAGATCCCCCAGAACTAGGCGGAGGCGACTGCGGCCCGAGCGCAGCGGGGTTCCAAGCCTTGTTGGCAGAGGCCCCCGGTGGGCGTGGTCTGACTTGGACGAGGCGCACAGACTGAGAGCGGTACGTGCTCCCTCTGACTCCATGAGCCAGCAGCAAAAGAGAGAGAATCACCAGCTCATAGCTCGTCGGAGGACGACCCATTGCGGACGAAAGGAGGAGCAATAGAGGTGGGGAGCACGAGAAAGACCAAAGGAGGGGGCCGCGGCATTAGCGGGCCGGGAGGAGAGAGGGCTTGTGAGGCCTAGTTTGTGGCAGGCGGAGGCGCCCATTGCTCCCGGCAACCAGCAACACACCCACGCGTGCGGGGGGATGCCAACTCGTGGCCTGCTCGAATAGAGACCCCTGCAGAGCAGTCCCAGCTACACCGGCGCGGAGGACAACGAAAAACCCACAGCGGAGGCCACAGCAATAGCGGACCCGAAGGAGACGGGGCCCAGTGAGGCCTAGTCAGAGTCGGGCTGGAGCACGTGGATCGCCCAGAGCCGGGCAATACTCCTGTGCGAGGGGAAGAGGAGCCGAGCAGCGGGACCCTGCCCCCTTGACGACAGAGAAAGCCAGCCGCAAGACGCCACACAGGTGCCCACGACTGGCGAACTTTAGCAGGGACATGGCAGTGGACTGCGTCATGTGAGGAACGGGGCATTGGTGCAAGACCTCCGCTTCGAGTTAAGAACCCAATGCAGCGCCATAGCAGGCAGCGGGTCCCGACAAGAGCCCTAGCAGAGGAAGCCGGGGAGACAGACAGCAAAGGGTTGAAAAAGGAGGAGAGGCCACCAGACACCTCGCAGTGAGTGATACACCTGCAGAGTACACAATTAGCAGAAAGCCCAGAGAGACTGCAGAAGGCGGATAGAGGCGGCAACGCAGACGGAGGGGAGAGTTTCCACTTAGGGCCAGAGTGTGCCTGACATAGGGGACCGGCCCCCGACACCAATAGCGGATTGAGGGGGTCTCCAGACCAAGCACAGCTAAAGATTCATGAATCAGGCCCCGAATCAGATTGCGGTAATGCTTGAGCGGAACCAGAAGAGACAGAGACGACAGGCAGCCGATCTGGCCACGGATGAGCGCAAGACAATATAGCAGAAGTGGCATTTTCCCAGGCGAGGGGGAATATTCGAGCGGGCATAGAGGAGGGCCGGGGCCCCCAACGTAGCAGTATACCTCCCAAGCCCCTGCAGCACCACCACACAGGAGACACCCCACCTAGAGGTAGCTGGGGCAGCTGCTACAGGACGGTGAAGGGTTGCAGAACTGCAAGGGAATGTATCCGCAGCGAGGGTGGTCTACATGATCACTGGTGAGCGGCAAGAACAGTGGGGGCCCCGAGGCGAGGCAGCAAAAGATGGCGTCTGCAAGAGTAAAGAAAAGGAACAACATCAAAGACTTGCTACTGAAACAGGCGAATAACCAAGAGGGTGACTCTCAGGGAGGCTTGAGCAGAGCTGCCTCTCCGGCGTCGGAAGAGCTGGAGGCTCCAGTCACACGTCCTTATCTGGAGGCCCTGTTTGCCGGACTGCGAGATGACCTCCTCGCAGTTAAAAGAGACCTTACCGTTGAACTACAGGCAGTTCGCAAAGAGATGACCGACATAGGGGACCGAGTGGATGCCATCGAAGGGCGAGAATCTTCTCGGGATGAAGAGATAGAGCAGCTCCAGCAGGAGATTATCCACTTGACAGATCAGCAGCTCGATCTTCAAGCGCATGCAGAAGACTTAGAAAATTGCTCTAGGCGAAATAACATTCACATTAGGGGGTCCCATGAGATGCAGAGGAAGGAGACATAGAGGCCTATGTCTCGGAGCTGTTCGCCCACATCCTAGGAGACACACAAGCTGCGGAGATTCGCCTGGATCGGTCTCATAGAGTGGGCCGATGGGGCCCCGGCTCTCCCCGGTCATTAGCCCCCATCCTCACTAGGGTATTCAGTGCGGTCACCAGCTCCGAGACACTATCCCCTTCGATGAAGGAGGCGATGGTCGTGGTCATAGCAAAACCGGGAAAGGATCAACAATTGTGCGGGTCTGATAGACCCATTTTGCTTTTAAACGTGGACGCTAAGCTGTTTACAAGGATATTGGCGGCTTGCCTTGCCTCACACATGCCTGGGTTATTTGACCCGGACCAATCTGAGTTTATCCCAGGCAGACAGTGCGCAGACAATACAAAACGCATCCTCCATCTCATAGATAAGGTGACCCGCTCCCATCGAGAGGCAATGCTCCTCTCTATCGATGCCGAAAAGGCATTTGACCGGGTGCATTGGCCATACTTGGAAGCGGTATTGATGAGATACCGGATTGGGGAACGGTTACGAGCATGGATACTGAGTGGATATGGTGGGCCAAGAGCCACGGTTAGGGTGAATGGCAGGGGTTCTGGGAGCTTTCCCATTGCTCGTGGTATGCAGCAGGCCTGCCCTTTGTCCCCGCTGCTCTTCGCACTCTATATGGAGCCATTTGCGCAGCGGGTACGAGACGACCCACTTATCACCAGCCTGAGATTTGGAGGAGAGGAGCACCTCATTACATTGTACACAGATGATGTAATAGTATCCCTAGAGAATCCCCCAGAGGCCCTACCGGTGTTCCTGAGAGAGGTAGAAAGGTTTAGGGCGGTCTCAGGATTCAAGATTAACCTCGCTAAATCACACGCACTGAGCCTAACAGTGGCGCTGGCCACAAAGGAAGCCCTCGCACAATCCCTCCCCATTAGATGGCAGCGGACTCTATCCTACCTAGGAATACAACTCGCCTCAACCATATCTGAGGTAGTTGAGGTCAATTACAGAAACTTGACCACAAAGGTCCAGACGGACCTAGCGAAATGGCGTCTTTAACCCCTGTCTTGGCTTGGCCATATCGCGGCATTGAAGATGGTGGTCCTCCCCAGGGTTCTCTATATCTTTCTGACCTTGCCCTTATGGCCGCCGCCTGGATCGATTCGAACTATACAGAGTGCCTTTCAAAATTTTGTATGGGCTGACCAATGCTCCCGAATGCGTCGGGAGCTTAGCTGGAAGACACCAGCCAAGGGCGGCCTAGGCATCCTGTGAATCCTCAGATACTTCAGGGCAGCACAGATGAGATACATTGTAGAGTGGTCACGCCCGGAGTCGGAAAAGAAATGGCTCTTTATGGACAGAGCACTGGCCGGCACATACCTGTGGAAAATTCCGTTCCTGGGCAGATCACATAGACCCCTAGTCTCCACCTATCAGCGGTCACCTCACCCACCCTCCGAGCCTGGGATGCACTAGTTAAAACTAGGGGTGGGCGGAATTTGCGTAGTCGCGCTACGCAAAGCTCCGCGAAACGGTAAAAAATCTCCGCGAGCACGCAAAAGTTCCGCAAACACGCGGAATTGCTTGGTCCGCCCGTTCGCGATGCTTTTTTCCTGTTCGCGAACGCTGTTTGCGTGCTCGGGGAGAAATATCTCGCGAACACGCATTTTGAAAGCGCGAACAAGCAAAAAAATCAGCAAAGCCGCGGATCGCGTAATTTTTGGCAAATTTTGCGTTCTCCGCGGAACGCGAAATTACCCAAATGCCGCAAATTCCGCGAGCGGAACGGAATTTACCGCCCAGGCCTAGTTAAAACAAACAGCCTCTCGTCATTCCCCTCCCCCATAACACCGATAGTTGGGAATCCAGACTTCACTCCGGGACTAAGGGAAGCGACATTCCAGGAGTGGCTTAAGCCCGGATGTAGGTCGGTGGGCCACTTCTTTGATGAAGAGGGCCCTATTCCATTCAACACCCTGAGGGTAGACAACGCCTTCCCGGAGAGGGAAAGATTCCGCTATACACAAATCAGACATTGGGTGATGGAACCGGAGGTTAAAGGGGCAGCCTAACGGCTCCTGATAAAATTTGAGAGATGGCTCCTATGTAAAGAATCGGGGTGACATTTGGTAACAGATCTGTACAAGCTCCTGTCGGAGGGGGTTTTGGAAGGGAAGTCTCCATCCCAGATGCGATGGGAACGGGAACTCGGAAGGGAACTTTCTACCCAGGAATGGGGGGACATATACTCCAGGGCGAGACACGCAGCAACCAATACCTCTAGCATAGAACCTGCAACGAAAATTGCCACGTATTGGTACTTCATGCCAGAGCGCCTCCATAAAGGGAATCCGGCACAGAGCGAGCAGTGCTGGAGGTGTGGGGAAGCTACTGGGTCACTGTCACACGTATTATGGGATTGCTCTAAGCCCGTGGTATTCATAGTACGGCCCACCAGCGGCCTGGCAGGCCTTCATTGGCGGCCCACGGACCTTGCCTTGCCGTTTCTACGTTTCCAGTGAGGCCGGCAGTAAACACAGAAGATGACCGCAGGAGCATACGTAGTGAATAGGTATTAAATAGGTTTTCGCTACATATGCTCCTGCGGCCATCTTCTGTGTTTACTGCCGGCCTCTGTGACGTCACGGCACCGTCAGAAAGCTTCCCAAAAGGCCCTTTAAAGGTCAGCTGTAAGCGCTTTCACAGCTAACTTTTAAAGGGCCTTTTGGGAAGCTTCCTATTTGGACAGAGACAGATAGAGTCAGAGACAGATAGAGTCAGAGACAGAGTCAGAGACAGAGTCAGAGACAGATAGAGTCAGATAGAGACAGGGACAGGGAGAGACAGATAGAGATAGAGACAGGGACAGATAGAGACAGGGACAGATAGAGACAGGGACAGATAGAAACAGGGCGAGACAGACAGATAGAGACAGGGAGAGACAGATAGAGACAGAGACAGATGGAGACAAATACAGATAGAGAGAGACAGATAGAGACAAATACAGACAGAGACAGATAGAGACAAATACAGATAGAGACAGATAGAGACAAATACAGATAAGAGACAGAGATAGAGTCAGAGATAGAGACAGAGACAGGGACAGACCGAGATAGAGACAGGGACAGACACAGACAGAAACAGATAGAGACAGACAGAGAGAGATAGAGACAGATAGATAGAGACAGATAGCGAGAGAGAGAGAGAAAGAGATGTGTATGCCGGGTCTGGTGGCTCAGTGGACTAATGCGTTCGCTGCAGGGGCCTGTGTTCAACCTCATGGTCACAGGTTTTTTTTTTTGCTCTAACCCCGCCCCCCCCACTGACCCCGCCACCACCGGTGCGGCCCTCGGCCACAAACCACACTGTAAATTTAGCCCCCGAGAGAAAGTTTGTGAGTACCCATGCTCTAAGCTAACTCATTTCTGAGAGGAAATCTTAGACGAGATTGATCTGCACTTTAACATGCAAATCCCCCGATTCCCAGCATACATAGTACTAGGCCTAGCCAAACCATTGACATACCCACTTAAATCCAGACGGGGCAGACATATGGCATTGGCGATTGGGGCGGCTCACCAAACGATTTTGGCACTATGGGGCACCAATAGGATCCCGACAAGGTTGGGATGGTTACACCGCATCTGGCACCTGCTGGGGATGGAAAGGTTATCTTCAACATTGAGAGATCAAGGGGACACTTTCAGAGAGGTCTGGAGTCCATTTATTACCCTATTATCCCAAGAATTCACAGAACTTACCTGCCCTAAATATTTAAAATTATTGCGACTGATTGGAGATTAGAATGGTCTTGTTGATCATGTAGCCAATTTGGATACCTGTAATTAGCTGTGTAATAGTGAATGGGTGAATGGGGGGGGGGGGAGGAGGACAGGTTGGGAAAGAGGTTGGGAGTATGTTTTTGATGTTCCGTTTTATCTTTTCTCATAAGTTGCATAGATGGCTGACAAGGCGGAATGTTGATGCTATGTCGGTGTACGTGTGAATTGCAATATCCTTGTGCTGCAACAATAAAAACAAATTTAAAACTAAAGAGGATTCCTAAATGCTTGTGGCAGTTGGTTGCTTCTAGTTTCTCCTGCTCAAGAGACCAAGTTGGCTTTTGTGTTCTGGCAGCTCGAACCGCAAGAATCTTGGTTTTCTTTTTGTTTATCAGCAGACCATTCCTAGTGGAGAATGCGCCCAGGAGACGTTGCAAACCAATCTTTGTTTTACTAATGAGGACCAGGTCATCTACATAAAGTAGGTTTGAGAGGCAAAAGCCACCCAATTTGGGCGGGTGAGAGTTTACTGAGTTAAGGACCAGAGACAAAATCAGACAGAAACAAGTTGAAAAGGGTAGGCGCAAGAATGCAACCATGCTTGAGGCCTTCGATGGTGATTATAGGATGTGACAGGCGCGATCCGTCCCCAATTTTTATTCTGAACCATGTGTCATGGTGCAACAACTGCAGGGCCTTGAGCAAGGTATCCGGAATGTTGAAGAGCGCAAGTTTCTGCCGAAGCTTCCCCCTATCAACCCTGTTGAAGGCAGATTTATAATCTATGAAGCCCATATATACAGGACAGAGGTTAGATTCTGCCTGGTCAATCAATAAGGAGAGTGCAATGAGGTTCACTGTTGTCCCTGTGTGCCTTATGAATCCAGTTTGATTTGGGGGTATGATTTAATTTGTCTAAGCCCATGTTTGTAAAGAGTCCAGCAGCACGCCTGCAAAGTACTTTGCTTCCTTATCAATTAGAGCTATCATGCGATAGTTCCCGGGAGACTTTTTATCACCCCCTTTTGAAGATTGGAGTGAGTATCGAACCACGCCATGAGGAGGGCATGCAGTTTTTTTTCAATATAGATGAGTAAAGCGGGGCTAATTGAATAGCACAGAATGCCGGATCATCCTTATATAGAGCCAGTGGAATTCCGCCTGGACCTGGTGCACCATCCCTGCGTCCCTTAGCAATTTGTTTTTGGTTTAGGGCCTCAGAGATGAGGCACCCGGAGGTAGCCTGATCGCGGCTCTCTGTTGAGACTTCCGGGACATTGCTGGCCTCTGAGCCTTCCTTCTGCGTGTGGAATTGTTCAGGTAGTGATTGAATATTGAAATGTTCGTGTAAAAAATGGTACCACGTTGGCTCCGAGATATTGGAAGAAGCCACCTTTGAGAGGGAGTCCCCAGTCCATTTATAGTGCGCCAAAGGTTTACGGAATTATTTGTCCTGGCATCATACAGTAGTTTTGCCCAGAACGAGTTCCATATTTTCCTTTGGTGTTCCCTTCTTGCAAACTTCAGATGTCTTCGAGCCTCCCTTAGGTTGCTTATTGTTTTTGGGTTCATTGGTGACCGATTGATACTTCTCCACAGCCGATTGATCCTTTTTTTGGCAGTCCTTATTGGATGACTGGATCCTGCTCCTTGTGTGGCATATGGCTTTGCTTTACCTGGTACCGGTTTTGCAAACTGGTCCGCCAATTTTTTGGTAAACATTGACCAGCTCATGACTGGGTCTCCCTCTAATTTATGGATGTTGGCTAGTAATGCTTTGGCTTCTGCGACCAGGTTTGGGGGGAGTTTGAGATTAATTTTATAACTTTCAAAGCCTTGATCAGCTGCAGCGTTGTGCTTATCTAACCTGATGTTGAGGGTGAGCTCTTGAGGTCGATGATCACGGTCTATTTTTTCGCCAAAGCCGAATGAAGTGATTTGGTTCAGTAAAGGAAGGCTGGCAAATGTGTAGTCGATCAGGAAGGCCCCAGTGTTAGTTAGATATGAAATACCAGGTGGCTTGGCAGGGTGGAATCTGCCATTGAGGGCTCTCAATCCACGATGTTCCAGGTTTCCTTGGAGGGCCCGTCATCTTGGGTCATCTTTATGCCACACGGGACCGTCCTGAGGTGGTATTGCCCAATCGCCTTCTTGTGTCTGCATTATCTCATTTGCGGGGAGATTGGTCATTAGCCACATGTGGAAGTCTCCTGTAATTATTATATCTGTGCTGGGGGTTTCTGATCTGAGATTTAGAATCATGTTGGTCAATTTCTTGGTGAGGGCTGTCCTTGAACTTGGATTGGGGGAGATGTAAACATTTATCAGAGTTAGACTCTTTAACTGGCCATTGGCACTTGTAAGCGAAGTGCCTACTACTTGCAGCCCTGAGGTGTCGCTCTCTTGTTCCCAAGAATGAATTGCACTGTTAGCCGACAGGTAAATTGCAAGCCTCCACTGCTGCAGCCGAAATTCTGTTGTTTAAATGCAGGTATGTGGTGGTTTATGTATCCTTCTAGTTGATATGCAGTCTGTAACCAAGTCTCTTGTAGTAGGATGATTTCAAAGGAGCGTAAATAGGATGTACTGACCCGGTCACCCAGTTTGTTAGCTAGTCCATTGATATTCCAAGAGCATATCTTCAGTGGGCTCTCCGAATGTGCGTTCTGGAGGCTACTTTGTCACCTTAGCAGTCGGGTTGAGTTCAAAGTCCCTGGCAGCCGTGCCCAGTTTTCTACTCCTTCAGAGCCAACGGTTTGGGTTTTGTTGCCACCCATGTTTGGGATGCCGGTGTTTTACTTGGAGCGCCTCTGAGGACCGAGTAAACCCGTCTTGGCTGGGCTGTTAGACTGACCGCGTCCGAAAGACTTCCAAGGATGTGTGGGTAACCCGGTTCCTTGACGGGAGTGATGGCGATCCCCCACTGTTTAAAGATGTCCGTGTGTCCCAGGATTTTCGTGGCTAACTCCGTGGTTTGCCAGGTTACCGTGGTTGCTTCATTGTTCTGGCCATGCCCAGGCGCGATGAACTCAATAGATGCAATCTGGTGCAACGTAACTTCTTCCAGCAAGCCCGTGGCTTGGATTAGCTTGAGGATATTACCACGGTTTAAAAAGTCAAATGAGCCTTTGGACTTATATTCTGGGTAGAATAATGTACAGGCAGTTGAAATTTGTGGATGCCTTGTGTCTAGGCGACCGTCTTGAGCTCTTTCAGGCGTTTTGATGGCCCGAATTGGGGGGGGGCAGGGAATGTTGGGTTGAGTTCACTCGGTAAAAGAGGACTAGGATGGTCAGAGGCTGCTGTTCCACTGTAAAGTCCATTTCCTGTAGGGAAATGGACCACCTTGATAGCTTGGGATTCTCCCCTCTCATTTGCATGAGCCATCTGAGAAGCCTGTGGTCAGTTTGAACAAGAAAGTGAGTCCCAAACAAATATGGTCTCAACTTTATCAGGGACCAAACCACAGCAAAAGCCTCTCTTTCTATGGCACTCCACCTCTGCTGTCTGGGAAGAAGTCTCCTGCTAATAAATGCAACTGGCTGATCAAGACCTTCTTCAATTAGCTGTGACAATACTGCCCCAAACCTTTGCTCTGAAGCATCAGTCTGCACCACCAATTCTTTTGTGTAGTCAGAGGCCAATAACACTGGTGCTGAACACATAGCAGCTTTCAGAGTGTCAAAAGCCTTCTGGCACTCTGGGGTCCAATCCACCTTTTTGGGCCTCTTCTTAGAAGTCAGTTCTGTAGGGGCCCCCACAATGGTCCCATAATTTTGAACAAACATTCTATAAAACCCTGTAAGTCCAAGGAATGCCTTGACCTGCGTCTGGGTAACAGGAGCTGTCCAATCCAAAATAGTCTGGATTTTGTCTTGGAGACTCTGTGCATGGCCTCCACCTACCAGGTGGCCCAGGCACACCACAAAACTCTGCCCTATTTGGCTCTTACTTGCCTTAATAGTGAGCCCTGCCTGCTGCATGGCTTGAAACACTTCCCTCGTGTGACTTAAGTGATCCCCCCTGGTAGAACTGTATATAGCTATATCATCCAGATAAGCTGCACTGAACTTCTCTAACCCAGACAAGACCCTGTTAACCAACCTTTGGAAGGTGGCAGGTGCATTCTTTAAGCCAAAGGGCATTACCTTGAACTGATAATGTCCCTCTGGTGTGGAGAATGCTGACTTCTCCTTTGCTCCATCTGTAAGGGCAATCTGCCAGGAGCCTGAAGTCAAATCAAAAGTACTCCGGTATTTGGCAGCCCCTAACCTGTCAATGAGCTCCCCAGCTCTAGGTATAGGGTAAGCACCAGTCTTTGTGACTGCATTCAGTCCGCTGTAGTCCACACAGAACCTTAAATCTTTTGGTCCCCCCGGGGATTAGGTTTGGGTACCAGCATCACTGGACTGGCCCATGGACTTTCAGACGGTTCCATTACCCCCAACTCCAGCATCTTAGCTACCTCAGCCTTAATGCTGGCTCTGACATGGTCAGACAACCTGTACAGTTTAGTTTTGACAGGTAGGCTGTCACCAGTGTCAATGTGGTGCACACACCACTCAGTAATTCCTGGGGTCAAAGAGAAAAGGCCAGCAAACTGCTCCAGCACCTGCTTACAGTCTCTGTGCTGCTGGTCTGTTAACTTGGGGGAGAGTACAACTCCCTCCACTGACCCATCTTGCACATTAGTGGAGAGGAGGTCGAGCTCTGGCTCAGTTTCGTCCTCCACTCCCTCATCAGTGACCAGGAACATGGTCATATCTGCCCTGTCATGGTGGGGTTTCAATCTGTTCACATGCAGGACCGTATGAGGGTTCCTGGGGGTGCCAAGTCAACCAAATAGGTAACCTCACTCTTCTTTTCAAAGATTGGTTAGGGTCCACTCCACTTGTCATGGAGGGCCCTGGGAGCCACAGGCTCCAACACCCACACCAACTGACCTGGAGTATACTCAGGCATAAAAGCCTTCTGATTATACCAGTGCTTCATGAGCTTCTATCTAGCCTCCAGTTTTCTGCTTGCCTTTTACGTGTACTCTGCCATTCTGGATCTCATAATCAAGCACATTGTCCTTTGCTTCCTTGAGAGGTTTCTCTAAAGACTCGCGCAGCAGGCACAATGGCCCCCTCACAGGGTGTCCATACAACAACTCAAAGGGACTGAACCCAACCCCTTTCTGTGGAACCTCCCTGTATGCAAACAGTAGGCATGGGAGGAGAACATCCCATCCCCTCCTGAGTTTCTCAGACAACCCATTGATCATGCCCTTTGGGGACTTGTCAAACCTCTCAACTATACCATTTGTTTGTGGGTGATAGGGGATGGTGAACTTGTTTTTGACATCACACTCATCCCACATAGCAGTCAGATAGTTGGACAGAAAGTTTGTGCCCCCATCTGACACCACCTCTTTCGGAAAACCATCTCTAGTCAACACACTAAGCAGTGCTCTAGCCACTGCAGGAGCATCTATTGTTTTAAGAGGGATTGTTACAGGGTACCTAGTGGCATGGTCCACTACCACCAAGATATACCTATTCCCTCATGCAGTAGGTGGGTCCAGAGGACCAACAATGTCCATCCCCACCCTTTCAAAAGGAACCCCAACCACTGGTAGTGGTATTAGGGGAGCCTTTGTCTTGCCCTCTGCCTTGCCACTGGTCTGACAGGTGACACAGGAGCTACAAAACTCCTTTACCTTTTCAGACATGTGGGGCCAGTAGAAATGGTTCACCAACTGGTTCCAAGTCTTTGTCTGTCCCAAATGCCCTGCCAAGGGGATATCATGACCCAAGGCCAGGATGAACTCTCTGTACTTCTGAGGCACCACCAACCTCCTGGTGGCCCCCTCATTGAGGTTTCTGGCCTCAGTATAAAGCAGTCTATCTTCCCAGTAGAATCTGTGAAACCCACTGTCATCCCCTTTTTCCTGCTTAGCGGCAATCCGCCTCAAGCTCTCAAGGGTGGGACAGTCGCTCTGTCCCTTACTGAACTCCTCTCTGGAGGGTCCACCTGCTCCTGTCAGTTCTTCCAAATCTGACATCTCAGATCCTCCCCATCAGGGTTAGATTCTTCCTGCACCTCTGGAGTTCCCTGGGCTTGCTCCCCAGTACCCTTGTCCTCGGATGCTTTGTTCCAGGGTCCAAGTGTCCAGCCTTTCCCTTCTGGATAGTCTGTGACCTTGTCACAGCACATACCCACTTAGGGAGCTTCAATATTTTCATATGGAGACCTCTCTCCGCCTCTGATCACTCAGATGCTTCAAGATCATTGCCCAGTAAACACTGGACTGGGAGCACAGGAGACACAGCTACCTTCATAGAGCCTGTCACACCTCCCCATTCCCAATCCACCACAGCCATAGGATCGAGTTTGGTAGTGCTGTCTGCATAGGTAGCCTGGTGAAACTCACCAGGAAGCAACCTCTCCTGAAGCACCAGCTGGTCCAGGACCATAGTTACCCTAGCCCCTGTGTCTCTGGTTGCCTCTACCTCAGCCCCATTAACTTTGGGCCACTGCCTGTACTTATCCATGTTTGGCGGTAAGGCAGCAAGGGTTGCTATATTCACCCCACCCAGGGACACTAAGGTTGCTTCTACCACCTGCCTACCCCTCTCTGGGGCACTACTCTCCACCCCCACACTTGCACTGGCAATCTATGTGGATGGCCCCTTAGGGGGAAGCTTCTTGGTGCAGACATCATCTCCCTTTTAGTGCCCTGGCTGGTTACAGTCAAAGCACTTACCCGCCTTGGAGGGGGTCAAAGAACCTACCATTCTTTCCCTGATACCCCCTCTCTTTGAATTTGGGTTGGCTTGCCCCCCCCCCTCCTTGTTCAGGTTTTTGTGGGTCTTTGGAGGACTCCTTTTGTTTTTGAACATCGTTTCCCTGAGCTTTCCCCTAGGGAGGAACATGTCTCCTTTCTTCTAGTCACCCCCTGGTGCTGTGTGGAAACCTGGGTTCTCACTCACTCATCAGCTGCCTGGACCAGGTCTCTAGGACTAGACAGCTTTGAGTCCACTAGATACTGTCGTAACTTCTCTTCAGCACAATTAATCAAAACGTGTTTTCTTAAAAACAAATCATACAATCCCTCATATGTGTCAACATTGTTACCAACAATCCAACCTTCCAGTGCCTTCTGTGAGATGTCCAAAAAGTCTACCCATGACTTTGTACTCACTTTCTGGGTGTCTCTGAACTTCACCCTCTGCTGCTCTGGGGTTAAACCATGTTTCTCCACTAAGCATGCCTTCATCTGCTGGTATGATTCTGCATCTCCTCCACTCAGCGTCAGGAGCCTATCCCTTCCAGCTATTGGAATCAACTCCCACAGGAGTGCACCGCAATACTTAAGAGTGGGCCCTACTCATTCTAAGGGCCCTCTCAAAGGTTGCTAGCCACTTATCAATGTCATCCCCCTCTGTGTACTTGGGTACTATACCCTTGAGAAGTTGTGCTCAAATCCACTACCCCTGGACATCTCAAACTCTTCATCATTTTCACTGCCACCATTTCTTTTTATTGCCTCCTCCCTCTCCCACTTCTTCTCAGCCAATTCCAGTTTCCTCTGCTCCAAAGCTATCAAAGCAAATTGGGCCTCAAGCTGTCTCTCTGCAAGGAACAGTGGTGGTTTCTGAGTAGGGGACCCTTTCTCCCTCCCACCATCTGGAATCATATGGCTAACACTGGAAAAAATGGAAGAGGCACCATCCTCACCCCCCTCTTGGGAGAGGTTGGGGGGGGGACACACCCTCCACCCCCCCCTTGAATCTCCTCAGCTACCCCAGCCCAGGCCTTTAGGGACTTATGTTGTGATGTGCTGCATTCCGCATTCCAAGCTACGCAACCTTGGAATGTGGAATGCACAGAGATAAGGCTCGTGGAGTTCTCTGGTTGTCCGTTACTGTCGGGAAGCTGATGAGGGTTGATCAATAAAACCTTTTCCCTCTACATCTACTGCTGTTCTGGCGTTCTTAACTCCGACAAATTTGGCGACGATTACAAGAACATCAACCCTCAAGAAAGCGGTAAAGAATCTACGCGTGTGCCCAAAAAAAAAAAAGAAAAGAAGAAACTGTAAGTAAGGCTTGTCGTATACCCGACTTTACCTTACCTTGACACACTCCGCACCTCATCTGACTCTGTCACATTAGCCTCAGCTTCCCATACGTCTCTTCATTATTGGAGAAAACACTGTTTGGCACTTATTTTGAGAGCGGCTCACGCTGTCCGTGTCGGAGGACAGGCATCACGTCACTCATCTGGCTTGTTTCTGGCGGACATCGACTCCAGCGTCAGCACGTTTGACGCTGTACGCACAAAACGTGGAGGACATTTTATTGGAGTACGACTTTGGTTGCCGTTTCTATGGAAACAAAGCACCGCAACCATTTCCAGTAATTATCTTATCGATTTGCTTATTTCCAAACCATCGGGAATAAAGGCCAATTGACGCAAACGCATTGTTTGGTACAGGCGCATCAGTACTTCTCCAATTAAACAGCGCAACACTGTGACACGCATTCTGCTTTCAAAAGGGTGTCCTTGCAAGACGTTGTGCTACACTGTGACACGCACACATGTTTTAAAGGCGTGTCTATATTTTAACTATATTTTAAAGCTTCCTTTTTGTAAATACGTGTCTACCATTTAAAGCCCCAACGATAAAAACAAGATATTTTTTTTTTCCAGTGGATTTTCAAGTTCAAGATCATCACTATACAGTGTGGTGCACACGGCAACATCGTGGAACATTCAAGGCACTGTGACACGCACACATTGTATTTTGCGTGTCAAATGTTCTACAAAAGCACTGTGACACGCACACATTATATTTTGAGTGTCAAATATTCTACAAAACTCAACAACCTCTAAGAAAGATTCAACGTTTTTTCATTTGCGTATTAATTCAAACCTATCACCGTGATACGCACACGTTATTTATTTATTTATTCTTGTTCATTTGTTTCATTCAGAACTTCAAAACAAATTTTTAGAAGTATACCGCCAACATTTTGTAGAATTATTTTGTACTTTGTTTTTTTCAAAACATTATATAGGGTAAATTAACATGCAAAGTATTAATGCACCGCCACCTTTTCTTCAAGTCCCCGGAGATCCCCCTATCCCTTGGCGTTCATGGTACAGAGCCTTTACAAAATATCTTGGTGCTATTGGTGGTAACAGATATTGTCCAGAAAGAAAAAAGTTTTTATTAGAACACAGTTTGGGTTTTGAAGGACAATCAGTTTATGAGCACCTACCACCGTATGAGGTGAGAGAGGAAGAGGAAGATATTGATGAGTATCAATTAGCAGTCAAAAAATTAGAAAAACAGTTTGATGTTTTACCAAGCTTAATTGTAAATAGACACAAGTTTTTCACTACGGAGCAGCAACAGGACGAATCCATTGTTACTTATGTGGCTGCTTTGCGCACATTAGCAGCTGAGTGTGAGTTTGAAGACTTTACGTCTCAACTAATCAGAGATCAGATTGTTGTTAGGTGTTGGGATAAGAAAGTTCAAGAGAAGTTATTAACATTAAAAAACCCAACTCTCACAGAAACCATAGAAATAGTCAAAAGCATAGAAATTTCACGTAAATCGTCCAAAGAGTTAACAAAGAAAATTGACAGTGGTGTGTCGGTAGTAAAAGAAAATATCAAAGAGAGTACCGGTCAAACACAGAGGGTGTTTAGTAAGTATGTCTCAAAAAAAAAAGAAGAGAAAGATAGTTTTTTCAATCAAAAGAATATCTGTTTCAGATGTGGTAACCCAAGACATGGTTTTAATGGACGTCCCTGTCCTGCCATGAATGTAAAGTGTAGGTTATGTAATAGAATGGGACACTTTGCAAAAGTTTGTCAATCCCCTAAAGAAAGTATCAAAGTTAACTCTGTTATTGACAAAGAAATGAGTGATGAATCTGGAAATGAACAGTTCGAGAAAGAATTTATAGTAGTTGTACAAAGTGATGAAATGGATTGTGTTGATCCATATGAAGATATAGTAGATGGAAAAGCAGTTAATTTGTTAATTGATTCAGGGGCCAGGATGACCATGGTCACAGATGATCTTTTCAAGAAAACGTGGGGTGATAAACATTTACTTTCCCCTGACAGAAATCCTGTCACATATGATGGGAGGAAAATTGAACTAACAGGTTACTTTTAGTGTCATTTGAAATTTAAGGAGAGGGTGATTTTCGGGAAAGTATATGTAGCAAAGAAGGGTCTGAATATCCTTGGGTGGCATCACCAAGGATTATTCGGAATGACTCTCAGACCAGGAAAAAAGTTCAGGTATCTTTGGTTGCGGAACGTCCTTTTGGTGAACAGTCAGGTCAAGAAATTACTAGTGTTAAGTGGATCAACAAATACAAAGAAGTTTTCAGTGACAAGTTGGGAAGGATTGCTGGTTTTAAGCACATGATAAAAGTACAAAGTGGTTCCACCCCAGTTAAACATAAACTGAGGAATGTTCCTTTCAGTGTACGAGATGAACTGTCACAAATACTCAAGAAAATGTGTGAGGACGATGTCATAGAACCAATCGAGTCTTCTCTTTGGTTATCTCCATTGGTTATCGCAAGGAACAAAAATGGCCAACTTAGGGTCTGTGTGGACCTTAGGAGTCTAAATAAAGTTATCTGGGTAGACTCACATCCTCTACCACGCATTGACGACATTGTGTCTACATTTTCTGGTGCAAAGTTTTTTAGTAAAATTGACTTGGCTTCTGCCTATCATCAGGTAGTACTTGACGAATGATCCAAACATTACACAGCTTTTGTCTCCCCCATCGGGACTTTCCAATTCAAGAGAATGCCGTTCGGATTGGCTTCCGCTGCATCCGTTTTTCAACGCGTATTGGAGAATGTTTTGAGTGGGATAAAAGGTGTAGTAACGTTCCAAGACGATATTTTGGTGGCAGGAAAAGACATGGTGCAACATGATGAGATAATGGATTTGGAGGGAGGAGACTGGAAAAAGCATGTATTGTTGCTAATCTCAAAAAATGTGAATTTGCTAAGGATAGCATAGAGTATCTTGGACATGTGATCTCAGAAAAAGGAATATCACCAAGACCTGGTTTAGTAGACGCCATCACCAATGCACCTTGTCCCACAACTAAAGAACATGTTTCATCCTTTTTGGGAGTTTGTGAGTTCTATGCAAAGTTTGTTGAGAATTTTTCTGCAAAAACAGTCAATTTGAGGGAATTGCTTAAAAAAAGAAAATATTCGCATGGTCTTCTGTGTGTCAAGAGGAGTTTGACAATTTTAAGAAAGAGATTAGCTCTTCAAGGGTTTTAGCACCTTTCGATGCTTTGAGACAATGCATCATCACAGTCGATGCAAGCAATGATGGTTTGGGTGCAACGTTGTCTCAGATAAACAAACATGGAAAAGAAGTTACTTTGGGTTTTGCATCAAGGTCACTGAGGGATAATGAGAAAATCTTTTCTGTGATTGAAAAGGAACTTTTAGCGTGTTGTTGGGCGGTGGAGAGATTCAAGTGCTTCATATGGGGGAGGAGGTTTGTGCTACAAACAGATCATAAACCGTTGATGAATATTTTAAATGGAAGCATAATCAGAGATCATACCCCGCGAATCTCAAGATGGAGTGCAAAGTTGTTGCAATATGACCTTAAAATAGAGTACATACTGGGTGGGAAGAACTTAAGAGCAGACTACTTATCTCGTTCTCCCATTTCTGTTGATGCAAACTCAGATGATTGTGATGAGGATTGTGATGAATGTTTGATTGCAGCCGTGGATGTATGTCAAGGACAGGCGCTCAGTGAAGAAGAATGGAAGTTAAGTATGGAAGACTATGGTGATTTGGTTATAGTTAAAAAATTTGTGATTGAAGGATGGCCAAGGGAACGTATGTTGCCTGGGAATTTGCAAGTGTATAGTAAAATCGCAGATGAACTACATGTACAAAAGAATGGGTTTTTGATGAGAGGAGACAGATTTGTTCCTCCTTTCGGCCTGAGGCAAAGAATTATTGATATTGGACATGAGGGTCACTTAGGGCAAACTTTGACAAAGAGGAAAATTAGAGAGGATTACTGGTGGCCAGCAATGGACACTGACATAATTAACAAAGTTGAAAGGTGTGTCATTTGTGCCAACAGTGACAAGAGTATCAAACTCACCACTCTTCCTTTACAACCCAGTATTTTGCCAGAAGGTCCATGGTTCAAAATTGCGATTGATTTTATTGGTCCGTTCAATATGTTACCACGCAAGTACAAGTTTGCCTTAGTCATTGTTGACTACTACAGCAAGTGGTGGGAAGTAGATTTCATGGAGGAACCCAACACCGCTTTTGTTTTAAAGTCCCTCAAAAAGATTTTCCTTAGGGAAGGGTTTCCAAAGGAAATGGTGTCGGACAATGGGGTCCAGTTTATTTCTAGGATGATGCAAGAGTTTCTAAAAAAAAACGTTATTGTACATAAACGCATTGCTCTGTACCATCCACAAGCCAATGGTTTGGTGGAAAAAATGAATCGCACGTTGGTAGACTGTATTCAGTGGTCTTTTCAAAATGCTGTTCCAGTTCTCGAAGCTGTTGAGAGCATGTTATGGTCCCATCGCATTACTCCCAATGCGGTGACTGGTAAAAGTCCATTTGAATTAATGAGGGGGGCGTACCCCCACTTCCAAGCTGTGTCCCGCGTGGTTAAGGTCTTACCAATCCAAAAAAGAGAAAAGTAGTTCTGTTGATGAAATCTTACGCCCCAAAGTAGAGTTGTACCAGAGCAAGATGAAAGAGTATTATGACAACAGACATAGAGTTGGGGAAACTCACACATGCATTGAAGTGGGGGATTGGGTTCGGATCAAGATTCCCACTCACGTTGTGAAAGGTAATTCCAAATTCAAAGATCCTGTACAGGTAGATGCTGTGTCTAAGAATGCTGTTAGAGTCAATGGGCGTGAATGGTGGA
Organism: Calotriton arnoldi; assembly: GCA_963921515.1. Taxonomy (NCBI): domain Eukaryota; kingdom Metazoa; phylum Chordata; class Amphibia; order Caudata; family Salamandridae; genus Calotriton; species Calotriton arnoldi. Next base: position 1,687,748 of record CAWUFW010001776.1, read on the forward strand.
ATAAAAATAGAGTGCATAAAGTTATGGCCGTGTGCAAGAAGGAGTGTGTGCCTTTTGACCAAAGCAAAACTTCTGACAGAAATGAAACTGCTAAGCTTCCAAGGAATCAACTCAAGGGATTTGATATGTCTGATGACAACATGCAAAGTAATGGCGACAAATATATTTTTCCTGTAGGGCTACGCAGAAGCGAGAGTATTGTTTCTAAGCCCATTAGATATCGTGATGTATAAAACTTTTCTTTCTGTTTTCTTTGTGATGTAATTTTGCATATTATATTCTTATTTGCTTAAATGTTTTGTTTTCTCAATTTGCAAATTGAGCATGTTTGCTTTATCAATATGTTTGTGAAAGGAGGGAAATGTGTTGTGATGTGCTGCATTCCGCATTCCAAGCTACGCAACCTTGGAATGTGGAATGCACAGAGATAAAGCTCGTGGAGTTCTCTGGTTGTCCGTTACTGTCGGGAAGCTGATGAGGGTTGATCAATAAAACCTTTTCCCTCTACATCTACTGCTGTTCTGGCGTTCTTAACTCCGACAACTTAATCAACCCTGCCTTACTAATCTTGTTGGAAGCAGGCAGCCCCCCAAGCCTACACTGTACCCTAAGATCAGCCATCCTGAACTTTGACAGTTTAGACAGGTCCAGCTCGATGGTTCACTAGTTTTGGGTCACAACAACTAGCCACAACAGACTTAGAACACATTTGGAAAAATCAAAACAATGGATTAAAAACAGCTTACTACAAATTCCAAAAATCAAACGCAAAAGTTTTGTTCTAAGGCAATTAAGAGGATTTTTAAAATCTTAATTCACTTTACTGAAAGGTGTACTTTTTAAGTCCTCATCCACACCGCTGAACGCAAAATGTTAGAAAGTGGGTTATTAGTAGTGGTGAATATATCTACCACTGGCAATAAGGCCACTAACACAATATAGGGCTCAGTATAGGTCTTAGAACATTATTCCCAACCTCAACCCTTGGTAGCTTGCCTGCGAGCAGGCAGGCTTAACTTCAAAGACAGGTATGTAAAGCATTTAAATACACCAATTCAGTAAATAATTAAGATACAACACACAATAAAAATCCAACACCAATTTATAAAAATAGGAATTTTTTTATCTTTCAAATGACACCAATATGAAAAAAACTCCAATGTAGGGAACTGGAGATATCATTTTTTAAAGATTTAGCACTATATAGCACATAGAAACCTCTAGCGCCTGGAAATCCTCAGAGTCGGAGAATGAGAAGCAAGATGGCGGCCGCTTGAGGTGGCTGGTGCAGCGCCCTGATCCATGGATGGAAACAAGGAAATAAAACTTACCCAAATGCACTCTTGGCCCTTGATGCTTTAACAGACGCTCGTCAAGCTCCCGGAGGCTGCTCTAGAGTGGGGCTGATTTTGGGAAGCCTATTTGCATTTAGGCGTCTTGCTGCCACCGCCCTAAACCACTCTGACTGCACCTTTTGCCGTCCCGTGTTTGCAGCAGAAAGTATGGGCCCCAAGGCAGCAGGAGCGGCGCAGAAAGGGAAAGCTGCCCACCCTGCGACGACTACGACACCGGGCCCGGTGGAGCAGGGGGATGAGGCCGCAGGGGGGCCATCATCGCGGCAAGGCGGAAGACGGGTTCCCTCAGCTCCGATGGTGGAACTTCCTCCAGGGAGGAAGGGAAGAGGTGGGGCAGCCAGTAACCAACGTCCGGCCGGCCCGACGGTGCTGGAGCTGTTGAAAGGTCCGGCCGGGAAGCAAGGGGGTCGGCAACTGCAGGGGTCGGACGCTGCAGTCACAGAAGTTTTGATAGGGATAACTGCAGCCAAACGGAAAGCATTGGATGGTAAGGTGCTATCGGAGTATGGGATCCTTCCCATTCCGGACGAAGGTACATTGGCGCTTCCCCTTCTTCCTCCTGGCCTCGTTAAGGAAGTGGGGGAATGTGCTAATGTAGGTTTCGAGAATACATTAAATATCGACAAAGGTGTCGCAAGCCTAGGGAATGGTCCCCCAAGGGTCAAGGGGAGGTCTTGATCAGTCGAGGGGAGTCAGTGAGTTAAACAATGTACCCTTGAGCTGCCCTCCCTTAAACTGTTCCCTCCCCGGTGCACACAACATCATTAATCCTGACTTGGCAGAGTCGGCTTATGCAAGCAACGATCAATTCCCAAACTGCACTCAGCGACCAGCGACGCAGCCGGGGGGGGGCAGAGAATGGAAATTACGATCTTGAGAAGGAGCCAAGTGCTTGCTTCTTTTCACTATCGGATGGGGATGAATGGTCAGTGGACGGGTCAGGTTCGTCTGCTGAATCTAGCGAGAATGATAGTGACCCAGATAAGGGAAGAGGTGCTCGTGCTATGACAGCACGTAAGGTGGTTAAGAAGGCAGGTCGGCAAACAACAGAGGGTAAAGACCTAGTATGGGACTATTCCCCCACCAAACGCCTAATCGGATCTCCCCTCATGCCTACACAGGATGCTGCTGGCTCCGATCCCCCCACACTGGATCCTATTTATCAGTCTATATTATTGCACCGAGAGGAGACGCGGCAAGATAGCTGCCAGGCCCAAACCACACTGAGGAAAGTTCAGGGTGCGGTTAGAAAACTGGCTAAGGTATGCAATACCATTAGGGAGCGCTTGACAGATCTCGAAACAAGAACCACTGCAGTAGAAACAGACCTGGCAGTCACCCATGTACGGTCAGAGGCACATGAATCCCAGCTTATTGACATACAATGAAAGCTTGAAGAACAGGAGAACCGCCAGAGGGGTAATAACCTCAGCTTGCTACGGGTCCCAGAAGGAATCAAAGGCACAGACACTCAGGCTTATGTGGTGGAACTACTACAAACTGCCTTCCCAGAGCTAACTGGATGGAACTGGTCACAAGAGGTGCAGCGAGCCCATAGAGTACCCTTCGTCTTGAGACAACCAGTTAGAGAGGACTCTAAGCCACGGGCTATCTTGGTGTATTTTGGAAACTCTCTTAAGACAATCAATCTTCGAGAAAGCAAGGCCTGAAGTGAAGCGATCCAGGGGCAATGTCTCGTTCTTTGTCCGACCCGACTTTTGCCACATTACGGTCGAAAGACGGTGGAGGCTGCAGCAGCTAATCAAGCCTTTTCAGGACAAAAACGCACAGGCATATTTGGTTAATCCTGCATGCCTGAAAGTGATTCGGGTGGGGGACAAACTCGATTTTTTATATCTGAAATTAAGGCAAAGGAATTTCTAGTTGATATCAAACTATAAGAACATGGCTTATCACATGGTTAATCTTTGCTTACACTATTATCTGGCTCCCTTTTTTTCTTTTCCCTTCTCTCTTCTCTTTCAGTTCTCTTTTTAGATGTGTTCTATGAAAGGTCTTTATAAGAGGAATTGGAGACTTATTTAGTGGCCGAACCTGCTGGGATTTGCTATTAGATTTAGGGCTTTGTACTTTGTACTGAAACAAGAATTGTTTGTATTAACTCTCACGGGTCACAGATGCTGCTTCCATCTCTTCACAGACCGCTGCTAGGTCTGGCTGCTTGTCAGGGTAGGGGGGTGTTACAGGGGTAAGAGGAGGGAGGGGAGTCGGGGGGGGGGGTTGGGGCGGAAGAGCGCGAAGGGTTGGACGGTGGAAGAGGGTTTAGATATGGATAGGGGGGGGAGAAAGCACAAAAATTCTACCCAGAGATGGAGTAATGAGGACTATATTGAATTTTTACTTAGTAAAGCTGAGAGCATGAATGGTATGTTATTTCGACGGGTAAAATAACTATATGTTTGGTTAATGTGGAAGGGCTGAATGATAAAACTAAACGATCAAGGGTAGCCGAGTTTTTGAGGGCTGCTGCCCCTGATATAGTATGTTTGTAGAAGACGCATATTCCATAGGGGAGGAGGGAGCTGCAATCAATTAGAGGGTATATTTTGTTGACCTGCTCCCCCCAGAGTTCTAATATCAGGGGAGTGGCCATTTTAGCTAAGCCTAAAATATAGTCGATAAGGCGTAATTTGGCAGACAACTTAGGAAGGTGGGCGCTGGTTGAGCTGGAGGTAGGACTAACTGTATGTACCATTTATAGGTCAAACCAAGATGATCCCAAAGTGTTGGAAGATCTTGAGGTGGAGCTAGCATCTTGGCCCTGCCCGCAGGTTGTTTGCGGAGACTTGAATATACATCAAGCTGTGTGGAGCACTTTAGTTTCGCAATACCAGGGGAAAAAACCTTGAGTATATAGGGCCCTGTCTTCATTAGTGGCTAGTCATGGCCTAGCAGACATCTGGAATGTAAAACATCCCACTGATCCGAGTTATACCCATTACTCGTGTCCGCAAAAGAAGTCCGGCTGGACTATTTCTTAATATCAGGGGGCCTGTTAGATAAAGCGTGGATCAGGAAGCTCCCAAGAATAATATCAGATCACAGCCCCTTGGTTTTAGAGGTAGAACTTCATGGGAACTTAAAGCAACAGTATAAATGGACCTTTGATAGGAAACTATTGGTGGACACAACCTTTGTTGAACATATAAAAAACTGGACACTTGGCTTTTTTGACACTAACAGATATAGCGCCTCGCGGCACATAGTCTGGGATGCTTTTAAAGCCGGCTTGAGGGGAGAGATTATTAGCTTTGTTGCTCACACTAGGAGGCAGCGCAAAGCTGAAAACGAGAGGTTGCTGGGGAAACTAGCCGAAGTAGAACAAGAGCATGTGGCTAGGATTACCCCGGGGTTAGGAGTAGTGCAAACCCAGTTTAGAATTCTAACGCTCAAAGCAGAGATCAATAAATACTATACTCAGAGAATAGCTGAAGAGTATCAGACACACAAGAATGAGACCTACGAGTATGGTGAATCAGTAGGGAAAATACTCACCCTACGCACAAGACAAAAAGCAAAAAGAAATAGGATAGCCACAAATAAAAAAGACGGGTCCATTTTTTCAGAGGTTAAGGATATAGTTCATGTAATCCAAGAATTCTACCAGGATTTATATAAGGAAAATAACTGCACGCTCCGGGACGCCTTTCGTGTAGTTTCCGGACCAGACCCCAGGGCAAGTCTAGACAAAGCCACCAGGAATGAACTGGAAGCTGATATCTCACTCGAAGAGGTTTTAACTTAAATCAGTTACCCTCAGGGAAAGCGGCCTGTCTGGATAAAATTCCACTTGAGTTCTATAAAGCACTTCAATTAGAGCTAGCCCTTCTTCTATTAGACTTGTTTCTGGGAGTTCAACATAATGGGCTATCGCCGGAGTCATGGAAAGGCACGGATATCATAATCTTCCCTAAAAGTACAAGCCCCTGGATAGGCCTACTTCGTACCGACCAGTATCTTTGATAAACACGGATGCCAAGATATACTCTAAAATCCTGGCGGGTTGGCTGGGGAGGGTCTTAGCTCGTCTGGTGTCACCCTGGCAGCATGGTTTTATACCTGGCAGAGGAACAACTGACCATATAAGGCGGCTATAACGCTATTTGATGTACGGCAGAGGCAGGGGGACAAATGGCTATGGTCCTCCTTCATGCCAAAAAGGCTTTTGACCGGATGGCTTGGAATTTTTTGTGGGATATATTAGAATCAAAGGGCTTTGACCCCCAAATGATTACCGCCATTAAGGCCATGTATCTGGATCCTCATGCCCGGCTATAACTAATGGTTGAAGAGTCGTAAATCATAAATGTGGCTAGAGGAACAAGGAAGGGGTGCCCCTGCTCTACCATTGTGTTTGCCCTTTATATAAATCCGCTGAATGAGAAAATTCTATGCAATCAGAAAATAATACTGGTTATTTGTAACAGCTATGTAACCAAGGTGTTAGCATACGCCGGTGACATTGCTGTAGTAACCAAAGATCCTGAAGGGGCAATCAGGGAGATCGAATCTATCGCTGGGGAGTATGTACAGGGTTCCGGCTATACATTGAATAAAGGGAAAACGCAAATTATTTGTATGGATAACATCGCCTACTCTGATATGCGGCGTGTGGATACAGCCAAGTTTTTGGGTGTTAAAATTAACTCCAAGGTAGACATCATTAGCCAGAGTCATTTCGATCCCTTTGTTAGAAAGATCTCTACTGATCTAAGGCGTATGAATGGGCTACATTTATCAATCATTGGTAGGAGCAACATCCTTAAGATGATAATGCTCCCAAAGATATTATATTTATTCCGATCTTTACTGATAGCGATAGATGGGTCAATGCTGAAATTATTGGATTCTATCTTTATACATTTTATATGGCAGTACGGGAAGGTAAGGTGTTCTTTAAAATTCCTTTCTCTCCCTCAGGGACGGGGCGGTTGGTCTGGGTGGCCATTTTACAGCAGATGCGCATACTATTTTTCGCTAAAAATACTGATAGGACAGATCAGAAAAGTCATATGACTCTCCCTACAATCTATGAGCTTGCTCTTGGGAAGAAGGCCGATGGACTGCTTCTGCGGCAATTAGAGCCGAGCTACTTCAAGAAAGTGCGCTTTAAGATTATACTTAACGCCTGGGAAGTATGGAGTAAGGTACGTAAATGTATGAAGATTTTAAAATACTGCAGATATACACCTCTGTGGCAATCTTCTCTCTTCCCACCTTTATTCTATGATATTATGGGAAGACAATAGGAGTAGCCCGGCCTCACAAAAATAGGGGATATTTATGCCTTAGATCAAATCTGCCCCTTTATACATGTGTAGCAAGTGTTTGGTATCCCCGACAGCTCATATTTTAAATATGTACAAATAAAGGAATTTTTTAATAATTGTAGGGTGGTTGCATCCCTGGATAAAATCCCTCTTTTGGATGCAATAACCCGTACAGATTGTGAAATAAGAAATATCTATGGTATTATGCGAGATAACCTCCTAGACGACCTTGAAAAGACCGAAGTAAACTGGGCTAGAAAGGTCCTATATCCATATTGACTTAGATAAGGCAAAAGGACTAGCTTCAAAGATTTTTCTGTCCGCTAGCCTGAAGGCACAACACTCTAAAACGGTATTTAACCTCTATTTTACTCCAGCTAAGCTGTTTGGGTGGGCAGAAAGGATAGGCGATAAATGCCTCCGATGCGGGGATGGTCCGGATGCACTGGTCCATATGTTCTATAGCTGTGACAGGCTATTGCCTCTGAGGAGTTGCCTGGAGTCATTCTGGGAGAGACTGTTTGGGCGAAGGATCTGCCTTAACCCCTCCATGATGATCCTAGGCCATGACAATAGTAACAGACTAGACACACCTCAGACCTACTTTGTTTTTATATCAGTCGCAGTTGCTAGATTGCTACTCGCAGCCAGATGGAAGGACTAAGAGCCCCCCTCGTTTCAGGCCTGGCTTGCCCGATTGATGGGTATATACAATCAAGAATTTGCACTCTATATGTGCAAGGGTAGGCATGCTGGGAAGCTGGGGCAGAAAATGTGGTCCCCAATGTCACTCTGGCTGAACAGCTATAGTGGTCTAACAGACCTACCTGCCCCTGGTATGTAGTAGACCTGCTCGTTTGAACTAACTCATTAACCTGTGGCTATAGCCTGGAAGTACCAAAATGGATGACCTTTCGCTTTAACTTATATCTTTTATAATCTCTATTCGTTTAAACCAGGTGGTGTCCACTCAGGCCTTCCATGAACAAGCTATAATATAATGTAAATATTGATGACATTTACTGGCTAAGCTTTTCTCTTTAATCATGTTCAATATTCGCTTATCACTTGTATGCCTTCATGACTGTTTGTATAATGTATATTGATTATGTGCTCCACTTTGGGTAATAACATTTTTTTTAAAAAAAGAAACCTATAGCGCCTATTGGGACATCTGGTCACGCTAGAGCGGGACAAAGTCAAAGTTTTAGGCCAACCGCGTTGGAGCCCTGCGCGGCTACCCCCCACGGTAGGTCTCGGTCAAAGTTTTTACCTTCAGACTTAGAAACTTTTCAAGACCTTTTCTTCCCGGGGTCGCTCGAAGCTCTCAGCCAATCCGGATTCGGTTAGGGTTCGCTGGCTTACCCAGGGCCGGACGGGGAACCAAAACCGAACCTGGCAGAGTGCTCGGCCGGCCTCCCAGGGGGTTGAGGGTGCGGCCGAGCTGTTTGCAACGACCTGGTTTTGGCCAATTTTGCCCAATTTTGTTACAGGGGCCGATATTGCAGCTATGCTGCAAAACGGCCCTGTAACAAAAACAGCCCCGCAGGGGCCCAAAACCGGCCCCCACCCTGGCGGCCCACCGGGGAAATGCCCGGTGCCCGCTACAGCCAGTCTGGCCCTGGGCTTACCTTGCGATGAGCTCCTGGTCAAACGTATGAAAGTCTGACCTCCGGAGCTTTCCAGCGAGTCGAACTAGGGATCCAGGCCGGTTCGCAGTTGAAGGTGGGCGGCTTGACTCTCAAGGTTGGTCCCGGTCACTTCTCCTACGTTCAGACTTAGAAACTTTTACGGAGCTTTTTCTTCAGGGGTTCCTCGCTGCTCTTCACCAGGCTGGCTTCGGTGAGGGTTCGCTGGCTTGGGTTTCAGCCAACTCCCAGTCAAACTCTGGAAGTTGGTCCTCTGGAGCTTTTCAGTGGGACGAACCTGGACGGCAGGCCGGCTCGCGAGTGAGGGTCGCCGGCTTGGCTGGGCAAGTCGAGTCGGTCCACTTATTGAACTTTTTTTCAAAGTTGCTCCAAAGTTGTGGAACTTCTTCCTGAAGTTCCTCGGAGGGTCCCAAAAGTGTCCAAAACTTACTCCAAGGGTCTGGAAGCTCCAAGATGATCCTTGAAAATTTAGTGCAAATCAAACTTCTAGCATGGACCCTTCTTCTTCCTTAAGTTTCAAGCAGCAGATCTGAGAGGCTCTGCCCCTCTCAGATACTTATTCCAAGTTCTCTGGGTCAAGCAGGAGGGCACTGCTGTCCAATGAGGTGCAGGACAACACCCCAGCGTATGACCACACCATCCAAAGTGTGGCACTATATTCGCCCAGAGAGCACCATTTCGCCAAAATTCATCATGGCTGTTTTTCCATCAGATAAAGAAAAGAGAACTAAACCAACCCACAGGATGGCTCCTCTACATATGCTCCCTCCCCTTTGCATCTGGAAATTCCTGCCTTAAGCCTGCCACCTGGCTGGGTTCAGAGGGTAGGGCTTTAACTGGACCTGACTTACACTGTCTGTCCCCTCCTCTCTTTGAAGAAGATGTTTTACAACCCATCCCCCTACCATAGCATTCCTATGTAGCAGAACCCAGTATGGCTCCCTGACCCTCTGGGCTACTTATCACATTATCAAAGCAGCCTGGCTAATCCACTTAACTCTGGCCAATCAGATCAGAGCACTAGAGGGCTGAATTTTGACTTACAGAAAGTCTTATAACTTCTTGTCTATACATTATAGGATAAATTCAAAAATACCATATTGTTGGATTTAACAATGCCATTCTAGGAAGTCCTTCAATTATATTTTTATCACCTCCTTGACATTAGTTATTATTTAATAACTTCTTGCCATGTTAACCTGTGTGGCTGGGGATATGCAATGGGAAAAATGACGAGCAATTTTCCCACCATCAGGGCTTATAAAACATCTTTTATAAGGACCCTGCCTAGGTCTACAGGCTCCCACCCCTGGAACACCTAGGGGGGACTTTAGAGGTTCTGAATATGTACAAATATTGCAGATCCGTACTCCACAATGCTCCTAGCACAAAAGTCGATTTCGGTAATCACTTTACCACAATGTTGGGAGTGAAATGTGCAATTTCATTAAACCCAGGGCATATAAAACTCAATTTATAAGGGTCCTCCTTATGAATACCTGTCCCCGCACCTCTAGGGCACCTAGGGGAGACCCTGGGAGTACCCAATATGCCCAAACATTGTAGTGTATTACTTTTTAAGTGCCCCAAACACCAAAGTCGAGTTTGGGCACAATTTGCATTTTAAAAGCAGCTCTGCAACACAGGGCTGATTTTAAACTGACCTCAGGCTTCAGCATTGCACACATGCAAGTGCAGAAAAAAAGCTGGCCTTTAAACTGCCATGTCCTATTATATGCTAGGGTCTTAAAGTTGGTTTTAGCCCCCCTGCCCTATTATGTATCTGGGTTTATAGGGGAGGTCATGCCAATCATAGGGTACACTAACCCATAGTGTACCATAGTGTATGTAGGTGTTTTCACTGTATTCTAAGTGTTTTTTCAGCATTGCACTAGCCCTGGTTAGGCAGGGCCCAGGGGGGTCAGTCAGAGTCAGTTACCACCAGTACCAGTCAGCAAAAAGTTGGGGGCGTCCAGGGCATAGAACGACTTTGCAACATACTCGGACTGGGTTCTTCATGTAGAAGATTGCCGTCCAGCCAGGTTCCTGGCGGCTGCTGCACCTATCTTCCAGGGAAGGCCACACCAGACCTTCCTCTCGGTATTGCCAAGGAGGCCCCACAAGACCCTTCCTAGTCCGCCACGCCTTCATCCACTGCCACCTTCAGGCCGGTCACTCCGGACCATGCCTTCACTACCCCATGGGCTACAGGAGCCACATAAGATTCTCCTGAGTTTGGTTCGATGTTTCGCCCTGGAACCCAATCACATATGATAAGGCCTGGTTTGCTGACTCTCACCGAACCCATACCCGTCTTCTTCCTGCTATTACACCCACATCCACTTCCAAAGGCCTCCACCCCCTACCCCTACCCATCCCTCACACAAGGCCCCAGCTCCACCTTCTTCTCCCTCAAGTAAACCCTGACCCCTCTCCCACACCCATCATCCTGTGTCCAGTCCACCTGGTCTCCAGCCCCCACTGGTCTCCCATTGTGCGCCCATCGCTGCAGGGTTGGTGCCCCTCCCTCCCTTCTTCCTAGTATACACCTTAACTGACTTCCCCACCATCCATCTTAGTTGAAAAACATCTTCTACCTTGCCCCTATCCACCGTGCTCAAAGACTGCTCAAGATGGCCCTACACTCGTCACCCCAACTGCCTCACCTTTAATCGTTTGTAGCTTGGTGGCGAGCATGGCAGAACGGCGGCCGCCATGCCTTCTGATGCTCTCCTCACCAGCTGGCTCCCGTCCCTCCTCAGGACTTCCCTTGCGCTGGACACAATGAGGTCCTCGCATTCCACCTCTTAAAGCAGACAGAGCACGGCCACCATCTTCTGCTCTTGCATACTCCTTAACCTATGCCTACCAAATTTCCTTGCCCGTACAAAACATTTTCGTGCCCTATCTAGCTGCTACCAGCCACTGTCTCACATTATCCAAAAATGGTAGGCTTATAGCTCAAAAACCGCTTTAGTATATTCCTCGCCCCTCCCAGCCTTCCGAGCAGCACTATCAAAACTACCACTAGTACTCTGGACTGGTCAGCCCACCCAAAATGCCCTGGGGCATCCCTCCCCTAATTCCCTATTTATTTTATTTATTTATTTATTTATTTATTTATTTAGGGTTTTATAGAGTGCGAACGTGACCCGTTAGGGTATCAGAGCGCTTTACAGGGATAACAAGTTGTATACCAGTTTGAAATAGACAATTACATAGGTAGGGATAGATGGACGTGCATACACTTGGGGAATGACAGGATATTTACAATATTCAAAGCGGCGATCATGAGAGCACTATGCAGAGATAACTAGCTTTTACATTTGGGGGGTGACAGGTCATTAAAAAAAAAAAAAAGTGAATCGAGCAAAAACATATAGCTATGCCGCTGTGCAGTGTGTGCAATTAATGAAAATGATGGGAGGAATTTGCCCATTAGGAAGGTTTTAGCTTCCTTTTTGAATATTGACAGGGAGGGTATTCTTCTGATGTTAGGTTGCAGCGAGTTCCAAATTCTTGGTGCGGTCCCAAAGAAGGCTCGATTGTATGTTTTATCTTTTCGGAAGCGGAGTGGTTGGAGCACAAAGTCTCTGGCGGACCGGGAATTTCTGGGTCCTCCAGAAACCACGATTTTCTGGGCAAGATATGCAGGGGAATTTGAGTGTAGCGATTTGTGCATGATACAGGCCACTTTGAATTGGATTCTGGCTTCAAGAGCAAGCCAGTTCAGCGCCTTCAGGTGCGGTGAGATGTGGTCGAATTGTTTGAGCCTGTTAAGAGTCTAGCGGCAGTGTTGAGACAAGCTTTTAGGGGGGCCATGGAGATCTTGGGTAGGCCAGAGAGGGTAGAGCATCCATATTCGATTCTAGAGATAACTAATGCCTGAACTGCCATTTTTAGGTCCGAAGCATCAAGCAAGGACTTTCTCAAGTAGCTCAGGTGAAACCTGGCATTTTTGGCCATCGAGATGATGTGATCTCGCATATTCAGGTTGCTGTCCAGTGTGATTCCATGAGAATTGGCTTAGTCCACTATGGTTGGTGTGCAGTTCAGTGCTGTGATCGTCTTGGTCCATTCCAGTATGTCAGTTGTACTTTTAAGAGCGGAGATTAGAAGGAACTCAGTTTTTTGTGCATTTAGTTTGAGCTGGTTGCTGGCGAGCCATTGTATAGTCAGCTTTAGGGCATCATTCATAGAGTTGATCTCCTCTAGGGATGAGATTCTGATGTAGATCTGAGTATAATCGGCATACATGTGGAAAGAGATGTTGGGGATACGCAGTATTTCAGCTAACGGTTCACGGTAGAGGTTGAAGAGGGTTGGGGAGAGAGTTGAGCCTTGGGTACTCCGATCATTATCGGGGAAGGATCAGATAGATTACGGTTGACTAAGAATCTCTGGGAGCGGTTCCGAAGGAATGATCTAAACCATTCGAGAACGGTTCCCCCATCTCCCATCCTGTATTCGAGACGTTCAAGTAGTTTCTCGTGGTTGACTGTGTCGAATGCCAATAGCATTATCAGACACGTTTTGCCTTGGTCAAGGGCTTGAAGAGCGTCATCTATAATATGGAGAATAGTAGTTTCCATGCTGTGACCAGGCCTGAAACCAGATTGGCATTCGTAGCAGATTGAAATTAGCAACGTGTTGGCTCAGTTGATGTTGCACACATTTCTCAAATACTTTCGCTAGAAGTGTAATATTGGATATTGGTCTGAAACTTTCTGGATTAGCTGGATTCAAAGTGTTTTTTTTAAGATGGGGATGACTTGACCAGCTTTTAGAGAGTCAGGTATGGAACCTTGCATTAGGGAAGCGTTGATTATTGTAGTCCAAATAGGAATGATAAATTGGTTGGTCGCGGCCAAGCAGTTGGAGGGGAGCAGGTCATTAAAGTGGTTATTCGGTTTTATGGAGGATAGAATTTTCGAGATGGAGTGGTCGTCATATAACTTAAAAGAGGACCAGTGCGCTTGGTTTTTGGGTGTTGCCTGGGGGGGATGAGTAGAGAGATGGGTCCTGGAAAGAGAAGGTCGGATGTTGTCGGCGGAATTAAGCTTGTTTCCTAAGGAGTTAATTTTAGCTGTAAAGAAGGAGGAGAACTCCTCACAGGTTATTAGAGATTTTGTAGCTTCTTTAGAGGTTTTAGCCAGTTAGTTTAATTGATGTTTGACCATTTCAAAGAGCTTACGAGGTCTGTTCTTAGCGTTTCCCAGTTCTGAGCTAAAGAACTCTTTTTTTGATTTGAGGATGTTCTTGTTGTATGCATTTCTGGTCTTTCAGAGAAGTTTTAGTTGGGAGGCAGAGGGGTGCTGTCTCCAATTTCTTTCTGTTAGCCGAAGAATTTTCCTTTCATTATTGAGGGACCCGTTGAACCAGGGATTTTTATCTTTGATTTGAGATCTTTTTAGCTTTAGTGTGGCTAGAGAGTCAATTATGTAAGACATAGTTGAGTTGTAGTGCTCTGTAAGATCGTTGACCTTTGAAAACTTTGTGGGGGGGGTCATTCTCGCAGCACGCAGTTAGCTTCTCAAGGTCTCTTTGTGTCCCTGAGCCAGAGTTTCGGTTTCAATGGTTGCGCTAGCCTTTTCTTATGGACGCCAAGGCATTAGGAAGGTAATAGCGTGGTGGTCTGACCAGTCGCAGGGAGCTATTGAGTTAAGCCTGACCGCCGTTGCCTTAGATATGATCAAATCCAGCGTGGAGCCTTTTGTGTGAGTTGGTAGAATGTAGGCTTGATTAAGTGATTGGTCAGCAAGGAAGTCTTTAAGGGCGTTGACCTGGGGGTCATTCCAGTGAAGATTAAAGTCTCAGAGGAAAATGTCATTGGAGTGGGGGGAGACCTTTGCTGTAATGATTTCCATGAGATGGTCGATGAATGTGTCATTCTAACCTGGGGGGTGGTAGAAGATGTGCAGTTTGCACAATTGGTTAGAGTGGTTACATATGGAGAGTGCGTGATATTCGCAGGAGTCAGTGGGGTCAGAGTGAAGTTCTGTAACGGAGAGGTCGGAGCAGTATATGCCAGCAATACCTCCCCCTTTTTTTATTTGCCTGTCAAGCCTTACGATGTTGTAATTTGGAGGAACCAATAAATCTATGTAAGGCGACGATGCTCCGTTGAGCCATGATTCGGTTAGGATTGCTACATCAGTTTCTTGGCTAAGGATGAGTGCGGCAATGTCTGAGGCATGTTTCGCAGCTGGTCGGCAGTTAAGTAGGAGGCAGAGAGTGGAGGGTCGGGGCTTGTGTTGTGAGTTAGGGAGGACAAGGGTACTCACGCTAAGTTGTTGCTGTTTACTCCTCTGTTTCGGAGAGTTGACGTTCTATTAGAGTTGATTGAGATCGTATGAGTTAAGTATTCATCTTTCTTGTCTGGAGGACTGGGAGCGTAAGAAGTTGTCTCATAGGATAAGTGGAGAGCTAGAATTTCGTGCTCAGCAAGGTAGTTGAGATGTTTGTGAGGGCGAAGGTGTCTATTGGCCAACGACATGGGTTGAAGGAAGGGCTTGGTTAGTGGGAGAAGAATTGATTTATGGGAGAGCTTGATTTTCGAGAGAGCGTGTTCAGTGAGGTGTAGGATGCTCTTCAATTCGAGAAAAGATTTATGGATGCTCTGAGCTATTTTGGCTGCTCTAAGGTTCAGAGTTTCCAGGTCCGTTAGTGAAGGTTGCACTTGCGGCAAGGGGACCTGTGGCTCAGGATGTGGTCTGCTAGCATATTCGGGGAACCTGGTAGAGGAGTTCGACCACCCTGAGGCTGGGTTTCTGAGCGGAGAGGTGTGCGAAAGGCTAGGAGTGCTCAACAGGGTGGCCACAGGGCTATAAGGGCGTGTATACGCTGAGCTATGAGTGACTTGTGTGTTAGTCACCAAGTTCGTAGGAAAGGGGCGAGGATTGGAAGAGGGGGTGGGGGCATTGCCTTATTGAGAAGTGACGGAGGTTGGGGGGTGTGGAGGGTGGTTCTCTTACAGATCTCAGGGAGATGCTACCCTGAGTGCTGTGCTGAGGGGATAACACATTGGGGAGATTCATGCCAGCCCAATCTTTAGGAGAGAGTGTAAGGGAGCATAGGAGATTAGCCACAGCTTTGATGGACATAAGCGGGAAGCCCTTACCCTTAGTCTTTGAGCTGTATTGACCAGTGCTCCGACGTGAGTCAGATAGAGACAACGGGCACTGGGGGTGCGTAGAGGGATAGGAGTCATGAACCTGCTCTTTGAGGATGGTGAAGAGGTCATCAAATTTATTGAGATCCTTATTTGGCGCTTGGATCAGAACGGTGCAATTTTTATATATTGTAATAGTAAGGTCAGCTCTTAGCTTTGGGAGGGTGCGATCGTGAGTTTGGCGCCGTACGGGATGTTTCTGGTTTCATGTATGTTAAGAAGGTTTATTATGGCATCCCGCCATAGTGCTGTTTTTCTTGTGTAGAAAATAAGGTCATTGACAATGGTGCCCTTTTCAGAGTTAAAGTACAGGTCAGAGATCAGAGTCTCAGGGTGTCTTCTCTGGAGATTGTGCTTGAAGGTTTTTGCGGCGGTCTTGGAGAGGTTGGGTGGGTATAAGATGGTGTAAGAGTTGCCTCCTGTTGCATTCAGGCATGAGCCTGCCATACTGGTGAGAGAGAGGAATCGGGTATAGCCTGGTGCGCAAACTTTTAGCAGACTGCAGGAGTGGTTCTAAACGTTATCTCAGAGAGATCCCAGATCCTGAGCACGTTTAAAGATGGCCGCTGTGTTGCAGGGGTGTCAGGAAATAGAAGGTCCTACAATAGTTTCTGAGTACAGGAAGCTGGGGCCTCTACCCGTTCTAGTTGCTGGCAGATCATGAGGAGGTGCAGGGGGTCAGTCAAGGACGGCCATTTTGGCATTAAGAGAGCAAACGATGGGGATGGTGCAGAGTGGAGGCCATTTTGAGAGGAAGATAGAAATAGCAGAGAGATATGGAGTATGCCATATGGTGTCATGAGAGCAGGCTATTCAGAGTCGTATTGCCATCTAAGCTGATATTTCCCAGCTAGTTATCCTTATCTAATTGTTGCTCTGCATTCTGATGCATTCAGGCAGGCTGACCGAAAAAAGGACTACCTCCTGCACCCCAGTGCTCTGTGTGGGGCCAGTAGTCTTTGACAGAGAAGACGGACCACTGCTGTCAGCCCCGCAAACCGCAGTATATCTACCTAAGGCACTCATGTTTTCTCTAAGTAGGAATCCTGCCTCACCGATCCAGATCACATGATCAATCCGACATAATACCTGTAACAAATGATCAATATCAGTAAAAACACACATTCACTAGATCCATCAAAGGCCAAAACAATATAGGACATTGTACAGGAAGATTTAACTCACAGCTGCTTAGAAAGAGGAGCAGGAGGAGGTTGCAGGGAGGCTTATAAGGGACACTGCATACTGATTGGTGGACTATGTGGTTACTTTGTTGTTAATGTTTTCCCTGGTTGTTTGGAAACAAAGTTTTGTTTAATATTAGAAGAGTAAACTTAAAAAAAGGCTGCTGTTAATTAAAGTGAAGAAAGATACGCATAATCCTCCCCACTAGTCCAAACATAAAATCTACCATGCAAGCCTTACCTGATCACCTAGAGGCATTAGAAATGGATAACGATGCATTTGGGGAGAGGGGGCACAGCACAGACCACTGACACCAGCTTTGTGTGGAAGAGGGTCACTTTATTGAAACAGGTGCACTTCACATATAATCCCTGGGTCTTTCGCCTTACAAAACTAAAACCTCACTATGCAAAGATGTTCACCTATGTTAAACTACCCCAACCCCTAAATGCCCTCCCCCACAAAACTTAAACCTGCAAGCCTCTTCCTCCTCCTGTGCAGACCTTCTGTAATTGAGACTTTTAACTTCCCAGACAGCTTTCCTCCATCCATTAACCTCTAACTAACTTTACTTCCTAATAAATCTTTAACTTCCTGCCTCG